>VKOC01000006.1:25639474-25778551 GCA_009364415.1 Spea multiplicata
GCACATTATGTTTCTGTGACAGGAAATATTGGGGGGTATGGGTTGAGGTAGGTGCACATTATGTTTCTGTGACAGGAAATATTGGGGGGTATGGGTTGAGGTAGGTGCACATTATGTTTCTGTGACAGGAAATATTGGGGGGTATGGGTTGAGGTAGGTGCACATTATGTTTCTGTGACAGGAAATATTGGGGGGGTAGGTGCACATTATGTTTGAGTATCGATCAGCTTCTTTCTAACCACACTCCCAATCAAATAGTCACTCTTTGGCTGTATGCCACAATGGGAAGTACGCTTATACCTATCAATGTGTAGTTGTTGTATACAGTGTATATCGTTTATTTGCTGCTTTTTCACTTAACTAACAGAACTTAACACTTAAAGTGATAATGATAATGTGTTGATTAAATGATCCTCAACAGAAAATTCTTTCTGTAATTGCCAAATTAGCTTGTTCCTCCTCCATTCATTGGAAAAATATTATGACGATTGAATAGAAAAAAGTAGTTTTAATATCTCAGAAGAATAATTCACAGAAAACAATTATGAGATTGATGGAGTTTTATTATATACTTTGTAATGTATATCTGCTTTAGACACACATTGATAACTACACAATATGCACTTATCTCTTTGAAGAAAGGGCCATGATTGAAATATAACTTAAAAAAAATAACAGCTGAACTGGCAGTTATTTTTCATTCTTCAATATTAGACCCTGCTGCCAATATATATATATATATAATATATATATAATATATATATAAGCAGGGTCTAATATATAATTAGACCCTGCTGCCAAGTGCCAATATATATATAGGCAAGCATTTCCTTGGGCCCCCTCCATGCTCCCTAGCATACACTCACTCCCTCTGCTCCCACACCAAAAAAAAGTAGGGGAAGACTGTGAGAGTCAGTGCAGTCTTCCCTCATTCTGACCGTACCATGATTTAGAGAGGTCCTCTCCCTTGTAATCATCCCCAGAGTCCCCTCATTCCATAAACCCCATCTCTCTTTTACTTACTCCCTGTAATTTAGGTATAGATCAAATATGTAGGTGTAAACATGTAAACAACACTTGCATGTATGGATAAACCGAATAAGTAATACAAACCCTATATTTGCCAGTATACATAAATAATGTATAGCATAGCAGATATAGATCAGTAGAATAACACACAAACCCACCTTTGCATGTATAGATCAACTGAAATTCACATGTGAACTCAGCACTGAAAGTATAGATCAAATAAACAGAATCAGACATACAAATCCTGTTTTTGCAGGTATACAATAATAATGTATGGAAACATAGCATAGCAGGTATAGATCAACACAGAAACCCATTATTGCAGGTATAGAGCAACTGGAAATCACATTGTAACCTCAGCACTGAAGATATAGATCAAACAAACAACACATGGAAACAGCACTGCAGGTATTGATCAACTAAATAAGATATACAAATCGTGTATTTGCAGGTATACAAAAATAATGTATGGAAAGATAGTATAGGAGATATAGATAAATAGAATAACACAAAAACCGAGAGATCAACTGGAATTCACAAAAAAACTCATCATTAAAGGTATAGATAAAAAACACCTAAATTACAGGCATAGATCACAGATTGCGCACCCCAAAGGCCAGCCTTGGCATTCACACTGCCCACATAGAGCCTGAGCAGCACCCAAATTACACACATAGGACGTGCGCATCTTTATATACATTTATACACTCACTCACTAATTCACACTTTCATTCACACAATCATTTATTCTCTCACACATTCACACAAATAATTTACACATACTAATTAATGCATTCTTACAAATCGTTCAAGCAATTCATCCACAAATTAATTTATTTATTCACTCACTCATTCACACTGTAACCATTGGATGAGGAGAACCCCGGATGGCGGCGTGAGCCAGGCAAACAGGAACCAGGAGTAGCCAGGAGAGCTGGAACCGAGAATCAGGTCTGGCAACCAGTAAAGCCAGAAGCTGAATCAAGTCCAGAAGAGTAGTCAAACAAGCCGAGTCAATACCAAACGATCAGAGAACAGGAGCCAAAGCAGTAAACAGGAGCGAAGTCAGCAAGCCGCGTCAAACGAATAAATAGTCACAAAAACTCGCACAGGAAAACAGCAGAATACACCAACCAAGGGTGACCCAGAAGAGGAAGTCCAGGTTAAAACAGGAAAAGGTGGAGGCATGTCCTGCATTAAGAGGTCACCCGAGGTTATAAGAACACGTTACAGATGTAACATGTAATATTATGTTCTGACCACATTGTGGCGCTGTGCTACCTGTTTGAAGACGCCAACCGGGTATTAACCCCTTAAGGACAATGGGCGGTCCCTTAACCCATCAAAAACAATGCATTTTGAGCCCGTACATGTACGGGCTTTGTCATTAAGGGGTTAATGCTCTTACTCATTCACACAATACACACATTAATTCATACTCTCACTCATTATCTCAATATTCTTACTACCCCTTTCTCTATCCCCTCTTTTCTCATTATCTACCCCCTCTCCCCCTTCTCGCTATCTATCCCCCTTTTAACTATATACCCCTCTCCCCCTTCTCCCTAGCTATCCCTCCCTTCTGCCTATCTACCCCCTCTCCCCCTTCACTTTGTTGTTCACTTACCTTGCTGAAGTCCTGCTGTGGGTCTCTGTCTCGCTGCTGTGCCACGATGCGTGCGGCATCATTTCTGAGCGCCGGGATATGAAGTCATATTCTGGCGCTCCAATATATCAAAATAAAAAAGCAGAGACTCAGCACTCAAATAGTAAGGTGAGTTAATTTCACACAGGCAACCTTCCGACACAGAGGTCTTTCTCAAGCCTTATTCATGAGCGACCGCTTGGCGCCCCTCTCTCTCTCCTCCACGTCAATCAGTGCTCCCTCCCAGATGCACAAAAAAAAGGACGGCGTTTCACTTGGGGGAAGCATATCATGATGTGGGGGGGGCATGGCCGATGCCACTGAATTGACATCCTTTTAAATAAGTCAGTGTTCATGCTATTTTTGAAGTAAAACAGATGATAGATAATATATCATCACCATGATTTTTTGTTACGGATAATGAATCAAATACCTATGGTATGGAAACTGATGATCACAGATACAACCAGGAGAGCTTTCATGTTAAAAGCACCACAAAGCAGTAAATCTGGAAGCACTAATACCGGCCCTCATGGAAACCTTGATTTGTCATTATTCAAAGATGTACTTAATTGAGTCCCCTGCATCAGGGTTCAGGGATCTGAAACATGATGTATTAGCAGTATAGGCACTTAATAGGCGGCTTTTCCTAAATGTGCAGGAAGTATCAAATAATTGGATGTATGGGAAAAAACATCTTCCATGTTTTACACTTGTGTATTCTAACAATACCACACACATATGGATGTTTAACGTAGTGGCAAAGATTTCCTATTTCTGTAAACTTTCTAAAATTGCATAATATATATTTTTTAAATACAAAAAAAGCACTGCATGTGCGATTTTAGCACAAGACGTTGCAGTTCAGTGTGTGACCACAGCGCCCTTCTTCACTATTATAGGTAAAAAATAATAATTAGGCCATGTGGATGTTCACGTAATAATAATGCATTAATAAAATGTGTTATAAAATGCCTTATTCAATGCATAGCAACAATATCACACAGGTAAGCAACGTTAATTGCCTAATAAAAATGATCAGGAGCAGCAAGTCTGGGCAAAAATGTTACAGTGCTTTCTGATGGGTTACTGGTTTAGAACAAGCAAACACCATCTTCTCTTCATCAGGAGGGGCTAGCCTACATTGTATCTGTTTATAGTATTCAAAGCTGGTAACTTATTGGGCCAACATACAGCTTTTAGGACAACACCTTCGGAAGTCCCAGAAGCTTACGTTACTTTATATCTTTTCTGGGGTTGGACTGATAAAAGGCAACTTCCACGAACACCTCAGTCTTCTATTGAGCAAATACAGCAATATCCAATTCTTATTTAGATGTGTATTTATATACATACATCCATATACAAAGGCAAAGTTCTCGTTTAACCCAATATTATACATATTATTTTGTTTGAGAGGAACATAGTAGATGTGGCCCTAGACTGTTCCAGTCACACATGCAAATAACGACACAATTATTGGCATTCTGCTTCTTAAAACAATTCCGTACAGCTGCCTTCCGATATGCCTGGACACCATGACATTTACAGAAGTTATATAATTTCAGCTGCAAAGCAGAACTTGGCTACCCTCAACTCGTTTCCAGATTTTGCTCCCCCCCCCCCCCCCAATTTGTGTCCCCTGCTGCCTTTTAGATAATACGGATTTCTCACTCTAGGCAAGCAGGAGATAACTGCACGGTTAGGTGTGTGCACAAGATTACACATTACCACTAAGTGGAAACACAAAATGAAGAAATAGTCTTTTTTCACCTTTATTTAAGAATGTGATGTTTTGTACACCTGTAGGCAGATTTAACGTCAATTTATCATTTCAGAAAAGTAAGCTCCTCACTTATTGTACACGGATACCCAACCCATCAGACATTTTACCCCCTATTTTAATGTTCGTAGCCCACAAATGTTGTGAAAAGAAAAACAAAAAACTCTGCACATATATCACACCACCCTATATTCATTGCCCACCCTCGCCAAAAAAAAAAAAAAAAGAAAACAGTATTGCAAACTTCTATTAGAGGTCAGCACAAATATACATTGAATCCTGTATAGTTGCATTTTTTTTAACCAAAGGCTGCCTTAGTACTACCAAGGTCTGCAAGAAAACAAAAACAAGCAACATCTTTGCACTGTGGCATTAAAAAGCAGCAGAGTAGATCCACAGAACATGATTTCCACCCGTCACCATGACTTGAACTACATGAATTCAGACATTAATAGACATCCATGGCTCAGCGCTCAGTCATGCCAACATGAAGAAATACCCAGCAATGCTTTCATTAAACCGGAAAGGCATGTATAAAGTGGATTAAACCGTCAGAGTGGTGAAGCAGAAGGCAACGTACACACAGAAACAACCTCAGGTATCAGCATCCACGATCCAGACTGTGGAATCTGCATTGCAATCTGCGGAAGATGGTCTATGCTTGTTCAAATGTCAAAAAAATACTTATGTATAAAAACAAAGTTTCCCTTAGGAAAATATATATTTAATTTGCAGTCTGAGTGGGTAATAGGGATCAATTCCCTTTTAATGCTGCTAGTATGAATTTCAAGAGGTTCCCATCTTAGGCATTAGGAGGGTAGGGTTAGAGGACAGGATAAATGGCAGAGTGCAAAGTCTGTTTATTCATCAGATCCTGCTGATCTTTTCTGGGCTCGCTTGCGGGGAGATCTTCTTGGTGAAGCTTTGTCTAAAACGGGGAGAAAAAGAAAAAACTAATCAGATCTGCAAACAAAAACAAATTACATACACACACACACACCGCAGTTAGTTGCTACCTTTACAATTAAAAACTGTGGGTTTAATGTATAAAAAGCCAGTACTTGAAAATGTAATCAACGGGAAAGATCCACTGGAACTATACTTCAATAAAGCAATGGGCGATCTGTATGCATATCTATAGGTATCTAGAGGCTGATGCGAGTGCCAAGTAGCCATGGCACAGCCAACTGGATTAAGAACCTTCAATTGCCTAGTTTGTTTTTACTTTATTTGTTAAATATCTTCTGTAAGACTTTCATAAAGATCCCCAGTTCAAAAGTCAAGGCATCCACGGGGTTGTAGATTTATGTAATAAATGGCAGAAAAGTAATAAGTTCATCTTTGATGAGCAAACCATGCATTCAAGAGGAAAGTGAAGTTGCCTCACCTCGTCTACTTTGCACTGAAGCCGCAAAATGTAAGCAGATAAAAAGAAAAAGACAGCAAGAAAAGATTAGGGGTGAAAAATGCAAAAAAAGAGACAGCTGGAGGGACACCAAAAGCAAATAGCATTAAACCGCACATCAGAAATGTAGTTTGAAGAGACAGGAATACATTCACATCTATATTTGGACATTTTTCATTTAAAGCAAAATAATAAGAGCACCAGTGAATGTGGATATAGGGTCATGTTACACAATTTAACTTGCAAATTCTTTATTGAGATGTAAAAATTACAGCAAGATATTACAAACTGGATACATACTAATCTGGCTGAGAGTCTCCGCGGGGATCCAGCTCATGTCCACATCATTTTGATTAGATGTTCCCATTTCAACTTTTTGTGCAGGTCTCTTTCGCTGCAGGCAAAAAAATAAAAATGAATAAACACAAGCAGGAGATGGCTGACTGCCTAGTTAAAGGGTTAAATCAATGTCTATTTGTGAGACTAGAGTGATCTTTTGGAATGCACACATAGTTAAAACACAAATAGATGGGTCGAACAAATCCACTAACAATATCCATTATTCTAAAGCCTAACATTTTATCATAGAAAGGAGGCTTCGGAAGACTCCATTGGAGCAAAAAAATGAACTGGTAATTAATCAGCTGCCCTCCAAGATCAAACATCAAAAAACTGCTGCATACCTTTCTGGTTTCCAGTAGCTGATGCAACCCAACAACCACAAGTAAGCCGAGTCCACCAAGGAAGAGGTACATGAAAATTCTACAAATGGGGGGAAAATACAAACAAAAAGGCTTTCAGATGAACGGAAACTATGTAAAAACACATTGTTTATACCACCCTGGATAGATAATAGATAAATGCAACAACCTCCCGTTAGAAGTGGTAGAAGCTAACACAGTAAGTGAATGTTAACATGAATGGGGTAGGCATAAAACCATCCTGAATCTAAGTCAAGATGAAGGAATGATTAAGACTCGAGTCTCACATCTGTAAAAATGGGCAGGAGGCTTTTTGACTGCTGTCAAATTGTATGTATGTATGTACATATATAGTGCTGCATTTAAACAGTGTATTTATAAGTGAGATATATATATATATATACACACACACACACACACACAAGAAAGGAGTTTATTAAGGTGCTGCACAACTTACGTTTCACCATCCAGACCATCTTCCTTTTCAATGATTGTAACGGTCTGATTAAACACAGCATCTTGGAAAGAATTTCCCTACAAGGACCAAAAGAGGATGGCACTTCAATTAGTATTAACAAAGCAAGTTTATGTTTACCTACACGTTTGTGCTATCCCCCTCAATGAAAAATCATTTACACGGGAAATTGACTACATTTTCAACAATGTATCAACATTAAGTGAAAAGAAAACAAAAAATAAAAAATCAGCAACCAAATATACGGGAACATATGTGATTACAGAGCGCTACAAATAAATACACATCTTACGTTTACATCTTTATAGTTCAAATTGATAACCAGACCAAAGGGACGGCCTCCCATAGGCTCAGCAGGGATGAAAGAATATTCAAATGTGGCCTGTCTCTGAGGAGGGACGATGGTGTTTAATGGGAGAGCAGTGAAATTCTGGATGTAGAATTGGTAGTCTTGAGGGTAGCGGAAAGAGGCATCCAAGGATTCAACAACAAAGTCTTCTGTACCCTTGTTAGTAAAGCCCACCAAAAACTTTACAATGTCGTTAGCTGGGAAATCTGGAGAGAAACACAAAATTAAAATGTATGAAGAATGAAACAGATGTGAATTAACTATGTTTACAGAGCAGGCAAAAAGCTAAGCTAAAAGAAAACTGGGGGATAATACCACAGGTATATTATTTTGCCGGATATTTGTTATAATGCACAATTAATACTTTTATCATACAGGAAATAGCTTACCTTCTCCTTTAACAAACAGAATGGTGGTATCAGCGTTGGGGGAGGCTTTGGGCTCACCCGAACTCAAGTCCTCTTCTTCCTCTTTTTCTTCTGTCTGAAAAAAGCGAAAAATAATAATAAAAAAACATAAAAAAAAAAGTAGTAACAGGATAACATTTAAGAAAATAGTAACAGGAGCTTTATACCAAGCGTTTGCTCAATAACCTTTTTGTTTTTATTATTTATTTAAAAGGGATTGTCAGACACATGTCAAATATTGGTTTTAGGGTCCCTGCTTCAAAAGAAAAATTACATGAACCAATCTCTTTACCTTCAAGTGGACCTTGGCAAACTTATTATTATTCGTTTTTTGCCAAAGATGTAGCTGGACAGTCTAGCAATTTAATGCATACTGTAGCTCTGTAATCATTTTAAAGTTTTGTGGTGTCCGTTTTGCAAATGCATAAGGGGGGATTCTGCAAAATCCCCCCCCACACACAGACAGGTTGAACACATCTCTGTGCGTGTGCTATGCTTAATGTCACTGCGCTTGCCTTTGCAGACTGCGGTGCACAGAAGGTGATCCCAATGATTTCAGTGTGAGAGCTTTAACGCTACTAATTGCCTGCTTCAAATATCAGAACAAGGAGAAAGGCAGCCGCAGTGCTTCAACTTCTACCCAAGGTAGGTTCTTTCATATGCACTCTCTTTCAGGACAGTTAGATATCCTGTCACAAAATCACTCTAGACAGAGGATTGTGGATTATGTTTATAAATGCAAAAGCTAAACCAATTCGGGTGCATATTGCAATATTTAGAACATTGAGGTTTTTATTGTGATTGCAAGCCTTTTCTAATATGGGTTAATGTTTTTCTTCAGTCCATGTCTAAAGATGAACTTAAACTATGCAGCTATATGGTTTTTCTTTCCTCTTTACTTGCATGCATATGAACAATAGAGGCAATGGTAACAACAAATACCAGATCTCAGAGATATGGTGGTCTTATTCACTTCAACGACAGGCAAGAGACTTGGGACATGCATCATCCAAAGATTCAGTTACATAAACATAAATCAGGAACACATGTTCCTCAAAATCTGACACTTAAAATGCCATCAAACACAGATCCGTCTACCTTGACACGTTAGAGAGTCCCAAAAACTATTTACCAGATCTGTAGATTCATCTTCTTCCACCTCAGCCTCATCGTCATCATCCTCAACTACCGAATCATCGATTGCCTCTTCATCCTCTGTTGCATCCTGTGCAGCAACCAGGGGCCCTAAATAATAATACACAAGGTGGAAAATATGTCTGTCACTCTTTATGTTGAAGGCACTATGTCCCAAGTAACATCAGTTCACATGGGAAAATGTAATGCTGCAGTGAAACAAAATAAACCTGAACCTGACATGTAAAACAGAGCAGCAAGATCCATCACATAGTTAAGCTGGGATGGAATGCTGGAGGATTACATCTGGTACACAAAGTGCCACTTCAAATGCATCCAAGAAAAACCCTTACATTGTTAGCTTAACTATCAAGTTTGTTTTAGTGTTTGCAAAACAGCCCAAACAATACATAAGAGATACTTATGTGACACTTAAGTGTGACTGTACCAAATCTACACCTATGACTAGGCTTGCGCCATACTTTTATGTATCCTCCTGTTATCGTTAATTTTCTCGCTATAATAGAGCTATGGAAAAAGGCTGACTCTATAAAGAAAACAAACAGGATAAAGTTTTTCCCAGGTACAATATATAAAAAAAGCTTAGACTAAAACAAGCTTTATTTATAAGGTAAGTCATCACATAGAATTAAAAGGACTTTTTTTGTGTGTCGCTTATGGAATACAATAAGCCCCAGCACAGTAAGCTCTGTAATTGCGCTCCAATTCTTTCGTATTCTTCTATAATGATATCTCGCTAGCCCCCGTGCATGAATAAGACGTATACGTGTGCAGGGTTTATACATTCACCATATGCAGGGCAGTGTGAGGAGGAGCCAGGGAATGAATGAGCAGAGGGCGCAGTGACACGTCAGCCAGAGGCCTGACATACACAGAGCGTATACACACCAACACATATGGGACAGACACACAAGCAACACAATTACAAACATGCAACACCAGCGTTAACAACCCAGAAACACACCACGAAACGCAAATGGTATTAGGCTGATATTACGCGGTTCAACGCATGCCTCACAGCGGAGTGCAGGCCAGTCACTCGCGGTGAAGTGAGCGCTATATTTTTCCACACACAAAGCTGCAAGCAGACAATATAGACGGACACACAAAAACACCGACCCTCTCAGGCAGTGAGAGCCGAGCTCATGTCGCCGGGCCTTCCCGCGCACTCACCTCTCCCATTGCCAATGAGCGTGACCGGGAAAGCCAAGAGGACGAGCAGCAACAGATTGCGGAGCGGAATCATCCTGGGAGACCGGTGTGTGCCTGAGCCCGTCGAGTCCGAAAGAAATTGAAGGAGGGGTGGAGGGGACCCTTTCACCGCCTCTCGTACTTCTATCTAGGCCCCTTAGTCAATGACGACGTGATACGTATTCTCCAGGAATAGGAGGGCATGGGAGGAGCTAAGGGCGGGGACGGAGAGTAAGGCTGACGGACACCAGAGGCTTGCTTCCGGTCTAGGGGGAAGCGGACGTGGCTGTTCTAAGGGAGATTCTAAGAACAGGGAGGCGGTGCCTGTGAGTGAAGGAAGTGCGAGTCTGCGCTAGTCCTGACTAGTCGCTAGTAGGAGGATGCCACAACACCGTAACTTTCTACGCTACGTCACTTTTTGGAGGAAGACTGCGCAAAATGTGGATTACCGAACTGGGGACTTGTTTCCTATATAAAACCAACAGGCTTCGGAAATGTGTGCATGCACTCATGTGTGTAACACCATAATCTGAGCTTACTCAATGCTCTCAGTCAGCGTATCAGTGAAAAGCCAGATCGAGGTTTATTTTATATACTTATTTAAGGTTTATTACTTTTTTTCAGGGGGTTATGCATACGAATAATAAGCAGGCATACGTGTACTTTGACCCCCCTCCCAAGAGATAAACATAACAACTCTTTAGTAGGCTGTACTGGCAATGTGGCACAACAGCCAACTAGTCAACGACACCCCATACTCGCCCGATCCTCCGCTCCAGCAATGTGCATACGCCGGCTGGCCTGTTGTTTATGGCCGGTGGCCGCATTTATATCTTTAGGCGACCGCTGGCTGTTAAGTGCCAGGGCTGGCTTATTCTGGAAGTGTTTCTTACTTGGGCCGTTATGGATCTGTCTCTCTTTCCTCCACTGATGGTTCTCCATAAATTATAGTATTTAAACCACAAATCTCGTACCATTCACATGATACTTTTATGGGTTTATTCGCTAAAGGCGGCGTTTGCTTTTTAAAACCCCCAGTTCTGTGGTCATTATGAAGGGTCAACTTTGGCAGGTTATTCCATCAAGTAGGTCTGACGGAGCTGGCTTTGAATAATGCATAATTTAAGCAAACTCCTGACACCAAGGAAGCTACTGCTCCCTCGTTTTACCACCCATATTATTCCTTTCGATTGTAAGCTCATAAGCCAGGGACTTTGTGTAAAAGTACCATCACTCTAGATGGCAAGTTCACAGGCAGGGTTCTCAACTCCTGCTGCGTGTTGGTGTATATTTGTTATGTATGCGATAACTGCCCCATTTAAATTGTACAGTCATTGTGCTCATTAAATAAAAGATCATTTACCTATACAATACGCAAGGCCAAGCTAGGTCTTCCTGCAGCTATCCTATCAACATTTTACCACCATTTTATGGACAACAAGTTCTTATCCGTCTCTTTTGACCTGAAAACAGGCCACATGTACAGGGCCCTCGCTATCTTCAGGGCCGCTTTTAATACCGATAGGACATTCAGTGGCCCAGTTGCCTTCCTGCTTACCCTGGGCAATACAAGAGAGGTTGCCGTCGGCAAGCGTGGAAGCAGTTGCATTGGTTATCTGGGCCCCTACAGTTGCGATCGGGGTTGTTGCAGGCTCAAGGGGTAGCTGCTATGGGCCCCCAGGCTCTGGCTATCTTGATTAGTGCTGCTCTACTTTGTCAGACTTTCAGGTGATTGTTGTGGGGAGTTTCTTCAAAGTCTCCTACATGACTATGTCCTGTATTCATGTTTTTATTTAAACAATGTGCATTTACTCTGTTTGGTGTTCATGACGGATGCGTGGTACCTTTAAATTTTCACATGGTCCATTTTTCCCCTTTCCACATCGTGTTTAGACCCCATGCATGTGCGGAACGTGCAACAGAGCAAGACAAGTCATGGGGCCGACTACTATGATAGGAAAAATAATTACTTTGTCCCCAATAGACATTGAAGTCGCAGATATTCATGCACCTTTTGCCTTCACACAGTGTTAGCATAACTAAACAGCATCAGATATGGAGATAGTTGGTTCAAAAGCAACCACACAATTATAGCATGGCAGCCATTCAAGATCCATGTGTTAAGTCTCTTTTAGGTAATTAATGGGGGATATAGACCCAGAGCCGAGAGTGAATATGGGCACACCTATGGTATACACAAAGGTGTTTACAGATTAAATACTATATTTCTGTTGGTAAATGCCATCACAAAGATTTATCATAGTGAATTGTAAAATGCAGGATTTGGGAACATTAGCTTTTGATTTAAGGTAGATCACTCATGATCATCTTCTTACTGAGCCCCACAAACTCCTAGGGCCAATTTTGAATTCTTGAATAATACAGCATGTTTTTTCTATTACATTTATTTGAGGTAGGTCACCTTTTTTTTTTAGTTTAGGAGACACTTTCCAATTTAACATACACTTGTAATTCTTCATACAAATATGAAACAGATTGCCACAATATAACAATGTAAGACAGCTCCCAAAAGATGTGTAAGGCGAAAAATAAAATCCATTTATAAAACCACACTCCAAATAACAAAGTGTCGATATCTTGGCCACCGTAATTTTTTTCTCTCTAGAAAGTGTATGTAAATTAGTTTTACTCTGCTAATGTTTCTGCAACTGAAATATACAAAAAAACATTCTTAAAACAAAAGGATGCCTGCAAACTGTATCTTATGGTATAGGACAATCTAAAGGAGATTACTTGAGCCAGAGAAAGGAATCTTAAGATCTATGACAAGGTTGCGTTGGTTTTAATCACAATACAGAATTTACAGTGTTTTGATAAGTTATTAAAAAAAAAAAAAACCAAACAGTAAAAACGCTTTCAAAATGGTTCTTAATTTTTGTTCCACATCACTTTTCTAAAAGGCATTATCCTCCATGGCATTCATTTCTGCTACCAGAAGGCTCTTTAGCAAATAACGGGCTTCCCACAAACTGCGGCTCAGTAAAAAAGAAAAAGTCTCTTGGCTCATGATGCCAGAGGTTATGCCAATGAATAATCTATTTGACCAGGGTCGGGGCTTTGTTTCGGTCAGCCACTGGTATGTTTGCCTGAATGTGCTCCCATTCTTTGAGGGTCTTGAGATGGATAGTGGATGTGACCTGGGGCACGTAGGAAAGGTGGTGGCGCCATTGGAGGGAACATATGCGGGCCATATCCTGAAGGAGAATGAAACAGAATTCAGTTAAACAAAAGCTACAAAACATATACTAAATTGCACTACGTTGTAAGAAACCTACAAGGACTCCATGTTGGTTTTCTGGCTGGAGCAGAGTGGGATCATGTGAGGTCATACTGTGGAAATACTGAGCTCGCTAGCACAGTGTGCGAGGAACAAAAGGCTCCTGACAAGGTTACGGTGTGATGAGAGTGAGAATGTGAGTGTGCGTTTGTAGGTCTGCAGCATGTTTTATATTTACAACACAGTGACACATTCACAGGTATAAAATGTGAGGGTAATTCAAGCTATTAAAAACACTTCATTTTTTCCCACTGCCATTAAGTGCAAGCAGTTTATGAGGCACCTTTAGGACGCGAGGTAAGTTACCTGGTGGTGGACCCCCCATGCCAGGAGGAGGCGGCAGTGCAATGTTTACCAATGCAGCAGACCCATTAGGAGGGAGGTTAAAATAGTTAGCAGATGATTCCTCTTCTGTTGGCGGGGGAGGCAAAGCTGTGAATTAAAATAAAAGAGTAAGAAACACATAAGCATCCTTACTTCTGCTTAAAACCACTTCTGTTAAAAAGGAAGTCCCAGGGAAAAGATGTCAAGGTACCACTTATGTTTAATACAGGTTACTTTGTGTGTTTGTGGAGATGGTTGAAGAGCACACTTACATATTTTCCCTGCACGTTTATTTTGCTAAGGAAATGTAGGGATACAAGTTTGTCATCCACACATTGTGACTCAGTTTAATGTTCTCGTCATTACCTTCCTAGATTTTCCCCAAGTACCTGATCTCCCCCCCCCCCCCCGACATAGATTGACCAGATGTCTCCTTTAATTTGAAAATATAGATTGCATTGTTGTCCTCTATGGTGCATTTGTCAAAGCAGTCACCATGTGAATAAGACATTTAGATACTATAAACCAATCACATTCAGCCATAAGGCTTCTTTTAAAAGCATCAAAATGCAGCAGCGTTATAGAAAAGGTATGAATAGAACGGACCTCCCGGCAGACCAGGGACCGGCTCCAGTGTCATGCCAGAGTCGTTGGTGCCATCTCGCTCTCTTTCCTTCCCTCGGGCTGCCTGAGATCTGAAAAGGGAAAATGGTTTGTCATTCCTAATGCAAGCTAAGCAAGTCTACAAATGCCATTGGGGGTTATTTCAGTTTTTAAACCAATGCTGCAATTACAGTTGTAAGAAAATACCATTCCAAAGCAGTGAGGTCCATTTTGGTTTATTCCAATATTTGTTAATAAACATTTTAACCAAGAATGAGAAAAAGCCCCCAACCGAAACGGCGATACTGATTTCCCTTAACATCTAGACTGACAAAAACACACGACACAAACACAGGATTTACACGAGTGCTCACCTTCCCCATTTGACATTAAGCCGTCGTCCATTAACAATTAACTTGTTGAATGACTTCTCAGCTGCCATCTCTGCTGCTTGTCTTGTTGCAAACTGAATGAAGGCGCATTGCTGTCTCTGAACTACCGTAATTGTTCTGATTTCACCAAACTGGTAGAAGTGATTCCTATTGGAATGAGAAGAAAAAAAAAAAGTCTGTTTAAAGCCCCGCAAATTATTATGTGAACGGGTACATAAAATATTAATACCTGCTGACACATGGGTTTGTAAAACCCATTCTTCACCAACTTAAAAGGCATAGAATTAAAAAAGGTTTAAACTGATGATGACCAGCCAATATTTACAATGAAACACTCACCTAAGCTCAGCCTCGGTGATGGTATCTCCCAAACCTCCCACATAAAGGGTGGTAATGGTTTTGTCTTCTGGAGTGTCTAGACGAGGCATAGTGGAGGCCCTTTTCAAAAGTTTGTCTGCCACAGGGTCATTGATGCCATAGTAACGATCTTTAATATTCTGGTCGGCTAGAGGGTCATCAGGATCAGTGGGCTTTTCATGCCTGAAAAAGTATGAACATACAGTAATGAAAAACATTTGCTCAAGTATAAGACGACCCTGATTATAAGACAACCCCTCAAACTTTGAATATTAATTTAGGAAAAAGGAAAAGCCTGACTAAAAAGACAACCCTATAAGAAAAAAAAGTTTTACTAGTAAATATAGTTTACATGTGCATTCATATTTCTTATTTAATAAAAAACTGATTGAGAAAAAGTTTTATTTCCTTTTATTTGCCACTCTGCCCCCCTCCCCAGTCATGCACATCTGCCCCACAGCTTGCCACTCTGCCTCCAGATATGCCTTATACCTGCCTATATGTCACTTCAGACTCCCTGGTGTCTAGCGGGGGCAGCCGTTGGACGTCTGCGCGATGTGCGTAGACAACCTCTGCTGCTGCTGGCACTTACGCCGGGGCTTCTATGATGGACACCGGAAAGGTCATGTCAAGCCGGCGCTCCATCATAGATGCCCCACGAGGAAGTGCCGGCAGCAGCGGAGGTTACCAGACAGGAGGATCCAGGTCCCCTGCAGCGCTGCGGGGGATCTGGATCTTAGTCTTATATTGAGAACTCCATTTGAGGTCTGATTATAAGACGTTATTTACTCTGGAAAAACCTAGTCTTATATGCTTTAAATGCATATACCATTGTGCATTTTCATCGTAACATTTAAGGTCTAATATGTTAGCACACTAACATTTAATTACTATTTTTTCTTAATAGGCCGTCTAATATAGCCTCGCATTTACGTGGATTAGACAGCTACCTGTATGGACATTCCTCTCCTCTCTTGCACTCTCCTTTCACCCAGAAAGAGCAAATGTGCGGCCTGTTGCGCTTGTAGTAAGGAGTGGTACGTGCCAATTTCAACAGCATGTCACTGCTGGATGTGGCTTTCCCCAACGCACCAACTGGACGAGTCCCATCGGAATTGGAAATCTGTAAGAAAAGAAAATAGTGTGCATCACTAGTGGCAACACATGAAGAGTTTGTAAATGTAAGGCTTAATATCGGCATTTAACATACCCTGTTTTCTTTGACTTTAGGATACGTTACAAGGGCCGTTACCCAGAAGGAAAAGGATTCTATTCCACAAGAAAGGACATTTTATACTGTAGAGTATGCTACACACTCAATAGGTTTTATTGAAAGAGACATTCTGCCTTGGACACCGATCAAGTACTCGTAATAGTAAATGTGCGATCTCTGCTAAAGAGTCTTATTTGTCTAAACTGATGTTAATGGAATAAGGAGAAATAAAGCCTCTTTAAGTAACAAATAAGGGTTTGCAGTCCATAGCAGCAGTAAACACAACTCTTTGTACATGCTTTAACAGGCAAACATGTACGTATTCCACTTAGAGGCACTAGAAATACTTCAGATTTGGTGCAACAGAGTAGTAAGTTACTACCCGATCACTTACCTCTCTCTCCATATTCTGGGTGTAGTACTCTTTATTGACGTCAGATCTCGGCATTTCATCTTTTATTGAAATCCCTGTGTCGCGCACCTGAATTGGTAAGCCTACAAGGAAAAACAAAAACACAATGTGGCATGATGTACATATCGACTGCTATATATGAAATGTTTTGACACTGCAGTTAAGTGTTAAATATCTATATAGTATTCGAGGGCTGCTCAAAACCGAGACATTTAGGAGCCAGAAATTTCCATCTTTCAAGCCATTGAAGTGATACAGGTTGAGATTTGAGCTCAAAAGTCATTACATGAAGAGAAATTAGATTTTTAGGACAGTAAATATTTGATTTGACTGCATGAATAATATGATATTATGAGAATGCTAAAGATTAGAAACTGGTGGTTTGAGACAAGACATGTATCGCACAGTGATATCTGTTCTTCAATGGACTGTTAGGACAGATTGGACTCCTTAAAGGTAAATATCTTACAGGTATTGCGTGTCTGGTTAGATTTTCTCAACAAGATGCATACCCTTGACCATAAGCAATGCTCGGCTAGCTTTATAGAGTAGTTTTTAGGAGTCACCTACCATATTCCAGGTCCAAAAGGCAGGTCTGGCAGACATTCTTAAGTTTGCTACAAGTCTGGCACACCTCGGTCTTCTTAAAGCGCATGCGCACGCCAGGACACCAGCGGAATACCGTGAACGGACGGGCACAAATCTGGAAAGAACCAAGAGGGACCATAAACATTGGAGAGCCGACTGTGTGCTCTCTTCCCTTCAATATGATGGCTAGTGATAATCAGGTTTGTACCGTACATTGGTTATTACGGTTAAAACATCACAGTATACATTATGCAGCAATCAGTAGGAACAATTATACCGCTTACATATCCTACCAATATTAGAAACAGTAATCCTCCGTTTTAGTGAAATTAAAATAACTTTCTAGACTGACAGAGCGTGATTAAAAAAAAAACAGAATCAAACCCCATCTAACATTACCATTAAAAATAAAGTATCATTATGCACCCCAAAACTGTCTATGCTTCACACCTTACCTTGCACTCCTTGCCATATTTCTCTTTGGTCTAAAGGGGGGAAAAAAGGAAATATTAATGTACAATGCAGATCCAAATACTCCTCATCTACAGTATTTCACACACCCATTTTTATGTTATATATTCTTCATAATGAAAAGGAAGACTAAAATATTTGTAAAATAAACATGAAGGGGCCACAGAAATGTATCAGTTTATATTACTTCAAACACCAGCATCCCAGGGATCACTCAAAACAACGAATGCATATGAAAGTACTTTGTAAATGCCTCCATATCCATTCTTAAAAGCTGAAATAAAATTTTCAACCAATCAGTGGCACCCACTGAAATAAGCAGGAGTGCTTTCTGGTAGCGAGGGTCACATTAGATTAGACCCAGATCGTTCATTAAGACGGGCTGGAGATCGCTCTGAGTATATCACAGGGCAGGAGATGCCTTTTGCCAAACATCTCCTGCACGACAAATCCCTGGTGGGTGGGGAAAGGGGCAAATTATTAGGGGATTTAAAGGTACCTCTCAGCTATCATATGATGACTGGAGTGTCCCTTTAACAATAATTTACATTTTAAATGGCTCAGAGACCTAAAAATGATCGCTACAGCTGTTCTGCCGTAGATGTGCTATAAAATGACATTTTTTTTCCACTTTGCGATTCTAATGCACATTTGAGTGGTCAAGCGGTCTTATCACCAAAGCAACAAGCTGACTGAAGACCACCCTTTTCTGTTTAATGGCATGTTATGTTGGTCTGCTAAGCACGCTAACACGAGCGTGGATGGGTCTCACGCAGACGTTCCATTCTTACCTAGTGAGAGGTTATAGGACTGAACCCCCACACCTAAAGTAGAATGGAAAGCCTGAATGTTCACATTCACAGAACAGCAGGGCAACTTGGTAGAGAAAATTAAAACATGGAGTATTCTGTCTACCCCTTGAAGGAACGTAGGACAGTCACTACTTACCATTCTGATATATGGATTTTCCCCCAAACATGTCTGACACAGAATTGGGAAATCCTACATAAAAAAAGAAATTGTATTATAAAACCACAGAAAAACGTTGTATATTCAGATTGGAGGCATATAAATGATGTTGGGCAGACTGGATGGGCCTTCTGGTTCTTATCTGCCGTCACTTTCTATGTTTCTATAATTAAACCAGACAACCGCAAACAGACCTAGGAAATCTGTGAATCCTTTCCCGAAAACAACTCGTTTAACTGAGATGCATTAAATTTTCTAGCCAAAATACATAATTTCATATATTACTTTATCTGCCAAACAGTTGGCAAAACTTAGTTTGTTTCCTGTGGATTTGCTATTATTGGTATTAACCCATACAGAGCAATAATCTGTTTGTATCCAGCAACTTTACTTATGTTACACATACGTGTTATACGATTCCCACATGGCATTATGTGCTGCATTGTTTAACCTTTGGATATATATATATTTTTTAAATTAACCTAAACTTGCAAAAATTACAAGGTAGAAACCACAACTATACATAAATCACTAAACCAAGCAAATGCATAGCACTTCGAGATTTCAGCAGCACTGCTACCCCTGCTGTAATTGTGACTTTTTGGGGTAAACTCATAGCTCATAAGCCTGTAAGTTACTTTCTACTGTAACCCAACAAAGCCTACAGGTGATTTTGGATCTGGTTTTCAGTGCCTAGTTAGTTACACCGTACTTCCGCTGTTTCGCACGGTTTCCGGTTTGTACAATAGTTTTAATGTTACACTGGCTTAAAGGCAGATACAGAAACACTCCATTTACTCTGTATCGATAGGATGGGGCCTGGCCAGGTTTCCCCAGAATCTGAGAGGCCTGATCGTACGGCGGTAATCTCACAAACCCGCCGATTGCGAACTCAAAAAGCCGGACAAACAGGGCGGTCCGACGGCCCCGAACACTTACCGCATCCTCCCAGTTCTGTCGGTTGTACGTGTTGGACCCCAAAGACGTCGCCATTCCGCTTCAGACGACCGCCTGTAAACCGTACGGCCTATTTTTCCGGACGCACATGCGCAGAGGAATGCGTAATCCACGGGCCGCGCTGATTGCGATTTTGCGGCTGCGCGCTACAAATGGGCGGGGCTAACGCCGACGCATTCTTGCGCACGCGTATTGGACTGGTCGTGTTAACTCGGCCGTAGTCTGCTGAAAAAGCCATCTAGCGATCGTTGGAACGCGGTGTTGGTCATTTGTATCTAAAAGAAATTAGATGGTTCAACAACACCATGACAAAGGCCCCGATAATTCACTTATATGTATAAAGTATAATCCAGTGATCAGTAATAACGTGTTCCCTTATAGAAAAAAATGTTCCCACCATTTGTCTCCATGGCACTTGGTAGGCAGCAGCCGCAGGACTGCAGTGTTTACTTAACATGTCTTTTCTGGGCCTTTTATATTATCATCTTTAGACTGGGATTGGGGGAAATAACCTAATGGCAAAATACGAATGATCTCACAAATCTCATGTGAAGGCGCAGATAACTAAGTGAATCACAACTATAACATTTTATCATGGGGGTGGGGGGGCAGGACAGGCAACGTTTCTACCTTGCTCGCTAATAAAGTGATCACATATTTCCAGGACATACACCCCCCATGTGAGTATCCCATGTGAAGCACACTAGTGCAGGCCTGATGTATGATTCTCTCCTGTGAGTTGATACAATCCACATGCAGCAGAGAACATGTTACATGTGCTGGTTAGCAACATAACAAATGTGGCCACCAGACCTGGGAATTTGTGGGCTCTGGCTATCCTTGCGGGACGCGGCCAGAAGTGCCCGCTGACGTCAGTGGGGGTCCTGCTGATGTTCCCATTTAAGGGGAAATTGAGGGGAGTGGGGTGTGTCAAGACCCCACAACTCAGCGGATTCAGGTGTCCACATGGAGAAGCAGTGCTTCTGGAGTCACAGGGTGAAACCCAGTCTTCTCATCTGGTTGCCACCTTAATTACTGTACCGCTGATGTCAATGGGCATGCTCACCAATGTCCGTGGGTGTTCCCCATTTAAAGCTCCCGCAACCCGGAGGTGTTGACCTGGAGAACTGGCGATTCTCCCGCCCAAACCCAGAGAGTTCCCAGGTATATATATTAGAAGTATACACAATTTACCTGACTCCTTATGATATTGCTTTGTGTTTAAAAAAAATAGAATGCCTCAGTCTCAACCACCCAGCCAGACCTTGTGACTAATGAACATCTATGGAGAAAATGACTTCATTAGCATTGCCATTGCCATCTCAGTGTGGGGTTTAAACAGTGAACGTAACCTAAAATATGACATCGAACAAAATGAGATGACACATATTTCCTTTTCATGGGGCTCCCCCTTTCACAATATCAGTATAAATCTGAAGGAGCTGTAATATTGAATCATTTTGAAGTTAACAGCTAGTTAGTAAATTCGCCCTGCTTTCACACACCTAGTGGTTCACATTTAACAAGCAGGCCTTTTTCGAACTACAACTACAATCATGCCCCGCGCGGCACTTCTAATGCATGATGGGAATCGTAGTCCAAACAACTGGAGCAGGCTCTGAGGGCCGTATCTGTACTAGAGCCTTTACTATAGTATACCAAGATGGCCACCGAGCCGGCTGAGTTGGACAGGTGAGCCCGGTTATATTTCCCTGATAATGGGCAGGGGGGTGCGTGCTGGTGTTGGGTACGGGGGCGGATGGACACTCGGGGGTCTGTAGCCCCCGGGCGTTAGTATGTAAAGCCGCTGCTTATGGCTCGATGTGTTAGCGAGCCGCTGCCATGTGTCACCATTACATGGAAATAGTATATAGTCACATGCTTGGCGATCGCTGTTACCTATAGAAACATGTATGTTAAATGTACTTGTTTCGCCCTGACATGGTCTGCATTGAAGTTCTATACTGCAAATAAACCCAACTGATCGCTATACAGGCACTTCGCTAGCTGCACGCATCGAGCATTAGTAAATAGCTTCTCTGGATGTAAATATAGGAGCCCCGTCCGCATGTATAGCCCACCCATACCCCTGAGATCACGTTACATATTATTATTACATATTTTATATATATATAGATATAGATATATATCTATAGTGCCAGCAGATTCCGCAGCGCTGTTACAACAGAGTCAGTAGAGTTAAGCCTTTTTAATTTAGAAAATGAGCTAAATGGCACATTGGGATTTTTGTTTCAAAGTTTTCCTTTATTTAAAAGCAGTTAATCAGTATATATTATAATTTATTGTTTTATATGGCGCCTGCATATTCCGCAGTGCTGTACAATGGCTAAACAATTAGAGCGTAAGGTAACGTATGACTTATAGAGACAAGGGGTAATGAGGGCCCTGCCCGCGTGAGCTTACAATCTAGAAGGCAGTGTACAGGGTTACAGGGAATGGTTGTGCTATGTTTATAAGGACCCCCCGATGTTCATATAATGGACGATGTTTGTTTCTGGGAACTCTCCCTATACCCTTCTAAATGTTTTGTGTCTAGTGATGAAATGGAGAGTTACGATGCCTTCATTATGAAGAAAGAGCAGCTGTCTATCCACGAGTCTGGTGCGCACGAAGAAAATGATGGAGAAGATGATGATGATGATGATGATGACGACGACGACGACGATGACGGCTATATATACTGGGAAGGAACCGGTGCAAATCTTACCAAACTCTATTCTGGTACTAGAGGGTGTAATCCACAGGCCAACAAGCAGGAAACACACAAGTCTTCATCTAAAGCCTATGTTGCCACAGACAAAGTGTTGCAGAAATACGAAAATAAGATTAATTTAGGTGAGTTCATCAGTAGCCGGGCTGAGGCTTATGAGATCGCGATGGGCATATATGACACCGTCTCACGCGTCTGTCTTGTTAACCTGATGCCTACGTACGTTGAATAAGTTTGTGTGTCAAGCGTTTTACGTTCTGTTCTGCTGTATTATTTTATGTGATTATATATAATCAGAACCTATGCAATGCAGGTTTTAGGTTGAAAGAAAAAAAAAGCTAAGTGAAACCGTTTTATATTTTTTCTTCATCAGGTCGACTGAACCTTTCTGACTGCGTGATGAATAAAGTCACTGAAAAGTCCCGGCAAAAGGAGGCAGACACGTATGTAAATATTACCTTGACAATATATAAACCTTTTTCTCTTAACGGTAAAAGCGACGAGGCCAACATAAATTACTCTGGTTGCTATTGTTCTGTATTACAGTTTGGAATTGTACTGTATTTACCCGATTATAAGACAAGGGTTTTTTTATAATCTGACCTCAAATAGAGGTCTGACTATGAGACTAAGATCCTGATCTCCCGCAGCGCTGCAGGGGACCTGAATCCTCCTGTCTGTCAGCCGATGAACATCTACACAATGCGTGCAGACAGCCTCTGCTGCTGCCGGCACTTCTGCCTGGCCTTCCATGACAGAGTGCCGGCGTGACATGATCTTCCGGCGCTCATTCATAGAAGCCCCAGTGGAAGTGCCAGGCAGCAGCAGAGGTTGTCTGCACGCATTGTACAGACGTTCACCGGCTGCCCCCTCTAGACACCAGGGAGTCTGAAGCACAGGGGCAAGTTTGGGGATGCATAGGTAAGTCGGGGGTGGGGGGGCAGAGTGGCATTTAGGGGTATAAGGCATATCTGGGGTCAGATGTGCATAACTAGGCGGGCAGTTATGGAAATAAAACAAGATATTTTTCTCAATATTCAAATTTTGGGGGGGTCATCTTATAATTGAGCAAATGCGGTACTTTAAACCCCCCACAACAATGAACAGACCACATTAAATGAAAGACCTGAATAGGTTAATCTTTTGGTATTTACAGCATCGTATGGCTAGTAATCGAATCCGTTACGTCTGCATTACTCTATGAAAAATTAACTCACCTTACCGTCTACAGTAACGTTTGACAAAAAAAAATGTTTAGCATTATTGCAGAGTATAATTCATCGCATTATGTCTTATTTTCAGATATCGTGTTAAAGATAAATCTGACCGAGCGACCGTGGAACAGGTATTCTTAATTCATCTTAATCCTTTACTACAAGCTATATTCTGTTATTTGTGAAGTTACCGTCCGTAGCCATGCGTGTAGAGACCATCGACAGGTTCACGTCGTAAAAATTCTCAATCACTACTGAAAACACAAGAATATTATTTATTTTATATGACGCCATCAGATTCTGCGTGCCCTACAAAGAATAGACAGGACATAACAATTAGTATATAGCATAGGAAGATACCATAAGGAGGGCTCTGCTCAAAGGAGCTTATGAAGGATTCATGAATTCCCACCTCATTGCTGTGACCATAACCCTGGTTCTGGATGTTTGCTAGGTACTGGATCCAAGGACCAGAATGATTCTGTTCAAGATGCTTACGAGAGGGGTCATCTCGGAAATCAATGGCTGTATCAGCACAGGCAAAGAGGTACGTTCTTCGTTCACGTTGTGACTCTACACCGTGGTCAGGAGCAACAGGTTTTCATTATACTGTAACCATAATTTTTATAATTGTGCACCATACTGAGCTCGTCTGGAGCAAACATCATGGCAACCATTTGCAAGTTCTTGCTGATCACTCCATGTTTGGCCTCTTTACATTAATGCCCCCTGCTCTTATTATGTGGGGGTCTTAGAACAACTTATATGGCTGCATTTTATTTTATATCCCCAACTTGATGTTGGTTAAAACTACAATATTTAATCACTCGTGGAGGTTATTCAGTATGTCTTTTTTTTTTTTCTCTCATTTTATTGATTTTTTTAGGCCAACGTGTACCACGCCAGCACTTCCTGCGGAGAGAGCAGAGCAATCAAGATTTACAAGACTTCAATTTTGATGTTTAAAGACCGTGATAAATATGTCAGTGGAGAATTCAGGTGCGGCAAGTCAAGAATTTCTAATTTCTAAAAAAAAACCAAAAAAAAAAAAACCTGACACTTGTGGATTAGATATTATTAGAATTTGCTAATCATATTTGGGGGGGTTAACTGTAAATGTTTTAATGAGAGATGACCAATTGAAGGGCATTTCCAGGCTTTCAGTTGATACAATTCAGCTGGTTTTATGAACAGCTATATTTTGTTAGGAGTGACAAGGAAACGTTTATCATGGCCGCTGACCTGTTTGGGTTAAAAGGTGCAGGTACTTTTAACAAGTTTGTTGTGCTTTGGGGGGATCTAAGCTGCGCCGTGAATTCTAGAAATATTATCTGGACCATATATCTATAGGCAGCAGCTTTCTTTTTATTGTCTTTTTTTTAAGTAATGTCTTTTTATTTTAATTTTACATTGAAGGTTCCGGCACGGTTACTGCAAAGGCAACCCCAGGAAGATGGTGAAAACCTGGGCGGAAAAAGAAATGAGGAACTTAATTAGGTCTGTAAGAACGAGCGCCACAATACAAAAGAAGATTTTGTTATCGCCCTTTAAAAATAATTATTCATATGTAAGAAATTTTTCTTTCGTCAAAAGGCTTATTTTCAAGGCTGGTTGAAGCTTTTATTACTAGTTCGCTCACTAGGCTGTGGATACAGTCTCCAATAAAATGTCCATTTTCCTTTCATAATGCCTAACTAAGCTATATACCTTTTCATAGTTTCACCAAAAAAATGAAACACATCTTGTGCAAATGGGATTTTTTATTTTTATTACCTTATTTTATATAGCGCCATCGTATTCCACATCGCTGTACAATGGGTAAACAGCAGCACATGACAAGCAGCATATAGCAAAACAATTAGACTTTCAGAAACACACAACGAGGTCCCTGCTGAAATGAGTTTATAACACATTGTATGCCCGGGCATTGTCTTACTTTGGTAAATAAAAGGCTGATTTAGTGCAAAATTGTTGCAAAATGATACTCTGGTACTGTATCCTTAATAGTAATCAAATACATAAACAGGCAACCTAGGCTATTTCCGAAGGGTCATTCTACCATTTTTCTCACAACTATTTTCCCCCCATCTAAAGTATGAGATAGACATGAGCATGGTGCGTTTCTGAGCACCTTTTGGATTTATTATACAGGATGAGTGCTGCTAATGGGGCGGGGGGGCTTGGCTGGAGGATGAATTTATGTTCAGCCACATGCCCTGAATACAGAAACGGCCCACCCAAATGTTTTAACACGTGATGACGTTCAGGGTGGTTTCCTTCAGGGAAGATCTAGGCGGAATCTTTTGCAGAACCTTGTCACCTTGTCCACTTCCAAATCTCTCTCCTAATTTTCCTGCCTCCCTACATGGAATGACTTCTATAGAAGTAGGCCGTGGTGTGTGAAGGTCTGTGCTGCCCCTAAGATAAAGTTCCTCTCACGATTTGGAGCAGTGCTCAGGGTTCTCCCATAAACAAAACCAAAAATCTGCCTCAAATGATAACCGAACCAACCAAGTGGAAGATCCTCAAGTGCTTTTTTTCCCCTTAAATGTAGACAAGAACCCCGTCTCAAGGATACTGGCAATTATTATGGCCCATCTAGCGGCCGAAGCAGGATCTTATATTTATGTACATGTACTGGCACTAATAGTGTTATCTAGATCCGACCCTCTAGTGTTATATTATTCATCTTCTTACTTGTAACTAATTCTATACTCTCATTTAGCTTTTGGTTGGGGTATTTTGACTGAAAACCTGCCTTCAATAAATCCAACTAGAACATACTTCCAGGATTGAAGTATACAAAAAAAAATTGCGTCCATAATTTGATTCTGTGTTCATTTTTCTGCTTTTTTTCTGAATCATTACAGGTTGAACACCGCCGGAATTCCCTGTCCAGAGCCTATCATGCTAAGAAGCCACGTGCTGCTCATGCAGTTCATCGGTAAAAATGAAACGTGAGTAACCGCATGATAATTTATATAAAGTGTATATGCCTGTTTGTTCTCACTTCATTTGTGTGTTTCAAGAAATGCTCATTTTTTTGTGCTTGTTCCTTAATCATGATTCCATCTTCTCATCCCATGACAAAAAGTGCCCTCACCAGTAGGTACCCACTTTTAATGAGCAGAACGCACATTTTTCTAAGTCTGTCCTGAAATGTGTTTCTGTTTCTTTCCAAAGTCCTGCTCCTCTTCTGAAGAACGCTCCCTTATCAGAATCCAAAGCCCGAGAGCTCTACCTAGATGTCATCCACTACATGAGGAGAATGTACCAGGATGCCAGACTTGTACACGCGGACCTGAGTGAATTCAATATGCTGTAAGAGACTCAATATTGCATTGCTTTGCGTTGTATCGTGAACAGACATTTATTTTGTTACTTTTTCACTAATAACAATACTGCTTTGGAAATAAGCTTAAATATGTATAAGAACATATTTTTATTATATATATATATTATATATATATATATATATATATATATATATTTTATATATAGCATCTTTATTGATGAAATATCCATACGCTGTTTTGTGGTAATAAAAAAAAAAACAGCAAAATTATGCTACACAATTTGACATACAGAGAGGGCTATAAAACAATTGTAAGACCCTTGAGGTCTTTTAGACCACTAGATATTCTGAACACATAACAGACGGCAAGGAATAATTTTTATTGTCAAGTGATCTTTAATGTTTTCCTTATTTTAGGCTGAACAACGGAAAGGTGTATATAATTGATGTGTCTCAGTCCGTGGAGCACGATCACCCGCATGCTTTGGAATTCCTACGAAAAGACTGTGCCAATGTAAATGGTGAGCGTAGAACTCCTGTGAAACATGCCATCCCGTCTTCTGCCACAATCCTTACCGCAAGATTTGGTTCAGAGATGAAAAGGGTTCTATGGAAAAAATAGACAAAATTACAATATTCCGAACCATTTTGTTCCCTACTTTTAGTAAAAGTTATAATAGACTGTATCACAATACTTTTAGGGTAGAAGGTAGTTGTAAAAATATATGAAATATTATTAAAGAATAATTTTAGGTTAAAAATAAAAAATCTGAAAAATTCAGACATTATTATTTGCTATAATTTATGTGATATAAAAACACTGAAATATCTGAACCTCTCACTCCTATGGGTTATTTATGTGGCGTACCTTTTTAAAATGCTTACCTACGCCTTAGTGCTTGCTTCTCTCTTGCATGCTTGTAATACCAAAAATATCTAATCACAACCCTTCGTTGGGAACAGATTTCTTCGTAAAGCACGGTGTTGCAGTGATGACTGTGCGTGAGCTCTTTGAGTTCGTCATTGACCCTTCGATAACTGCAGACAACATGGATGCCTATTTGGATAAGGTAATCCTATTCTGATTTGTCTTAACTATGTTCATGGGAACTGTAGACTGGGTGGAGTAGTTTGCCAGATTTTTGTATTGGGATGGTGCATTGAAAAAACAATACTGTATGTATTAAAATAGTTGTGGGCAGGCAGAATATATCCTTCTATCCATTCTACTGTAGACTTGTCCATTTAATGCCAGCCAATTCTCATTCCCCATCTCAATAATAAATAATAGATGTGGCGGTTCCTGATATTTAGTACATTTAACAGTTCCTTATGCTTATAATTTAATATGATTAGTCCACACTTTTTGTTTTAAAATTCTATTAGGGTGTTTAAATGTTATATTCTTTTTAACCACTAGAGGTCGCCGCACACCTACAGCACACCAGTTCAGTATAATGATAAGACGGGACACTTTAATTCTGTCTATTCCACCCTTTTTATTGAGAAGGACCTGACTGACATGTTAGTACAGGTGGCTACTTGTACTAATGTAAAAAAATGCTTTTTATTTTTACAGGCAATTGAAAGGGCAGCACAAAGAACAGAGGAAGAACGATCAAGTCAAGATAAAGTTGATGAAGAGGTTGGTATCAGTAATGGTGGAAAGGACTGTAAAGGGTAGTAAGCTATGTTTTCACAAATAACTTTCTCATTTTATAATATGTTATTAAACACACTCCATGTGGACGGACAATTTGGTGGCTGCATGAACTGTGTGCTAAAATAGAAATCAGTGTCCGCTTCAGTTGTAAACCTGTATAAGTATGTTCTTTATTTTATCCTCTGTGTTGGGTATTTGCTTATCTTCAGTAAATAATTACTGGTGTGTTTCTATTAAGTAAATATCAGCTGCTTTTTTACTGTATTTTTAGGTTTTTAAGAAGGCATATATTCCCAGGACGCTGAATGAGGTGAAGAACTTCGAGAGAGATGTACACTTGATGCAGAATATGAAAGAGGAGGACATGGCTCTAAACGTCCAACAAGATAATGTGAGTTTCTAGCCTTCAATATATAGCATGCTTACATGTTTATATCGATGCTAAGAATGTCTGTGCTTGTGAAAGAATTCTGGAAAGCTGTTTTATGTACATTTGTAGTTTAGTATGTTTATGTGTAGAACATTTTTCTATTAGAGAATAATTTGCACTTTCATAAGTTTGAAAGTAGATGTCCACTGGTGACATTGTTTTATATAGCGCCATCATATCCAGTAGAGCTGTAAATTGGGTAAACAAGACATAACAGGTAGTATATAACATAACAGGTAAGAAGGGCCCTCAAGCGAACTTACAATCTAGAGTGTGGTATGTATGTATGTGTATATATATATATATATGTGTGTGTGTGTGTGTGTGGTGTGTGTGTGTGTGTGTGTGTGTAGGTAGGTTCACTATGCAAATGCCTAGTTGGACGTCTGGCCCTGACCTATCTTCTTGTTACCCACTTTCACCCTGAAGCCTTCGTTATAACCCTTTATTATATCTGCAAGTTCTTACTGTTTCTGCACAGGTTTAAAAAAACAAAAAACACAACAAGCTTATCTATGACTTCAACTATTATGGATGATACTAGCAATCTGTTTCCATTCATTTGTAGATTCTCTATCAGACTGTGACTGGGTTAAAGAAAGACTTGTCTGGCGTGGAGCTGGTAAGATAGTAGAATTTTCATTCATTTGTTCTAAGGGATTCTTAAACCACAATCTTGCACTTGGCGGACTTACCTTCAAACACAAATCATTAGGGCTGAAACAACTAATCGATAAAATAGTTAATAATCGATAATGAAAATCGTTGTCAATGATTTTCATTATCGATTAGTCGAATCGATTTTTATCGATTATAAAAAGAGGTTTTTTTCAGAGCAAATGCTCTCCTGCACAGCAGATCTGTGTTCAGTTTATAGGCAACTTTCTTTTTCATTGTTCCAGAAAATTTATTTAATCCTTCGTTTCCATTCAGGTTCCATCTTTGCTCCAAAACAGCAGTGATGCTGAGGAGGGGGAATTAGACTCTGACAGTGCGGCAGACAGTGCTGAGGGGTCTGCATCGGACTCTGAAGAGGACGTTCATCCCAAGGACAGGAGCTCTCAACCTGAAATTGATAAAAAGGTTAGTGGCGTTACCTCCTTTTAATGCATCATCATCTTAATAACTGAGGGAAATTCCTATTTTGCAAAGATAAACCTTCCAGAAGTGTCTCCTGGTTTCTCTTTCAAAGGAGTGTTATCGAACATCTGGCTCATGGGGGCCAATTAAGTTTTTAACCTGCGTTGGACATTGTCACTTCCCAATACTTTGCGTTACTCTGTTATCCATATATTTTCTGCTTTATTGTAGAATAGAATTATTGAAAAACCTTGGCATTTAGAACATCTACATTGAAAACAACCCAGATCTAAAAGGCTTAAAAAATAATCAATACAGCTCTTTTGACATTTGGTGCCTGTGCATTATCAATATGTCTAGGAAGGCACAAAGAATTATTATATTATAATATAAAATATATATATCCTATCCCTAGCTCATAGGACTACCTTTCTCGGTAGTTCTATGTAGTATTAGAGGTCAGTAAGTTGCATACCAAATGAAGCCAAACCAATATCACCTGCAAGAAAAGTGCAAATTCAGGGTGCCATTCACAGATCTATTATGACACGTTTGTGGTTTATCCAAAATCACTCACTTTCCATCCAATGTCGGAAAAAACATTGCTTTTTCTTTTTGTCCGGTTTTCAAAAATTCATGTGATTTATTTATTCAAGCTTTCTGTTTCGCTCCCTTTTGAAAATAAAATTGTATAAAAGATAAGTAATGCCTTACTTCCTTTCAGTCTTAAATATCAAATGACCAGCTTTTTAATCCATGGCTTTCCCCTCTTTTCAACAGGAGCGCAAGAAGATGGTTAAAGAATCACAGAGGGAGAAGAGGAAAAACAAGATTCCAAAGCACGTGAAGAAAAGAAAAGAGAAGACCGCAAAGATGAAGAAAGGCAAATAGATTATTTTCTAAGCAGCAACCAAGCACTACTGCCTTGCAGAAGAAGTGAGATGCCTGTCCGTTCGTCTTACAGATGAATAGATAACCTTTACACTGTGTGTAGACTCCCGGGGGCCACATTGAATTCATGCAACAGAAAGGTGCTACAGTGCATCTTTTCGATTGCCATAAATATTGGGCTTTTCCATGTGTGACAGAGAGCTGGAAATTAATGCTATTAAATTATCCCTTTAAAAACTGTTCCAGCAATTAAATGATTGCTAAATATAAAAACAACTAGTCACATGTTTGCATCATATATTAAGAAAAACACATTTTTTAACAGTTGGAATTGTGACATGTAATAAATTGAGAAAACCTTAAGCATGGTTGGTGCATAGCCTCCTTATTGTTGGCACAGCTGGAAACATTACTGTTACTGTAGCAGGGCCACCGTCAACCCCATCCGTGGTATATTCAATATTCACAGTAGGTATGTGGGTGAGTCTATGGGGCACTATGACTCTTCCAAAGGCTGTGCTCCGTGCAACTGTACTAGCTGTATGTGATAGATTTATGTTTGGACACTAAGAATGAGCTACACTATATGGGATAAGTACTAGGACACCAGACCATTACACCAACAGGGACTTTGATGACATCAAATACTGTACATAAACATTAATATGTAGTTGGTCACCCTTTTTGCAACTATAACAGCTTCCATTCTTCTAGGAAGGCTTTCCACAAGATTATGGAGTGTTCCTTTGGGAATCCTCCAGTAGAGCATTAGTGATGTTGGACAAGAAGGCCTGGCTCGCAATCTACGTTTTAGTTCACCCCAAAGATGTTCGATTGAAGTCAGGGCTCTGTGCTGGTCAGTTAAGTTCTTCTACACCAAACTGATCCAACCATGTCTTTATGGATCTTGCTTTGTACACTGGGGCACAGTCATATCAGAATAGAAAAGGGCCTTCCCCAAGCTGTTCCCACGAAGTGGAAAGCATAGCATTGTTCAAAATATCTTGGTATGTTGAAGAGGAAATACCAAGACATTTTGGACAATGTAGAGCCCTGACCTCAACCCCATCGAGCACCTTTGGGATGAACTGGAATGGAGACTGCGAGCCAAGGCTTCTCCTCCAACATCAATGCCCTGGCTTTTTACCACTCTGCATTGTCATTTGCAAAAAAAATGTATGATGGGTTTTGTGATGACGCAAGTGTAAATGATGTACAAATACAAGATACATGATAGCTGTATTATGCATTTCAATCTTGAAAAATGTATGTAGTTTTTTTTTTCTTGTCTCAGAGGTATGACCATGGTATCATAGCTACTAACCAAAGTAAAATGCATACCCTATATGAAGACTCTGAATTAGAGTAATTTTTTCCGTCTCCAAAACAAGCTTTGCTCAGGGAAAGGGTTACCTCCATATCTGCCTCCCTTGGCCCCAGTCCTCTCCCAATTGTGTTTTGAGTTTGCAACCCTTTAAGAACTATACTTGTTGGGCTTGATTTATTAGATGATTGCTTTCAAATGAAAAACCTACTTTTCCACATCATCACAAAAAATACAATTCATGAAGAAACATTAGTTTTTTGGAGATGAGACAATATGGACAGTATACCACATTAGACAACAAAATAACCCTACACCAGTTTCTACTGAGCATGTGCCTCCTCTACAATACAATACAATACACAGTGCAGATACGAAGGGTAGTGTGTACTTAAATTATCCATTATCCAGGTACTTCCACAAATACCCTCTCCCACGATTGGAAGAACAGGGCATTGGGTGCTTACCGTGCCTCCGTTCTCTTTTGGGAAAGTACTCCAAGAGGCCAGACTATATTAAAGAATTGTTTATGTACCTCTCTTTTGCTGCAAATTTGCATTATGACCTTTCAGAATACTTCCAGAAAAAGGCTCTACCATGGGGACAGTCTGTCTCTTGTTCCTCCAGAGAAAGAGAGTATGCCCTGAGTCCTGGTCCACAGAGAAGCGGTTGAAGAAAGAAGACATGGGGAGGAGCCGAACAAGACGAGACAAGAGAAGAAGCGGAGCTGCGGGAAAGGAAACAGGCACAATGTGGCTGGCGGAGAAAGTGGGGAGACATTAGGAGAGACCATGACAGAGTGAATGAGAGCGTGGAGAGTGTTAGAGGGCATGAGTGAGGTTTGAAAAAAAGACAAACTAGTTATATTATAAGACAAGGTCGTTTTTTCAGATGGTTCTGGGGAAAAAACATTGCCTTATAATGAAGCAAATACAGTATATGGTTATTCATGGCCATTTTTGATGTTTAATGTACCCGTACAATGTATATATTGTTTTTTTCAAGGATAGATATACTTGCCTTTTGGTAAAGCATGTGTCTCTCTCAAACTGCTGCTACCTGTTATGATGTAATGGTGCACTGTGGTGCACTTAATATTTTTTTTAATTTTACTTTAATCTTTTTGAGTTTTTCAAAATATTTTTTTTTCTTCAAGCAAGAATCACCCCCCCCGCACTGACACCATCAGCATTGAATGCCTGTACTTCTGCTTTTTAGGTGTAATCGCTTACGGCAAGCGCTGTTACATTGGATCAGCCGGCGCAGAGCCAGCTATGTTAGCTTATGCTTATATTCTGTGTACCCATGTAGATGCCAAGCACAGGGATGTGACGTGTTAAATTTCTGCGCTCAACGCCATGCTGTGTGCGTGAAAGGAGCCACGTTTGTTTTGTTTAAAAAAAAAAAGGGGTCCTGGTGCCATGAAATGATATAAATCTCCCACTGACTAACAAGGTATATTTGAAAATACCAGCATCTGAAGTCTTGGAAAGTAGACATAATAGAGGAGCATTCAAAAATAAAGCTTTTCTCAAAGCAAGCTAGTTAGCTCTGGGGTGAAGGAACCTCCCTTCCTAATGTATTCAAACTCAGTTCCATTATTAAAGGAACAGTTTAGTGTCCCTGACACCCCTCAGTAAGGAAGAAGGCATACTAAAGTACACTAGAAGCTGCTGCTGCTGTGCCGCCATAGATGCCCTCCTCCTTCATGGTCCAAAACGTTTTGCAACTGGATGGTTGGCACTAAATATAAGCATGTTCTCCTGTTTTTTATGTGTGATCAATCGTATCTTAGTGATGATTTCAATAAAATAGGAATGTTCTTTTTGCCCTGTCCAAGATATCTGTCCCAAAAAAGAAGGAAATAAGATTTGTTTTTTTTTTTTTTACTAACCGCTTCCTCAGTACCATGCAAATCCATTGAGACTATATGTGATTAAACATATCTAACACTAAAGTGAGATCTGGGACATGTTTGTGCCCTAATTTATTTTTATGTGTTTGCTGTTTCCACATGTATGTATGGATATGATACAAAGTACCTGGGTGGAAATAGGCGCAATAACACAAGCCTGACACAGCCTTTGCTTGGGGGGGTGTTTAGTCTTCTGGCAAAGACTTATATAATGAGGAGCTTCATGGCAGGGTCAGCCAGGTTAGAAGAAGCAAATGTTCCAGACCATCTGCGTCTATCCATTTTTATTAGGAATATCTATTTATTAAGCACCAACAAATTACGCAGCCCTGTACAATTCAAAGGGGCAGTTAACATAACAAATATACATTAATACAAACCGTGAGCTGTCATCTAGCCGTATGGTACCTACACAAAGTTCCTGGCAGGAATGATGGGCTTTTCAGCGCCGTGCTTGTGAGCTTGAGAAGTATCCATGAAGTCAGTTTACCTGCTAATTTAGAGCTTATATTACTTATTTTAAGATTATGTATACTGACCATTGGCATGCCTCTGGTTATGTTTATGTCCAGTCCCTGGATACGACCGACCTGTGTTTCTGCTATTTTCCATGTCCCAACCACTGTCTCGCCTCTGCTTCCTGCACTGACCTTGAACTTAAAACCATAGGCACCTTGAGAGTAGGTAAGAAGCAAATGAAAGCTTAAAGTTGCAATTATTCTACTTTGAAATGTGATTCTAATCATACATTGTAGCAATAAATAGCTGTACTAATTTCTTCCACTAGGCTGTATCGTTAACATTTCACTTAGCCTACCAAACGTTAAATTATATATCATGCTATGATATAACTTATTTTGACTTTGAGACATATTTAAACGCCATGTAAAAGTGTTTTTGAAATTTTCATGTTAAATTGTCTCTCCTAAAACTGTATATATATATTCTAGTTTTGTAAATGGGAAACGATTAAGAAGCGTCTTTCTGATAAAGCCTGCAACCATAGGGCAGGCTGACATGAAGTTGTGGGGACAGGTATAGGTTAGTTTACAGCATTGCTGTAATGGTTAAAAGGGTTCAGAGAAAGGTCAAGTTTAAAAAAAATGTTATATAAGTTATCTTGGCTTGTGACCGCGCTAGCGCATTGCCGCGCTTTTCAGCTTGCCTCGTGCCGTCACGTGTCTGCCTCGCGCCGCGTTAAGTGTGCCTCGCCCTATCGCGCGCTGCGCTAAGGGCGGGAATTTTAACTAACTAACTTAGCGAACCGCTAAGCCGATACTGCACTGTCCTTGAGGCTGGTGAGAAGTGGCAAAGTGGTGAGCTGAAGATAAAGGAATTAATGAAGATGCTCTCTCCCACCCTCCCTTATGTTTTATATGTATTTTATTAAAAAAAAAGGGGGGCCCCTTAACAGATTCTCGCACCGGGGCCCTGAGGTTTCTAGTTACGCCCCTGCACTACATTTAAATTAGGTCCCCTACAACTTCATGTGTTTTACATTGCTCATCAATTTATCTAATTTATAATCTTTAAATGTTCAATTTTTGTGTATTATTGTCTTATTTTTCTTGTGTTCTTCCTTGAAAAAAAACACATAGTCTTCTTTTCCCACCAGTCAGTACAAAAGGTAAAATTTGGTGCACTTGAAAATGAACAGAGATGTAAGGGGACTATAGCTGTCGCAATTAATCGTTCAATTAATTGCTCAATTAATTACCTATGCCTTTGGCTTTTTTCCCAGTATAATTGTTTTAGACATTTATTTTACCTTAGGGCAGCCGACATATATGAGAAAAGTTGCACATCTAATCAATTTCTTCTTCTGAATGTATTTTCACCTTACTGCACCCTTACAAGATCCTCTTTGGACCAAGGCCTTTATATTTCTTAACACAAAAAGACTTGTCCACATAGACATAAATAAGACAATTTTAATCCAGAGGGGTACGGTTAAAGGGACACTCATGTCTTTATATGTTCTTTAATGTTCTTCCACCTGCACCTCCATGCCATTGAAGGAAGTGGGGAGCTGCAGCTTCTCTCCAAAGGTGAGTGCTTTTCTTCCATTTTAAAGAATGCATATTAAAGTACTCATAAAGTATCTTAACGTGCACTCTTCTTTGGTCAGGCTGCCCCTTTAAGTAACTGAACACAGATCCTGACTTTAGTAATTGAAGATGCAACTCTCTTGCTGGGTACTGCTTGCCTTCTCGTTGATGGACACTTGCATAATATTGAATTTATAGTATTACAGGTGTGGCCATTGCACATTTCAATAAAGCGAGTCAAACCAGCTTTTCATAAAATCTGGGTGTGTGAGGATAGTTTTTATAGACCTAAAGTGATAACATAACCTAAGGAGCAGACACTGACTCTTGCGCAGGATCCAAATGATGCTTCGGTTAGCTCAGTACAGTCTTATGAGGCGACACACCTTGGTACGCATCAGGCATAAAGATGCCTCCACCCCTCTGTTCTGGAAAACGAGGTGGAGGACAAGCACAACAATTTTGACTTGATTTAATTACTATTTAGTGTATGCCTAATAAAAAAAATTAACTCTTTGTTCTTGGTGCTGTAGGCATAGAGTAAGCATGTCGCATTGATATTCAGGTATACGGCTATTCTTTTACGGTATATCTAAAATATCAAGTCTTCAGATACATAAAATGCTTTGTACTATTCACTAGTGCACTACACAAGCGTATTTTAATTCTTCGGCTCCCTTGTGTGTCGAAACTCGCTGTCCTGATCTATGAATGAATGCAGAAGGCCATCAAAATTCAGGGAACACTAACAAGCTATGTGCTGAACAATGCAAAAAGAAGACCGCATTAAAACAGAAAACCAGAATAACAAGCTTCGAGTTCATGAAGGTTTGGGTGCTGCAGACACAAATGTCTTACATTTTAGGAGGCTGCAATGCTTACACTGCGACTCAAGCCCCATATTGATGTCAAATGCAGTAGTGTTGACAAATGTGTTTTTATTACCTATGAGACATGCAGAAAGTAAATGTTTTCACTTGAAATAGGCAGTAATGTTTCACCCAGAAACAGTGTTTCGTTTAGCAGACAGTAGTGCTGGGTGTACTGCTCGTGTACATGTGAAACCGCGTACAAGTGCCCAGGCATTGGGTTTGCACAATCCCCATGCTTTTTTCATTGGGTTTGCACAATCCCCATGCTTTTTTCATTGGGTTTGCACAATCCCCATGCTTGTTTTCATTCTAGGAACGTTCAGTATTAAATTCTGCTGGCTCTCGTTGAATAAGATACGTTGGTTAGAACATTGCGGAAGGAGAAGGTAATCAAAACATAGAATTGAAGAAAGAAAGATTTGGGCAGCCATTGACCCCTCACGCTTTGATCTGTCTGCCTTCTGCTGACACCATTCCTATTAATGGGGATGACGATATGTACCAAAAACTGGAATGCTGCAGGCTGCTGAACCCTAAAAGAGAGCCACCACACAACACTAAGCTGCACCAGTAATACAATTCTGTCCTTGTCACAGTTTAAATGTCTTTATCATCAAACACAGCAGCAGATCTGTGAAGCTGCAGAGATAGAGATATTTCTGTACCTCGTGTTGGTTGATAATCTTGGAGGTTGTTCCCAGCAGGCAAGTAGGCACATGCCAAGGTGGTAACCTGGCCTTTTGCCACTGAATTTAAAACATGATCAAAAGAATATGAAAGCAAATGTCATCTTTGTAAAAGAACTAGCTGATTAGTTCATGGAGACATAGATATGGGCTATTTGTGAGGACCCTGGCTGGTCACAAAGGATATTTAAGGATGGTGGATCTGTCACATTCCATATGGTGGTCGTGACTAATTTGTATGACTATATAGTCATAGTTTCACTTCTATTTCAAGAATCGATATGAAAATGATTTATGTATTTGTTGTATGTGTCATCACAACCACCAGGATAGCTTCTTTGAGGAACTACTCATATTGGTAAATAAATGAAAATACCCTGGCTATACTTTAGGCAGATGGTACAGCTGGAACATCTGAGTAGTATAAAATAGGAAAAAACACAAAGTTTTCAGTGGTGGATTCTGTTAAGGTTTTCTTTGAGAAGCCATACATGTCTATCTACCCTAGCTGGGAAATCTGGTATTTCTAAAAAAATAAATATATATTTTATAAAAATATTTCCTGCTACTACAGCATACCTACCATCTTTCCTATGATGTCCCTCTATTCTGTTAGCTCAGAACGTGGATACGAGTGCATCACAGTGTTCTACAGCTCTAAAAGCCACTATATTATATCTACAAACAGCAGACACATGTTAACTATGTAAATAAAATGTTTTTTCCCCTAACTCTAAATAAGTTGCATATTTTTAGGCTCGACGGTGCCCCTTGCCACACCTCTTAAAACAAAAAATGGTCCTTTAAAATAGTTCATAATAATGAAATAATGGTAATTTAAAATATTGGGAGGTATGCTTCAGTAATACCTCCCGCTCCGCCTCTGCCACACCTCCAACCACACCTCTTTAAAAAAATGATCCTCTTTGACCATTTCAAATATTGGGAGGCACGCTAGATTCAGCCTTCTAGACAGGGACCTAGACAGCTTTCACACGGTAGTCACAGATGTCAGATCAACATTACAAAAGGGGCTACTGCCTACGGCCCACCAATCCTTAGCCCCCAAGCTATGTATAGAAGCCAGTCTTAATTGATTCATTTCTAATTGTAGCCTAGTAAGTGTATGAGCTGTGAGAAATCGTTCTGGTTTAACAACACCCGGAAATCTGTTTTACCAATATTATTTTTGTAAATTCCTTCGGTAGTATTTTTGGTTTATCACAAAATGTGATAAAATAATCATAGGCTTGGCAGAGGTGAATACAATACAAGCAGGGAACATAGTGCGGCGTAGGGTAACATCTGCTTTTATGTGTGTTGTCCGCCCTGTGGAACGCCATTAATTATATTTTCGGTTTTACAAGTATAGGCAAGTAGAGCTTTTGAAATTAACTTAATAATGCAGAATGCCTTCACGTTATTCATTTAGTAAACACATAGTACTTAATATTTTTAACACATGAAAATGCATAGACACACTTTACAACATATTTCTAAAGCTCAGGATAAGCACCAAAAAATGGCAGGTGGCCTTTCTTTTTGTTGTGGACCATCCTAGGAGCCAAGGATTTACTTGGCTCCAATGCATTATTAACACCTTATCTTTTGATGGGGCAGTTCTTCATTGGAGTTTGGAGATTGGAACTAGGAGGCAAATGCTGTTAACACAAGTACTTTATTTTCTTTTACTTTATTTTAATCCCAAAGTGCCAAGGCACGTAGTGTAACAAGGGCTCTCCATGCAGTCCGTTTTGGTAAATGTGTGTTGGGCTGGTGGTTAGTTTGAATTAATAGTATTGGTTCACAGTATTTCTGGGTCATTTAGCTGGGCTTGCCTTTTGTGCTTAGAGATGCCAGCTTCCTTCTGTGTGTTCTGTTGAAACTCAGTGAGATTTTCTCAAGGTCTAAACCTTTGCTTCGGGCTGTAGGTGTAGCCAAGCTGCAGACAAGCCACTTTTGTACTCTGAGAATCCCTCAATATGTCAGCACTTTTTTACTCAGAATATAATGTACCTGAACTGTCAGACATCAGTAGGGTTGTGAGGTAGCCTCAAAAGGAGAGGTATACCTGGATATCAGTTATTGCAGTTAGACACAAGAAAAGGTAGCAGCTCATTTGGCCAATGATGAATTTACCTTGAGCATTGCCCATGTGCCCCTAGCTGCCCCCTCAATATCTCATCAAACCCCGGTGCTCTGTGACTTAAAGGCACAGCACCATTTACAGCCGTCTATGGGTTGCTTGGGGAGATCAGAGATCTCCCTTTTAACCAGCCTATTGAGGAGGCACAAACCTGAACGCTTAAACGCCTAACAGGGTAATCTGTCCCCCTTTTATTGTGGCCAGGGAAATGTTGCCCCTGGATCTGCTTCCCTAAATATGCTGCTGCATTTGGTACAATGAGGCTCGACAAGGGAGGACACAAGCATTCCCCTGATCTTTGCTTTTGAAGGGCTTTTTGAATTGCTGAGGATCAGTAGGGTGGAATGGGCATTACATTAATGGAATATTGGGAATATGGAATAATTCAATAATTGTATGTGCCAGGCTGGCTTTAGTGCCAAGACTGCTTGGGGCACCTGTACCAGTGGGGCACATCGGCTGGCCTAGGGCAGTGTCCCAGTGGCCCCTGCAACTTACCTCCAAGGCCACCCCATGTTTGTGCTAGGATAACTATATACAATGGAGGCTGTGCGGGATAGTCCATAGTGTCCACAGTGTAACTGGGACAGTAACAAGAGAGATCTCTGATCTCCCCAACTTGGCCATAGAGCAGTGTGGCACACCCAGGCTTCTCGTCGTTCACTTGGGAGAAGGATTTTAAACATATTTAGTAAGCAAGAGTAGTAAGTGAAATGACAAATACCATTAAAATATTTGCAAAAACAGACTCTGCAAATTCAAAGAACAGCAACATATACACTTGATGCAGTGTTCCTTGAGATTCGGGTATATTTTTCAGGGTGGGAATAGCAGTACACAAGCTGTTACTTGCATGAGTATTTATGTTGCAGAGCTCATCATCTAAACTCAGTAATGTGTGTGTGCATGCGTGTTTAGAGAACGAAAGAGGGTGTTCCCCTCCATGCCCAGAGGTAAAATGCTTATGCTACAGAATGGAGCTTTCTCCCTCCCTTCAGGTGAAGGTGTGTCCTCTCACACAGGAGAGGCTGTCCACCGAGTTATATCCTGTATATATTCAAATACACCCTGACGCCCAAGGATTCAGCCATGAATGATTCATAGCCTAATCCACCTCCTCCGTTTATTAACATAATGAAAGGAGCATACATGACCACATCTATTTATTACAGTATACTGTATCTATACAAACAAATATCGCCTTTCGCAGGGGAGAGCTGGCAATGCTTATCCTAGGGGACAAGGTAATACGGTTTCAGAATACATGGAAAAAATTGGGGTAGTGAAGGGGGCTGTGGTGGGGTTATGATTGTTAAAATTTACTCCACATCAGTAGAGATGATTTAGTTATTGGTCAGTCTATCTTGGTTAAAATAAAGTTCTAGTTCGAATGCTAGAGTCAGCATTAACTATCTTATCTGCTCCTGTTAGAACTCCCACATTCATCTATGGCACTACCTATTTCTCCCCCTTTCCTCTATAATGTAAGCTTGAAAGCAGAGCCCCCTCTCATGTGTCTCTCATGTGTCAATTCTAGTTTTACCATATTCTTTAAATATATGTACTGTAAGAAGTGCTGCTTAAACCATTGGTGCTATAGAAACTAAAGCTAATAATAATAATAATCAATATAATAAGACAGACTTGGGTAACAAATGCCAGGCAGAGACAAGGAAGGGTGGGGATAACACAAGGCTGGGCCAATGCAGGGGCGGGGACTCCACCATCACAGCGGGTTCCCATAGAGAGGAGATTAATGACAAAAGCCACTTCTCTCCCACTGAGAGAGACTGGCCTGTGGTAATGGGGCAGGCAGGGACAGAAATTGGACCTTCGGGGGTCATGCATTACAGGGAGTGGAAAGCGACCTGAGCCCAGCCATTGTACAGAGGGCACTATAGCCAGGAGGCAAGCTGCGGTATACCTCAGCCCACAGAATAACTGTGCTGCCCTACATCGGACTTCCCCTTTACTTGAGCTTTATCAACCTTACCCTGTACTTCAGCCTTAACATCCCCTGCCCTGTACTGGTGCCTTCTACCCCCTCTTCTGCCCTGTACCTGAGGCCTCAACAGTTTTTACTGGCATTCTGCACCTTATGTCCTTGAGTCAATTTTGTTTGCATTATACCGGAATTAGCTCTTAAGGCTGTAAAATGTTTGGTTGGAAGTATATACCGTGCATTGATTTTCCTTTCAATTTAAAATAATTTCCAGTCATTTACATTTTGGAATGAGCATAAACAAAAGTCAAAGTCACACTTTAATTAAGGTCAAAATATTTTTTTCCCAACCCTTACTTATTCCAGGGCAACTGTATATCAGTTTTCTAGAGCTACAGCTCAAGGTGAAAATTCTTCATACTCTCACTCAGGGTTGCTTGGTACCCTCAAGTAAGACCATATACCCCAAATGCTGTTTACAAATAGATTTTTGATATGTAAGAATTACTATCCCATGGTATTGTCCATGGTACTGGGGGTTTATTATCTTGTAATAATAATAATTTCTCAATATACTTATTGCATCATATGGGCATTTGCCATGTGCCTCTGGTACTAACAATAACTGCACTTGGAAACCATGAATACTATGCACACTTTACACCTACCTATAGAACAAGATAAGCAATGGCATATCACCATTTAAATCAGGCCATCTCATAAAGCCACCTCGTCCAGATCACAGCTACTTAATGCCTTGCATTAAATATGTTAAATAGGCTTAATTATACAAAATTTGTTTGGATTAATAAACCCAGTCTTAGAGAAATGATAATGCTCCAGCTGTTGTAGAAATTCATGCAATAGTCTGTTGGTCATGCACCTATTGGCTCATCAATTACAACAAGCCTTACGGAGCATCATTGGAGCTGTAGTTCCAACACTGTTGGACACCATACTCAACAGATCTATAACCACCATTTCTCACAACTTGATCAAGACTGTTGTGTCTTCAACTGAAAGTCCCTTTTCTTATCTATATAATGTGTTAGGACATACATACATGTGTCATACCCAATAAACACATCATTCAGCATGTTACCAACCAGTATTAGTACAGAAAAAATATTGATTTGCTGTCTGTCTACAACCTAAACGTTGCTAAATGTGTAATAAAATGGAATTTGTCACATTGGAGCATGTAAAAACAGTTATAAAACCAGATGTGACAGACACAGCAATGTATTTTAATCTGTTAAAAAGCATTAACTGGTGTGAAATATCTCTTTACAGACATGTGAAAACAAATACACCCAAACGGAAAGCAACTCTGGGAAATGTAAAACGGAGTATAGTCTTCTCCCAAAGATCCACCCTCAGTATAACATATAACTATTAACTCTCAGCCTACAAGAAGAGTCCCTGCATCTGGACAAACAGGCACACCTATGTCTTCATTAAATCCCAAACTAATGCGGGAGCTTCATTGGCATCATGATCACAGCTGGATGGAGTCCAAGTTTTTTGGCTAACTCCCTTTTCGTAGCTGCAGATAAAGTTTTATTGTTACCTTTAACATATCTTGTTTAGCATAGGTAGCTTTAGGCACACCTGGCGACCTTTTGCCTGGTGGGAACCCCAGGGAACTACTTGATATTAGTGTGGGCCAAAGGATGTACTTCTCAAAGGATTGATGCAGGTACAGTCCAAAAGCGATCAGAATTGATGGCAGCCTACGCAGCTCTTAGAGAACTATTCTTGTTGGAAATGTTATCCTGTAGACGAGGCTACATCTGATATTAGCAAAGTTTTGACTGTTCTATGGCCACAGTAGTTTTCTAAACCACCAGGTGCTTGGTCACCCACAGTCACATATGGTTAGACTTCCTGATAGTTTACAGATGTCCTCAGTAAGGTCCAATGTAGACAAAGGAGTACGTGTAACTTTATGTTTGGGTTTCTGGGGAAGGCACTCAAGTCCTTTAACTGTAACTGCACGCAAGGCTATACCATGAAACAACCGATCTATCAACCAGGAGTGACAGTATTGCAAATCAGTTCCCTCTATGGCAGTAAGAAAGGATTATGAGACTGCTTTTCATTCAGCACTTCCAGAAATGACTAGTAGGAACCTCTGTGTCTGACACCAAGGCTGATGTGAAGCAAATAACTTTCAGATACAGAGGATTTTTTCCCCATTGAGGCAGACGTGCTTTTGAATGTTTGGTGTGGTGTGCACACCTAGGGGTGTGTTGCAGTATTATTTAGATAAAACAAGAATGATGTTTGAATCATTTACAGACTTTAACCTGAAAACCACACCTCTTGTATATACGCCAGCTGTAGATGAAAAATTGCTCACAGTTTCATTTTTGTCCTGTTATAACACGTTTTTCCCTAAGAAGTTCCCATGAAAACAAGTTCATATTCATGCCTTTATAATGGTGCAGTTTTATGTTGGATACATTTAAAAGAAAGTTTTGCCACTAGGTAAAGGTTCTAATATAAAATGAAAGAGAATATTTACATACTTTGTACTTTATTTCCATGTGCATTTCTGGGTCAAGTAAGGAAAACAATTACAAAATATACAAAATATGTTTTTAAAAATAAATATATTTTAATTAACATTTTAAAAAAATCAAAATATTTTCTAAGAAAACCAAAATGTCCTTGTCTTTGCTACTTCATTGAATTTATTTGTATTTATTTTAAGGCTTAACTGTCTCTTGTGGAACTTCCCATTACATAGAGAGATGGCCCTCCAAGGGTGTTGTAACATCAATGCAGCTTTGAGGGAACAAAATCTTGCTTTGCATTGATGTGAAAAGATAGTTGGCCTTTGGCAGCCACATAACATGGGGCAAATCGCCCCATTGTGTTTGGCCGACTGCTTTGAGACTTCTTTTCTATCTGGCCAAGTAACACTATGGAGGTCTGTGTCTCCGCGGAATTTTCCTATGCAGCTGCTTCATCAGATTTATGACTAGGCATTATGTTCTAAGATGCTTCTTAAAATTCCAGTGTGGTGCATTACCATTATATGACTGATCTTATCTGTGAGTATGTGAGTTCTGCTTAGCATCTGGTGGCTTCCTATCCAGAACCTTTCTGATATCATAAGGTTGCTAGTGAGTCCATTTAAGACCACTCCTTTGTGAATATATATATATATAGTGTAAAAGCCCCAAAGGAGAATTATTGCAAATGTTAACGAGCATTTACAACTGTATTGTAATGTTTTTCTCAATCTCTTGAAATGACTTACAACTTCCTCCAGCCGGATGTTACTATGAAACAGCCGTGGGTCAAAGTCAACTATGGTTTAGTGAGTATGCTGTAAGAGGTTATCAGTAGGGTGATGTGAGTGAACTCAAGCTGCCTCTGATACATAGTACACAAATAAAAGCATAAGCCAACTGGTAGCTATCCAGCAATTGTTCAACTACAACATCTGTCTACCTCTGCAGCTCATAACTGGATAAAGATGACTGTAGATGACACGTTTCCAGCTACTATCACAGCTACTGACACATTTCATGTGGCACATAACCTGGTTTTGGACCCTGATGGCAGGGGCAGATGGTGGCAAAGGGACCCTGCTTGCTGCAGTGTGATTTATGTATGTGTCTGCACTAAGCAGCATGCATACAGTACTTTTTGTGCTGGGTAATGTTGGAGGTCAGATGGGGACTCACTTGATATATGGGGCCCTCTCTTGTATTTGCAGAGACACAGACAAACTCCATTATATATCAGTGATTGAAGAGCCAGCTTCCTACCTACTGATATGTGATATGATAAGCCTGTAAGATGTTCATTTTTGCTCACATGCTGCAGTCAGTAAGTAGATCCCCAGCAATTAACTTTTAATTACAGGATGAGAGATACTCTGCAGGTAGGAGCTGGGATCTGTGTTTATGGCAGTCGTTGTGTGTGGATGTATGTGGGGATATCTCCCCCGAAGGACAATGGACAATACTATGCTTTCAACTTTGTGGGAACAGTTTGGGGAAGGCCCTTTTCTTTTCCAGCATGAAGGTGCCCCAGTGCTCAAAGCAAGGTCCATAAAGACATGGTAGGAGTTTGGTGTGGAAGAACTTGGCTGACACGCACAGAGCCCTGACCTCAACCCCATAGAACAACTTTGGGATGAACTGGAATGGAGATTGTGAGCCAGACCTCCTCGTCCCACATCAGTACCTGGCCTCACAAATGCTCTACTGGATGAATGGGCATAAATTCACAAAGAAGCACTCCAAAATCTTGTGGAAAGCCTTCCTAGAAAAGTGGAAGGTGTTACAGCTCCAAAGGGTTGACCAGCTTCATATTAATGATTATGTATTTAGAATTCAATGTCCTTGCTGGTGTAGTGGTCAGGTGCCCCAATACTGTATAGTGTGTATATATATATATAGATATAGATATATATATACCATATTTGCCGAATATTGCACATCCTTGCGCTAAACCCTGATTATAGGCTGCACCCCCACTTTAAAGACTTAAAGTGTGTCGGGGGGGAGTGCGGCCTATAATAAGGGTTTAGCGCAGGAATGGCAATTTGTATTGCCTGACGCCCGTGACATGCAATTGTGTTTTTTTTATTTTCTTTTTCATTTAGCCCTGCCCGCAGCAAGGTTGGGATCCAGAGCCCCCCGCCACCCCCACCCCCGCAGTGTGGGGACCTGGATCCTACTCTCTGGTAGCCGGTGGACATCTGCGCGATTTCGGTGTTCCACCATGGAAGCCCTGGCTGAGGCTGTCTAAGCGCATTGCGCAGACGTTCACCGGCCAGCCGTGCTAGACACCAGGAAGCCTGGTGGTGCATTGGTTAGCCTGGGAGGGGCATATCTGGGGAGCAGAGTGGCATATCTATAAGTAAGGTGAATTATGAATTAAGGGGGGACTTTAAAATGGCTATTGGTTTTCCACAATTCTGTTTGTATATAACATATGCTGACTAACTGCATAATAAATTCCAAAAAACTAAAAATACATGTATTCCACCCATGTGTATCTTTAAAAATAAATTTTTCTTTAAAATAGTACCAAACTTTTAGGGTGTGGCCTATAATCGGGTGTGGCCTATATGGTATATATCTATATAGCTTTATAACTGTATGGTAAACCACTCTCTACAATATGGTAATGCTTATAAATAAAATACAATATGCACATAAAAAGTACAAGTGAAGCTTTTCCTCTGAGGGCATAGCTTGGAAGAACAGCTGTTTGAAGGGACCGTTCATCTTCTGTCTACAATGTTGTTATGTGCAAAAAATTACATTTAAAAATCAAATTTTAATCATTGAGCATTGTTACCATTCATGAAAAAAACACATGAAAACACGTAACTTTTGTGTGTTTTTCACCAAAGGGCATAACATCTCTATAGGCCCTTTTCACCTTTTCTTCGCCTGCTGTGAAGAGCTCAGTGGTGCTTCCATGATGGCAACTAACAAAGACTGAGCAATGGTGTACACTCTGTCATCCCCACACCCTGCATGTCACCCTGCGGCTGTTTCCGATAAGTACAAGCTCACTTTGTTCGCTGACATGTTTTGGTAACTACAATATTGCATATTTTTGTTTGCTAATAGTATGCATTTGTTTTGTATGAAGCCTCTAGGGTCACTTTCAACATTACAACTCTCAAACTAGGGCCGGATTAAGACCCTCTGGGGCCTCTAGGTACAGTTTTTGTTTGCGCCTTCACAAGTGTGTGCAACCCATGGCAAATGAGTGGCATATCTGGGGGTCATAAAGCATATTGGGGGTGATAAAGCATATTAGGGACAGATTGGCATTTCTAAGGGGCATAAAGCATAGCAGGGGCAGAGGGGCATATCTATAAGTAAGGTGCATTATGAATTAAGGGGGGGCCTTAAAATGGCTATTCCTTTTCATTTTATATATAACATATGATGACTAACTGTATAATAGATACCAAAAATGTTAAAATACATGTATTCTTGTTCATTAGATAAAATACTGTTTAACCATTCCACCAATGTGTAATTTTTCTTTAAAAATAATTTTTCCTTTAAAATAGCCCCAGACTTTAAGGGTGTGTCCTATAATCGGGTATGGCCTAAATTTGAGCCAATACGGTATATTACGTGATTATACCCAGTATGTGTTTTATAACAGTTTCTAAATGTGTTGGTCTGATTCTCTGCTATCATCGTTTCAAGAAACACCTATATTCTGCACCTGTATATGTATAAGATCATGGCTTTGTGATTACCTTCTTTTAAAACACAGAAGGTAATGGGATACTGCTGAATACAGTCTGAAATATATTTTATTTAAAAATGGACTTAGCAAGAATGCTACTTTGATATCAAAGATATATACCCCCAGTCTTCAATGGTTTAACATACTTTATAATCTCTGCCATGCACTATAATTTATAACCACTATTTTGCTTCAGATTGCTACTGCTGCCACATTTTACCCCTCCTTTTGTCTCAAATACCAATGTTATTCCTTTTAGATTGTACGCTCACAAGCGGTATGCCCTGATAAACCCACCACTCTTGCCAGAAACGGTTAGACTGGAAAATCACAGTCAGGGTCCTCTGTGTCTGTTGTGTGTAAAAGTGTGTCTTTGTTATGTATATGTTAACCCCCCTATGTTTAAATTGTACAGCGCTGTGAAATGTGTTAGCTCTCAATAAGGAATAATAATATTAATTATTATAATCACAACTCCCTAAAGCAATGTATTATCAAACACAAGATAATGCATTCCTTAAAGAAGGCTAGTCGTCTAAAATATGCCAATGAAAAGAATGAACTTCTATCATAAGCTATGTAGTAAGGAATGCTCAGCTTCTTGGTTAATTGCTAGTTTGTGATGATGTAAAATAATATCTTTGCAATTGTTAGCTTAATTAGTGTATTGCATAATTTAATAAAAAGCGTTATAAAAATCCTTAGCATCTTTCAACACGCAGACCGACATTTTTATAAAAGTATTTAAAATAATTATTATAAACAGGTTACAAAATGCCGAGCCTTGATTACTGCACCCTATAGAAATGCAACCTACCATATCAATGCGACCCATCACAAACAGGGCACTCTTTAATATTTGAACCTGGTAAGAAATCCTCATGCCCCCCTCATAATCACCCCCCAGAGTCCATTTGCCCCCTCCTTCACTATGAAACACCCCTTTTTTCCTTCCCATGTAGTTCAGGTATAGATGGACTGAACAACACATACAAAAACAACATTGCAGGTATAGATCAACTGAATAAGACATGGAAGCAAAGCATTGAAGGTACAGAGCACCTAGATTGCACCCACATGATTTACCCTAGCACCCATATTACACAGACACAGGACTTGCCCAGATTGCATCCATGGGATTTCACAGAACCCTGATTGCACCCACAGGGGGATCATGTGACATCCCAACGATCTGACTTTTTTGTGGGGAGTGCGAGAGGCCAGGCCCCGTAGAGAGTGGGTTGGTGAGGTCTTTCGATCTCCCCAGCCAGAGCTGTATATAGGGGAGTGCTGGCACCTTCTGGCCCAGGGGGCATGTAGAGCCCATCAGCCCCCTACATATATATATCACGTTAACACAAACATGTACTCCTTACAAGCACTTGCATACTCATACTAACACATTCATGCTCACTCACAGACCCTTACACATACATGCTCACGCACAAACCTTTACACATACACACTTACACACACTTATACACTTTAATTCTCACATGCATGCATTCATTCATAAAGGCTCCCTCCCGCCATCATCCTTTGTCATAGTTTTCCTTTATTACAGGATCACATAATCTTGTGTTACATGACCCCGCTGTGTTTACAAAGGGTCAGTCTGACCTGAACCGGTTAACCAAGTCAGTGCTGGTATGCAAAGCAATTTGTGTATCAATGCTGGGGTACAAAACTTCTGTCCGAGTGTGTGTAGTTAACCATTTTTCAATACTAGAGTGAAACACATAAGTGTCTGTATTTAACCTCTTCAGTACTGAAATGCAAACTTGTGACTATGAACATATAATGTAATAAATTTGCTAAGATGATGCGTGGATGAGGGCTAAATTCAGCAACCTTATGTTTAGGGCAGCCCCAGGTAAAACACGCCACTGAAGAAAACAAATCTTAATACATTCAAAAAAAACCCCACCATTCAGCAGTTACATTTACTTTCGTGGAAGATGACACTATATTTTAAATAAACTGGTTTTAAATAAAGCTATTTTATAAAATGATTAAAAATAAATCTATGGTTGTAATTCCCCTTTAAATTTTTAATGTCATCTGAATTTAGCTAAACAACTGCCTTTGATTTGCATACTGTTTTGTCTGCTTTCCCTATAAATATCCCCGAAGAAAAATATTTTAGCAACAGCAAGTATCTATGAATTTGCATGTTCAAGAACATCTGCTAAATGATTTGTAAATGGTTTTCTTTTATTGTCATTCTGTAAACATTAAAATGCCATCAATTTTAGATTAAGTGGATAATTCTGGATCATTTCTCGAGCAATGTGCTTTAACATCTGTCCCAACACTTACAATGTATCTCAATGTTTGTTAATGATGCTGGAATAACCCATACAGTCACCTCCTAATCATAGATGATGTCATTGACAGGAGTTAAGCTATGGCGTTCTTTGTGTCATGGAAATTCATGGGGGCTAAAAGCTTGGTTTGTAATTATGATACAAAGGAGTGGTTTTGGAGTCTTCTTATTACATATTACTCACTGCAACTATAATGCTTTCTACTGGTATTCACACCCCATGTTATTAACGCTTCTCCCGACCATGTAAAACAAAACCGCATCGCCCAGTATATAACCAAACATGGAAAAATGTGGGAGACTGGTTAAACTACTATTTTGGTTAAACTACTATTTTGGTTAAACTGCCATTAGCTACTGGAACAGAGTTGTACCGTGTTATCCATAGAAAGAACGTAAATTGATTATACCTTTTTTTGGCTAGCTTTATTAATTATGGAAGTTTTTTAGACTATCTAGGCCAAATTTATTGGCTATTGGAACGTGAACAACAGAAATATCAAGAGAAACCTAAAGAAAAGGAAGAGCTGATATACACATTGTTTGTCCCTTTGAGTAGCCTCCAAGAAAAGGGGCAGGAGGTAATATGGCTAGGAATTTCAAACATGTCTTTGGGTCACAAAGGAATGAACTTTTGCCTGTTTGCAAACTATTGTGTTTAAGCTCCAGATAACATAGGGACTTTCTGCAAAAGTCAGGGCAGTTAGCAAATATGTATTGTAGTGCGGGCAAGAAATAAGTAGATCTGAGGAATGGCGAAAGGCAAAAAGCCTTTTTTCAACGTCCAGTACAGACATTCAGACATGTCATTCGGAGACAGCAAATTCTGGATTATTAGGGGTGTTGCTTGCTACAATAAAATATCCAAATCCCAAATAGCCACAAAACAAGAAATTAAAAAATTAAAAAGGCTACCATTCAACCAAAATAAGATTGTAGTTACGCATGAATTTTAGTAGAAGTAGAAAAAAACCTAATTAATTCCCTGCTGCTGATCTTCATATACCTTGTTAACATCTCCAAATGTTTCCTCAATTGAGTGTGTTTATCTTGACCAGAGGTTATTTGAGAGGAAGCTAAAATACTAAATTCACTTTCAATAAATAGGTAGTCCCTCAGATGATTCTGAACTATACTTCCGATGACCGTTATCAGCTTTTTTGGCTAGAAAGCTTTAGCAACAGCGAAAGCTGTGTTGGCTAACTTATGATCACACCTGGGAAATTCCCGTCTGGAGATCTCCCTCATCTGAGGATGCGTGGCTTCATGAAAGGGTGGAGCTGGTCACATATGGGGGGCACCACTCGCCTACTCTGGGTCAAACCTGGACAGTTCTCATGCATGCATCTGAATTGTCCTGACAATTGTTCAATTAACAGAATAAAACATAACGTTCATAAATATACCACAGACAAGGCTAAGAAATATTCCACATAAATAACTGCTTCAATGTGTGATATTTAGAATGTACCCTCTGGATTCCTAAACACACAAAACGATGATCTGATCTTTCCAACGTTTCATGACGGATACACACTGTGTCACTCTAGGTGCTCATTTGTTTGTAAAAATCTGCCAGATTATTTTCTGCACCCTTAGGTTTCCATGTATATGAAAATAAAAATTGGATGAAGTGTAGCCAACAGTATTTCTAGTAAAATATTTATCTATCAAAATGTTGGCTGGTGCAGTTCATTTTATTTATATTCATCAAATTCAACTCAAATAATTTTATTTGGCAGGAGGGAACATTTTCATCCTGCCAGCAGGTAGATTTAGGTGACAAATATATAAACATCTTCTTACTCAGGACAGGTTAAGCTATTCACGGATTCCAAGTTTAGGGCAAACAACTCCAAACAAATCCAAAATCATTAAGAAAAAGCTCCCCACTCCCCTTTGGTAAATTCATCCGATATATGTGATTGTACATACATGTAGATTGCACATACAGCCTATGCAGGTGACAGTACACAATATAACACACTTTGGGCATAATTTAAGGAAAGAATAACAGTTAGAAAAAAGATATATATGTACGTCCACACATATGCCATCATGTATTGCTCCTCTGGTGCATCCATAACACTAGGAGTTCTGCCGGGATCACTATGGCATTTGGGGTTGGTAAGCCTTGGTCTAGTTCTGCCATGGCTCAGCTAGTCTTACTTAACCATTACTTAATCACAGACACACCAGCTAATATCTATGCCAGACCTTCTGAGCAGCCACTGGGAGAACACTTTTGAAATTAATTAATTTCTAGAAGCTGAGCTCCGGAGTGAACACAGGCACACCCTTATCCATGCCACTGGCATATTAGCCGGCTAGACAGACGTGCCATTCCCACTGTAGGGTGGAATATTTGGGTCTGGGATTTAGGTGTTCTGCAGAGCCTTTCACATTTTTATAGCTAAGGAACAGCCAGTAGGATGACTGGATGCTTTAACCAAAGATGCGTATATCAAATATTTGGTGTCCTATAAAACCCATTCACAATAAGTGCCACCTGTTAAAAGGACACTGCAATGCCCCACGCAGCCCAATACCCAATAAAGTACTTTGTGAGCACTTTAATATTCTTTAAGAGGTCTCCTTAGATCTCCCTGGCTGCAAGTGTGCTTTTCCAAATGGGAGCAGGGCAGGGAAATAAAGCAAAAGCATGGAAGGGTTTCTGATGAACCTCCAAAAACCTCCATGTATTTGCAATGTTAACTTAAAAAGAGACACTCAGCTACAGTATCATGCACATTAAAGTGCGTATGATGCCTGGACTTTCCCATTAAAGAACCATCTGGTCAACAGCAATTGCGGTAACAATAATATGACCGTTCCTTGAAGTCCAAGTGTTTTCATTTAGAGGTTAAAGTTTTCAGTGTAATGGTAAGCACCTGACATGAGAGAGAGAGAGAAACGCAATAACCGACCCGTCAGGTAAAGTGATGTTCCTCTGGGGCTATGTAGATTATTTGTTTTATGTGGAATGGGTTCTTTTGCAGAAAACCTGTTGTGTAAAATGTGCAGAGGAGCTAAATCTATCTGAACGTTATACCAGGTATGACGCCGCTAGATGTTGGACTCCAGCTCCAATAACTTTTGGCCAATATGCAATCTTCAAAGTATATTGGACAGACATGGCTTCACTCATGACTATACTAACCCTAGTGCTAAGCACAAAATAACTATATCTGGCCTCCCAACTGTCCTACTTTACACAGGACACTCCCGATTTTCCCACTCTATCCGCTGTTCAGGAGATAGGTAGAGCTCAGTGGGATTCCGGGTAGAAGTTGGGAGGTATTAACATTATTTTTATTTGAGCTATGCACTCGACAGCCATATCTGTACTTTACTTATATTAATGATGTGTAATATGGCCACCTGGTCATATTATTATTCAATTTTATGATTTTGTTTAATTATTAAAACTAACAATATATAAATAAACAATAACATGAACAAACAGGAGACATACAAGTACACATGGAGAAGAGGGTCCTGGTCTTGCAAACTTAAAATCTGTTACTTAGCCAGTCCTTGTTTTTAGATTCAGGATAGTTATAACACTACACCATGCATGTTTAAATCCCCTTACTGTGCTAACCTTTACCCTAACTGCTGGGAGACAGTTCCATTTATCTACCACACTCTCAGTGAAGTAAAATTTAATTACATTACATCCAAAGTGTAATTCCCTCTTTTACTTTGTTTACATTCCTTTTCAGTGTCCTGATCATTCCATCTATCTTCAATCGGTCTTCATTCATTCACTCCTGTCTAAGTGTAACAGGTACATGTTATGCCCCCGGTTGGCACACATAAAATGTGGCCGTTGTGGACAAGCGGTTAAGCGCTACAGAATATAGGAGGTGGTTTGCATTGCCTTCCATTGCATTGGACTCAGCTCCTGGTTTTAGTAGTACATTATATAAAGTAATATTTTTAAAGCTAGAGTATGAATTTAGTGGAAGTATAGAGTAACTTTGCAATGGTCATTATCAATGTGCAAACAGCGTGTAGAAGAAACGTAGGGCTTGATTACGGGATGATTGTTCCCCGATCAGGCGGGGCTGTTAATCTACAATGAACAATATTTGTTCCTGTTAGCATGTGCTGCATGGTACAGTATCGGTGCTTTCATGTTGTTAGTGGAAGTCAAATGGACTGGGAAGGAGGGGCACCAGTTAACTCTAAACCCTGGGACACAGGCTAACAAGTCCTGCCTCTAGTACAGGTTGCGTATAATCAGACTGATATGTAAAGTTGTTGGACAATGTCAACTTGTGCGCGGTATGGCAGACAAAGGTGCTATACAATCCTCTGATGACTGCTCCGACACTTGAGTTCCGAAGTACGTGAGATGGTTGAGTAATCTTGTCGTGTCACATGTACCTGTCACATACTAGTGAACTCACACAGTCGTGCCTCCAATAAAATGGTTAAAATACTTGTTAGAATGAGCAAATGCGGTAAGATGAGTAGACAGGTACTTTGTGGCTTGCAATGCGGAAGTAACGTGACATTAGCTGTGTGACAGTGGGAGAAAGACACAGATTTGGGGACAAGGTCCTCTCTGCCGTACCTTGACCATGCATAAGAGGTAAGACTCTCTGACATATTACAGAATGCACCTGTGAACAATCACAGCTGGTACCTGGAAACGTACATTGGATGAATGTTGGTTAATTTGATCTTGGTTTGTTAATACAAGATAGTCATTAACGTACAGCTAATTGTGTGGCCTCAAAAAGTATAGACTTTGGCCTCAGCCCAGGAAGTGGCAGAGGTGTAGGCGATGGATCAATCCTTCAGCTTTCAAACAAATGTTAATTTGACGTGGTTACATATTATTATTATTATTATATTATTATTATTATTATGATTATTGTTTTTATTTTGCTTTGGTTAATTGGGTAACGTCTATTGCTGCAAATAAAGGCTGCAGAGGAATGAATTAAGCTATAACAAGAACATTTTTAAAAGATTTGAAAATTAAAATATGATGTTTTCATTGCCATCACTGGAAATTGTTTTCTCTGGGAAAGCACAAAAAGCACAAAGAAAAAATGTGAATTGCAAATGAATCAAAATTATTTGTGTTAATAACTGCTTAATTCCTAGACCATAGCTGTCGGCACACTAATATATTTATGCACATAGTTCAATTTTATCTGGATGTTTCACTTTGTAAATATTTGTGAAAACTGCTTCCGATAAATATAGTTCAGTTATTTAAATACATACATCTAATGACATAGAACTTGATGTGGGTGGATATCTACAAAAACATTTCATGTATATGTTGTGTTAAAAATGTCACCAAAAATGTTTCAGTAGCCTTGAATGTATTTGTAGTAAATGATTTCAACCTATCTGCCGTATGATTTTGGCACGTACCTAAACCTGTGGTAGTTTAAAAATGTTGTAAACATTTAAAAAGACACAATAGGAACAGAGTAGCCAATCAGGGAGTGGACCTCCAGTGCACCATGGGAAGTATTACGTTTTAAGTGTGAAACTGCAAATATGTCATCAAAAACATCTCACAATGTACATGTTTGATCTTTTGTGTAAGCCCTGGAGAGTTTGTAGGTGATAGGTTGGATTTTTTTTTCTTTCAATGAAAAAAAGTTGTAGAAGTTTTTGTAAGTAAACTGCAGAATATACAGTGATACTTTATGCAATCCTTTTTCAAGAACTTTTTCCAACAGAAAAAAAAATGTAAACAGACAAGCCACTTTCCTGTTAGACTCAACTGGCCAGTATGGGCATGTATCTGGTGGCTTTGTTTATTTTGGCACAATTCATTAGGGTAGGAAACCAGCAAACAGCAGAATGTCCCTAAGGCAGTGGGTAATAATGGCCTCTTACTAAACATGGACAGGGTCTACAGAGGTGACCTTTACAGGGGGTGTCCTTCAGGGATGTGCTAAGGTGGATGCAGCAGGTGCACTGCATCCATGCGCTCACTTGGCAAGAGCGCCCTCCAGACCCCGCACCCCCAAAAGGGCCAAGTGAAGGAGATCATAATATCTCCCTTCACCTTCAGACTTTAATTCAGTATGTCTGAGGCTGGGCTGGTTCCGTGCAGCTATATCAGAAGTGTTCAATGTGATGTCACATCCACCGCTTCTGATACAGCCGCGGCTTCTACACCAGACCACAAGGGAACGGTGCCCCTTTCATGAAAAAAAAGGTAGGCAAGTGGAGTGGGGCAGGATTATAGGAGCTAGTGGGGAAAATACAGAATTTACTATAAAGTGATTTAGTGGAAGAGAGATAATATGGAGGCTGGTGTTGGATATATGGTAGAAAGAGAAATGATATGGATGTTGGAGCATGTGAAACAAAAGAAAATATAGAGGTTGGTGTAGATCAGATCTACACAATTGTGGAATGACAGATCGAATTAGTGAGTGGCACTTTTGGCCAACAGCCCACTGGACATTTGCCTGGTGTGGAAGATGGTCAGTCTGGACATATATATGTGTGTATATATATATATATAATTTAAATTAGTTCGGCTTTGGCTATAATTTATTTGCAAGGCCTTGACTTCCTTACAAATGGAGGATGCTCAGCTGGATCACTTAACACAACACTATGTGACCCTGCATTAGTGGCTCGGCAGCCTGTTCAGCCTGCTCACCCACCTCTGCTTTGCTTGGGTGGCTAATAGACTGCATGTTCCGCTTGAAATGTATATAGTTCTTTGAAACCTTATTAACAAGTTAAATACTAAAACGTCATATTGTCAATACTTTGCAGTTGTAGCCGCCATCAACGGAGGAAAAAGAGTATGCATATCATTAATGAAGATATCATGGGCTCTTAAGTTCCAGAGCAGTATAGTAGTAATATTTATTTTTGATCATAGTATTTTTTTTTCTATTAAAAAATACTATTTTCACATATGAGTATTATATTTTCTTTAACGGGTGTTCTCTTATAAGGTGCTTTTTATTGTTAGAAGGACTAGACTGTAACAAGGAAAGAATTGCTAAATGATCTTAGTCATGTTTTTTTAATTTTTTTATTTGTAAATGAACACATTTTGAGTGCAACGCGCAGAAATCGTGCTATGTTCAGGTGTATGGATGTGTCATCTTTCAGAGGTGGAGGGTAGGGCTGGGAGACAGACAGGATAGTTCAGGGAGTTGCCAGCAATCCTAATACTTTGGAAAAAACACAGCGAGAGAAACAAAGGTGTGCCTCTGGCCTTTAACATGAAGGCTGGATAAGACCTGCCACCTCCTGCTCCTCCCCTGAGTCTGACTCCAGACTCACCCAGCACACAGCACACAGAGCTGCCGAGAGACGAACAGGAGGGAGCTCTGTGCCCGGTCTGCTTACTTTACAATATTCATTCACGCACTCCTACCTTACATTGATTTTGGCTTTGCTGTTTGTTTTCCTTGGCTGATCTTTTTGCCAGACTTTGGGAGCAGTGGCCCAGGTTGGGCTTGCCTCACCTGCTTACCTGTAAACACCCCGCCCCCCCCCTTCTCACCTGCGATCGTACACTGCAGGGTTTTTTTTTTTTTAAGCTTCCTTTTTTTTTGCATCCTTGAGTTGAATGCTTGTGCGGTTTTTGAGCTGAAAACAAAATGAGTATTAACGGGGGATCCCACACTCGGATCAACACTTTAGGAAGGCTAACGAGAGCCGAATCCGGCCCGGATCTTACTGGCAAGTTCGACATGAACAATCACCACAAGATGATGGGAGGGTCAGGGATCCAGCAGAAGATGTACTATTCGCAGCAGAACTACAGCAGCGAAAACACCGGGGACGGCTACGGGTGAGCAACAAGCGCCTTTAAGGACTGTATTCTATAAACATGGAGTTTGCAGGTGTATTGAACCTTTCCACCCCCTGGCCTTGCTATGCGTAACGAAATGCCAAACCCTTTACCCGCAAGAAGAGATGAGATCGCCCTGTATAAGGCATTATTATTGGGGTTTACGAAGGCAAGGAACTGAAATGTTAAATTATCTAGCAAACCTCCAGTTTAGTGAATACACCGATAAGATAGGGGCAAGAGGCATTACAGAAGTGTTATCGCCCAAGTGGGTACTAGATCTCTGGAATCGGGTCTTTATGATTAACTATGGTTATTGGTTGGGTGGAAGTTTTAAGAGTACTCTACTTTAGCACTTTAGATGCCCAGGTTTCAGGTTATATATATATATTTATGTTAAAAAATATCCGGTTCATTATATGTTTTTATATAGGTGTTGCCGCTATTGATTTTTAGGTTCTTTCTCATCATTATAAGCTCTATGGGTCATGTTTGCATAATGTTTCACCATGCAGTGAACAAGCTGCATACGCTGCAGTATATATTTTATGTATGGTATAAAGGAAAACATGCATATTATACTTTCTTGTGGGTTGAGCATTACATTGCAATACGTGTTTATTGTAGCATATCCTCTTAGTTAACCTTTGAATCAGAAGCGCAGAAATCTCTAGTTATTTGCAAAGGAGAAGACAGCAGGCCTGGTGTGTAAACCATACGACTCCTATTGTTGGCTTTTCTGGACTTTTGTCTGTCTTGGACTAACATAGCATAATTCCTAGCGAGAAAAGATATCCTGTTGTCTGGATAGTGAACTGGGTTTGTAGAGAGGGAATGGTATAGGAGGGATAGGTAGGATTATTGTATTGCAGGAATCTGGAAATACCGTGTTTGTTAAGCATTCCAGGTGAGGGCTTCCCTCCCCCATATCTAGGCAGAAGCTGAAGCTCCAAAGCATGAGGTCACTTCACACTACAGAAGTTGCTGAGCAGGCAAGCTTTTGTGTGTTTCTTGCCTCTCCTGTGTCTCTGCGGGAGGAAAGCACAGTGTGGAGGAGGTCTGGCAGAGCTTCTTCTATCTGCCCTTTCCCACAAGATATGAAGCACTCCCTGTCTGAGTAGACATTGAGTGTAAATCAGACGAAGGACACACACATCTCTATTTTTTTTACTGTTAAATAATTGCTATGCAATAAGTGTTTATACAATGGTGTCATTCTATTGATGGTAGATATGACTTATATCAGTGAATTTTATCAGATAATCTTATGATATGAATGGTTACAAATACGCTTTTCAGATTTTACTTTCAAGTGCGAATAGATAGCACTTTAGTTGCAAGTATGTTAACCAAATAAACCTTAACAAATCTATTTTTCCTTTCCGGTTACTTTTTACTCTCACAAAACAGAAACTTTTAAGAAGCTATTTTTCCGGTTTGCATGGCTGCAACCTATCAGCGCTTAACTCAGTGTCACGTGATATTTTCAGTGTTGCTGGTAATAAGGCCATATTTGACATGATTAAAATAAATGATTTAAATGAAAGATCTGGGCCTCAAACCGTACTAGGATTGATACACCGAATAGTGCATTAATACATTAAGTTTTACATTCAGCGAAAAGGGGGAAATAGCACCTTTAAGTGATCTTAGAAACACAAAAGCATTCTGCCTTACATAAAAGAAAAGTTAAATGAATACTTGTTATAGAACTTGAAACCTAAAAACATGATGCAAGACTCTTTAATCAGTCATTAGATTTCGAATAGTTTTATCCCTATACCATGCATGTTTACATTCCCTTACTGTATTAGCCTCTACCACTTCTGATGGAAGGATGTTACATTTATCTACCGCCCTTTCTGTAAACTGAAACATCTTCACTTTGTATTATTACACCCTCCCTGGGATTTGGTGTTGGGTTATTCGAAGGGATACAATCTGTAACACGGTTTCTGATACTGGCCATCAGAAGTATGCATTAAAAATAACCCAAACCCAACCTATAATAAATGTGCCACATGGTTGACTTTTTACAGTCCTGCTGTTGGTATAAAGTTGTTTGTGATAGTTCTTTCTGCTTGTAACTACAGTCGCAGTGCGTATGTGTTTGTGTGTGTGTATGGTAGGGGGATAGGCACTGGTTGCTATGGATGCAAATAAACATTAAATGCAGATGAAAGAAGCAAGAATGCGTCTCTGGGGGGCTATAATGTTGCCAAGTTCTAGGATTTCTCAGACATGTAACATATTGTTTCCCATTATCTATCACTGAGTACTATCCCATGTAGTATTATTATTATTATTATTACTAAGATTATATATAGTGTCCCTGTTTGTCCTCGAACTTGCCCTTCACGCCTTTCCCTATTGCCAGGACCTGAATGTTGTATGCAAAAAGGGATGTAAAGGTTAAAACAGCCCATGTCTTTATAGAGGTATTTGAAAAGAAGAAAAATAACAAAGCAAAACTTCTTGGAATTTGAAGAAAGAGTGCTAGGGGGTAGGGTGGGGTCGTGAGAGCTCTGGATTCTTTAATGGTAGTAGTTTCATTTAACGTATCTTTCTATTGTTTGCGGAATTATTTGGGGAAAGTAATCCACTTACTGTCGGTAAGCATGTACTTGCTGTGAATATGGCAAATATTTGTATTTACATTCAATTGGCAATGTGAACAAAATTTCAGATCCTGCCAAAGCACAGGGCGATCTTTCTTTGTGGAGGAATTAACTGCTGCTGACCTCACATTCCAAGACAGCCCTTAACAAAAGATTCTCTCCCAGCATAAACAAGTCTTCCAGTCTGAAACCACTCACGTTCTTCCACTATAGGACCATCCGTGTATCACTGTTCTTGTGCACATTTTATATATGTTGATATTATGTGTGAAGATATATTTGCATACAATAAGTAATCAATAGTGAATACAAGCCATTCTAAATCACCGGCCACTGGGCTTTTGTAACGTGACACTGGGTAAGTATTTAATTGGGAGGGTTAGAGAAGATAAGGGAATACAAACGCTGACCACACAATGACCCATAAACAGGCAGATATCTTAGCTGTTGAAATGTTTGTGTCTCCCCACACTGTATACAATAACAGAAAGTATTCATTTTACCATGTCCTTTTCTATGGAAAGTGTTGTAGAGATCACTCACACTGTTAAAATGTAATCAACAAACACGTTTTAAAGAAAACGTCCTTTTTACAATAACTTCAAAGAAGATCATTTTATAATGTTCCTCTTGGTCACTCCTGCAATAGATGTGATTTTTGGCAGGACAGATAATTTACCCTACAGAGAGAGTGGTAGGTAACTGGAACAGTCTCTTATCACAAGTGGCAGAGGCTAATAGAGTGAACGAACTTAAATATAGATGGGATAAGGATAAAGCTACCATGAAGAAGACAAGACCAAGGACTAATTTAAGGTCAGAGTCTCTACATCAGAAAAAATAGCTAGACTAGATGTGTCAATTGCTCATATACAGGTTCTATGTTTCTATAGGAAGTTGATCTTCACTAGATGCCCTTTGCCCTTAGAAGTCAAAAATATTGATCACTGAGTTAGAAACTGTTCATCAGCTGTCAGAAGAAGAGGTGTATCCTCCTAGAAAACCTCCATGTAAATGAAACAAGACTTATTTTAAAAGTCTGTCTATTTAATATAAATTGACGTTATAACCACAGGGAATAGACTGTGTTAAGGAGTCAAAAAGATAATTGTGTGCAAAAGACAATTTTGGAATGCCTTATCGATACTTTGGCCTTATAATTAGGAATACAGAAGGTTACATTCAAGAAATAAGGTATATACGGTGCCAAAGGATTGTTCTTAGTTGCAACTTTAATTTAGGTGCCAAGAAAAGCATATTTGCTGGGTCTGGGCATTCTTCTATCATCTGATAAGTAGAAGGTCATACTGTTGTTGGATGTGTCTGTGGACCACATGCTGTTCATAAGTTTATCGCTAGGCCATTAACCTTAGAAAAGCTCAATACACTACGTTGTAATAAGTGGAGCCTTGATGCTAATCCAGCACCAATGAAAGCACATGTTTGATTGATATAGTGGGGCAATATGTCGGACCCCTGAAACTTGAATCAACCATAGGACCAGGAAAAGTATATGGAATAATAAAAGTCAAACCAATATGTCAGAAAAGTTGAAGTTCTTCTAATGCTCAGGACAGACCTTTTTTTATGAATAATCCATTTAGTTCTTATATAAACAACCCCATATAGCAATAGTATCTTATAGTAAAATTAGCTTCAAAAGAGGAGTCTTATAGTAATGTTGAGATGTTGTCAGATAATAATACCAAGCAGAGCAGCTGTATTATTTAAAGAAATGCTTCAAAGTTAGTTGAACATCTAAGAAGATATCAGGTACAGTTGATATATACATGTACACAATTTGGCCTGGGTATTTTAATGTATTTGCAGATAAAGGTTTTTTTAGCCACAATAAGTACTTTAAGTAAATGTTTGCAATTCAACTGCAGTGTCTGGAATGTCAAAGTGTAATATGAGATTGTGGCTGATATACGTGGCTGTCACATTCGGTATTTACATGTACATTGTACCCTGTAGGTGTAAAATATTGTGGACCTATGTACAGAGCCTAGTAATTCTTGTCCGCCCTCCCTTACCGTGCCGTGCCTTTCATTTTTTCCACACCCTGAGTAAGATGTGAAGCCCATAAAAATTACTATTTTGTAAGATCTCTGCTGTGACACATTGGGACAACTTGGCTTTAGTAATTAGTCATTGTTAAGTAATGTTATTTTTTTGGTCCGTAGCATAACCCCATGTTTTATTCCACCCCAGTGACCGTCTGGCTCTTTTAACCAGGCCCACTTATATAAAATGTATAATATAAGGCTGCTATGATTCCCTGCACACTGTCAGTATCCTTACTATGAAGAACAGCTCTCTTTGGCATCCAAGTCCCACAGTCCCTCAGAATCTGTGTTGGATATGATTGTATCCACTCTATAGCCACAACGATAACATTATGAAAATGCTTTCTTCTTCTAAATGTGTTACTCAATTACTTAATCCATATTCAGGGGGGGAATTTCTAAATTAGTGGACCCTTTGAGAGCCCATTGAGAAGATTCTGTGTAGTAACTCACCAAATATGTTACCCAAATGGCTCTAATACCAGCCTGTATGCAAACCTTGACATGTCGTTATTAGAAGATACATTTAATTGAGTCACTTGCATTCAAGATGGGATATCACCCATAACCCACCTAATGTCTTAGTCTGTCAATTATAGTCTTGTCATACTCCTTGAATATATGTATTGTAAGAAGCGCTGCGTAAATTGTTGGCGCTATATAAATAAAAGATTAAAAAAAATAATAATTAATAATGTACTAGGAGCAAAAGCACCAATTAGGAGTCTTATATACAAGAGTTTATATGCAAGAGTGCAGATTAAGAAGGTGTCCTCTCCTGTGAGGATAAGAATATGCCCCTTTACCCTGAGACTCTTGGTTAAACCCTGAAAGACGTTAAGACGTTAGTCACTATTTATAGGTTTGGAAAGTATCACAAAAAATTTGTAAAATATTTTTTTAATATATCATTCATCTGAAAGAAAAAAATGCACAAAATGAGTAAAAAATCAGTGTAAGCATGAAGAGTTTTTCACGGACCCAGAAGCCGGCCCTACTGCATGGTTCCTTGCATTTATTAGTACAAAACAGTCTGGGAAAATGTTTGAAAGGCAACAATGGTGTGCAATGTGTGCATAATATTGTAAACCCAGTTAATCCACTAGCAAGTTTGCACCTTTACAAAATAAGAATTCCAACTTTTTACAAAATATGTACACTGTTGAGGAAAAAAGCTCCCATGGACCATTGGTCAATACTACCCATGGGGCAATAACCATACACAAAACTATGAAATGTCGAAGCTGATTGCGTCATTTATTTTTTAGAATTACTAAGAATTACTAAGTATTACTACTGATGCCTTGTTTCCCTGTTTATTTAGACTTTATGATTGCTTTTGTTGAGGAGTTTTATATTTCCTCCTGCTTTCAAGGCTGTCTGTTAGAAAGTATTAATCACAATAAATGTGCTTGGGTCACAACAACTTGCACCGTCAAGGTAATCATTGTGTAAGTGTTTATGTCATGTGGCATTGTTTTGTATAGCTCTCTGGCACATACAGTGGCAAAGGTGCCTCGTGAGGAAAAAGAAAGCCGCCATCTTGCCTCATATATCACCAGGCCTCAATAGAGCTAGCAGCGTAACTAAAGTTGATACTTGATGTTTACATACAAAGATTCCACCTTTCGGTGCTGAATACTTTGTGCAGTGTTTCACATTATTGGTTATGATTATATATTAGTCACTTAAATATGCTCTGCATTAGTATGCCCACCAAGAGAAACATTGGGGTTTTATTGATTTGGTGTAAAACCCTGGCACATTTGTGGATGTAATATACAGGTTCAGGTTGAGTTAATATGTGGTTATCAACTTACAGTGCTACATAGTTTGAAAGGAAGCTTGTATTGTGTGCCAATATACAAACCTACTTATTGAGTAGAAAAAAGAAAACAACAATAAACAAAGCTAAAACATTTCTTCAAGACTCATACATTTTTAATGTTTTTGAGCGAATCAGCAAAAAAAACATTATTTTCATTTGTCAGGTAATTTCATTTGTCGCTAATCAACATATTGTAATATTAAGCCCATTAAAAGTTCCCAGACCAGCATCACTGTATATAAAAGCATGTCCTGAGTGGCCCAAGCTCGACCCTTAAGATTGTTACAGCTATGCCATTGCTTTTGGGAAGCTTCTGGTGCCACTTCTCCACCCCGTTTGATTATGTAATAGTGTATACAATCACATCTGTGCTTTTACTCAAAACCTCACTTTTGTATAACTATTTTAGTCATCTTTTAGAAGATGGTAAAACTGAATGTTAGTTATCTGAAATTGTATTATTACTGAACGCTCTGTGGTATCATCCACATATATGGACATGCATGCTAAATTTGGAACTAAAGTTGCCCTAAAAAACCTACAATACTATATATATATATATATATATGTAATTAAATATATATATATATATATATGTGTGTGTGTGTATATATATAGTAATATTACATATGTATGTAAGACACACCCACTCTCTGAGTTTCATAAAATAAAAAAGATGATACCAGTTTAGACATGAGAGCTTACAATCTAAGGATGTAGAAGAAGAGGTGTATGGAAAAGGTTGAAACGAGGCCCAATTGGATAAATGTAAATTTATGCAGCGGTCCTTGTTAATTAATATACTTTAATAGATGGTTTATGCCTGCTTTGTAGTTGACAAAACATGCTAAACATTATGTAAGCATTTTTAATAATATTCCCAGTATAAGAGAGTATCAAAATTGTCTTATGAAGCTAATATAAAAATATTTACTTCCTCGTTGCTAGGTGAATGATCTTTTGTCTGAAGATTGCAGTGCCTTCGGCTTACAAGCATGTTTTATAGTCCCTGTTGTTGATTATAGTTAGGGTTGGGCTGGCAGAGAAATTCTTTTGGAACTAAAGAACCCCTTGCCTATTATCATTACCATTTCCAAGTGTCTAGGTGGAAGAATCTGCTGGAGATGAGGCGGCTGATGAGTGTGATTTTGCTAATACTAGATGCCTAACTTGTACCATTTAGGGGACAAAAAGGATACATCTGGGCCAATAAGCATGGTGTCTGCCAATGTGCCATTGAGATACAGGTATAGGACCAGTCCTTGATCAAAATGCACCCAGGCAAGAAGCGTCTATGTTACCCCAAAGTTACACATGTCATGCCTTTTGACATTTAGAAGTCCAGTGCAGTTGTGCTTGTTGATTTTGGTAATTATGGATCTACTTAGCAGTATATATTGGCTGTAAATCAGAAGCTCTGTGCTGTTGGCCTCCTTTGAGTAAAGATGAAGGAAAGGTTGCTTCTTAGTGCTCATAAGTAAAGTGAGAAATGTTTTAAATGCACTCATACTTGCTGCTACAGCTGGCTGAAAAAAACCTTGTTCGTGCTACATGGTCTTAGTGACAGAAGGTACCAAAAAGTTTCTGCCAGCCTCCATAAGATGTTGTGAAACCCTCTGATAAACTAGATCTTTAGTTCTCCATTACATAAGAATGAGAAATCTAGAGAAGGATGACCTTTAATTTTAATGCCCCAAAAAGCACTGATTTTAATCAGAAAGATGAATAATGTAACCATTACACCCACTTCAGTAAGAATACTCTCAGGAAAGTTGGATTGGAGAACATTGTATGCCTTTATTGTAATTTAGTGGTGCTTGCTTGTTCAATTGAGGTCTTACATTTTTGTAAGGCAGGAGGAGTCCAGGGTATAGTATGGCTAAACACACAGCCTGGTCTTGACACTGGTCAATGACTTGTTCTCTTTTGGAAGTACAAAAGTGTTGACACTCTTTATCCAGATAATAAAACAGTTTAAAACGCTTGACTGAATTCCTGTGCTGACTTTGTGCTCCTAATCTTTGATGGGCTTGCCGTCGATTAAATTGAAGCCTCTACTACCAAGTAATTTTGTTACTTTTTTTTGGTTCCAGTCACTTAATAACAGAAAGACCTATAAATCATACCTTCCTAAATATTTATAATATTGTCTGTTAATCTATATTCATAAATTTTTTTAATTAATTTTCTTGGACTAGACTATGAAAAGCAAATCAGGGGTACTATTTTGACTAATTGTAGAATTTGGTTTTATATTTTACAGTCAAACTGGCACCATGTCTCGCCGCACGAACACCATCCAGGACATGCTGCAGAATATCTATGAGCAGCTGGCACAAGCTGAAGCGATAGCACTATATGTGAGTAACAAAATGCGTGCTCTAAAGATATCAAAAAGTTATGTTGTCTAGTTATAAGGTCATATAATCCAGAGATTCTCCATTTGGGAAACATAGAGGTCCCAATGCAATATGCCATGGCACCGTAACTAATAATCTACAATTAAGTGAGAAAATGGTGCCCCCATTAAGCCCTGGACACATGTATTCCTCTCGGGGGACCCAGCTATGGTGTTTTAAATGCCATATAAGATGGATCAAATTATTTTAGAGCTTCATCACACATCTTCATGACAATGTTTTAGTAAGATGAGTTAGTACTTTAGTGATGTGCAACATTCCTCTTAATGTTGCTGGATTTTCTACCATCTTTTTTTAAAGTGAAAAATCTAATTTAAATATAATATTATTTTAGCACAATATGTTAGTTATTTCATATTAAAATTAAAATAAAATTAATTTAACACATTTTTCAATAATATACCATTTCCTTTAATGTAAAGCAGCACCATAATGTGCAAGTGGGACTCAGTTCCACATAAACATTTTGTTGTACTCCCAAAATGACCAGGGATTTATCATTCACGTAAACGAATACTCTACACAAGAAATAAAATATTACATTTCCACCATCGTTTTAGGAGATGAAAGCCGGTGATGGCCAGTTTCGTAGCAAGGAAGTGGATGACTGTCTTGCTTATGCCAATGATCAGATGGAAATTGTTGATGGCATGATCCGGGAAATGCGAAATATGGGCCAGCCTTCTGATTCCTATTACAAAAGGTATTACACCTTAGAAGTACAAAATATGACCATAAGTACGTGGACACCTTATGATCACACCTACTGTATATGAGTTTGTTGGACATCCCATTCCAAAACCATGGGAATCGATATGGAGTTTACTCCCCCTTTGCCCCTATAACAGCCTCCGCTTTTCTGGGAAAGCTTTCCACAAGATTTTGAAGTGTATCTGCGGGAATTTGCAATCAGCATTCCAATTCACGAGAACTGGTATCTGTTAAGGGGGCTCCATTTATAAACCAGGACAGACATGCTACTTGTCACCCACACAAATACCACTAAAAAGCAAACATTGAAGGGCAGATACCATTCATGATATGAGAATACATATTTTTGTTACTCTTTCATACATACAAGCGATCCCAAGGTAACAGTGCTTTAAATGACAAGGCACCTGCACTGAAGCCTTTGTAGGGAGAATGGGGGTATGCATCGGGAGACTTCTGAATCAATTCTAAATGTACAGAGGTCACTAATGTCTTGTTTTAATTGTAGGTTGCAGCAACTTCAAGATCAAATGCGTGCCCTTCACAAAGCAATGTACGCTCCTCGCCTACGCAAAGGATCCAAAGGAGGCAGTGGTGGTGGCGGTGGTGGTGGAGGTGGATTTTCCTCTCAGAGTGGGTCAGGGTGGGATGACTATACGCGACGCATCACTACAGAAACATTAAATCAGATTCGGCAACAAAGGGTAAAGTACATTGAAACTACAGCAAAGTATTCTTGATTAGTACTTGTTTGTATTCCTTTCTTGTCATATTCTACACCTGGTTTGGACAGTCCCTCTTTTGGCTTAAGGTTGGATCCCCTTACAAATAATATCCCATTAACTTCCAATTTGTTTGACTATTTAAATGTAGACCCATGAAGCGAGTAAGGTTTTGCTTGGCTGAGCTAGATAATGCTAAGGCTGAGCGGGACTGGGAACCTGGCCAGAAGACATGACTCACACAGACCTGTCTGGTCTGGCTCTTGTGAGATGTGAAGGCTCAAAGTTCTCAGAGGCTGTGTGATTGTAAAATGGTTCAGCTTGTTGAAATGCTCCCATTAAGCCCCAAGGGGTAGGTGTATCCCAGTATAGCATGCGTTTCATGTCTGAAACAGTTCATACTAAATTATACATTCCTGAATAGGCCTCCACCCATGAGTCTTACCATTGTGATTCTTGATAACAGAACTCCACCTTACTTCCACGCCTAATTCACTCCAGGAGTAGCATTCACTGTAATCTTCTGTGTGCAAAAAATGTTATTGAGCAAGAATTAAAGCAGTGTTTTTGTGTGATGAACCGGTTAATTTTGTTACGGGAGTAACATAAAACTAGCCCATTCTGTAGAACAGAGGGGATATATAGATATGGTAGAAGTCACAGGGTCTAGGGTCTATGCCAGCCGGTTTGTAATATGTCTCATGAGTCCCTGGAAAGAGCCTGGTGGCAGCATCCACCAGTAGCCCAGCACCCAATGCAGTTGCTTAGTTCATCTAAATTATGCGGCTGCCAGTGTCGCTTAATAAGTGGCTTGACTAGGTTCAGTACACAGATAAGCACTAGGGCATAGAGTGCAGTTGGTAAATGTTCTGCATAGGGTAGTGTAAATGTTAACAAATACCGGTAATATGATTTTGCATGTCATTATTACTTATTTGTTATCCTGGTTCTGCAGCGCCAGATGGAAATTGTGGACTGGGGATTTGATGCCACTTCTGTAGAGCAACAAATTACAAATCACAGGATGTTCCATAATGCTATTGCAGAGTATCGGTGGGAACTCGATAAAATCAAAGTCGATCTGGTAAGCTATACTTACTTTTATTCTTTAAATTGCAATAAGTGTTGCAATCCTGGTTTATTAAGACAACTGAAAGGGACACTCCAGTGCCCCATGCAGCCCCATTAATGATGAATGCATATCAGAGCACTTATCTGAGTCTTTACATCGGGAGAAGCGGGCTGACTAGATTATTCTTGTTTATTAGTTTATGTATCATATTCCACAATGCTAGATGGGCCAGATGGTTCTTATCTGCTGTCAAATGGTATGTTCTAGTTAAATGGCACACTTAGTCTTTTATAGCTTGCTTTTAGATAAACATAGATTACTCAGAATATGACAATTGACATTTTTACTCGCTTGTAAATACCTGTCCATATAGGAAATGAGCATGTAGAGGTAATCACAGTTTTATTTATTTATAGAGGGAAAAGGCAGCAATTTACCAATTAGAGGAAGAATATGATGCTTTATTGGTAAGTACCCCAGGTGATTATAATATGTAATTGCATATAAACGTATGCATATAAAGTTTTTGGGTTTTTTTGCATTTACCATTTTGTTCTTACCTTGTTGTTTTGGAACGACATCATATCCGAAAACACATTTTGTTATTTTACATGTATTATGATGTGCTACTCATTAAAGGAACAATAAAATGTCCCATACTGCCCCACTAGTAAAGAATGCATATTAAAGTAACTAGTAAGTACTTTAGCATTTTATACTTGCAACCGTGAAATAAATAAAAATTAAGCACTTTTCAAAAGAAATCACCAAGCACGTGCCCTTCCATTGCCCGAGTCTTGTGTCGGGTTCTTCATCTTGAAGCAGCCAAGGGTGCTAATGAACCCTCTGGAACTCTTGCGCAATCTAGTGCTGGAGCTGGCTGGTGGTGAGTCTACAGCATGTGCGCACTTAGCTGATCACGTCCCATGTAAAGCCAAGGAGCTGAAGGAGTGGAGAAAGTCTGCAAATATATATGGAGCTTCTGCTGAGAGCCACCATGCATTTGTATTTGGGAAAAATGTTTATTTAAAGGGGACACAGCTAAGGGGACATGGTAAAAATCAGCCCTGGCACTGCTAGATATATGGGCCCATTGCAGTTTTGCAGTGTGCTGCCTCATGTATCCACCTGGTGAAGTCTGCAGCTCAGGCAAAGCTTAAGATCCATGGGAGGCAACATTTGCCTGATGACCAATACGATTCTGGTAAAAACATGCCTTTGGTACTTGTAAAGTTGATGTGATAAAATATAGTGATCGCTTTTAATTGTAGAAAGCATCATTTGAAAGAATGGATCAGTTGCGACAGCTGCAGGGCATCATCCAGGCAACCTCTAGAGAAATCATGTGGATCAATGATCGGGAGGAAGAAGAGCTGGTGTATGATTGGAGCGACAGAAACACTGATATTCCAAAGAAGCAGGAGGCCTTCTCTGTAAGTTAATTAGGATGGACTTTTACATATCCCACCTATTTTAATCATAGTCCTCACCTATACTGAACAAAAAAAGTTTGGAATTCGGAACTAAAGTAATGTTTCATAGTCTAGTCTGGTTTAATTATTTTTTTTTTACACAGTGGCCTTTTGTGGGCTAAGTTGGAATATGTAGGTGCTTAAAGCATAAAATATTCTGCTACAGAGATGTATAGTCTCCTTTTTATTTTTTCTAGAAACTAATGAGTCAGTTGGAAGTTAAGGAGAAGGAACTCAACAAAATCAAGCAAGAAAGTGACCAATTGATTATGAACCAGCATCCTGCATCTGACAAGATTGAGGTAAGGCTATGTCAGTAAGCAGTTAATAATAAAATAATATGACTCTATAGGGAATTGTACTTTGTAAGAATATTACAAAAAGAAGTAAGATTAGAATGTAGCAGTAGAGGGCAGAACAAATTTAGTAGTCAAAAGATTTAACACCACCTTCCCATCCACCCTGCCCCTCTTTTGCTTCAGACACACAAATACCTTTCTTTTGGGTTTTGACAGTAATGATGGCTCGTTAAGGATGAAACGCAGCCTAGTAGACCTGAACAGCCAAGCATTCACAGTAGAAAAGTATTATGTAAGATACAGTGGTTGTCACTGTGAACAGTTGTGTAGGTATTTGTCGGCAGCAGAACACTGTACCAAGTTCCTTGGGAATTCTGTGGGTATGTGTTCATGCTGGTATTTCACTACTGGAAACATTTAAGGAAAAAAGAAACCTATATACATGGATTTACCATTCGACAAATCAGGATGACATAGCCATAATTTACATGCTTCCAATGCATAGCTCTCTCTTCAGACTATGCCGGGTTTCTGTTAATGTGATCGCAGGAAAAGCACAAGGTGCCATGTAGAATAGTCATGGGGAATTATTTTAAACAACCTTTTAATTAAAGCCACAAAAATACCATTGTACAGAAAGGTATAGAAATATATTGCCCATGTTACTTATCTACCAAGACCATGGGTAAAGTGGATGCAACAGCAAATAAACATTCTCAACAGAAGTAAAAGGAGAATGAATACAATGCAGAGTGAGTACCTGCTGCAAGACATTAAATGAGACCGCACTGTGAGGGGATCTTGGCTCTTTACAATTGTCACATCAGAGAAGGACTTAGATGCTAGATCTTCCCTCACACCAGATTCACCCAGTTAGGGTCAAACTAATAATAAATGTCTAGCCATAGGGAAAAGATATTCAGTCATTTTAGACATTGTTATATTGGCTAACTCTTACAATCTTATTTCTAAATTAGAGGTGAATGCTGGGAGACATGCTTTTGGCGGATATGGTGTATATATATATAAATGACATTATTTAAGCATTTTATATGAACAATGTTTTAGTTTTGTAAAGGGAAATCATCTAATTGTTAATGATTTGCAAGCAGACGTTTAAAAAATGTCCCTCTGTTCTAGGCATACATGGATACTCTACAAACTCAGTGGAGTTGGATCCTCCAGATTACCAAATGCATTGATGTTCACCTGAAGGAAAATTCGGCATATTTTCAAGTAAGACATCTGTGATGTGGATTTTTCTAAGACTGTTGCTGAAGCTCACCATGTATCATACTTGAAACAACATTAAAAACCAAAATCAAGATATAAACCCCATTAAAACCACGTGGCTTTCAAGCTGCTGCTAAACTACATATCCCATAATCATCCGGTAACCTTTGAGCTTACTAAGCATAATAAGAAGACCTACTGTTTTACAGTAGCTGGTAGGCTGCTTTAATATCTGCCCTACTGTAAAATTCAAGAGTGGATGGACATAAACTTTAGTTATTGTTTTATCATTCGTAAATAAAAGTTATATATTAGCAATTCTTAATTGTTGGCTGGTTTATCTGATTTATCCCACCAGACTCTGATGTTACATCCATCCCAATTACTATATTCATCAATGAGTTTAGTAAAAAAGGCTTGAAGGGATGATGGGCTCTCACCCATTGCTCTTTTATTTTCTTAGAACACTAGTTTCGTTCCTTCAGAGTTTCTGTTGCAGCTTATACATTATACAACACATTTATACAAACATTGTTATCGGATTTTAAAAGTTATGATCGTGTGATTTGCTAATTTATATGCATTATTTATATTTACAGTTTTTTGAAGAAGCACAAAGCACTGAAAACTATCTGATGAACCTCCAAGACACCATTAGAAAGAAGTATCCTTGTGATAAAAGTATGTCGTTGCAACGTGTCCTGGACATGATCAAAGATCTGGAGGTACTATATATTTTGCTTTAAGTTTTACTCTGACTTTCCAACCCCTTTACAGGGGTTAGGTGTAGTTTAGGTCATCCTAACTATAGATATTTTAACCTAGTCTCACTTGGTTTTGCAACTGCATTGATTTTACATAGAGACCAGTAATGTTTATGGGCATCATATATACTTTAAACTTGTAAAGCATTCCAGATTATTACTCATTAGTGCCAGCCATGCTGTATCTTACTGAAGTATAGATAGGTGTGAATTTTAAATGATCTAGAGGTCTAAAAGTGATTTGAGAATGTTACTCTTAAAATCTGAATTATTTAACAAAAATCTGTAAAGATGTATAAAATGATATCTCATAGTTCCTTGATACCTGCTCATAATGGTGTCCTCCTATATAGACACACTTAACATTTGGTTGGTTTTTGGTAATGTATCAAAAAATATATAATGTTTTAGCAATGCTTTGGGTTATCAGTATACATTTTTGAGTGTTCATCCAGTCTGCAAATCATTGATTTAAGGCTAAATTAGTTCTAATTTGTTTTCCAGAAAGAACGAGAGAAAATTAATGAATATAAAAGGCAGGTACAAAACCTGGTAAATAAGTCCAAGAAAATTGTACAGCTAAAACCGCGCAACCCAGACTACAGGAGGGACAAGCCCATTGTGCTCAAAGCTCTTTGCGATTACAAGCAGGATCAGGTATGTGCTACGTTTTAGTTGTAGTGTACAAGTCATCAATCTGATTCATTGGAACATTGATTTGTGTGAAGCGTGTGTCCTAATCTCCTCAAAAAACAATTGGACTATAAGTACACAGAACTGACTGTTAAAGGTTGTCCAGATGGAACCAGTAAATGAGGATATTTAAAAAGAAATTAATCACATGAGGCAGCAGTGTTTTAAATGCAGCCACATAGTATGAATGTTACTAGTTAAAGCAGAAATGTGGTCATACTAGTAGTATTGGAACCTCCGGTTGAGCCCAGTAACAACTGATCAGTCGATAGAACGTGTATTTGAAAGCATTACCCTTTTATTCCTAATAGTTGTATGTGAATTAACAGGGGTTAAAAAGACACTAGCTCCATGGAATTATTTTGAACATGTTAATATATTAAAGTCAATGTAATTGGAAATCGCTTAAATCTCTAAATGTGATCTGTATCTGGTGCATTGTTCTCTATAGAAAGTAATACACAAGGGAGATGAATGCATTCTCAAGAACAACTCTCAGCGCAGCAAATGGAATGTGACTGGTCCTGGAGGCCTAGACATGGTGGTACCATCTGTCAGCTTGATTATTCCACCTCCAAATCCTGGTGCTGTGGATCTGTCCTCCAAGTATGTTACCTATATCTATTTGCAGGAATATGGATCATAATTATAAAGAACATTTCTGGGGAAATGCTATGGCTGTAAAACAATCACTATGAATACAATAGACATGTCTAACATTAGTTAGTTCTTGTTTTAAATGATACCATCACATTCCACTACACTGTACAATGGGTAAACAGTACGCAACAAGTAGTATAAAACATAACAATTTGACTTGCCGAGGTATGGAGGTCTGGAGGTATGGAGTGTCCTGCTCAGACAGGCTTACAATCTAGAGGGAGTTAGGGTGTACACAAAGTAAATATATAACACTTTGCACCATGTTAGATGCCATCATTATTATCTTAAAGGTAATGTGCCATGCTGAAATCATACCATTCCAAAACACTTGCTAGGCATACTCCTGAGTCCACCTTTCCTTACTTTTGGGCATCAGAAATGTGAAAAACTAATAGCAAATAAAAAAAATGAAGATGGTGAACTTTAGCAAATCGATAGGCCCACCTTAATTTGTCTCTTCTTGTTAGACCTTGACACAGATGACATTTGCAGGCCACACTTCTTTCATTTTGGGGTTTATATGCATATATATGTGACTCTTTACCTATATACTTGTTTGACTTGTCTGCTTCCTTTTGAAGTGGAATAATTGTTCTGTAATTACAATATATATGAACTAAACTGTTATCTACTGCATCATTTGGCTTTCTTGTGTGAGATTAAAGTATCCCTCCAAAATATATTAAAAGTACACATTTTTTAAAATTTCTTTTCAGGATTGAGCAGTTCTATGAGGCCATTCTAACACTATGGAATCAGCTTTACATTAACATGAAAAGCTTGGTGTCGTGGCACTACTGTATGATTGACATCGAGAAAATCAGAGCTATGACTCTTGCTAAGGTATTGAAAGATGTGTTGGAATTAAGAAATGACACAATGCTGCCGTGTTTGCATTTTTTTTATTTTAATTGATGCTTTGGGATGAATATTTGTGTCAAATTTTTTTTAATTCATTCTTTTAGTTGAAGACCATGCGTCAGGAAGACTACCAGAAGGTTTGTACTGATCTTGAAGTGCATTATCAGGAGTTCTTGAGGAACAGCCAAGGCTCAAACATGTTTGGGGATGAAGATAAAAAGAAGATGCAGTCGCAGTTCTCTGAAGCACAGAAACACTACCAAACCTTGGTGGTTCAGCTCCCTCGCCAGACTACGGTTACTGAAACAACCGTTGTGCAACAGAGACCTCCACCAAAAACCAAAGGTCTGCATACCTTGTTTAATTTCAAAATTTCATATTCCCTCTAATGAAAATCTACTTGTAGATAATTGTTTTCTTGTGCTAATGCCAGTAAAAAAAACAATGGTCAAGATGGACACAACTCTCTATTGTCTCTCTCTTGCATGCAACTATGTTGCTAGAGAGGGCAATGGCTGACCTCATTGGCTGGCAGCAAGTAAAATTTCCTCTCCAGTTTTTGACTACAGCCTTGTGTTTTAACATTTCTCCTCTGAACATGTCTCCATTTGAGCTACAATTATGTTTGCATGCTTATGTATGCTTTTGATCTTCCTGCATTGTCGCTGCTGCTCTCCAGGTTGCATGTAAGGCAGGCTTTGTGGGCACATGTTGAGCTCAGTAAAACTGTTAAAAACCTATTTAAAATGACACTGGAATGGCATCCAGATTGGTGCATATCATAGTGCAGTTACTGATTGTTATGGTTTGATCTTCAAAGTTAGGTACACATCATAGATATTCTCATGCAACGCTGATATAGATGAATGCTTTATTTTTAATGTGTATGTGATATTCTTCATTTGCTTTAAGGTGAGCGAGTAGAAGTAAGCAGCAATGTCTCGACTGTCACTGTGGATAGCAGTAAGGAGATTGACCGTGGCAGAGAAAAACAGGAGAACTGGCTGCTACTTGAGCTACAGAAGATCCGGAGACAGCTTGAAAGCCATGAAACCAGACTGATGCAAAGAAACATCTACAATTGTGATCAAGAAACTTTTAGAGATTTTTCCTACAGAATAAATGACATAGAGGTATGAAGCGATCACAATGAGATCATATCTATTTAATTGTGATATAGCAGTGAGGAAAGTACCAGTTGGGATGCTCAGATATAAAATCAGAATAAAGGTTTGAGATCCTGGCTACGTGACCCTGAGGAAATGCCCGCTCATTCTGAGGTTGGTGTAAAAAAAAATTAAGTCAAACACGGACCAGATATGTCGATAGATGCAGCTTATTAATTTATGCAACCACATATAACCATTGTCCATGTCTTCTATTACTTCCTCTATTAAGGAGTCAAGGTCCCACTGTTTTGTGTGACTAATATTATTTTCTGTGAAGAACCCTTTATTGATTGTTTTCCATTTATGTCTTCTTGTTTCAGTTTTACTGCACCAAAGTAGATTCTGTTTTTAGATATTTCGTTTTTTTTCCTGTTTTAAGTACAAGACGTGCACTGAAACTGACACACTTGATTATGTCAATAATGAGTGATGCACATTTGAGCACCATTGTTAAAATGTATTATGTTTTCGTCAAATAGAGCTTGAGAGGAGAGGGCCAAGGACTGTCTTCACAATTCAGCATCATTAAGGAGACAATGATGAACCTTAAGGGCTCAGACAAGACTGCGTATCTGCAGTCCGAGCTCAATTTGCTGTTGAAGAAAATGGAGAACATTAATGGCTTTTCCGTGGATCACTTGGAGAGGTATTGTAAAATATCTGTACTGTGATAAATGCTGTACAATGAAAGGGGGTATCATGTAAAATGATTTTAAATCAGCCTGAAGCTAAATGGTCTTTATCAGGGAAAAATCATTGTAAAAGAGATAATAAAATGCCATATTTGGCTTAAGGAAACCTAGGAGTTATGGAGAACATCCAAGTATCCTGAAATTTAATTAAATGTTTGTTTTAAGTATAAATATTTTACACATTATTAACGGTTTCACAACATAAGTCTTCCATTCTAAATCAATATATATTACGTCTCTTCCTTCTGTGCCAATGAGAGTAGCTGCCTAGTTATAAGAAAATCAGGACAGGTTTTTGTCTGGCATTGGACCGTCAAGTCTTTGTATTAGATAGTTTGCAACACTTCTATTATATGTTTAATTAAGCAACATGTGAACATAGAGTTTTGATTTTCCTATTTTGTTTAAAATTGAATTCAACACCAATTATGGCTCATTAAACATAGAGCTGTCACCGCAGGCCTCAGATTTGTTCTGTTTCTCTTAGTGAATGGTGAGGAGCAAGTCTTTTATTTTGTAATTGTTTTATTTTTTCTTAAATTTAAGACTTCAGGCGTTGAGGCTCCTTCTTCAAAGTATCCTTCAGACTGAAGATCTGATCAAGGTTTATGAAGCTAGGTTGACCGAGGAAGAAACCATTTCGCTTGACCCTGCAAAAGTTGAAGCATACAGAAGTACACTGAAAGTAAGTATAAAAAAACAAAAGTTAATAATTGCTTCAGTATACTTAATGTTGTGGGCAAATTTCAGGGGCCAAACTGCAACTATAAGCTCCAATTGCCATGTTTTTTTAAACTCAATGTTTAGCTTTGTCTCACATAAACATGTATTTGTTCCCATGCAGAAAATGAGAATGGAGTTAGACCAAAAGAAATCCCTCCTGAAAAACATGGACACAGAGATGAAGAATGCATTGCAGATCAATGACCGTGTGACTCAAGCCTATCCCTACTGTGACGTAGACATCTCAAAATTCACTGACAAGGCCAACCAACTGACAGACCGCTGGCAAAGAATAGAAAAGGAAATTGATGACAGGTAGCCAAGCGTGGCTTCATGAATGCTAGAATAATTTATAACTAAAAATACCATAAAAACAAAAAGCAGGTCAGTTGGATGACACGGGAGAGGCTTATAAGTAGAGCAGATGACCTACTTTTTTATAGTTGGAAATAAATCTATTTTAATTAGTAACTTCTGCACCTGTAAAATGCTGTAAATTTTCTTGATTTTGTAGAAGCTGCCCATAGTAAAGTCAAACACATCTCCTTCATGGAAAAATACTTGGGGGGGGGAAGGGGCAGATGCATATGATTCTGCAGAATCCCCCCAAATTTCCAAGCGGGACACCAAGAAAATGCAAAGGATCCATACAGCTATCATATGCATTAAAGTGTCCCGTGTTTAGTAGCACACGTTAATGTTAGAACACATTCCTAAAGATATTGGTCTAGAGTAATAATATTGAGGTCCAATGCGAGACAGTGAGTGGACAACTTGAGGGTCTTCAAAAATGCATTGTACCTGTGATTATTTGAGCATATTGAATGACTTTGATTACTCATTCTCTTCAGGTCATGGGAATTGGAGAAACAAGGAAAGCAGCTGAGAAATTACAGAGACATATACCAGGCACTGAGCAAGTGGATCACTGACACCAAGCACAAACAGGACTCCATAGAATCAGTCAAACTTTCAGATTCAGCTATCATTGCAAGATACCTAAATGAACAAAAGGTAAGCATGTGCATTTCTATCTGTTATATACCAAAAATATTCTAATTACTTTGTACTTACTATGACGTGTTAATGTTCAGAGACAAAGGCTCTGATGGGCAATGTATCTGTTTCAGTAACAGAAAATCATAAAAGCTGATTTGTAGCAGAAAAATGTTGAAAAATAAGATATCACTCAGCAGCGTCTCTGTTGCGAAGAGATTTCTGCTGTAAAATACCAGATCTGTGTTAAGTGTGAAAATATCCTTTTTTTTGCAGAGTTTAAATTCTGAAATCCAGGGTAAAAGAGACAAAGTGGAAGAGGTCATGAAGACTGCAGACCAATGTGCTTCATCCATTAAGGTATGAATGTGAAAATGCAATGTTGAATGTTTAGAATGTATATTGAATAGAATCTGTCCATATTTGCCTAGTCAATGAATTAGCTGTGAGGTGTGATTTTCAGAGTCTGCATAGGTAGATTTCTCCTCCATTTAAACACTGTTCAGCCGTGGGAGATCTTGTAGAATTACTGTAACCATCAACCAATATATCTGATTTTTCTATTTGCCACTGTCTAGCATTAAAGGCTTATCTTTTATGTCCCTGTATTTTCTTCCTTTATCTAAATCCATTTAATATTTCTGAATCACATCTGCACAGGTGTATACAGTAAGGCACTTTAAGACTCTACATAAAAGCCCTTCACTAGATTATATATATATATATATATGTGGCTGGAGTATTCCATGCTTTTGAAATGTAGGATGTGTTTGACTTCTCTAACAAACCCATATTACATTACAGGATTACGAGCTACAATTGGCATCCTATAGCTCAGGACTGGAAACTCTACTCAACATTCCGATTAAAAGGACCATGGTGCAATCTCCCTCTGGAATCATAATGCAAGAGGTACATATGTCGTTAGTAAATTAATTGCAAATTTTAAGGGAAGATCATAATTTAATAAATAATGTACTGGTAAAAAAAGCAGATATGTTATAACAGTGATCTATCTACCTTTGGGGCTTCCATAGGCCAAACCTTAGGCAGCACCCCTGGCAGACCCGCCATCCATGGTCGGCCTCCCATTTTGAGAAACAGGGCATTGGAATATGGTCTAGGCCAGGATATGTCACTGTGTTATAGATATTTTCTTTCTGGTCGTAGGCAAGGGGCAATATCCAGCCTCCATAATAATAATTTGCTATTTGATGTATAATTAAGTAATGTTTAATATGTATCATAGAAGTGTAGATCTTATATTAAGGACTAAAATGGATCTTCACAAACGTATTAACCAGTTAATGTTAAATTTTTTTTCAAATGTAGTCTGCAGAAATACAAGCCCGATACATTGAACTACTTACCAGAGGAAATGATTATTATAGATTTCTACATGAAATGTCAAAGAACATGGAAGACTTGAAGGTAAAAAAAATAAATAATAAAAAATCTGCATTATCATGTGAAAACAGAGGGTATCTTACCAATATAATGTACACTAATTTATACCAGGCATATGTAACAATTAGCTTGTAAAGTAATTGTTGTCCTTTGGATAACGATGAGAAGCTCTTGAGCACATGGCACACACCATGTCTGAAGGATAGGGATGGTGTATGTATTAATGCAGGCACACATAAATGTCCAAAAGCATGAAAACAAAAATATCAAATCATATAAAATACGTTGTTTAAAAAGTATTCTTAAAACTTGAAATGCCCCTTTTCAAAGCAGTTCCGTGTTAGTTCTCAGAATTGGTAATTACAACTAGATCTCATTAAATGGAAAGTTGCAGAATCCTGTTTATAGTGTGTCTAGGGCCAGATTTACAGCTGTGTTAACACTAGGCAGTCTTTTCATTCCACGTTGCCTTCATAGTGATTTAAGAGTATTTGTCAATAGCAATGCAGGAGCTGAGAGCCAAATGTAGGCCAAGTCAGCTAACTTTTGGGAGAGGGGGATGGGATAAAAATTGTGAGTTGAAATGCGGCAGTATATTGCAAGTTATGGCCAAATGAACAGCAACCTTGGTGTGCACAACTTTGAACAGATGCCAGATTCACTATTTGTCAAGAAGCATGTAGAGTTCCACCAATTTCAAAATGAATTACCTGCATCCTTTGAACTAAGGAAGACAGAATTGTTAGCATGTTCCCCTAAATTCTGCACCGGTATTATTCACAAAACGCCCCTATAGATACTTTTATTCATACTAATTTGATAGATGAAAGCCCCCCCCATGGATGCTTAATACTTAAGGTTGTTTTAGTTCTGAGAAATTAGATGGCAAGTTTATTCAGGCACAATATTGGGGTTAATCACAAACAGCACAACTGGAAATAACCATAAGATGAAATCTTTCCAACCTTCCCTACCTTTCTTACCTATTTTTTCACAAGTTGGGAAATTTGATGTAAGTCTGCCTGTGTTAAGTTCAGTTCCAAATAAAACTGATGCTCAACTCTGTACGCTCATGTCTTTCCATGTGTTTGTTACCGTTTAAACCCAGTTTTAACATAAGGTAACCTAAGGTTAAGTGAACAGACCCCCATTGCTTTTCAAGTCTCAATATTTTAAATGCCAGAGATACTTAGGAATTTCCTTGTAATGTATGCAGTTAAACAGTGTATCACATTGGCATTGGAGAACCCTTGTTGACTATTTTACTTGTTTACAGATGAAAAACACACGGATTGAATTGCTGGAAGAAGAGTTAAGACTTGCCAGAGATGCAAATTCAGATAATTCCCAGAAAAATAAATTCCTTGATCAAAACCTGCAAAAGTACCAGATAGAATGCTCTGAGTATAAATCAAAGCTCCTTTTGCTGGAGGATATGAGAAGGAAATTTGAAATGGATGGTAACACTGCTAAGCAGAACTTAGAGAAAAGCTATAGCCAGATAATCGAGCTCAATGATAAAATAACAAAGCTCACCTATGAGATTGATGATGAGAAAAGGAAGAGAAAGGCAATGGAGGACAGATGTGAGCTACAGAAGAATGAGTTTGATCAATTTCAGAAACAGAGGCAGAATGACCTTGAAGGTGTTAACCGTCAAAAAATAGAGATTGAAAAGATAGTCAAGGAGAAAGAATATGAGATTGAAAAACTGAGGATTCTTCTTCAGGACGAGGCCCAACGGAAGCGGGAATATGAGAATGAGCTGTTAAAGGTAAGGAAGCAGTTTAATGAGGAGGTCGGTAGTTTGAGGAACAAGTATGAGTCAGAAATAAACATTACGAAGACCACTATTCAGCAGATAAGCATGCAAAAGGAAGAAGACACACATGAACTCAGAGCACAACTGGAAAAGCTTGCAAGGGAAAACCGAGACTTGACCCAAGAAATTACCAGATTAAATGATACCATAGTTCAAACAAATGATTTGCGAAGGAGGGCAGAGGAGGATTGCCTTCAGCAAAAGGCCTCAGGTTCTGAACTATCTCAAAGGAAGCAACAAGTTGAGATGGAACTGCAGAAATTGATTCATACCCATTCAGAAGAGACCGCAAGATACAAGATTTCACTAGATGATGCTGCCAGAACAATTAAAGAGCGAAACAGTGACATTGAAAAATTAAAGTACCAACTTCAAGAGGAGGCTGCACGTCTGAGAGAATACGAAAACGAGTTGGTTAAGGTAAGAAACAGTTTTGATGAACAGCTTATAACATTAAGAAACAAGTATGAGACAGAAATAAATATCACAAAAACCACCATCCATGAGATAACAGTTCAGAAGGAAGATAACATCAGTAATTTGAGTACACAGGTTGACAGTTTAACAAGAGAAAAGAGGGACTTGCTGGCCGAAGTCAATAGACTGAAAACCTCCCTTACGCAAATGACTCACAACCTCAAGAAAACGGAGGAAGATGCTCACCAGCAGAAATCCTACTCTTCTGAGATATCTCAGAGAAAACAGCAGCTAGAACTTGAGCTAAAACAAATCCATAGCCTTCGTCATGAAGAAGAGCAGCGATACAAAAAATCACTCGATGATGCTGCTAAAACAATTCAGGAGAGAAATAAGGAAATTGAACGTCTGAAAAAAGTCAATGATGTTGAAACAGAACAAAGAAAGAAACTTGAGGATGATCACGTGAAATTACAGAGAACACAATTTGATCTGCAGAAGGCAAATAGCAGTGCTACAGAGACTATCAATAAATTAAAGATCCAGGAGCAAGAATTATTCCGTCTTAAAGCAGACTATGAAAAATTATCTCTAGATAAACAAGTTAAAGAAACCGAGATTAACAGACTTCAGGCCAGTTTCAAAGAAATGCAGACACAAAAACAAAAATTAGAGGAGGAGATTAACCGACAAAAACGAATTGCCACAGATGAGCATGCCAATAATAAAAAGCTGAAAGATGAGTTGGACAGCCTGAAGAGGACCAACAGCGAGCAACTGAAAAAAATAACCACTCTTACACAGCAAGTAGAACAACTAACCATTGTTAAAAGACAAACTGAAGAAGATTTGAGGCAGCAAAGGGAGTCCTTAGACAGTCAACTGAGGGAGAAGCAAAGAAACGTCGATGAGTTGAGTAAAATTGTAGCTGAGGCGGAAAATCTACGACGACAGCTGCATGTTGAGCAAGAAAACTTACGGCTGGCTCATGGGCGCAATGAGCATTTACAAAAAACAATTGAAGAGAGAAATAGGAGCCTAAATGAGTGTAAAATAGAGATAGAAAGGTTGCAGTCCATCACGGAAAACCTTACTAAAGAGCACCTGAGGTTAGAAGAAGAGTTGCGATACGTGCGACTGGAGTACGAGGAAGTGAAGAAAAGTAAAGATGAAGTAGATGGTGAAAAAAATGCAACAATTACTGAGTTAAAGAACCAGCTTCAAACAAGCAACAAGCGATCCTTGGAGCTGCAGGGCCTGATTAATGAGTTACAGAAAGAGAGACAAAATTTGAGACAGGAAATTGAAAAATTCCAAAAGCAAGCATTAGAGGTACTCAAACACACTTCCTCATAATCTGTGTCTTTTCTGCAGAGGTCCACTAACTAATTGTTGATTTTTATTTTCAGTATTACTCAAACTAATGAATAGAATATAATATAATCACGCCAGGGAAAAAAATAGATGTGAAGCATTTTCCTATCCACATTTTTTGAGGGAATATTTCTAAGCCTGTAGTCATGCGACGTGTGCACAAATCAACAGTTCAACCTTATTAAAAGGGGCATTATCAAAGAAAATTATTTTTTATTACCACATAGTATACTGTGTGGTATAGTGTATTACGCAGTTATATGAAAGAAATAAAAATGTGTGTTATATTAAACTTGCTTTGTAGGTAGACCTAGAAGCTAGTCATAGATAGCCATATGATATGCACAAGGTATAGATCAAAAACATATGTAGTCAATTAATAGTAGTTCATTTTAATAATAAAATCAAGTGGTATCTTTTTAGGTGATTTCTACTTACAATCTATTTTTTATTTATGTATACATTAATAGTAAAAGGGCGGGTGTCTGTAAAATGTATTTATTCCTAAAGCTAGGTTGCATGGCTAGGTTGCATGGCTAGCTCCTGTTTTGATTTTGTTAGCCATTTACAAGGCTTGTAGTCAGTAAATGCATAATCAGCTGGACCACCAAGGCACAGGGCTATTCTATATCATGGCAGTAATAATAGTATTTTTGCAGTTTAGAAAGTTATGCTATCAGTATACAGAATAGAGCACTTATAAAATGCATACATAATATAGTAAACAAGTTAAAAATGTTCTGTAATCACAATAAATGACTTGAAATAACACTTTACTGTTTAACACATAATCATCTTCAAAATAACCCAATTTCCTTTTTCTTTATCTTAATTTAATGAATATGTCTTCCATTAATTCGTGCTTGGGAAGTGTGTTTAATCATATGTTATTTGTATGGATCCAGTTTTCTATCAAAATCAAATTGTCTATTACTGTTTTTGTAAAATCTCTTTGCCTGATTTTGTGTAATCTCATTGTGTGTAATGTTTGTTGTCCATTATATGTCCCACGATAACACATGTATTGGTTTAAATAAACAAGCAGTTCACCATGAACAAAATAAACATGTCTAACTTATATTCACAATCATATTAGGGTATTAAATGGCTTAATAGTATCCAGTAGTGTATCAGTGAAATGGCTTTTGTTGGGTAATTGATAATTGTGTCACAATAAACAATATTCTTCATCCTTTTCTTTAATATAGGCCTCTAATAAGATACATGAAAGCAGTAGCAAGTATTCTGAAGTTATACAAGAAAAAGAGAACCTCCTAAAGAAAATAAAACTTCTTGAACAAGATAAGGCAAGGCTGCAAAGACTGGAAGAGGAGTTAAACCGTGCAAAGGCGGCACTAGATTCTGAAAACCGTATTAAGCAGCGCCTAGAAGAGGAGAAACAACAAATCAGAAATGAATTTAATCAGTGGAAGAGTCAGTATACACGCAGGGAAGATGAAGTGCAGAGAATTGAAATTGGTTTGGAAAGGAGTGAGAGAGAGAAAACCACATTGAAGAGTGAAATTGAAAGACTGCAAGCAGAGATCAGGTCAATTGAAGAACGGTACAGACGTAAAATGGAGGAACTACACCGAACAAGCAAATCCGAAATGGATGCCCAACGATTGGCGCTGGAAAGGGAGCTAGAAAATCTTAGGAAGCGCCCTCTTGTCTCAAACCGTCAGACCCAAACTGATGAGGACATGTGTGTTGATGCGTCCAAATTTATATTTGATGGGCTTCGGAAGAAAATTACAGCACACCAGCTTCTTGAATGTCAAATCATAACAAAGGCAACATTTGATAAGCTTATAAAGGGGCAGAAATCAGTAGAAGAAGTTGCCGCTGAAATTGAACCATTTCTAAAAGGTGCTGGTGCAATAGCTGGAGTCTCCGTTACACCTAAGGAAAAATATTCCTTTGTAGATGCCAAACGAAAGAAGCTTGTTTCACCTGAAAGCACAGTAATGCTACTAGAGGCACAAGCTGCTACAGGAGGAATAGTTGACCTTCAGAGGAATGAAAAGCTCACGGTTGACAATGCCATAGCTCGAGATCTCATAGACTTCCAAGACAGAGATGCCATTTATACAGCAGAGAAAGCAATAACTGGCTTTAAAGACCCTTTCTCTGGAAAAATAGTAGCTGTTGCAGATGCTATCAAGAAAAATCTAATCAGTCGAGAAGTTGGCCTGCGGCTTCTAGAGGCTCAGTTGGCAGCAGGTGGAATAGTTGACCCAGTTAATAGTATTTTCTTACCAATAGAAGTTGCACTATCACGAGGTGTGATTGATAGGGACATGCACCGAACATTAAATGACCCCAACGATGATGCCAAAAAATTTATTGAGCCTGTCACCAAGAATTATGTCAGTTATGCACAGCTTAGGCAGAAATGCAGAGTTGAGCCTCACACAGGATTTCTTCTGTTACCTGTAATGAAGAGAAGCCTCTCATTCAAGGGAATTCGACAGGCAGTCACACTGCCTGAACTGGTGGAATCTGGAATTATAAGGTCTTCCACAGCTGATCAGCTGGAAGCTGGGCAGATATCAGTGGAAGAAGTCAGTGAGAGAATCAAAGATTTTTTGCAGGGATCTAGTTGCATTGCTGGTATTTACAATGAGGCAACAAAAGAAAAACTAGGGATTTATGATGCAATGAAGAAAGGCTTGTTGAGACCTGGAACTACACTTGAGCTTCTGGAAGCTCAAGCTGCCACAGGATTCATAGTTGATCCTGTTAATAATTTAAGACTTACAGTGGAAGAAGGCTACAGAAGAGGTCTTGTTGGAATTGAATTCAAGGAAAAATTAATATCTGCCGAAAGAGCAGTTACTGGATATAAAGACCCAGAAAATGGAAATATTATATCGTTGTTCCAGGCAATGAACAAAGAACTGATTGAGAAAGGTCATGGAATCCGCTTGTTGGAAGCTCAGATTGCCACTGGAGGAATCATTGATCCCAAAGCAAGCCATCGTTTGCCTGTTGATGTGGCCTATAAACGTGGATATTTCAACAAAGAATTGAATGATATTCTTTCTGACCCAAATGATGACACCAAGGGCTTTTTTGATCCCAACACAGAAGAAAATCTGACTTACTTGCAGCTAAAGGAAAGGTGCATAGTGGATGAGAAAACAAATCTATGTCTACTGCCCCTTAGAGAGAAGAAAAAGTCAGTTCAAACAACACAAAAAAATACCCTTCGAAAGCGTAGGGTGGTAATCGTTGATCCAGACACAAACAGAGAAATGACTGTGCAAGAAGCCTATAGTAAAGGCCTAATAGATTATGCTACATATGTTGATCTTTCAGAGCAAGAGTGTGAATGGGAGGAAATTACTATTACAGGATCTGATGGTTCAACAAGAGTTGTTCTTGTTGACCGAAAAACAGGAATCCAGTATGATGTGCAAGAATCAATCGAATTAGGTTTAGTAAACCAAGCCCAATTTGACCAGTATCGTTCAGGCTCTTTAAGCCTCACTCAATTTGCGGATATAATCGCCAGCAAAAATCTTAGTGATGATGTGTTAATTTCATCAAAGCATGACTCATTATCTTCCTCACCCAGGTTGCGAAGTGGCTCTTATACCAAAAGTGGCTCTTTTTCAGAACCATTAGAAGAGTCAACCCCTATTGCAGCGATATTTGATAATGAGAACTTAGAGAAGATCTCCATTTCAGAGGGAATTCGGCGTGGAATTGTTGACACCATAACTGGGCAGCGTTTACTAGAAGCACAAGCTTGTACTGGAGGCATCATCCATCCTACTACAGGGCAAAGACTCTCACTCCAAGATGCCGTTAGCCAGGGCATAATAGATCATGATATGTCAGCTAGACTTAAGCAAGCCCATAAAGCCTATACTGGTTTTGACGGAGTAAGAGGCTCAAAGAAATTATCTGCTGCAGAAGCAATGAAAGTAAATTGGCTACCTTATGAAGCGGGACAACGTTTTCTTGAGTTTCAGTACATAACAGGGGGATTTATTGATCCAGAAACACAGTTAAGAGTAACTTCAGAAGAAGCAATTAGAAAAGGCATGATTGATGGTCGGACCGCGCAGAAACTACGTGACATAAGTAACTATCCCAAAATTCTGACCTGTCCTAAAACTAAACTGAAAATATCCTACAAAGATGCACTTGACCGCTCTATGGTCGAAGATATCACAAGCTTGAGGATGCTGGAAGCTGCTTCAGTTTCGTCCAAAGGCATAAGTAGCCCATACAACGTTTCTTCTGCACCTGGATCACGCTCAGGATCCAGATCTGGGTCGCGTAGTGGATCCAGAAGAGGAAGCTTCGATGCTTCATCCTCTTACAATTATTCCTACCAATCTTTTAGCAGTTCCTCTATTGGCAACTAAAAACTAGAAGCCTTTTCATATTTGTGTTTTTTTTTTAAAACTTTTGCAATAAATGCTACTGGTTATCTTACGTAGGGAAAGAGAGAAAAGTCCACCCCCCATATTTTCCTCATATAGAAAACATATTATAGGTGCACTGATATTGTGGTGTTTTGACACTGAATAATTTTCTACGGGGTTTTTCTGATATGAAACTATTAGACATGAATTGATGTATTCTGCCGTGTTTTAGTAGCTAGTGTAGTTAACATTTTTTCTGTGTCTCTTTTTCTATAAATGCAGCCCTATATAACAATCCAAACTTTTCTTGCAATATTTTGAAAGCAAATATTTTAGAAAGTAGCCTACTAATACAGGTGTATTTGCAATTCATTTTATGTAATATTCTGCACATTTTATGGAGCCTGGTGGAGCTATATCTTTTTATGCAATACTCTCCATATGTTATGGGTGCCTTGGGGAGATACATCTTTTGTATTCATCTTTTGCTTATTTGTAATTTGTTATGGTGGCAATAAAATTGAAAACATTTCACTTGTTTTTATGTGCTTTTTTTAAGGTAAACATAGAACTTACACATACCAGGCAAATGCCTTACTAAACCCTGTGTGTCCTACACAGTGACGTATACTGGCATAGGCAGACTAGGCCCAGGGGAAGCCCATTGTACAAGACTAGACACCTAATGGGTGTCAAGTCACCCAACTGGTCTATTTATGATATGGAGGGTGTGCTGGCTCAGCACAACCTTCATTGACTTTATTATCCTTATCCTTCATATCCTAGCACTCTGTTTCTTATTGTATGGAGACCATAATAAAACGGTGGTACATTCAATAGATTCTGTCCACACTCGTCATACATTTCTTGCAGACACACACAAAAACACACACACAAAGATCAGGTGTATAGGGGTATTCTTGGATGTCAGATTTGATGGGCTTGTTATTGTAATGGCATAACAAATTATGAATTATTCAATTCAAGAAGATACCACTGTTGCATGGCACAATATACTGCCTCAACGCTACGGAACTATTTTTCATGATTACAGTAGTGATAAAATCAGTAAAATTCCAACCTTTCTGAAAAGTTGGCTGATGGGACTGAGAACACTTAACAAAATCATATCCAGATTCTGGAAAACACTCCAGAACCTCTGCTACAACGTATCTACTGATGAAAAACCAAATACGCTTTCATCTTAAAATATGAATATAATTACGTTGGCACTGCATATCCACATAGCATGCATTCTGCAAAATGGGCAAAGGTGTACAGCAGACTTGTGTCCAGCACAAATAGTTTCGGCAAACTTTGTTAACTAATAATAAATTTCTTTTTATGGAACTTTATTTTATAATGTCACAATGATTAATGGTCACAAACTACATTAGAAATCAGCATTCCACAGCGATGTAGAATGGGTAAACATGGCATAACAATTAGTAAATAACAGAACAATCTGACTTGGAAAAGCAAGAGATAAGGAAGTCTCATGGATACTCTTGCAAAAGCATGGGCCACCAAAAAAGGGAGAGTTATCTAAAGAGCTAAAAGTGGTGGGCTTTCAATATATATATTCCCTCTTAAAATCTTTCTTTAATCATAATTATATAGGTTACTTTAATGTGCTGAGCTGCAAACTGTAATATCTACTAGATCTACTCTATATAGTATGGCCAAAAGTATCGGGACACCTGATCTTTATACGAGCAGGGACTTTGATGACATTGCATTCTTAATACAGAGACATTAATATGCAGCTGTTCAACCTTTGCAGCTATAACAGCTGCCACTCTTCTGGGAAAGCTTTCCACAAGGTTTTGGAGTATTTCTATGGACATTTTTGCCCACTCATCCTGTAGAGCATTTGGGAGGTCAGGTACTGATGTTGGACAAGGCTTGACTCTCACTCTCTGTTCCAGTTACCTACACACACAGTAACATATTTACACTCATGGACTTTCAAGGATGCTACCTGGGAACTTTCTAAATGACCCTGAGATTCTGGAAATACTAACCCTTTAATGGCCCATCATGAAGATTATGTACATGGGCTTGCCAAATATGTTATCAAAATGGCTCTAATACGATTCTCATGGAAATGTTGACTTGTCATTATTTAATGATACACTTAATTGGGTCACCTCATTCAAGCAGGAATATCAAGATACTGGAAGCAAAGGAACCAATTGGGAGTCTTACATATGATCCCAGCAGTGTAGAGTAGGAAGGAGTCAGTTCCAGAATCCCTGAATGTGTCCCTGAAATTTTGGCCCTTCACCCTGAGATTGGGGCAGAAACCCTGAGAGTTCCTGGCTACGATTACACGGGGCCATCAAAATTTTCCTCACAGCAGAAGCTCACTGGGCATGACCATCTCAAGGTTTGACACTGAGTCTCAGGGGTTTTTCCCCAATCTCGGCTTCCCAAAAGGTGTGTTTGCTGACCACCATACTCCCCCCCTCCCACAGTACCTCGGCTATGAGCGTCAGGATGAACACAGCCTCAGGGCTGGGGGCCTGGGACCCATGTCACCTGCCTAAAGCTCACAGGAACAGCAGAAATAAAAACACAGAGCTTATGAGTGAGCACTTAATTTAGTTCTAAATGTGTCTGGATTCTTTGGCACTTAATAAATATATTAATATATATACTATAAGCAGTATCAAATATATTTAATAAATATATTTGATACTACTTACATCTTAAGGTTGATATACCTGTTTGAATGCAGGTCTATTTTTAAATAATGAGAAGTCAAGTTTTGCATACGGACATGTATGAGAGCCCTTTGTTGAGTCGATAAAATCTTTACAAATGGGTTAGTATTTCAAGTGCCTAAGGGGAAGCTTGTTTAGAAAGTTCCAATGCATGGGGATGACACTTCATAAAATATAGAGAAGCTGATACACTGAGACCACACTCTCCTGTAGGTTCACCTGTTGAGTGGGGAAAAAAACAAAAAACATACAAATATATAAATTAACTAACCGTAGCAGATATCTCATAAAAACATCAATGAGTATACAAACCCTTCTGTGAGTATATAGATTCCACATACTGCTGCAAACCTCTCTGCATGTGCAGAGCCATGCCAGGGACAATGCCAGCAATGCAACGGCGGGGAAATGCCCACAACGTCGATGGGATCGCCAACCTGCATTAGCGGGACCCTGTATAGCCAGAGGCAGAGGGTTCCCAGGTATTCAGAAGCCCGGGGAAGCAATGAGAGACGATCCCCTGATGTCTGATTTCCACTCGTGGCTATAAGGGACTTGGGATCACACTAGTGTCTGACTGCTTTGTCCCCAGGACATGCACCTAGGGGGGCAAACTCTCCCTATCCTGCTCCTTACAGGAGGCAAGAAGCAGCATTGCAATGAAGTGGAGATAACCTGGCATCCCAGACATTCATCACACTGACGCGGACGCCTGGTAAGGAGCTCTGGACCTATTGGTGAAATCTGGAGTGTGTCAAGGTATATGACGTTTGTGTGTGTGCCTACGTTAACATTTAGGATACATTTCAGCGTTCTCCCTCCATAATAAGTTGGAATAGATCTATGACCGTGTATGACACTGTTACAGATGGGCTTCACCTTAAACTAGATGTCAGTAGTACTGACGTGACAATTCATTAAAAGATTTCAAGCTTGCAAGCATAGCCCCCTTTATGTTGTCTGTCAGTTCTAGTTTTGTCACAACCTTTGAATGTACTTACTGTAATAAGCACTGCATATAGAAATTAATAACGATAAAAAAGCATGTATAGAGCATTTTTGCTGACCAGTGCCATAAATACATACTGCCTCATACCCCCCCCCAATACTTTCAATGACCAAAGAGCCATATTTTAGTTTGATGGGGTATATTGTTTGTCAGCAGGTAGGATTTTGTAATTGATAGCTGTTTCAGTAAACAAGGCATTTAGAAAAATAATGTATTTTATTCCCATAAACGCTTTTTATAAAAACCTTTCTGCTGCGTATTTACACATTCTTGCCACTTTTATGGCTGTAGAATACTGAAGTATTTCCTTCAGCCTAACCAAACCTGATGCCTCACAAAATACTGACCGGGGGCCACCCTCCAGAACGGGGAACCCCACTGAAGCATCAATACCGCACATCTACTTCCTTATTTGTCTTCCACTCCAGAGCGAGGCTTGAAACCTCCGGCTCCGCCCCCTTCTCGCAGCGAATTCCGGTTGCGGCGACACAATGGAGGAAGCGGAGCTTGGCAGTCGCAAACATTTGCTTCGGGAGTTACAAGAGTTTACCGAGCAATGTCAGGGCCGTTTGTCTAGGCTGCTGGAGGAGCTGGGGTGGGAAGATGACTTCGCACCGGGAGAGCAGGTGGGACCCATAACCCATCCCTGACCTTTGCTTGTTACTATTAATGTAATCCGTAGGTAAAGGAAGGGGTGAGCCCCCCATTCAGTCATATGATTCTGGGAGCAACTATTTAGGTCTTAATAGGCAATGCTCAATGCGGCTTACAGGATTTATCTGGTATTAGTAGATCAGAATATATATAAATACTAATTAAAGAATGAATGGAATGAGATGAGTCGCTCTGCAATGATCTGTGTTGCTTGGCTCAATAAGTTGTATTTTTTTCTTCTTTATAGGATACCGCGCTATGCCCGTACGACAATAATCATCGAATGCCTAAATCCTCTCTCGAGAAGCACGTAGCTAAATGTAGGCTCCGGAAACTGGGTTATAGCAAGGAGGAGGAGGTAGGTAATAAAGGTGCATTGCGATGGCTTCTGTCTGAACGACGCCTTTTCGCTAGTTAAGTCTTCTTTTTTTTTTTCTTCTATACAGGCAGAAATATACGATCCTCGCTATTTCTATGAAAAAGCAAATGTACCTTCAGTTGTCATAGGTATGTCTATTTCCATTCGCTTCTAGCCAATAACAAAACTGCAGCAAGACTTTTCTTTCACTGTTTTGCATGGCTTCTTTACTGGGGACCAGGTAACAACAGCTGACTTTAGCAGACTCTGACATGGTGTCCAGACTCCATTTATAAATCAAATGCAACAGCATCCTCCATTATATATATATATATATATAATATATATATAAGCTACCCTGATTCCCTGATACCCTGATTCTCTTGACAAAATTATGAGGGGAAAAAAAAGAAGGGACACCTTGCTACTAAGTGTTCAGCGGACTGCATCCCAATCTCTGTTAAATGGGTTATTTGATATCGGTTTATTGTTGTAAAAATGGGGCCTAACATTAATTTACCCAGATTTCCATTCTCTGATTGATACTTAAGGGAACGGTTCGATGTCCCTGACAGCCCCACAGAGTAATTTGCATTCTTCCAAATGCTTGACCAGGAAGATGCAGCCCTGCTGCAGCAGCAACACTCCACCTCCATGGTCAGGCTATTCTTGCCACTGAGTAGCTGGTTCAAGCAGCCAATCAGATGCCGGAAAGTGCTCCTTATTGAAATTAATTGTAACACTTTCCACACACGCACACAAAGGGCTGAACATACCCCGCAGAGCATGCTCTGGAGGTGAGTTTATCCTGTGCATTGACATGGATCCAAATGCGTTTCCTGCACAGCGTTTTGCTGGGGCATGGGAAACCTGCCAATAAAAAGTACATATGAAGACTGGAGTGTCCCTCTAGGTGTGTTCTAATCACAATTTCGATCCTATATTACAGAATTTATTTCCTTGGATATCCTTGTTTAATGCCATCAGTTTATTTAGAAGAACCTAATTTATCCCAAGTGAGCTTGTCTTAGTCCATTGATTTTTCTGTGTGATGTTATTAATGTTTCCTTCCCTAGCTATTTCTTTCTTGATTTATGCCTAATGTAAATTTCAACTGGTATTTATGAATCTTAAATATGTTTCTCTACTTTGTTGTATTCTCAACATAGTCAGGAAAACATATGTTATGAAAACTTATATAAAAATATATTTTCTGTTTTACTTAAAAGAAAAAAAATGTTCATATGACTTCTTTTCTCCAACAGACAAAGATAAGCAGTTTCAGATAATTAAAGAAAATAGGGATAATGCGACAAGTGGCAGAGATGATGGACCCTATGACAAAAGTAAGTGTGGCAATAGCTACTTGTGAAAGATAAACGTGAAATACAGATGCTGACAATGCCGCCATCAGTGGTTCATGAGAAATCAAGGCTTTGATGAGAATATGTGCTCGTACCAAGACTTACTTTTATTTTATGTTCATCATGTGAAGGAGTGCACCAGGGAGCATATGGGAAGTTATGCCAAGTTATGTATTTTTCACAGGTTGGACAGCATCATCAAATTTGACAAGATATGTAAAAACAAATCTTATGCTATCAATACCTAAATATGTTTGGAAATGCATGTTTTCCATCAAACTCAATATACCACTGTTGATGATGATAATAAAACATCAGCTCATCGTATGTCTGCCAAGCTCCTAAATCAATATTTATACATTACCGCGGTATACCCCTGCCACCGGAGTGATGATTTTTTATTTTTTTTTACTCTAATGGATACGTTAGATGTACTGTACTGATTTGGAGGTTGGGATGTCTTGAAATTGATACACATTGCGCTGTTTTATTACTTTAAGCACAACAGTGGTTGTCTTTGGTTCTTTCTCTTTTTATAACAGGGGTGAGTATAAAATGGATATCTTGCCATTTTCCAATACGATCGCATAAAGACACGATTTATATCACCACCACCGCCGTCATAGTAGTTGAGTATATTCTGGGCAACCATCGCTTTGTATCAAGAATGATCCAGTTTGCTTTTGCAGGCTTTCTGGGGTGTTTTTAGGTTACATAAATTTTGTGCTTGGTTTCAGATGTCTTAAAGAGTTACCTTTTTATCCTGGTCCAATACATGTGACTTTGCCAGTGCCTCATTGTATGAGGGTGGGCAATAGTGAAAAATAGCTTCTGCACATGTCGCATACAGTATAAAGTAGTTTGGGCTCGTTGGTGCTGTCGCAACAAACCGAGAAACACATTTTCCTCTTCAAACCTTCCTTAAGTATTAAGAAAAACACTTTAGCTTATAACCTTGATTTTGAATCCTTCCAGATAGGAAAAGATGTCTTATGAAGGGTCGATTCTATATCTGAGGCATATGCAGTCTCTATTTACATTGTCATGTTCTGACACTTTACACAGGAGGACGTTACTCTGAACTCCGAGAGTAAAGGATATCACAAGAGTTTTGCAGCAATTTAATACATCCAGTGCCACCTTAACCTTTTTTATCACTGGTCTCAGTGGTTTAAAACAATCTGTCTTGCAAAATGAAATTTCAATCTTCCCTTTCTAATCCGGTAATAGCAAATAATCGGTAAGGAGTATGAACCCCTTCGCAAGACTCTGTGTAGCAAAATTTGCGCTAGTATGCGCTAATTTGGAAGTCTTACTTGAACCATAGCCACTAATAGCTGGGTATATCTGATTTATAGGGATGTGATGACTATATGGTTTTATCCATTATTCTGTGCAACCAGTCTGCTCGCACTGAGAAATTTGGTTCAATATATTTGATAAATGAAATCAGGTATTTCACACCCTCCTGTGTTAATTTGTGGGTATATTTTCCGTGTATGTGAATGTGTGTAGGATTATGTCAATAGCTTTGTTGGTAAATAATCTCCCACTAATGCCAATCTTTTCATTAACTGCAGGTGCATACTCCTCTTCTCCCGTTGAGGTTCCTCAGAATCACAAGCATGCTATCTGTGACCTGACACCGGCGGACCGACTGGCCATCTATGACTATGTCCTTTGTGAAAGTAAGAAGCAGAGAGCCATAACGCTTCTGGATCAGAATAATTCTGATCTTTTTGAGGATTTGGCTGCCAAGATCAACCAAGGTAAAGGTTCTGTGTAATTTGTTTTTAATGTTTTTATTAGCACTGTAAAAAGTTGTAGCACTAAGAGAGGCTGTATTTTATCATTCTTAATAGTCTGTAGGTATGGATTAGTAGTACGGAATTTCGGCTGAGTAAAGGGACAACATAGACTATGAAGTCAAAATGCTTTCTTTATAATATTTTTAGACAAACTATTAGAAGTAATATCTGATGTGACCATAAACGCCTCTTTACAATTCCAGCCACACTGGTCAGTATAGCTCCATGGATGTGGCTATTTTACAAGTTGGCGTATTGACAGGCTTTAGTATTTGTAAGATTTTGCGCTGGTACTTCTTGCTTATCTCTGTAGGAAGTGCAGCCATTAAAACAAGTCTACTTCTGTAGACTAGAATCCCCTTCTTTTTGTAATTATACACAAGCACAGCAATTAACACACTGAAAGAACAATGTCCTGATTATTTTCCCTGTTTGTTTGTTAGATGATGGCCAGAAAGGTCCTAAATCGCACCTTGAAATCATGGCAGAAATGAGAGATTATAAGAGACGAAGACAATCTTACAGAGCAAAAAACGTTCACATAACTAAGAAGTCGTACACAGAGGTAAGGCGCTTCAGAAACAGAGTTACCGGTAGTATGGCTTCCTCGAAATACACACTAAAATATCTTTTGAGTTACAATCCGGTAGTCTTTTTTTTTTATTGTGATGGTAATTATGGACTGCGTGATATTATTTGGCTTTCTGTGAATCGGTACACCTCTTGCTTTTGATGTCTCCAGATTCTTACCTAGGAAAAGTGACCGTTCTATTTCGCATAAGGGCATTATCATTTTTTGCTTCCGTTTTTTTGTTTCCAAGAAGAAGTCACTGATTTCTCTTTACAGATAATACGAGATGTCATAGATGTGCACATGGAAGAGCTAACCAGTCACTGGAAGGATGAAGCACATGATGAAGCAAGCTCCTCCATTTCATCATCCTCTGTTAGACGGCAAGTGATGCTTTTCTTAGGATTATTTTGGGTAGAACTCTAGGCTGTCTGTTAAATGCTTGAGTAAATGTTTATCACCTCTCCTTTATTTTTATTTTATTTTCTTTAATCAAAATCGCTGCCTTGGCCGAATTGCAGAAGGAGCCATGGGGCATATGTCGCTTTTGCTCCTGTCTGTGGGTGCTTCTAAGCCTTGGTGTAGGTTATGTTCCCTTACTAAAGCAAAAGACCAACAGGGGGCGGAATATACCTTCAAGATTGAACAAATTGTGTAATATGTAAAACTTGTTACTAGAGGGAGCATAGTGCTGCTGTGTGGGAGACATGCATACTTTGCCTGCTACTTATCTCCTACGTAACTCGCACCCATGATTTAAAACGTTTGTTCCGGGAAATTGTGTCATGAATGTGTTGCATCATCGCACTTTGCGCAGTTCCACCACAACAAAATTCCTCTGGCTTCAACGCAACAGCGATGGAATTCTAGTTTCCTGGATTACATAAAGCCAGATATTTTAATCATGTCTGGTTGTCAAGCATCCAGGGACCTGAAAAAGACACAAGGCTGCATTAAATCCAAATGTGTTTACCACAAGTATCTGACTCGTGAAGTACCAGGCTACTGTACGGCATGCAGAAGAAAAAAAATCAGGCAGACCCATTATTTTTATATATATATCTATATCACGGTGTGTGTGTAAGTAATTTGATGAATTGTTTGTGTTTCCTGTAGGAAAGAGGTGCCGAGGTCACCCTCCCTAGATTCCAGGCATTCCACTGATAGTCATTGGGACAGCCGGCATTCTGGACGCCACAGAGAACGCAGCAGGAGCCCACGCAGACACCGCAGTCGGGATAAAGAGGACTCTAAACAGAAGAGAGACAGGCAAGATTTACGTTAATTAAAATTACAGCTCATTTTGGTTATCTGAACCATCACAGACATAAAGAATGAGCTTACAAATGCATATGGAAATCTTCTGAGTGTTTAAAGAGACACATGGGATCCTAGACAACCCTTTCAATACAAGTCAATGGGTGTGCTTGCCAAAAATGTGCAAGGTGGGGTTTCATTAAAAGCAGACACCCCCCCCACAAACGGTGGCCTTGAATATACACATTACAGAAGATGTGTTCAGAGATGTAGAATGCATGCAATTGCATGTATTTAAAGATACCACCCAGCTATGGTGTGGTCTCTCTAAACTTATGCTATCTTTTGTTTCAGGGAGAAAGAACGCCACCACAGTCATAAAAGAAGACGACACAAAGAAGACTAAGCAGTGTTTGATTCATTTTGTAATGTAATGTTTCTTGAAACCTATTAAATATGAGTTACTGAGCAAAACTCGACTGTGCTCTTAATTTGAGACAATGATGTGTTAACAAACACCTTGGGGGTCTGTTCACTAAAGGGAGAATAGTTGTGTTTCAGCTACTCATAATGAATAGCATAAAGTGGAAGTTTGAAACACCTGTAGGCTTTTGCCGGCCTGAGCCCTGTATATTGTGTAATGTATAGTTAAGTTAGTGAGCTTTCTTCACTGTTTGACTTATGAATTATACAGGGCCAGCTTAGCCTTTTGCTGGGAAATACCGTCAGTGTTGACCCTTTATAAAAATTGTCAATGAGCTTAAAACACCAGTGAAGATGCACTCAAAACTCCATGTCAATGCACGTGATTTTGGAACGAGATGATCGACCAAATGTCCACATATTTTCAGTAATGTAGCATTTATCATTTTCAATACCCTATTGTTGATTTAATGTTTCATTTATTATTGACATGGGTTCTTCATCTTTAATAACTAGTGATGTGTGCTGCATATGCTTATGTTTTTTTTTTACAGAGGGCTTCATTACACTAGCTGTCATTTGTACGTTTTTTTAATGCGTGTGGCTTGTCCTATAAATGCAATTAAATGAAACTAGACGAACGTGTGAACAGTGCTTTATTCGCTAAATGCATCGTGCAAATTTAATGCAATTCTTGGCCAAAGGCTAGGAGAATAAGCATTTTGTATAAGACATGTGTAACTGAGAGATATTTGACAGCTAGGTGGCATTTTTGAACATACATGTTATGTCTCATGACCAAGCCATCTCATAAATCTTATGTCATGTGATATGCAGTAAGACACTGACGTTGAAAACTTGACTTATTTGGAGATATTTGCATTTCTTAGGTTAGGTATTTCTCACCCGTTGAGATGTTGCTTCTGAAGCTCTGAGACGATCAGACCAAGTTCTGAGGGTGCTTAAAATGCTGCTGTAAAGACTTCTCTCCCTGAGCTTGGGTAATTCATAACGCAACAATAGTACAATAATGGTGAAGCTGCTAGAAGACTTGTAATAATACAAAAAAACAACTCATTTTAAGAAAATAAAATCAGAAATAGAAATTTTTATTTGAAGATGATGAATCCATCGCATGCAAAGGTAAGAGGCTGTTTAAAACTTTTTTTTCTTGAACATATTTTAGGCAAAATTGTGTTTTCTCCACTAACTAATCGGTTGAAATATAGAATGAGCATTTAAAAAAAAGAGGTTTGTACATTAAAAAGTACACGGTTAAAACTGGGATTTTTTAAAACTCTTAATAAATATGATTTCGGTCCGTATTTCTATGTGGTGTTTCGAAGTCACTTGCACATGGGGTGAGCTAATTCATTGTCATTAAGTCAACTCTTATGGTTTCAAAGATCAAAATCAAGCGTCTATATGGAAACTAAATTTGATAGGAGAAAAGAACGAGGTGATCCGCAATTCCCTGTTGCAGTTATATCCCCTCTCTCATTTTGTCCAGTCTGTGTTTTGAAGCACTTTTATTAATTCCTGATCAATTTAATCTGTGGACCGTTTTGAAAATCAAAATTTTACTATCACACTGGTCTAGACTTTTTTTTTTTTTAATTTGAAAGAATAAAAAAAAGATAAAGGGGAATTGTCTTGACACAAAACAAGAAATCTTGCATTGTGAATTAAAATGCTGGTTAATTACTTAAATCAATCAATAGGCATTTAATCAGTCTTTCAGATTAAATACTCACTACCCATAACAAAATGTGTCTGATCTTTACAACTAAATAAACCACATTTGGTGCTGTGTTATTTAAGCAAATTACCCCAGTTCTGTGGATTCACTTTGTTTAGCCACAACATTGAGTAATTAAAAATTTCCAGCTACTGAACTTTCAGTTCTAATGCCATGTCCCATGCTGTGCAGTATCCATTCATAAGGATTTGCTTGTGTCATTGTGTTCCCAAAGTTATCTTTGTAACCCATGATGCTGAAATTCGGAATCTTATTTTTTTGTACTGACTTTCTGATTTCATATTTAAATGTAGCAGATCAGAGCAACAGAATACCAATTTAAGCTACCGACTATATTTTGGTTGACCCCAACCTCTCTGTGTGTTTCTCAAGGTAGAGAGAACAAACAGAGACCTCAAGTTTCTGAAGGACACGTTTGTTTTGCTTCTGTTTGCACTAATCCATAGTAGGCATACCAACCTATAGAATGGGATGTTTGGTTTCCCAGACAGAGTTCTCTAACTTGCCAAAGCCCCTGGCACCTTTGCTTGTCAATCATTACATTGTTCTGAGAACAATCTCTGTGGGCTGCAGGGCTCACAGGACATTCCAGGTCCTAAACTAGTGATAAGAATATGGGTTGATGTGGGTCTTTAGAGGCTAGTTAGCCAACATAAACCCGCTTACTATTTACATCTCTATATACATCAAATGTTTTCCAGTTGATCATCTTGGCAATTATCTAGCACTATTATCTAAAATGATCATACTTGCAGAATTTTTCTTCTTAAGATAAAATTCTTACATTTTATATTACTAAGCAATATAATTGGTGTTTTTGGTTGGGATTTTGTAAAATGTAACACATTGTACCAGCCTCCACCTCTCCTCTGGTGCTAAAAATGCAATTTCTTCATTTTTCACTGAAGAAGCTTACATTTTGGAGACAGCCTTCATAGGTCTTTGGTGTATACAAGCAGAATGTGCTTTATGTATATATTTATTTGTATCAAACATTTATTATATGAAGATGGATTACAATATCTGACTATTGCGTAACTGGTTTGTTCTAGTGGTTCTTCTACTAGGTCGGGCTCCTAGGACATTTTATTTCAGTGGATGTAATTCATCTGTGTAAGTACCTGTAGCGTGAGTTGTATTTAAATGAATCATTCATTCTAAAAGACGTCATAAAATGAGACTCCTCAACATTTTATAAATTGTAGTTATTTCAGAAGCCAGTATGGGATGCTTAGTCTTCTACTAGATTTACTCAATGTCATTTGCTGACTGACCGCTCGTTCATGAGACACATTGTTGGATCTATGCACCACTGTAATGAACAGCACGTCAAGTTTATCATTTTTAATTTCTGGCAATGTCCTGCTGAGCTGGATTAAAAAGCCTTAAAGCCCCATATACACCAACTTCATAATTATATAATTGCTGCAAGATCTGGTGAAATATCATCAGAGAGGGGAGGCAGATATCAACAGATCTCAGGTGCTGAATAGGTATAAATATACCTGGAAAGCAAATACCGTAAATTTAATATTGAATATGCACTTTCTTAATATATTTCCTGGTCTCTTGATATGACCGATGGAAGAACGATACAGACATATGTAGAACATACTAAAACACTTACCGTTTTCAATATAGTTGGTTTCTTTTAAATTGATCTCAAATCCAGTAACATTTTATACCTTTTGGTGCATCAATACCTCCAATCAATCTTACATGATCTGATTACTATTACGATGGACCCTCATCCATGTTTCACTTGTTTTGAGAGCTGAGAATGTTAACTACAAGGATTTCCTGAAGCCAAATAAATATTTAACATTTCTGAAATTTAACAAAAACAATGGAAGAAAAGGCTAGTGGCACCCACTTGGTTGATTTGCTTGACTGAGTTTATTCTGAGAATCAGTCTTTGTTTTCATTATTCATAGGTAATAATTCCCAGCATGGGGGATCCATATGTAAACTCAAGATTAAACATGCACAAAAGGGTGCACCTTCTAATAAAGATATATGTAAATATATAGAAAGATATATGTAAAATGATGCATTGTACAAAACAAGAAACTCTATAACAAATCAAAATATGGAATTACTGGAATCCTTCACACTCAAAAATAATTTAGTACTGGAGTAAAGTGGGTTTTGTATTAAAAAATGTGATTTGAAGGCAGATAAGAACTATCAGGCTCAGTGTACATGTTTTTTTCCTGACCTTATTCAGGTATTCAGACCTTGGTCTTTTCATAGATTTTGGGAGCTCTATGTCTAGCCCTTGTATGCTAACAACCCCTCACTGATTTAGCCTATGTCAGTCCTGCCACCCTCTCAGTAAAGTAAACTTACATTACAGCTAAGCCTTTATTTCTGTCTCATTTCCCCTCTCTCTTCTTTCCTCCAAGCGATTCATACTGAGATCCCTTACTTATGTACCCTTTAATCCTTGTGGGGCTTGTTTCCTCAGGAACGTCTACCCTGTGGACAAATACATACTTTACCATTAAGAATTTTTGATACATCACTAATAAATTAATAAAGATAAGTCCCAATACTGATTGCCTAGGTATCCCACTAGTAATAAGTCCTTCTGTCTCCTGTGAACCATTGTCTTATCCACATACCTGGGAACTTCTTGGCTCCGGCTACCCGGGACACGGCCAGGACTGCACGCTGACGTCGGTGGGCAGTCCCGCTGACGTCAGCGGAGTTGACACCGGCGGAGTTCCCGGCAGCAAGAAACACCCCCATTTAAAGGAAAAATGGGTGGAGAGCGGGGCGTGTCAAGACCCCGCGACCCGGAGGATTCAGGTCTTGACCCGGAGAACCGAAGGAGCAGCGCTCACCCAGTAATCTCCGGGTCAAACCCATAGAATTTCCAGGTATGCTTATCCACATTATTTTAGTGTCTAAGGGGGACAGTGTCAAATAGGCTATGTCTACTATTTCAGCTATCCTGTCAAAAGATAAATTCAGTTACAATGACAGGATCTCCCCAAAGTAAACCCATTATGTTTCTCATCTTGCAAACCACTTCCCAGATATTTAACAATCCTATCCTCTAGCATGATTTCCATTCATTTCCCAACTCCTGACGTATGACTTAAAGGTGTGTAGCTGGCTGAGCCTTTGCTGCTACCTTTTTTATGTAAAGCGGTACTACAGTCGCCAACTTCCAATCTTTTAGAGCTACTGCAGTCAACAGGGCCGGCGCCACCTATAGGCAAAGTAGGCGCCGGCCTAGGGGGGCGCTGGCAACTGCGAACCGCCGGCCGCGGCTCATGGGCGGTGTGGGTGTGGCAAAAGGGAGGGCTTGTGGGGGTGGAGCCAGGGGGTGGCAAAATTATGTTTTGTCTAGGGTGGCAAAAATCCTTGCACCAGCCCTGGCTGTCAATAGTCTGCCAACAGTTTTGCCAGGACATGTCGAAGATCTTAATAATTTTGGGTGTATCCTATCAGGTCCCATGGACCTGTCTGTTTTTACTTTGCAGAGCCCAAATAGAACTTCACGCTCTGTGAATGCACAGAATTACCTACAGTATTTAGGCAGGTGGCTAGATCTTTAGTGTCATTCATATAACTCTTTTTATTTGTCTTTATCTTATTAATAATCTTAATATTCCTTGTTTAAATGTTCTCCTTTCACTTATATATCTAAAAAATGTTTTATCACCATTTTTTGTTAACCCGGCAATTTTTTTACTCCATGCGTGCTTTGGTGCATCTAATAATGGTGCACGTGCGGTGTGTCTGACATCAGCACGTGTGACTACGTGCCCCTTAGTATCTGAAGTCCAGTTACAAAAGTGGACATGATAAGTCCAGATCAAACCCAGACAGTAATAATAAATATAGTCATTATGAGGATATGTTAACCCCAGAAAACCTCAGCATTAGTGTTGAGTATTCCATTGGTTGTCATGGCAATAAGGCAACTCTTGAAACTGTGCATTAGAATCTAGGAGCATAAACTGCAACATGTTGAATCTGATGTTTATTATAAGAGGTTTAATATCTGTTTCAGGGATCTCACGGGCAGAGAAAGTCCGTAATAACATGGCTGTCTGTTTGTTTACTGCTTGCTGTGCAGACTGATCATATCTCTGCACAAGAGCATTCTGGAGAACATTCAGGTAAATAAAAGTCCTTCTCAGGAATTGTATTAATAGACTGATGTGATATTTGTTTTATTGCTTATTGAATGGACATTTAGTCGGTTTGGCAAAATACAATTAGACAATAAGATTAACACATGTCAATACATACTAAGTCTACAGCACAAACACTATCCTTTGTTAACTGCATCTGCAAGAATATTTAGCTGCCTGAACTTCATGGGCATTGTAGTTATAGACTGGGGTTGTGGTGGCCGACACTGCACACTAACCGCAGGTTCCATGATATCCAGTCAGATTACTGGCCGAACACCATAGGAATTGTAGGCTGGGGTAGTTGTGGATAATCTTTACCCCCCCGCTATTGTAATCTAAAATTCTCATGTTTTTTCTGGGACACGCTGGTCTGTTAGCTACTACTACTGGGCATAGTAATAGCGTTTTTATTGGGTAACTAATATTTGCCTCCTAGCCAGGAAACCTCTCTCCTGAGCCAACAAATGTAGGTAATGGGAAAAAAATCCTGTGGACGCCAATGTCCATAATGTCTTTATATTAATCAAAATAGATTAAAGCTTCATTTTTTAGGGTCATATGGCTAAAATGTAAGATGAATTCTGCTTGTCATTCTGTCTGCTTCAAATACAAGGAGACTTTAGTGATGTGCATTAAATGTCATACTGGCAAATGGAAGATTCTAGGATATTGTCTATAACCCTTCTGTATGTTCCTTCACATACAAAATCCACCGTGTGACGTAAGGGGAAGTAATCACACAACTAAACCTCATTTAAAGTAATTGCTGCATTTAAATGCTGTTGGTAAATATAAAATTATGATGCAATGGACACTTAAAATTGGAGGAGATTCATTTGACATGACATTTCCACATACATCAGTTTCCCAATGACACGTAAATGCTGGTTTGACCCACCTATATAAAACCTCCTCTTGTTCAATGGAAATGTATAGGTTGGCCTATTGCATGTCCCCACTCATGGGCTATAGCTTTATGCTCATTAATACCATTACAGTGGAAAATCCTCTGCCTATTAACCCCATATGTACATTCATGCAGGGGATAAGCGGTTTAGTTACTCCCAATACCCCTTCTCCACTTCACATCAGTTAATAGGGGTTACCCTGGACCTCTTTTTTAAAGTAATGTTTCACAAAATGTTGTGAATTTCAGGTGAGGCACACAAGTTGTGATTGAACACACTTGGATGTACTAAAAATACCCAAAACCTCATAAGTCCGTGAATATATGAATTGTTTTTGGAAGTGTTTAGAATGGAGGGTCTTGCAACCTCAGCCTCAGTTAACCCTTACGACTCCACTTTTAAGTGAACCGACACAAACATATTTCAGTGGTTATAAAAAACATCCCTCCGTTTCTATAAACAGTGTCCTAGAATGAGCTATATGAGTTTCTATTGGCATTAGCGAGTAAGAATGCAACAAATAATAACAAAGGATATATAGCATATAGGCACACAAATATTATACATTTGGGAGGTCATGCGTGACATTTTATACTCCAATTGGCTTAGGTTGAATGTCACAAATTCTTTATGAATGTCACTGAAAATTTTTATTGAAAATATATTTAGGTTATAATGAATACGAAGAGGAGATATATTCAGATCTACAAGAATATGGAAGCTCTCCGTACAATAGCTATGGGTCAGGAGATGGCTATTTGGTTACAGCGACTGACATACCTTCAAGCACAAATGTTCCAGATGGGATATATACGGAGGAGGTTACATTTTCTGGGTATTCACCTGACACTCAGATTGTAACAGAAGAAGGGGGGCCTTATCAATCTCCTACTGAGCCATTTTATGCTGCAAGAGATGTGACCACAATGACCACAACATTTCCATATTATCACCAAACTACTCCCAGAGAGAATGAAGAAATCCTACCCACCCCAGAGCTTTCCCCATATCATGAAGGTATGTCATAATATTTGCTTTGTCATCAATCATCGCTATCATCAATCATCCATTTGCTAATGGTTATAAAGTCTGTCATTTTGAAGATGCAGGTAACAGGTCTGTGTCACCACCTTCTGCTTGCTCACGCTATACCATATGGACTGGCTCTATATTTTGGACAAATTAATGTGCTAATGTCTATAGTGGGTACCATCATGAGGTTCTCTACTTTGTAGCAGAGACAGCTTGTAATATTACTCTTATTTATACACGATTCCTGAATTCCACCAAAACTCCTTAGTTTTGCAGAATGTGTCTGTGTGTGCGTCTATATTCACATTGGGCGGGGAAGTAGATGCAAGGTGCCATCAGGTGTTGTTTGCCCACTGTCTTGTCCATGTCTGCCCTCATTGCCTGCACAAGGCAAACAAAAAATAGGTAGAGAACTGCCATGGAAGTAATAAGTAGAATTATTTTATTTAGATACGTTAGAGAAGCACAATTTAAAAAAAAAATAAAATCCTTTTTTTCTTCTCTACAGTGTATCTATACTCTGAACAACTGTAATTATTTGTCGACATTAATACCTATTCTAAATATGAATATTGTCATTTCATTTTCAAACTTCCCTTATCATCCGAACTACAATTAATTAAAAATATGTGCCCTAGGTAGCCCCAGCAATTTACGCAGTTATGTTATAACTCTTACAGTAACAGATTTGATAGAAGAATTTAGACTTGCAAGTACTTCTGGAGTGAAGATCATTACAGGATCACAAGCAAGCTTGAAGGCATATGAGCTCGGAGAAAGAGTGCAACTAAAAAAACAATCAAGGTGAATAGAAATGTTATATGTGGAAGTAAATGCAATTATAGCACGTGGACTGACGTCCATAAATAATTATTTTTATTTTCATTTGAAGCCATTTCTCTAGCTGAGTGCCAAGATCCCATTAACTGTAATATTGAAGGGATGCTCTTTGGTTACCCTACTCATAACCCTTTTTAAATGGATAGGTTGAGGATGAGTTTTGAGATGATTTGTAGCACTATGCATTAAAGGGCCAAAACCGGCTAACCTCTCCTCTAAGACAGAGCGAGCTGGCCCTACATAATACAATGTTCAGTTTATTAAAAGTCACCTCACAGATTTAAATATATATTATGTAGGACAGAATTTTTAATTGGATCGATTCTTTAACCGGATTTGTTGTATGTATGCAGGTTGATTTTCCCTAATGGTTTCCCAAGGGAGTTCTCAATAGTTTCCACATTCCGTATGATGGATAAGACACCAGAAGAGGTTTGGAATTTGTGGGAAATGGAAGCTCAAAATGGAGTGGAGCAATTTAGGCTGCGTCTATATGGAGAAACCAATGCAGTTGATGTATACAGTTCAGCCGCCATAGGAAGGCAAAGTGTCATAACTTTTGAGAATGTGGGAAGGCTGTTTGATAACAGGTGGCACAAGCTTTCACTGAGTGTCAGGAGAAATCAGCTAACGCTCTATGTGGACTGCCAGCAAGTTGGTTCCTCTCCTGTAAGTTTCTATGGAACCATCAAGTTAGATGGCTTCAGTACTCTGGCTCGGAGAGTAAAGAACACAGCCACTGCAAATGTAAGTGAAAATAATGTTAAGCCAATTTCTATAATATTAATAGCTGTCTATTATTTTAAATTATTAAAATATTTTTGTAGGTTGAAATTCAACACCTTGAGATCTCAGCAGATCCAGAAAGAGCACGTGAAGCAACCTGTTGTGAGCTGCCTGGAGAGGTATGTATCCAGAATCCCATGATCTATATAGTGGTGGTAACTGGTAATAATGTTTTTGTTTTATTGGAGAACATCTTGGGATCAGTATAAAATCTATAGTGCCCTTTGTTGTTCATAATACTGAACATCAAAGGGCTCTATAGAGTTTATACTGATCCCAAGATTATTTTATTTTTGCTTGTTTATGACCTGAATCTGCTATCATTGTTTGTTTTCTTCTTTTTCTAAAGTGTGCTGGTGAGTTAGTTACCTCAACTAGTTGCAACTGTATGCCAGGAGAGCCTGGGTTTCAAGGATTTCCTGGATCCAAGGTAAAACCCTTACTTCTACTGTATAGCAGGGTTCCATAACTCATCATATGACAAAGGAAAGCATTTCATTATATCATTTTATTTTCACAGGGTGAAAAGGGTAGCCAGGGATTGCCAGGTCACACAGGAATCCAGGGTAGACAGGTATGTCAACAAAAATTTTTTGTATTAATTATTTTTAATTGCATAATTTCAGGCTGTATGTTCCCTGGACTCACCTCTGTGATTATCGTCCACACAGCTGAGCTACTGGGATATGAACATAGCTGGGAACATCCATGCTCCTGTTACCCAGAGCCTTCCCTCTTTGGGATGTCATTGGACCTCTTTGGGATGTCAGTAGTGGTCTGCTAAAGCCAATGGGAGTCCCGCTGAAATACATGGGTGGTCCACTGACGTTGCATGTGGAGCTAGCCCTAAAAACATAAATATTGAAAGTGGTAGTTGGGGAAGTGGGCGAGGACTGAGGAGTGCCTCAATGCTTCTCCTGTGACACGGAGAGTTTCTGTAGTGCCTCCTAGACCCAGAGAAGTGAAACCCCAAGAGTTCCCAGGTATAAATGGTCTAGACATAGTTCTTCATAGTGTAAATGAGCTCAGATCAGTGATCTGAGATGTAGCCAGCCCAATGAGCGGTGGTGCACTGGATAGCTAGCACCTAGGTAAAAAAATGATGCTCTATAAATGGAAGGTAATTCCGTTACACCTAAAATAGGCACCCTGCTTCTATAATTGTATATAATTAGCAAATTAAATAGGACAAGCAGGCCATTTCATTTTACATGATTTCATGTAACTATTATTGTCTATTGTGTGAGTTGGAATTATTTTTTTTCAATAGAGCATTATCACGTATAATAGTATTGATTGATTTTTTGCAATGAATAAAATGTTTTAGAATTGTGGATTCTAGTGTAATCTATTTTTGTCATGTTAAATATTAATAAATGTGGTGATGCAATGTGGCTATTCAATTCATTCCTAGGGGTACAGAGGAGCAAAAGGAGCACAAGGTAGAAGAGGTGATATAGGTCCCAGGGTATGTATTGTAGTGTTTATTGAATCCATATGTATGTTGGATATAATACTAAGTTTGGAAGTCACTTTAGGGTGGACATTGACCCTTTAAGGACCAGTGCCTATAATTTGGCAACCGAATAACCTGTGGCGTTGGTACATCATATTAGCTGGCCTTTAGCAATTTAGCAAAGCCTTAATATGATCCATATTTTTTTAATAAAAAAAACCCAAAAGTAATGTGGTTATATTATCTAGGTTATAAGAATTCAAACAGGGGGCCCTTTTTTACCTAATGTATTGGTTTGTCTTAGTCTGTCAATTCTAGTTTTATCAGCCCCTTTGAATGAAAGGCTGCGTAATAAATAATAATTTAGTGTTCTTTAAATAAATTTTATTTAAGGTGCTACAGACACATGTGTTTAATTAGTTATCTATGTTTTTTTCATCGGTCAGCACAAATCTAAATAGCTTAAGGGAAAATATACATTTTGTTGTATGTATCATGATATAAAGTATGTATAACAGTTTAAAATGTATTATATTATTACATATCATTACAGGGAGATCCAGGTCTAGATGGCGATGAAAGCCCCTCTGGGTTTCCAGGAGATATTGTAAGTAAACACGTATTATTATTATTATTATTATTATTATTATTTATCCATTAGGCAAATGTGCTGTAGAGGTGATATAACAAGGCCAAAAATGCTAGCCATGTTATTGTTGTCATTGGCTTATTATTCAACCAGGAGAACATAGTAGTGTAGTGAAATGAATGGGAAGACTTTACACATTTTCATTGGGTTCTAAACAGCACCCTGCAATCAGCATTCAGCAAAAGCGCTGGAGCTGGTGGTGAGTAGATCATGTGCATTCGAAGAGAGATGCATTCTCCTGCAGGGCATTTAATTGGAGGGAGTGGGGAAAGGGCAAATGTCCTTTTTGGATGGATTCTGCACAATCCCACTTCAAGTCATTAACATGGCCTTAATGCAAGGTGTTTTGGTTTGCTTTTTAAAGGGTTTCTTTGGACTACCTGGACAGAAGGGGGAACAAGGTATTCCAGGAGGACAGGTAAAATATAATGCTTTATCACCAGTGCTATTGCAGTATTTTCCTAAAAGACAATAACCAACGTGGGTAGATCAGATTTTGGAGGAGTAATTCCAAATACGCAGCAGTAAGAATTTAATGCTATGCAAACTGGTAAGGTTAACAGGATTTTAAGTTTAATGTGATAAATAACATGTAAAGTACATAATGTGAAAACCATAGAAGTTTTATTAAGTTTATGTTAATCAATTGAAAAGCTACAAATAATCACATCAAGTGAATTCTTGTAATAAATCAGCATGGGGCCACCTTCTAGAAATATGGCATCCACTGGCCTTCCTGGCTGCTTGTATAGACACACAACATTAGATTTACATGTCACGTGCTTCTGGACATTATTATTATTATCCTTCATTTATATAGTGCCAACAATTTACGCAGCGCTTCTTACAATACATATATTCAAGGGGTAGGACAAGAAGAGAATTGACAGACTAAGACAAACCAATACATTAGGTGGAGAGAGCCCTGCTGGCAAGTTTACAATCATGATGCTCGTCAGTTATCTCTCCCACCTAAACCTGCTTTACTTCTCATCCACTAAGATGCATGCCTATGCAATAATATAACAATAATATATAATATAATATTTTACTGCAATGTGATATTCAGTCCATGCTTTTATAAATTGAGAACCCAGTTCTGTGTAACAAGAATCCACATAGCTCAATGCAAAATAGAAAATATAATAATTTTTAGTAATACATTCAAGGACAAAAAGAAAAAGTAACTTGCGTTCATGGTGGATTTCTGCCCTTTTAACTGACAACGCATGGAAAGCGTAAAAAGCCCAGAATGCTGCTTTATGGTGCACATTCAAGGCTTCAATATTGATACGATGTAGAATGTACCCAACTGGCCTTCTATTATTATCAAACAGGGAGATCCTGGACTGACAGGGCCACAAGGAGAGCCAGGACCTAAAGGAGATCCTGTAAGTAGTTCATGATAATTATTATTAGCATAACTAAGAAATTATTGTGTATACGCTGTCCTGGTCTTCCTTATACATGGTCAGCGTTCCAGATATGCCTTGCTATCTATCTACAGTTTTACTCCATACACGATTCTAAAGAAATTATAATAGCATTGATCTGTATCTAAATTATTCAATGTTTATATATCATTTTGCTATTTGCTTGATGTCAACAGTGAGGACTATCCTTATTTTTCAGGGTAATGCTGGTAAAGTAGGCATTGATGGCATTGATGGCCAACCGGGTGAGAAGGTATGGACTATTAATATTTCTGTGGATCAATGTGTAGGAGACTATAATAAACCTATGGCTATTATTATTACGACACATTATTATTACTATACCATGTATTGTCTAACAGATAATAACATAAATAACATACATAAATGATTTATGGTTATGGATCTATAGGGAAATCTAGGCTCTTGCCTCTATCTTGCCTCTCCAGCTAACCAGGTTCTTAATTCCTCCTACCATCCTTGGTTCTATAATGTAAATGTAAACAGCAGGAAATGGCTTTATAAATCAAATTTTTTCTTCTAAATACCTTATTGAATTACACAAAGTCACATAAAAATTATTTGAAGAGATACCGATTAGCCAATGCCGCCTTTTGTTGTGTTGAGTGCTATGCTATTACTATATCCGGCGTAGGGTAAGCAATTTTATAATGATGATAGAAGCTATAGAGATATTCATGTTTAATTGTATATATAACTATACATTCGCTACAAGTAGCAGAAGTAGTTCATTATATGATATACAGTATATGTATAGATCAAATATACCTCCTGTTTTCCTTATACAGGGATCCCGAGGGTCACCAGGAACACAAGGACCAGAGGGACCTAAGGGACATAAGGTACATGAGTATTTTATTTTATGGGCATTTCTGGAGAAATCTGAAGAAAGATGGCAGCATTAATGAGTATAATGAAATGCAGATATAGAAGTTGTAAATAGTTAGTCTTGGGTAATGTACAAAGTTTAGCATGTTCCCTTTTGGAGAGTTTTGGCAAGTCTTTGGGAGTAATCTACTAGCCAACTAAATATCCAATTTTCCAAGAGAAAATAGAGATGGTTTTTAAATACGATAACTTTGACTGAAATTTCCAAATGTAGCCGTTTTGGGAACAGTAAAGCTCTTTCTTTAGGCCTACATGAAGAAGAAAACAGAAAAAAGCAAATACGCTAGTGTCGGCCAATAATCATATAACCCTGTATTTAGGCTTAAAAAGAGTTTTTGCATCTGTGATGTGTCCAATCATCATATAATTTATTGAATGTTTTTAATAGTACGCCTCATCAGGCGTTAACCCACTGAGGAAGGGATTATGGATTGCTCAGATTGTTATGGTCTCTTATACATTGTTTTGTGAGTCTTTAATAGGCCTGCCATGATGAATTTATAGAGAAACACATGCATACAAAGTGCCAGTTTGGTTTAAAGCCCTTCCCCACCTTTTTGGCATTCCATGGCATCATGAAGTAGCGGACTTTAACCACTTAATGACAAAGCCCGTACATGTATGGGCTCAAAATGCATTGTTTTCAATGGGTTTAGGGACCGCCCATTGTCCTTAAGGGGTTAAACCCCCCAGTAAAAATATCATATAGTAATATCATATAGTATACATATACATTTAGAAAACAGACGACACAATGTATTTTGGTCAACTTAAGTGGTGACATTTTAATAAAATATTCATATTACATTTTAAATATATTATATATAAAAGTGGTATCAAGAGGAAGCCCTGTACATTCACAAAAAGTGAAAACTTTTGTTTTTTGGATACAAAATACTCTTAGTAAAGAGGGCCTTAAAATCACAAATTTAGAAATTGCAATGCAGAAATTATATTGCAAAGCATTAGGGGAGATGAACTTGTCTTGGCTCAGCTGCCTTTGATTAGGAACAGCCAAGATGTAGGTCTTCAACTCTAGCTAAGGTTGTATTTAAGAAATGACCTTGCCTAAGTACCTAACACAAAATATAAATATCAAATAATGGTATAATTGTACAGAATCATAACCATTTGTTTGTATTCATTCTAATCACAGGGTGATGCTGGAACTCCAGGATTTGTCGGCAGTCGAGGAGAGATTGGATACCCGGTAACTTAACTTTTCACAACATCAATTCACTCACAAGTAGCCCCAATATAACTAAAGAAAACTCTAGACCTTCACAGCTCCAGGAGCCCTTCCTCTTTGGAGAGAGTAGTTTTGCAAGAAGAAGGGCTAGCCACATGCTTGAGTGAGGCTATCCACTCAAGGGTAGGTCTAGACCTAAATTCTGTATGATGGTTGGATGGGAATAGGGTGGGGAATGGGTATGCTTAAACACAGCTCCTACAACCTGGAGACTGAACACCATGACTCACTGAATACTATGACCCATGAACACCATGACCCACTGAACACCATGACCCACTGAACACCATGAACTCCCTTTGAAATCAGAGGAATTAGCTGCAGAGAGCATTTATGGTAGCAAAACATCAGTGTGTGTAGACATCTTATTGGCTCCTTCTGTTCCAATCAAAGGAAACTTGGATCACATTGACTAGAATGAGAGAACTAGCAAGCATTTGCAAGAAGTGTGCATACAGGTGTTTTCGGCAGACGCCAATAACTAAAGAATACATGCATTATTCGTGTGTAGTAAAATGCACTGGAGTCCATGGGAAATAGACTCCAATATGGCTTTAACAATTAAATAGGACTGTAGTGAACATTGAGTGGATACAATAAAAAAATGTATATGTGTTTGTTTTCAGTGGTTAATGATAACATCAATGGCTTTCATCTATCAATTTTAATGCTGTAATATAATTTCCTTCAAATGGGGAGGTACAATTTTGGTTGATGAACGTTTGTATATAAAATATTTTTTTTTCATCCTACATAGATAAACGTTACCTTATTATATTGTTATGGTCTGTAATGCCTAACCTAACATTTATGTCACTATGTCTTTAGGGTTACCCAGGTATTACAGGGGATCAAGGAGAAAAAGGAATAAAGGTGAGAATTGCCCAAATTCAACATCTGGTAAGACTATCTTTTCCATAAGTAATATTCATTTAATGTTAATCCTTCAGTAAAAAGTAAGTAGACAGACCCCCAGATTGTTGTGAGTTATATTTTGGGAGTGTTTATGGACGTTGACTTTAATAAATTTGTGAGTTGGACATTTGCCCCACTCATGTGAGTTTGCTGCTCCAAGCACTCAGTATTTAGTGAATAGACCTCAATGTCTATGAGTTTCTAAACATCTACATTTATTTAACCTACTGAACAAAGCTGAAACAGACATCATACACATGCACACACAGGTTAAAACTAAACAAACCAGTGATAACATAACCCTTTCAATAACCCTATCACCCATTACCAGGTCTGGGTCATTACGCTCTCTGGTGCTGCTTAATGCTGGTTTGGATCTCTGATCTCTATTGTAAGTGGCGCAGTTACACTAGGTCTGTGTCTAGCCAGTACTGCTTCTGTAGTATCTGAGATATGACGCCAGTGCTCCGTACAGAGGACACAAAGCACCTAAAAGGGGAACGCTGCCGCAGGTAGATTGTTGGGCAGTACCCTGTGTCAGCCCTAGGGAAGCCCATGATTTCACCACTGAAGAGAAGACAGAGAGATGCTTCTTTCACGTTTTGCCTGAACCATTGTTATCATATTCGTGTTCACCGTTCAATACAAAGCAGACATGTTACACTATTCATTACAGGGTATACAAGGGATTTCAGGAGTTCCTGGAGTAAGAGGTACCGCTGGAAAAGATGTAAGTGTCTATTCTGAATTATGTTGCAAAATTAAGAACCAATGGAATACCTCCCTTGGCTATGTGTGGACAAAGATGTCATTGATATTACTTTGTGAATTTTCAGGGTCCTATTGGCGTTCCTGGAAGAGGAGGAAATGTTGGAATAATGGGACCAAAGGTATGATTATTTTCTGCAGATAATTGCTGTTTGACATGTTTAGTTGGGTTTTCAACCTGCTGTAAGAACTCTGCTCCTTGGTCTTGTCTTATGTTCTATCCCATGCATGTTGAGATCCCCTCACCGCTTTAGCCTCTGTCACTTCTGCTGGAAGACTAATCCACTGATCTACCACCCTTTGAATGAAGAAATACTTTTGTTACATTAAAGCCAAGCCGCAGATCCCATATAATCATCTCATGAATGTAATGCCATATAAGATGTGCACAATGTTTACATGTACATGGAAGTTTTCCTTACCGCACTAATTTTAAATATATGAAAGTTTGACGGCTTTATTTAAAACATGGATTCCTGATAAATTGTCTTTTTTAACAGGGAGACAAAGGAGACCCAGGCCCACAGGGTCCACCAGGGATAGAAGGCATCATGGTATATTTCTAATTTTGTGTTTTACTTTGTCTACTTGTATTATACATGTCTATGCAGTATATGTCTGAAGGTACTTAAGAGTCTATTGTAATTGATTACCAAATACATTCTGATATACTGTATAGAAGAAAGAGGGCACTAGAAATCTCTATAGACACAGAGACATACGGTGTATATAGACTGAAGGAAGATGAGATTCCTGCAATGGGCAGCATACTGAGGCCTCTTGTACCCCTGTGGGTAAAATAAAAGTTTCAGGATCTCCCCAGATGAACCCTGGCAGATCTGTGGACCTTTGGTACCGATGATTATTGTTTACAACTGATACCTCAAAGGATAAGCTCCTGGGCTACAGGGAAACACAGAGCATACTTGCGAATACAGTAGCTTTAATAAGTATCTCATCCTGTCTGGCCCCAAAGTTTGGGTGGGACACTGGCAGCTGCTGAGTGGTTTTAATATTAAACAGCATGACCCTGCTATCTGTGGGCAATGTGGACATTGGGGCAAATGGGCAAGACTGACCATCAGTAAACCGTTACTGAAAATACTTGTCAGTGAGTATTGCTATCAGTACCAAACTTTTTACTGCCTTCTTTTCTTTTGACAGGGGGCAAAGGGTGAAAGGGGTGATTCTGGAATACCAGGAGAAGCAGGACCTCAGGGAATTAAAGGTCCAAAGGTAACTGCCTCTAATAAAGCATTGTAGATGGATTAATGTACAATTCTTTTCTAAATTCTTTAATGTTATATGATTTCTGAATGATAACATATACATTTTTATATTCGCAGGGCTCACAAGGTGACACGGGAGACGACGGCTTAAAGGTAATATCGATGCAATAGGCTTCATACAGCCAGCAATAGTGCAACAGCTAAATGTCAACTGCTAAAATCTTTATCTACAGCGCCCATGCCTTATATGTTGCCATTGTGGTCTTCAGTGTCCTGCTCTTACAGCTTTGGCTCAGAATTGCTGCCCAAAAAAGATCCAATTGAGAATTATATAAACTTGGAACAAGGGTGGCATTAGGATGAACCTATTAACGTAGAAACATGGCTGGCTCAGGAGCATAGAAGGCGACCATTACATTAAGCATCCAAAACACCATAGAGCTGATATTCAACATGTCATTTTAGTTTATGTGAAATTTGAATTGTTACCCAGCAGGTGTCTAGGAGTTTATCTAAGAAAACTACCTTAGGTTTCATTTTTGAAGGATGTGGTGGCTGTCAGAAGCTAATGAATGAAATACATATAATGAAAATTTTAAGTGCTTTTTTAACCACTGCAAAACATCTCTTTTCACAGGGAGACAAGGGAAGACAGGGATTAAAAGGGCAAAAAGGAGCCAAGGTATTCATGATTTTAAATACAACTCAAATTGGATTGTACTCAAATTCTATTTTAGTATTGTGGCAGGTGTTTAATACATTCATTTTACTTTTAATTTTGCTACAATAATTTCAAATCTATGTGAAAATAAAAAAACCCCCAAAGCCCTCCACTGCTGTTACGTCAATACGCAGCTTTGTATGCAATGTATGCATGGGGACCACAAGGTGAAGTCACCAAATGACATAGATTTGGGTCATCCTTAACATAGGGAAAACTGAGCCCCGTGCTCCCACTGGTCCTGCTCCCAGGTGCTTTGGCAACTATACCAGATAATGTGTCTTAGTGTGTGGTGTGAGTGTGTGTCAAAATCTTTGTATGTTACTATATGCTGTTTGCATGTGTGTGCATGTTACTGTGTGGCATGCATGTGTGTCAGCATATCATGTTAGAGTGTGTGTGTGTATGTTATTGCATGTTGTTGGCATGAGTGTATGTGTGTCAGAGTATGGTATTACATGGTCAGGTGGCAGTGGAGCCTGGGAGAGTGGTTGAGAGAACGAGAGAGTCTGTTTATAAGTTTATGGTGTTAGAGTCAGTGACGGTGTGGTTGATAGGATATGGGTATAGAGTGAGTATAGAGTAATTGTTAGAGCAGCTATTCAGGGCACTGTGGATATATGGACACCTGGGTACTCATGGATGCTGCCCATGATACAAACGGCTCTGATTTGATTGGGGGGGAAGCCGTAAGCACACAATTACGTTGAGAAGCAGCTGGGTTAAGGTATAGAGGGCAAACTATTAAAACCATATTTAAGAAATAATATGTGCTATTTCATGCATATATAAAATGATAGGAATTGCAGAAAAAAAAGTGGTTACATAATATTATTGCCAGTTGGGTGGCCCACAAAAGCAAATCATCCCATACTATTTGCAATTTTAGATTTTTCTATTATTTGTTTTCATACACCCTAATTAACAAGTGACAGAATCAGTAAATGAACCAAATACTGTATGTTTCTGATTTAATTTACGTGGCCAAAGTTCTTGTTTGTCTGTGCTCCTGGCAAAATCATTTACTCATCTGTCTCCCTGGTTACCGCTTATAATCATTAGGGTGGTGAGAAAATGAAACCACGTTCGTGATTTGACATGTCTTAGTGAAAAATCCAATGCTTATCTTTCTCTGATTACAAACAGGGTGATATTGGTGATACTGGAGACCATGGGACAGTGAGTGATTTCTTCTATTTAGTATTATTTACAGTACATATTGTTTAAACGGCTTAAAGTTAAAACAAATTTAAGTTGTTTTTTTTATGAACACTACATGAAGTATTGATTCAGGAAAGAATAGGTGATCAGTATGGCAGGTAACTACATCCACTGTCTACAGAAATATAGACATTTTTTCATAAATGCCACTCAGAATAGCTCCCTAAAGCTTGCTTAATTTCATTTTGTTGACTAATTGTGCATGTTCATCTCCAGCTTTCAATGTCCCCTAAGTACAATGCTGTTCTTTTACACAGAGTAACTTTAGAAGACCTCCTTGTATTATGTTATTCAGTTTAGCTAGTATGTAGGTTTTTGTAAAGCAAGTTTAGGAAAACTGGCAGATATGTTAAATTATATCTTCTTATTCTAACTGTGTTAATTAAACTATCCTTTTACCTGCAGCAAGGTAAGCGTGGGCCTCCAGGCCCATCTGGTCCACTAGGTAGAACAGGTGTCCCTGGATTACCAGGTCCAAGGGGTTATGCCGGTCTAAGCGGAGACATTGGAGAAAGAGGTCCTCCCGGGCCACCTGGACTTCCCGGGCCTTTGGTAAGAAAACTTTTTGGCTCACTTTGATGTACTGTTTGTCACTTAACAGCTCAAGTACACTTAGGTAACACTATTATCACATTCAATCCTTAGTACAACAATTAATTAACACAGACATCTTAAATGTGTATTTGTGTGTTTTGGGTATTGCAACAAAGCACATCAACGAAAGGGGACTAATGGCAAGGAGTAGCAATGTAGCACAGTATGCTTTGATTAAATTAATGTCTATTTCTTAGGGTTATGAGAAGTCTTGAAACAAATGCTGAATTAAATCTAAATGTATGATAGTTACCAAGCAAATATTTTCATAAAGAACGACAAAAATGTTGGGTCCGGTAATTGAACAAAATATATGTTTTCCTCCTATACCTTACATTGTTTATAGAAAACCTATGAAAATGTTCATGAGAGTTTTAACTTTCCACATAAGTGTGAAACAGCCACTAGTTCATCAATTCTTGCTACTAGTTTTGATATACAAGAATGCAATAATTTCTTCTGAAGCTGTTACCAGTCTTGCATTCATGTGAGAGAAATCCAGAGTTGATTCCCCATTACTCAGCAATATAACCATATATATATTTATTCTGTGAAACCCTGTGTTATAATTGCCATTTGCATTAACTACTTAATTAAACATATTATCAGTGTCCAATTTCTCTGATTTCTTCTCACAGGGTCCAGATATGCCTGATAATATAGTGTACGAACTGTGCCGGAAAGTGGTGATAGAGCAGATGTCACGGTATGCCGCCAGCATTAGAGGCAAGTGTGCCAGTGCCTGTCCAACAGCCAACATATCATTGATAGGACCACCAGGACCACCTGGAGCACCAGGAAAAAATGGAAAACAGGTGGGAATTTGGAAAATATATACATTTCAATTTATTCATAGATATTGAACCTGTTAAATAAAAAGTATGTTTATTTAAAAAAACAATAATATATTTTTTTTTAATGGAAGATTGGTACCTCAGAGTTTATGGGTTAATGCCTGGGAATACTATAGCCAGGAGATATTAAAAAAGGTTTTATTGGGCTTAATAAAATATGAACACTATGTATGTGTATATATATTTAGGACTAAACATGTGAAAAGCCTGATAATGCATAATTCATAGTGTATATTTCGCAACAACTAACTTCCATTTCTAGCTTCTAATTCTACCCTGGATGTTATGATGAATTGTCTTCATTTTTAACAGGGAAAAACTGGTCCTGCTGGATCTAATGGAAGTCGTGGTCCTAGAGGACCAGTTGGGGTTCCTGGAGCCAAAGGAGCTGATGGAGAACAAGGTAAGGCAACATCATCAATATATCTTACTGACAAGCGCCTGTAAACCTTCAAATGAACACGTGCCATTGTATTACATGTCTTTAGGTGAAAAAGGGAAGAAAGGAGACAGAGGTAACCCAGGTACTGGACTTCCAGGGCCAGATGGTGTTCAGGGATCTACAGGTAGGCACATCAGCAGCATATTGATTTCTTCTGGTGTTTAAGCTAATAGATGAAATATAAATACAAAAAATACATGCTGGTCAACCCACAAGTAGTCACTCACAGACTTCAGTTTTTAAATAAACAAGGCATTATACAATTATTTGTGTCATACTTTGTGTTATATTCCTGGGGCACAGTGTTGGGAATCCAAAAGCTTTTTGTTTAATGGTAAAACTGGCAGTTATTAACTTTGTTCTTAGAGAGTCTGTATTTAGCTTTATTTGTGGTGCTTGTAGCACATATTGTCTGGAGACCCTAATTTGGCATTATGATGACTAACAATGTACTCATAGAGTTTTCACGTACTTTGACCAGTTCCTAAATTCTTACCATGGCATTACCCAGATGCTTTTCTAGGCACAGTAAAACTATTTTATTTCTTTAATATTTTTATCATCTTTTGTGTGTTTCTATTATGGAAAAGAATAGCAAATGTAGGGCATGGACAGCTTGTTCTTTGACTGCTACTTTCCTGTCTGTCTAAAAATATTACCGCTAAAGTTACACAAAATGGGATAAAAAAAACACAGTAGAATTGTACTTAATTTCTTTCAAAATATTTACTCAAATCTTAACTAACTTTACTGTCGGATGAAGGAGGTATAATGCCATTAATCATGATTCATGGCAAGTTCTGACATTTAAAAATATAATATTATTATTTTAATTCTTTATTAACCTACAAGTGAGTAGCATAGGCAAAAATCTCTATTCTGCCTACTTTTTCACTCTGTTTAAATATTTTAGTGTAACTGTATTGCATTGATGCTGTATCAAGAAAAGATAATTATTATTATTATTATTATTATCATCATCATTATAGGCAGACTGCTTTAGTGGCCCAGAAAGGTGGCATAAAGTGAAGCAAAAAAGGATACATTCTCATCTCATCATAATGATTTGGCAAACTACATTAAAAATGTACTGTTGCTGAATTAAACACTTTTATAGCTAAATGCAGCATCGCTACTTGTATTGCTGAATGTTGAAGCTCTTCTGATAAATAATTATTTAATTATGCAACATTTTGCTTCATTTTACATGTATATATCCCCGAGAAGAATTATCAACAGATGCTAAATGCTTAGTTAAATTCAATCAAGATTCTGAACATAAGAAAGCTCTGGCTCGCTACAGTTTGTAGCAGAGCATTCATTTTAAGCTTGAACACATTCTGTGCAGGTCCAGACTTGCCATGAGAATTGCAATTTGGCCACTGGGTCTAGGGCTATTTTTGCAGAAAACGTGTATCTGTAGCCCAGTGTGTTGTGAATTGCCCACACTATTCTTTGCCAACATATAAACTAGCAAGAAAGGGAGGTTTTGATCTGTAATGTTCCAGAACATTTGGCTTACACTGAATATGTTTTTTTTAAACTATATATATATAAATGGAACAGTGTATTGCATTATTGTGTAACTAAACAACTGTTCAAGTGGCTTGCAAGTAAACTTCACAATTTTGGCTACAACTCCCGTGATGCTCATTGAGTCTGTGGCTCCGCTATAACTGTTAGCTCTGATTTAAATATTTAGACCGCTACCAGAAGCCTTCTTCTTTCCTTTCATTATGTTTTACCTACACGTCCACCTACAGCTACCGAGATGTCTAGATTGTCAAGGACCATAGGTCCATTTATCCGTTTTATACATACGTGAACATTCTGAAGTAATACTGCAGTTTTTTGGACATGAAAAAACTGCAATACTGCACTTTTACTGCAGTATTACTGCACATTTACTGCAGTTTTACTGCATTTGTACTTCACTGTACTGCAGTTTTACTGCAGTTATTTTTGTAAGGCAGTACAAATGCAATAAAGCTGCAGTACATTGAAGTACAACTGTAGGTTTGCAATATAAAAAAGTGCCATAAATGTGCAGTAATACTGCAGTACAGTGAAGTACAAATGCAGTAAAAGTGCCATAAATGTGCAGTAATACTGCAGTAAAAGTGCAGTATTGCAGTGTTTTCATGTCAAAAAAACAAATACTTCAGAAAAACTGCAGTAATTTTTTGTAAGGGTTATAGAAAATGTGTAGAAAATGTGTACTTTCTCTACTGCACATCTGCCTTTGTCTTCTGCTGTAATGGGCCTATCTTCTCATGTGATATCAATCCCTTAATGTACAGTCCATTGAATTGAAGTGCATCTCTACCCTACCTGTATCCAAATAGTTAATTTCATTGCGGCAACATGTGCTTTATGTATGACAGGGTGGTGTTTGGCTGAATTGGGCTCTGTGAGAACTGTTATTTATGAAGGGCTTCTAGGTTAGGCAAGACATGAAGTGGAAAATGTGACCATGGAAATTTCATCACTATATATACCTCAGTACCGATTTCTGTCATTCTGACATATCCTGTTATACAGCACACACTTTCAAAAACTCTCAAATTGGATTTTTCACTCATTGAATTGAATTTCTCCTTTACTTCAATGTTCATGCATGTTAAACCATGTGCTTTATCCTGCTATAGGATATCCAGGATACCCAGGAGTTGCTAAGGACGGAGCTGTCGGACCACAGGGGCCTCCTGGTTACAGTGGTCCTCCTGGTCAACAAGGGTTAACAGGACCGGCTGGTGTCCCAGGATTCTGCGAAGCTAGGGACTGTGGCATCAATGCCCCATCAATGTTGAATGAGCAAGGTCTTTTAATTAAGAAGTAGTTCTAAGCAACATCAGGATAAAACATGGAACTGAAAAAGATAATGGACTTTATTACACAGACAGTTATAGGATGAAATTTACACGATAATCAGGTGTGATCAACACTTCTTCATGGAGAGAAATGAGTGGATAATTCACCATAAAAAAGCACCAGGAAAACTCATCAAGGACTGTTATTGATGTTAAAAATATGTTTAATACTCAGAACAAGTCAACTACCTCCCACATCTTCCCATAGTTTAGTGCCGCTTCATATGTATGCGCATAAGTAAAAATACCCTTCACTAGGAAAATACCCTTCCCTCGGAAGGTGACAGAAATAATAGTGTGGTGTTCCCCCCCTAGTCTAATGCAGTTGTAAGTCATCAGTGTGTCCACGTAAGTTTCATGTGACTGTAACTCTTAATTCACAAGACACGTTTGCAACTTGTTACATGCTGTCCCTATAACTGTTATCAACATTAACATATGACAACAAAGATCAAAATGAATGAGTAGACCACTCAGTCTCTAAAAAAGCATTGGACCAGATCAACATATGTAATTTCATAGTGAATAAAAAATGCTTTAATGCCCAAACAATTCTATTTAATTTTAAAATAAAAAGAATGACTTAAAGCTCTGTTTTTCATGGCTGATGATTATTGTAATTAGTGGCAATTATTAAACGAAATATGTTGTGGTTTATTGTATTAAGACAACAGTGGATTGGATGTCCTCCATTTTTATATTTTTTTATATCTTGTAAACAAAGGCACGTATTAGTAATTGGTCCTTGGAAACGCTAATGGTCAGTGTAACTCAATTTGAAAATAACTGGGATAGGGGATTCAGCACTGATAACCTTTTAGAAGAACTAGAAGTCTACCGTGAATGTGAATTATAACACACATAACAGTTTGGAAACTTTGCACCTATTCAAAGATGTGCGTGACATAATCTGTCCAGACAATGTGATATAATTTAATGACAATGCATTAACCCTGGTGAAAGAAGTATACCGGTAATTCATCTATCACATACATGTCACATGGATTGAAAAAGCTCTTATCTTATTTCATCCGTCACTTGCGTATACCTCTCAAACACCAAACAAACTTTGAAGTAATGTTTAAACAGCCTGCTACAGACAGGGTAAATTCATAAGATTAGTCGTATGATCTTTGAAGCATTCTTAAATGAGCGTGTTCTAAGAGGAAACTGTCATAGAAATTAAGTCTGCTTTTACAGCCGTCTATGAGTCTGAATTTTTGAACTGCTCTCCTACATTTATAACTGCTCTCCTACATTTATAACTGCTCTCCTACATTTATAACTGCTCTCCTACATTTATAACTGCTCTCCTACATTTATAACTGCTCTCCTACATTTATAACTGCTCTCCTACATTTTTTGGTTTTGCCTAAATAATGGACATAGAAGTCCAACACTAACTTTGCATGTCATTTTCTACAAAGTCATGTAGTTCAAACTTGGTAGCTTAGTAAGGACTGTATTATGGATCAGTGAAACTTTTCTGCCTCATTACCAGGGCCAACCCAGGACATTGTGCTGCCTGGGTCCCAATACAAAATGCTGCCCCCATTACCAAAATCCCACCCCAAAAAAACACATCCACATCCATTATGTCACTTACTCTCACTCGCTTTCTCTCATGCCTCCTGGCCTCCCCGTGCAATCCCATAAAAGGGCCCTGATTGGAGGAACGAGGGAGAGGCTCTGTCCTTTTGTGGAAGTGCACAGAGGCTAGAATAATGCAGATAGATCCAAGAAGAACCACATCTCTTTCCCCATGAATCTCGAAAGACCATGCCGCCTGGGTCCCATGAACCCACCAAGACCCATGTAAGGACTGGTTCATTCCCATTAAGGCTGCAAAATATTTACTCAGTCAAGATGTCATGAAAAGTAAGAGTTTTCTTCCTTCTCTCTGTGTGCTGTATGTACGTTCACATAACAGTGTGAGGACCCATATGGCCAGGTTGGTCAGGTAGCTGGAAGCTGCAGGGAGTTGCACACGCTTACAGGGACACTACTTAATTAACCAATAACAGCTTACACACGGAGCAAGAAGGTTGCATGTATTTATAAAGCGCCCACAGATTCTGTAACTCTCAGATGTTAAACATACTGTACAGAATGAAAAAGAGCCCTGCTCTTGCAAGCTTACTATATATTTGATGATTAAGGGGAAAGGAGACAGTAGGAGAAGACTACTTGAGTGAACAGCAAGGGCTTCAACACATCATCGGAACCAGATCAACTCATCCCCATCCAAGCAGTCCTCTCCTATTGTCTCACTTCTCCCTCAACCACCGACTAGACTGTAAGCTCGCAAGAGCAGGGCCCTCTTCTCCTTTACACCAGTTTGTTATTGTGTGTGTTAAGTAATAAGCCTCATGTATGCAGTTCGGCAAAATTATAAACAAAATGTTAATTTACAATCTATAGGTTTGAAAGAAAACATATTTCTATGAAACCCATATGTCTCTCTTTGCTAAGGCCTGATGTTATAATATGGGGAAATAAACAGAATAATGCTGAATTCCGCACTAAAAATAAGGACTTTATCACAAAGAAAGCAGACAGTTTGAATAAACAGAATTAGTTTTGTTTGCATAGACATAGAAAAATTGCATCAACGTTAGGCACGCATTTCATTTTGTTTAAACTTGCTTAGTGGTTTCTCATTTTTGATTGATTTCCCAGCTGGAATTGTGTGCATTTTGCATCTTTTCAAAACATTAAAACATTTTCAAAAAAAAGTGTAACTTTACTGCAATAGATAAGAAAATGTGATCTCTTTGTGATTTAAGGTTAAAGAATTAATGAAACATTAAAAAGAAAAATGTAACCATATACTCTGCAACCCCACATCTAGAAGTAAAAATATTTTGCTAACCTTAATATACACACTATATGGTTATATGGAAGAGATCGATGTGACATGGAAAACAGAAATTATGGTTTATTATTATTATTATTATCTTTTATTTATATAGCGCCAACAGTTTACACAGCGCTTAATACAATACATATATTCAAGGGGTATGACAAGACAAGAATTGACAGACTAAGACAAACCGATACATTAGGTGGAGAGAGACAACAAATGTAAGGGAAGCTTAGGAAAAACCCTCTGTCCTTAAGGGGCTAAATTAGTTGTTTATTATGAACATTTTTTGACATGCTGGTCATAATAGGTCCAGATGGCCCAACACCCTTCAATTTAAACCTTGGCATTACATTTGTATTCAAGCATACACTAAGCTGTAGAAATACTTGATGTATACAAGACATACAAACAGAAAATATTAAATTGTGTGCACAATATTGCGTTATATATACTGTTGCACAGAATGCACATGTACTTATACAAACAGTAATCCCTGCTGGCAGGGATGGGAAATGATGGCGCATCTGTCACATTACTGAGCCTCTGCTTACTCACATTAATGCCACAAAAAGCCCAATTTTATGTCCAGATCCTGTCTGTGTCGGCTTTCCCATCCGTGTTCTCAGCACAAGGTACATCATTTACTGTTTTGGCAAATAATATTTTCTCTGTAAAACAAGTAATTTTTGTGTTATTACACAAAGGAAATGCTATGCAGGTCTGTTCCTGTACCCATAATACACAGCGTTCATTCTGCATTCCATGTTTCATTTTTCAAGTAGATATTTGGGGCTGGCAAGGAAAATCAATGGTGATAATTGCATTGGGTATATTGTTTTCACGATATTTGGGACTCATTCCTTCATCCCATAAAAAACAGTAAGGAAATAGAACAGTCTTCTGATATAATAGTCTCCCTGTATTGAGTTATCTGCCCCTCTGTCTTGCTCAATTACACATGAGAACAACCCAGTACCAACCATGACTTCCTCCTGGGATATTTGATACCATTATTCTAGAGATCATTTTTCATGATCCTGGTGGATACTGGTGCTGTTATGAACAAAATAACATCACCAAATGGCCACTGGTGATGAAAAATAAACACATTCTCAAATTATCATTAAGCGTGTGTATCCATGATCTGTGACCATGTTTAGGGTCAATGCACCTAATCCGAAGGTTCCCAACACTGACAATCCTTAGATAATATATAGATATAGATAGATATGCATCTCTTTAAGAGTGTTAAAAGAATTGGTTCTCAATGTTCTTTCTTTTTGGTTATGGTTTCTAAAATCTCCTTGGAATCTTAAGTCTTGATTAAAATTATTTTTAAATCTGTGTGTATTATAATTTTTAGTGTTGTAATTTTTAGTATTATAATTTTTAACATTGTAATTTTTAATGGGTATTCTATTTGTCCCTTTTTGGTAGTCCTCTTGATCTCTTTTTAATTTTTTCTTTTTCATCTCTATAATTGATTCTTCTGTTTTTTGAATTTTTGTTCTTAAAATGTCATTTCTCTTATTAATTTCTGATATTTCTACATTTTGATGTATATTATCTTCAATCTGGCTTATTTCAATTTCAATATTTCTTAGATTTTCCTGTTGGGCCACCACTAACACTGTCATGAGGTCTGTGGAACAATATTTTAGAAATATATCTTTTTACAGGCAACTGGGAGAATAACTGGAACCTGTTCTTTCTAAAATATAAAATATAACTGGAACCTGTTCTTTCTAAAATATTGTTCCACCGACCTCATGACACTGTTATCCCCAATATCATGACACTGTTAGCCCCGATAACCAAACCACAGCACTCTGATCCCGTCCTCAGGAAAGCCCAGCTGGAGACCGTTGACACGAACTGCAGCTCTCCTCTTGGCCCAGAACCCGAAAGAGTGCCCGATGATCCACACCACCAAACCTGAAGGGAAGAAAACGGAGAAACAGGAACAAAAGCATCATTCACCAATCACAATAAACGATCCGGGCGCAAATAGGATCTGAACCGAACAGATTCCCAGCGCCCAATCTTCTTAACCAGCTCATTCCCCAACCCCAAACGAGCCGCTTCCATAGCAGCACCGATGTTAAACAAATGAGTCCCGAACTGAGTCGGATCCATACCCAACCTTCGCAACCCGTCCCGAAACAACCGAAAAAACTAAAACTGGGAGAAAGGCAGAACCATCCGCATGCATCAAAAACAAACCATCCAACGCCGGGCGACAGTCCAAAAACTTCAAGGCACACTGAACCGGACACAAAGGCCTCCTACGGCCCTTCCGAAAAAAACGAAGCGTCTGTTTCACCAAGAACTGCTTCGCATAATCTGCCCACCCCTTAAATTTAAACAAAAAGGCCAAAGCCGACATATTCCTGTCCAACACCGCAGTGGAAGAACCTTCAGAAATTAAACGGAACAGAAACCACAATAAAGCATCGACCCGCTGAACCTCTGACGAATCACCACCTACCCATGACACAGTCTCACCCCAAGCATCCCAAACTTTACCATATGCCGCCCACATGGTAGGAGCCAAAGAAGACCTCACAAGTCGTGCAAACAGTCGGCCCCTATCAGCCACAGATCCTCCGGACAGTCCTCACCCAGATCCCTCGCACCAGGGGCCACCTCTCGAAAACGCACCCACTGAAAACGAGACAAAGAATCAGCAACTACATTCAAAAACCCTGGAACATGCTTAGCCCGAAAAACCACATTCAACAACATACGGCGCAACACAAATTTGCGCAACAACCGAACTACTGGCAACGACGTCGCGGACAACTGATTCACCGCATGGACCACAGCCATATTATCAGAAAAGAATATCACTTTTCTGTCCTTCAACAAATCACCCCACAACAATAGCGCCACCCCCAACGGGAACAATCCCAAGAATGCTAAATTCCGCATCAGCGGGCTACCAAGATTCCGGCCAACATTCCGCACACCACCGACTGTTGAAATAGGCCCCAAAACCAACGCAACCAGAAGCGTCCGTAAACAGTTCCAACTCTTCAGCTGAAACAGCCAACTCACGGAAAAACACCGTCCCATTAAAATGCTGCAAGAACGTGTCCCACACCTCCAGATCAGCTTTCATAGTCGCCGAAACCCTCACAAAATGGTGAGCAGACCGCACTCCAGCCGTAGCCCTAGACAAACATCTACAAAAAACCCGTCCCATCGGAATAGCGCGGCCTGCGAAATTCAACCGCCCGAACAACGACTGCAACTCCCTCAATGAAACCTTCCGCGAAGCTCGTACCTCTCGAACCACCTTCCGCAAAGCCACCAACTTGTCCTGCGGCAACACACACTCCCTCTTCACCGAATCAATTTCCAAACCCAGGAAAGTCAAACATGTCGTGGGACCCTCCGTTCTTTCCCGCCGCCAGCGGAACCCCGAACGGCCGTTTCCACTCCTTCCGCCACACCGCTTCCTCCACAGCCGAAGCGCGTGTCCCCCGTTGTTCACTCGGCACCGCCGCCGCAGCCGCACTCCTCCATCTTCAGTTGCACATGCTGTTTCCATGTGTTTTTAATTTCATCTATAACTGAACCCTGGCAACAGGGTGTAAATATTTATATATATATATAATATATATATATATATAAGTTGGCAGCAGGGTCTAATATTTATATATAATATATAAATATACATTTATATCGGCAGCAGGGGCTAATATTTATATATATATATATATATATTATATATTATATATATAAATATATATTATATAATATATATATATGGGTAGCAGGGGCTAATATATAGGCATGAGTATACCTTCTGGGCTCCAGCTACTCGGAGCCCTCCCTTGCAGGACTGCACACTGACATCAGCGGGCGGTCCCGCTGACGTTGGTGGGTGGTCCCGCTGATGTTAATGGGAGTTCCTGCTGATGTTAGCGGTGTTCCCACTGATGTCGGGGGAGTTCACCTTTGACGTCGGCGGCGTTCCCACTGATGTCAGGGGAGTTCCTGCTGACAGCAGTGGGAAACACCCCCATTTAAAGGAAATATGGGCGGGAGCGGGGCGTGTCAAGACCCCAATCCCGCAACTTGGAGGATTCAGGTCTTGACCCGGACAACCGGAGGAGCAGCACTCACCCGGCAATTTCAAGGTCAAACCCAGAGAGTTCCCAGGTATGGGGATGAGGCCCAATATATGCCTGGCTCCTCAGTTCATCCCTTCAGGTGTCACACTGGCTAGCCCTGAGGAGTCTATGCAATTGGGAGCAGCTTCAAAAAGCAAGAAAAAGCAAGAAATAAACAGAAGGAGACAGGAAGTATTATGTATGTACTGCGATAATGTTGCTGGACACCTCATGAGAACATATCTCAAGAAGCCTGGAAATTTTCGCACTTAAGCAGGCTTGGAGGACCTGCTATAGGCATATTGGATTGCCCCCTGAACTTCTCGCTTCCCACATGACTGTTCCTGTTAGTTTGTTTTGGCCTAGTAATGGTTCCACTACCGCTGAGTCCATCCCAGACTCTGCGAGTAACTATTGACTCCTTTTTTCTGCCACCATACTCCCCAGAGTAGGTTTCCGGCTCCTTGACCTCAGCTTGCTCACTTTACCTATGCAGCATTTTGAACACAGAACTATAAAGCATAAATATTATTTTTTACATTTTTTATGATTATTTCTTTTTTTTAATCTAACTGCCAACCTCACACTAACCCACTTATCCCAACCAATCGCCCACCTAACTAATATATATATATTTTTAACAATAAAAAACAAGATCTGATCAGTTCAATGCACTGATAACTGCAAAAGCATGAGGCTGCAAGGGCTAAATTAAATTAGCTTTTAGAAAGTAAAAGAAAACTGATCACTGTTTATTAATGTGATCAAAAAGGGATGGGAAGGGTTAATTTTAATAAATTGTATTAATCACATTTTTAATGAATTGTATCTTTCACTGTACCTCTTCATCAGTGTGAGAGGTACAGAGAGTGACACAGAGAACAAGTAAATTTTACATGTGAGCGTCAGTGATCATGGTAATTGATTAATCACAGAGATCAGCGTACCTCACAACCATCGATTGCAAGGCTGGACCGAAAAACGCAGAGACAGCTCAACTACATAACAAGTTTACAATGTTTCACCTAACTAAAAAAATGTAAACATAAATCGCCCCTAACCCCTAGGACAGAAAACTGCAGCAAAAACATGGCATGTGTGCAAGAGGAGAGGAAAGACTCCAAGCTGTAGCATTCATCCTGATATGTGCAAGAAATCTGAAAAGGTAGATGCAGCAGCATGAGTGGCAGGAGGCAGATAGCAAAACCATATAACAATCAAGGAGTCAGGAACCTGTACTAACACAGAAACACTCTGAAGTGCAAGCACCTTTCAGCTATAGACTGCAACAATACTCGAGCAGGGGCATTACACAACCGAGGAACATCTACTGGGTGAGCCATTCCCATCTGTATCTAAGTCACCATCCCCTGATCTTTCCCATTCAATATGTGTACAGCAACATATCTGCCCCTCTTTTCCACCAATCAGAAGTCTTGCAGTTTGCTCACGCTTCTCGTGCCACCAAATATTGATGCCCGTTGATCTCTGCAATGATCTCTGCTAATGATTATCGCATGATGAGGATCACACTAGAACCGAACAGTGGCTGGCTTGGCGGGGGTGGTCTGCCCTGGGTGACAGGGTGCCTGCTGACGTGTAGGGTGCCGTTACCCTGACAGTTTCTTCCAGAGGCAGGCCGTACTGTCCCTGCTCCGGTATTGTTACAGCCATAGTCAAAAGGTACTTGCTCTTCAGAGTTTTACTGTCTTATGGATGCTCAGTTCCTGACTGACCCATTTTGCTTTCCATCTCTTCCTAATCAGTGAGAAGATTTCAGGCAGTTATTAATAAAACATAGAAAGAATAACACATGGTTTATTTTTATTAATAAGGTGTTTTTTGTTTTTTTTTTACTGATTGATTTGGATGCCCCCTTCTCTCTCTGACAGCTGTCGGTGATGGGAAGGATAGGTGGCATCCAGTGGATCTGTCAAATGGTCAAATCATTCCTATTGCTGAGCAGTAATCTTCTATGTTCTAGAGACAGTCTGATCATGCCAGAGTAGAGAGCCAGGAGGGTCTTTGCACATTCTGCTGGGGCCTCTGTTATTAGCTATGGGATGTGTCAATGTATGTGGGGTATTACTGAAATTAGGGAATGTCACTATATATTAATTAGTTTATTTGTCACTCGGCACTCTGCCCAGTGACCAGCGGACAAGAAACTGAGAGCTGTTATAATGATCGTGGAAATGCAACGTCATGGGAAACAATCCATGATACAACTGCAAGCAATACATTAACAGTGACCATATCAGGTCTATTACTCCTGAAACTATTTATTAAATTCATGCAACTGCATGACATCGCAAACTACAAGCTTGGTAAGTTTTTACGTAGGTGACTTTACTAAAGAGGAGCATTCCTTGTGGAGATTGTGATGTCATACTAGCATCACAGCATAGCAGACACAGTGAGTAGGTCATTCAGTACAGACTCTGGTGCGAAGCTGCTTGCAAAGCACAATGTCTGCGCGTTTACCGGTATTCCTGCTTTTTCTTCTCTTTTATGGTGTCTGCTCTTCAGCAAAAGAGCAAAAATTACGTGAGAATGGCTCCAGCGCCAAAGATATTGAAGGTAAGATATTATAAAAATACATGCATTGCAGGTTTTTTTGTTAATATTCATAGCTATTCTACCCTTCATGAAAAGAATCACAAAATAATGCATTAAAGGCCTTACCCAAATTCTTTTAGTTTCTTAGAAACTAGCCAGGATAGGCATTTAACTTCCATTATAAGTACATTTTACACAACTTTTTCAGAAATTCAGGGATTTTTATGATACTATGTCTCTACTCACTATATTGTGCTTTATAAATGTATGTTTATAAAAACTGTCTCTTGTGCTTTAACATTCAGTCAACCTAGGTGAATGATAAAAATCCGAAAGCAGTTTCATAATTTGAAATCTTTCTTTAGGAGAGGAAATAAAATATAAATTCTTCAAAGAGCTGGCTGCAAACATCCGTCTATTTTTCATCTTTCTATTGTTTGGACTGGCAGCGGTTCTGAACATTATTTGGATTTCCATCTTCATGTACACACTTTTTCACAAGAAACAAAAGTAAGTTCTTAAATTATCAATAACAAAAATATCTGTCGTTCATGACCAGAGAACAGGAATGTGACATCATAAAAGAGCTCAGAATCATGCTGTAAATGTAAAATGTACTTTAATGCATTTTGTCTTGTAAATGATTGTTCCTTTACTGAAGGCCTTATTAAAATATAAATGATCTCTTTTAGGTCTGTGAAGTTGGCATCAGTGGAAACTGAGAAGGATGTGCACAGCCCAGTTTCAGATGGATGTAACCAGACTGTGGACCTTGCATGTCCTTAAAGAACATTGTCATACTGTTCACTTTTTTGTTGTTGTTGTCACTCGTTTTGGCTCTTGTATGGATATGATCTGAAGGACACCTGAGAGAGAACTGGAACCCTGAGCCAAACCCAACACATGTTTTACTTTTGAGATTGTGTTTATGTTTCAGCTAAATAAAAAGGGCCTCTGAAAAACATGGAATCTTGTGGTTTGCTTTTTCCTCTGTCATTCAAACTATCTTACAATGTAATTCATTAGTTACCATCAACCTCAGTATTAGCAGTAGAAAGAGGGAAGTGTTCATGCCGTTGTATAGATCACTGGTGAGACCTCATTTGGAGTATTGAGTACAGTACTGGAGACCGTATCTCCAGAAGGATATAGATATGTTGGAGAAAGTTCAGAGAAGGGCTACTAAAATGGTACACGGAATACAGGATATAACTTACCAGGAAAGGTTAAAGGATTGTAACATATAACAACAAGAGGACATAGTCCTAAGCTAGAGTGGCAAAGGTTTAAAAGTAACATAAGAACATATTACTTCACTGAAAGGGTAGTGGGTGTATGGAATAGTATTCCAGCAGATGTGGTAGATGTTAATACAGTGAGGACATTTAAGCAAGCAAGGCATAGGTGTAAGCTAGATATCAGATAAGGTCAGGGACTAAGGAAAGTATTGAGAGGTTGGGCAGACTTGATTGGCCAAATGGTTCTTATCTGTTGTCACTTTCTATGTTTCTAATGTTTCAAACTGAAACATTCTATATCTATATCCAGTAATGATCTTGTGTATGAACCGAGGAAACCCTTAACCCTATCATGGTAACCAGAGTGGAAGGTAAAGTCAGGACAGAAGTGCTGCATTGATCGGGCCTTATGATGAGATAACTTGTCATGTAGTTGAGCTGTCTCTGTCCTGACTTTACCTTCCACTCTGGTTACCATAATAGGGTTAAGGGTTTCCTCGGTTCCTACACAAGATCATTACTGGATATAGATATAGAATGTTTCCGTTTGAAACATTAGAAACATAGAAAGTTTTCTGTGAAGCATTCTTGTACAAAGGGTAAAAATCACTACTGACCAGGAATCGTACTTCGGGCTCCCTATCTGGCATTTGTTGGGGTGAATCATTGTGCCAGCCTGCTGGCAGACTCTGCTGCAGACTCTCTTCCCAAAAGTCACATGGCTGTATGGCAGGGTGACTGCAAGAGTTGGCGTCATCCTGCCCCATGTCCTATTAGGGACATCTTTGATGCTGGTTAATTGAATTAACCCCATCAGGCCATCTATTTTTGAAAACTAAACACCCCAGTGTATTTTATATGGATGCCAGAATAGCATTACCCTCCTCAGCACCATGGGAATGCAACATTTTGAAGACATATATATTGTATTTTTTATAATAATGTTATTATTATTTATAATAACAATATTTATATAATCCCCAACCTAATACTAACCCACATATCCCAATTGCCCACCTAAGTAACTAATAATTAAACAAATGAAAATAGATTTCCATAAGAAGAACTGATCAATGCAACCTGCACAATAACATATAACATGGGGCTGCAAGGATTAAAACTAAAAGCTTTCAAATGTAAAAAAACAGGGGAAATATATATGTTTTTAAAGAATGAGCACTTCAAAGTAAATGAGACAGAGAAGTACAGAGACAAAGCCAATATTACATGTGAGTGTCACTGATCGTGGTGATTGATTAATCGCAGTGATCAGCTGACACTACAATTACCGATTGCAAGGCTAGACCCAAGAAACACAGAGACAGCTCAACTACATGACAAGTTATCTCATCATAAGGCCCGATCAATGCAGCACTTATCATGAGTTAACACGTCATAAGGACACAAAGGGGATCACCTAACTAAAACAATGTAAACAGAAATCGGCCCTCACTCCAGGGGCAGAAAACTCCAGCAAAAAACATGGCATGTGTGCAAGAGGAGAGGAAAGACTGCAAGCTGTAGCATTTATTCTGATTTGTGGAAAGGTAGATGCAGCAGCATGAGTGATGATCATAGCAGAAAATCAGGCAGGAGACAGATGGCAAAATCATAAGACAGTCAGGGAACCAAAAAAACAGAAAAAATAGACTTGGGCACCAGTTCGTCTTCGTGCTCTTCTTTGGCAAAAAAAAAACCTTAATATTCCGCGAATATTCGCCTGGTCCTGTCCTCTGTTCGGGCGAATATTCATGGACATTCTTCGTGTTCGTTTTCTCTTCGTTTTCCCCGGTTAAGGGGTTAATACGGGGTTAAAGCCGCTCTGGCGCCAGGAGTTTAAATGTCCGTATGAGCAACTCTATTGGTCGTCAGCAGGGGGCTCGTCTGCCATTGGTTGATGGCAGACGATCCCCCTGCTGGCGACCAATAGGGTCGCTCGTACAGACTGTTAAACTCCTGGTGCCGTAATTGTCCGGCAGATCCCGCTGGTCTACCTGTTCTATAATTTATTAACTGATAGAACAGGGAGACCAGTGGGATCAGCTGGGTAAGTTGCAGCATTGGGATTTTAAAAGTTCTATAATTTATTAACTGATAGAACAGGGAGACCAGTGGGATCAGCTTGGTAAATTGCAGCATTGGGATTTTAAAAGACCTCCTCTGGCATCAACCAGGGAGGTCCCTGTAGGCGACCAATAGGCTCATTCGCACTGCCCTGTAACCCGTGACGGCGAACCTGCGGATTTCCACTTCCGGGAACTGCCGCGAAGCCGCGAAGACAAGGTAAGTTCGAAGGGGGGGTGGAATGGTAGACGAAGACAATCACGAAGATCTTCGTGGTGTGTGTCTTCATCTTCGCCTACGTTTTACCGCCGCCGTCTTCTCTTCGGCGTGTCTTCGGAACGAACACGAAAACGCACTCTTCGTGTTCGTTTCCATGTTCGCCCGAAGACGAATGCACAAGTCTAGTAGCATGTTTAAAAATGGATGTTGCATTAGCATTAGTAGATGCGCTGTTGGCCAGTAGTTCTCCAGGTATCGCCGGATAGTGTGCCAACTATCTGACAAGATTGAGGTGGCCAAGGTTGACATTACACCATAGGTAGTGTCTTGAAAAATATGAACCTTTAAACCTTTTTACTTGAATCGTGCCCTATTCTTTCAATATACAGACTTTAAAGATATGAAAACGGTGCAAAAATTGTTAAAGAGGTTTTTGCATGCTGATCTTCTTAGAGGGTGTTCCTTACCCCTCTCTGTTAATCTGATACATGGGGCACTTTAATGTCTATGAGGAATGCATCATTTTTGTGGTTACTTTTTTGCCATTAAAGAATAGTTGCTGTTGAATCTACATTTACAAAAGATACAGAATTCCATTGAATTTAAATTTATTCCTGGTGCAGCGTGTCAGGCAATGATGGCGTACTTCTTTGAAGACGTGTTGTATTCATTTTATATTTATTTTAATTTCAAGTGTAACATGAACACAAACTTTTTTGTACCTGGGAATTGTTAAAATTCAAATTCTAATGGAACAGCAGGGGTGTAAGCTCCCGCATTACATAGTAAATGGAAATAAATGACGAGTACCAGGCCATAAATACAGTGAACGTGTGAATGCTAATAGTGTTATAAAAACATTATTAAAGTCTTAATTGGGCAACTGGATATATTCACATATTAAACATTTTTTGATTTTGTAGGAGGAGATACACAGTGCATATTCAAAGTTAAAGTTTGTTCAAAATATGTATGTGAAGCATAGACTTTGTAGCAGATCCTTGATTGTTAGTTGAATATCCCAATTTGCTCTCTACAATGCCCTACGGTATCCCCTTCCTACCTATTATCTATTAGCTATGAGGCCTACACTTGCAAGACACAAAAAAATCATCCACCCAGGTGTCAAATTGTGAACGTCCAGAAGATGGGAAAGGTTCTCTGGAATGCAAAATCTTACTCTATGATGTTAACATACCTCAAAAGTGTGTTGGTTTTCGTATGACAGTCATTTTTCAAGAATGGGCCAGTTGGGGATGTGCAACCAATGAAGGTCTATACTCAGGGGCGTACCTAGAGTATTTGGCACCTGGGGCGGATCCTGTATGTGGCACCCCCCCCCCACATACACTTTAAAACTGCATAGCTTCTACCGTTATATACCGGCGCAGACACTGAAGGTGGTACAGCATTACTGTTATCATTCTATACATTGACGGTGGTACAGCATAACACTTATCACTATATACTGAGGCACACATTGACAGTGGTACAGCGTAATCCCTATCACTATACACCGAGCCAGGCATTGACAATAGTGCAGCATAACTCCTATCACTATATACTAAGCCAAACATTGATGTGGTGTAGGCCTACCACTTCATTGTCTGGCTTAGGGATGCCCTGAAACGAATTCTGGACTGAAACCGAAAATGCAGCATTTACCTGGCTGAAACCAAATATGACCCCCCCCACACCATAAAAAAAATCTAACACATTTATTTAAAGTAAGTAACACACCAAAATAGGACAAAACAATTAAATAACAATATTAATAATATATATATATATATATGTAACCAAAGAAAAAATGGGCACTCACGGGTCTTTGCAGTAAAGTGCATTAAACACTAGTTGATTTCAATCAGCACTGCCAACGTTTCGGACCACCTCCAGTCCTTTCTCAAGGCAAAGACCCGTGAGTGCCCATTTTTTCTTTGGTAACATATATCTGGCTATTTTTGGAGCACCCGGACAACTAAAAGCCTGTGTATATTAACAATATTTCTGTGCAGCCGCTCCCTTTGGTTTGTGTGTATATATATATATGATTGTTAACAGCAATGACATTCCTATCATGTCCAGGCATACCCAGATTCCAGGATATACTGGCAGACTTGGCATGATAGGAGTATGATTGCCCTATCTACCCCTTCTCACTCCCTTCTGCCCTATCTACCCCCTATCCCCCATCTCACTCATTCTCCCTATCTACCCCCGCCTAACTATCTACCCTCTCCCTCTTTGAAGTTCACTTACCTTTCAGGAGTCCTGCAGTGGGGGTGCAAGGCCTCTGCCTCCCAGCTCTGCCACTGTATGGAACAG
>VKOC01000006.1:25778651-25794950 GCA_009364415.1 Spea multiplicata
AAGGGAGCTAGAAAATCTTAGGAAGCGCCCTCTTGTCTCAAACCGTCAGACCCAAACTGATGAGGACATGTGTGTTGATGCGTCCAAATTTATATTTGATGGGCTTCGGAAGAAAATTACAGCACACCAGCTTCTTGAATGTCAAATCATAACAAAGGCAACATTTGATAAGCTTATAAAGGGGCAGAAATCAGTAGAAGAAGTTGCCGCTGAAATTGAACCATTTCTAAAAGGTGCTGGTGCAATAGCTGGAGTCTCCGTTACACCTAAGGAAAAATATTCCTTTGTAGATGCCAAACGAAAGAAGCTTGTTTCACCTGAAAGCACAGTAATGCTACTAGAGGCACAAGCTGCTACAGGAGGAATAGTTGACCTTCAGAGGAATGAAAAGCTCACGGTTGACAATGCCATAGCTCGAGATCTCATAGACTTCCAAGACAGAGATGCCATTTATACAGCAGAGAAAGCAATAACTGGCTTTAAAGACCCTTTCTCTGGAAAAATAGTAGCTGTTGCAGATGCTATCAAGAAAAATCTAATCAGTCGAGAAGTTGGCCTGCGGCTTCTAGAGGCTCAGTTGGCAGCAGGTGGAATAGTTGACCCAGTTAATAGTATTTTCTTACCAATAGAAGTTGCACTATCACGAGGTGTGATTGATAGGGACATGCACCGAACATTAAATGACCCCAACGATGATGCCAAAAAATTTATTGAGCCCGTCACCAAGAATTATGTCAGTTATGCACAGCTTAGGCAGAAATGCAGAGTTGAGCCTCACACAGGATTTCTTCTGTTACCTGTAATGAAGAGAAGCCTCTCATTCAAGGGAATTCGACAGGCAGTCACACTGCCTGAACTGGTGGAATCTGGAATTATAAGGTCTTCCACAGCTGATCAGCTGGAAGCTGGGCAGATATCAGTGGAAGAAGTCAGTGAGAGAATCAAAGATTTTTTGCAGGGATCTAGTTGCATTGCTGGTATTTACAATGAGGCAACAAAAGAAAAACTAGGGATTTATGACGCAATGAAGAAAGGCTTGTTGAGACCTGGAACTACACTTGAGCTTCTGGAAGCTCAAGCTGCCACAGGATTCATAGTTGATCCTGTTAATAATTTAAGACTTACAGTGGAAGAAGGCTACAGAAGAGGTCTTGTTGGAATTGAATTCAAGGAAAAATTAATATCTGCCGAAAGAGCAGTTACTGGATATAAAGACCCAGAAAATGGAAATATTATATCGTTGTTCCAGGCAATGAACAAAGAACTGATTGAGAAAGGTCATGGAATCCGCTTGTTGGAAGCTCAGATTGCCACTGGAGGAATCATTGATCCCAAAGCAAGCCATCGTTTGCCTGTTGATGTGGCCTATAAACGTGGATATTTCAACAAAGAATTGAATGATATTCTTTCTGACCCAAATGATGACACCAAGGGCTTTTTTGATCCCAACACAGAAGAAAATCTGACTTACTTGCAGCTAAAGGAAAGGTGCATAGTGGATGAGAAAACAAATCTATGTCTACTGCCCCTAAGAGAGAAGAAAAAGTCAGTTCAAACAACACAAAAAAATACCCTTCGAAAGCGTAGGGTGGTAATCGTTGATCCAGACACAAACAGAGAAATGACTGTGCAAGAAGCCTATAGTAAAGGCCTAATAGATTATGCTACATATGTTGATCTTTCAGAGCAAGAGTGTGAATGGGAGGAAATTACTATTACAGGATCTGATGGTTCAACAAGAGTTGTTCTTGTTGACCGAAAAACAGGAATCCAGTATGATGTGCAAGAATCAATCGAATTAGGTTTAGTAAACCAAGCCCAATTTGACCAGTATCGTTCAGGCTCTTTAAGCCTCACTCAATTTGCGGATATAATCGCCAGCAAAAATCTTAGTGATGATGTGTTAATTTCATCAAAGCATGACTCATTATCTTCCTCACCCAGGTTGCGAAGTGGCTCTTATACCAAAAGTGGCTCTTTTTCAGAACCATTAGAAGAGTCAACCCCTATTGCAGCGATATTTGATAATGAGAACTTAGAGAAGATCTCCATTTCAGAGGGAATTCGGCGTGGAATTGTTGACACTATAACTGGGCAGCGTTTACTAGAAGCACAAGCTTGTACTGGAGGCATCATCCATCCTACTACAGGGCAAAGACTCTCACTCCAAGATGCCGTTAGCCAGGGCATAATAGATCATGATATGTCAGCTAGACTTAAGCAAGCCCATAAGGCCTATACTGGTTTTGACGGAGTAAGAGGCTCAAAGAAATTATCTGCTGCAGAAGCAATGAAAGTAAATTGGCTACCTTATGAAGCGGGACAACGTTTTCTTGAGTTTCAGTACATAACAGGGGGTTTTATTGATCCAGAAACACAGTTAAGAGTAACTTCAGAAGAAGCAATTAGAAAAGGCATGATTGATGGTCGGACCGCGCAGAAACTACGTGACATAAGTAACTATCCCAAAATTCTGACCTGTCCTAAAACTAAACTGAAAATATCCTACAAAGATGCACTTGACCGCTCTATGGTCGAAGATATCACAAGCTTGAGGATGCTGGAAGCTGCTTCAGTTTCGTCCAAAGGCATAAGTAGCCCATACAATGTTTCTTCTGCACCTGGATCACGCTCAGGATCCAGATCCGGGTCGCGTAGTGGATCCAGAAGAGGAAGCTTCGATGCTTCATCCTCTTACAATTATTCCTACCAATCTTTTAGCAGTTCCTCTATTGGCAACTAATAACTAGAAGCCTTTTCATATTTGTGTTTTTTTTTTAAACTTTTGCAATAAATGCTACTGGTTATCTTACGTAGGGAAAGAGAGAAAAGTCCACCCCCCATATTTTCCTCATATAGAAAACATATTATAGGTGCACTGATATTGTGGTGTTTTGACACTGAATAATTTTCTACGGGGTTTTTCTGATATGAAACTATTAGACATGAATTGATGTATTCTGCCGTGTTTTAGTAGCTAGTGTAGTTAACATTTTTTCTGTGTCTCTTTTTCTATAAATGCAGCCCTATATAACAATCCAAACTTTTCTTGCAATATTTTGAAAGCAAATATTTTAGAAAGTAGCCTACTAATACAGGTGTATTTGCAATTCATTTTATGTAATATTCTGCACATTTTATGGAGCCTGGTGGAGCTATATCTTTTTATGCAATACTCTCCATATGTTATGGGTGCCTTGGGGAGATACATCTTTTGTATTCATCTTTTGCTTATTTGTAATTTGTTATGGTGGCAATAAAATTGAAAACATTTCACTTGTTTTTATGTGCTTTTTTTAAGGTAAACATAGAACTTACACATACCAGGCAAATGCCTTACTAAACCCTGTGTGTCCTACACAGTGACGTATACTGGCATAGGCAGACTAGGCCCAGGGGAAGCCCATTGTACAAGACTAGACACCTAATGGGTGTCAAGTCACCCAACTGGTCTATTTATGATATGGAGGGTGTGCTGGCTCAGCACAACCTTCATTGACTTTATTATCCTTATCCTTCATATCCTAGCACTCTGTTTCTTATTGTATGGAGACCATAATAAAACGGTGGTACATTCAATAGATTCTGTCCACACTCGTCATACATTTCTTGCAGACACACACAAAAACACACACACAAAGATCAGGTGTATAGGGGTATTCTTGGATGTCAGATTTGATGGGCTTGTTATTGTAATGGCATAACAAATTATGAATTATTCAATTCAAGAAGATACCACTGTTGCATGGCACAATATACTGCCTCAACGCTACGGAACTATTTTTCATGATTACAGTAGTGATAAAATCAGTAAAATTCCAACCTTTCTGAAAAGTTGGCTGATGGGACTGAGAACACTTAACAAAATCATATCCAGATTCTGGAAAACACTCCAGAACCTCTGCTACAACGTATCTACTGATGAAAAACCAAATACGCTTTCATCTTAAAATATGAATATAATTACGTTGGCACTGCATATCCACATAGCATGCATTCTGCAAAATGGGCAAAGGTGTACAGCAGACTTGTGTCCAGCACAAATAGTTTCGGCAAACTTTGTTAACTAATAATAAATTTCTTTTTATGGAACTTTATTTTATAATGTCACAATGATTAATGGTCACAAACTACATTAGAAATCAGCATTCCACAGCGATGTAGAATGGGTAAACATGGCATAACAATTAGTAAATAACAGAACAATCTGACTTGGAAAAGCAAGAGATAAGGAAGTCTCATGGATACTCTTGCAAAAGCATGGGCCACCAAAAAAGGGAGAGTTATCTAAAGAGCTAAAAGTGGTGGGCTTTCAATATATATATTCCCTCTTAAAATCTTTCTTTAATCATAATTATATAGGTTACTTTAATGTGCTGAGCTGCAAACTGTAATATCTACTAGATCTACTCTATATAGTATGGCCAAAAGTATCGGGACACCTGATCTTTATACGAGCAGGGACTTTGATGACATTGCATTCTTAATACAGAGACATTAATATGCAGCTGTTCAACCTTTGCAGCTATAACAGCTGCCACTCTTCTGGGAAAGCTTTCCACAAGGTTTTGGAGTATTTCTATGGACATTTTTGCCCACTCATCCTGTAGAGCATTTGGGAGGTCAGGTACTGATGTTGGACAAGGCTTGACTCTCACTCTCTGTTCCAGTTACCTACACACACACATTAACATTTTTACACTCATGGACTTTCAAGGATGCTACCTGGGAACTTTCTAAATGACCCTGAGATTCTGGAAATACTAACCCTTTAAATGGCCCATCATGAAGATTATGTACATGGGCTTGCCAAATATGTTATCAAAATGGCTCTAATACGATTCTCATGGAAATGTTGACTTGTCATTATTTAAAGATACACTTAATTGGGTCACCTCATTCAAGCAGGAATATCAAGATACTGGAAGCAAAGGAACCAATTGGGAGTCTTACATATGATCCCAGCAGTGTAGAGTAGGAAGGAGTCAGTTCCAGACTGTGTGACCCTGAAATTTTGGCCCTTCACCCTGAGATTGGGGCAGAAATCCTGAGAGTTCCTGGCTATGATTACACGGGGCCATCAAAGTTTTTCTCACAGCAGAAGCTCACTGGGCATGACCATCTCAAGGTTTGACACTGAGTCTCAGGGGTTTTTCCCCAATCTCGGCTTCTCAAAGTACAGGTGCAGAGTATCCGGACCAGTCTTTTAATTCTACACTGCTGTGACTATATAAGATTCCCAAAAGGTGTGTTTGCTGACCGCCATACTCCCCCCTCCCGCAGTCCCTCGGCTATGAGCGTCAGGATGAACACAGCCTCAGGGCTGGGGGCCTGGGACCCATAGCACCTTCCTAAAGTTCACAGGAACAGCAGAAATAAAAACACAGAGCTCATGAGTGAGCACTTATTTTAGTGTGAAATGTGTCTGGATTCTTTGGCACTTTATTTAATAAATATATTTGATACTACTTACATCGTAAGGTTGATATACCTATTTGAATGCAGGTCTATTTTTAAATAATGAGAAGTCAAGTTTTGCATACGGACATGTATGAGAGCCCTTTGTTGAGTCGTTACATAAAATCTTTACAAATGGGCTATCAAAGGGTTAGTATTTCAAGTGCCTAAGGGGCACTTCATAAAATATAGAGAAGCTGGTACACTGAGACCACACTCTCCTGTAAGTTCACCTGCTGAGTGGAAAAAAAAAACCAACAAAAAACATACAAAGATATAAATTAACTAACCGTAGCAGATATCTCATAAAAGCATCAATGAGTATACAAACCCTTCTGTGAGTATAGATTCCACATACTGCTGCAAACCTCTCTGCATGTGCAGAGCCATGCCAGGGACAATGCCAGCAGTGCAACGGCGGGGAAATGCCCACAACGTCGATGGGATCGCCAACCTGCATAAGCGGGACCCTGTATAGCCAGAGGCAGAGGGTTCCCAGGTATTCAGAAGCCCAGGGAAGCAATGAGAGACGATCCCCTGATGTCTGATTTCCACTCGTGGCTATAAGGCTATAAGGGACCTGGGATCACACTGCTGTCTGAATGCTTTGTCTCCAGGACATGCACCTGGGGGGGGGGGGCAAACTCTCCCTATCCTGCTCCTTATAGGAGGCAAGAAGCAGCATTGCAATGGAGTGGAGATAACCTGGCACCCCAGACATTTGTCACACTGACCCAGACGCCTGGTAAGGAGCTCTGGACCTATTGGTGAAATCTGGAGTGTGTCAAGGTGTAGGAATGTGACGTTTGTGTGTGCCTACCTTAACATTTAGGATACATTTCAGCGTTCTCCCTCCATAATAAGTTGGAATAGATCTATGACCACGTATGACACTGTTACAGATGGGTTCCACCTTAAACTAGATGTCAGTAGTACTGACGTGACAATTCATTAAAAGATTTCAAGCTTGCAAGCATAGCCCCCTTTATGTTGTCTGTCAGTTCTAGTTTTGTCTCACCCTTTGAATGTACTTACTGTAATAAGCACTGCATATAGAAATTAATAACGATAAAAAGCAGGTATAGAGCATTTTTGTTTGTCAGCAGGTGGGATTTTGTAATTGATAGCTGTTTCAGTAAACAAGGCATTTAGAAAAATAATGTATTTTATTCCCATAAACGCTTTTTATAAAAACCTTTCTGCTGCGTATTTACACATTCTTGCCACTTTTATGGCTGTAGAATACTGAAGTATTTCCTTCAGCCTAACCAAACCTGATGCCCTTACAAAATTACTTACCGGGCACCCTCAGAACGGGGGAACCCCACTGAAGCATCAATACCGCACGTCCACTTACTACTAACGACATCTACTTCCTTATTTGTCTTCCAACTTCCAAGAGCGAGCTTTTGAAACGCTCCCGCCCCGCCTCTTCTCGCCAGCGGAAATTCCCGGTTGCGGGGACACAATGGCAGAGCGGAGACTTGGCAAGTCGCAAACCATTTGCTCGGAGTTACAAGAGTTTTACCGAGCAATGTCAGGCCGTTTGTCTAGGCTGCTGGAGGAGCTGGGGGGGAAGATGACTTACGCACCGCGGAGAGCAGCGGTGCCGACCCATAACCCATCCCTGACCTTTGCTTGTTACTATTAATGTAATCCGTAGGTAAAGGAAGGGGTGAGCCCCCCATTCAGTCATATGATTCTGGGAGCAACTATTTAGGTCTTAATAGGCAATGCTCAATGCGGCTTACAGGATTTATCTGGTATTAGTAGATCAGAATATATATAAATACTAATTAAAGAATGAATGGAATGAGATGAGTCGCTCTGCAATGATCTGTGTTGCTTGGCTCAATAAGTTGTATTTTTTTCTTCTTTATAGGATACCGCGCTATGCCCGTACGACAATAATCATCGAATGCCTAAATCCTCTCTCGAGAAGCACGTAGCTAAATGTAGGCTCCGGAAACTGGGTTATAGCAAGGAGGAGGAGGTAGGTAATAAAGGTGCATTGCGATGGCTTCTGTCTGAACGGCCCCTTTTCGCTAGTTAAGTCTTCTTTTTTTTTTTTCTTCTATACAGGCAGAAATATACGATCCTCGCTATTTCTATGAAAAAGCAAATGTACCTTCGGTTGTCATAGGTATGTCTATTTCCATTCGCTTCTAGCCAATAACAAAACTGCAGCAAGACTTTTCTTTCACTGTTTTGCATGGCTTCTTTACTGGGGACCAGGTAACAACAGCTCCATTTTTTTCAAGTATAATATATATATAAGCTACCCTGATTCTCTTGACAAAATTATGAGGGGAAAAAAAGAAGGGACACCTTGCTACTAAGTGTTCAGCGGACTGCATCCCAGTCTCTGTTAAATGGGTTATTTGATATCGGTTTATTGTTGTAAAAATGGGGCCTAACATTAATTTACCCAGATTTCCTTTCTCTGATTGATACTTAAGGGAACGGTTCGATGTCCCTGACAGCCCCACAGAGTAATTTGCATTCTTCCAAATGCTTGACCAGGAAGATGCAGCCCTGCTGCAGCAGCAACACTCCACCTCCATGGTCAGGCTATTCTTGCCACTGAGTAGCTGGTTCAAGCAGCCAATCAGAGGCAGGAAAGTGCTCCTTATTGAAATTAATTGTAACACTTTCCACACACGCACACAAAGGGCTGAACATACCCCGCAGAGCATGCTCTGGAGGTGAGTTTATCCTGTGCATTGACATGGATCCAAATGCGTTTCCTGCACAGCGTTTTGCTGGGGCATGGGAAACCTGCCAATAAAAAGTACATATGAAGACTGGAGTGTCCCTCTAGGTGTGTTCTAATCACAATTTCGATCCTATATTACAGAATTTATTTCCTTGGATATCCTTGTTTAATGCCATCAGTTTATTTAGAAGAACCTAATTTATCCCAAGTGAGCTTGTCTTAGTCCATTGATTTTTCTGTGTGATGTTATTAATGTTTCCTTCCCTAGCTATTTCTTTCTTGATTTATGCCTAATGTAAATTTCAACTGGTATTTATGAATCTTAAATATGTTTCTCTACTTTGTTGTATTCTCAACATAGTCAGGAAAACATATGTTATGAAAACTTATATAAAAATATATTTTCTGTTTTACTTAAAAGAAAAAAAATGTTCATATGACTTCTTTTCTCCAACAGACAAAGATAAGCAGTTTCAGATAATTAAAGAAAATAGGGATAATGCGACAAGTGGCAGAGATGATGGACCCTATGACAAAAGTAAGTGTGGCAATAGCTACTTGTGAAAGATAAACGTGAAATACAGATGCTGACAATGCCGCCATCAGTGGTTCATGAGAAATCAAGGCTTTGATGAGAATATGTGCTCGTACCAAGACTTACTTTTATTTTATGTTCATCATGTGAAGGAGTGCACCAGGGAGCATATGGGAAGTTATGCCAAGTTATGTATTTTTCACAGGTTGGACAGCATCATCAAATTTGACAAGATATGTAAAAACAAATCTTATGCTATCAATACCTAAATATGTTTGGAAATGCATGTTTTCCATCAAACTCAATATACCACTGTTGATGATGATAATAAAACATCAGCTCATCGTATGTCTGCCAAGCTCCTAAATCAATATTTATACATTACCGCGGTATACCCCTGCCACCGGAGTGATGATTTTTTATTTTTTTTTACTCTAATGGATACGTTAGATGTACTGTACTGATTTGGAGGTTGGGATGTCTTGAAATTGATACACATTGCGCTGTTTTATTACTTTAAGCACAACAGTGGTTGTCTTTGGTTCTTTCTCTTTTTATAACAGGGGTGAGTATAAAATGGATATCTTGCCATTTTCCGATACGATCCCATAAAGACACGATTTATATCACCACCACCGCCGTCGTAGTAGCTGAGTATATTCTGGGCAACCATCGCTTTGTATCAAGAATGATCCAGTTTGCTTTTGCAGGCTTTCTGGGGTGTTTTTAGGTTACATAAATTTTGTGCTTGGTTTCAGATGTCTTAAAGAGTTACCTTTTTATCCTGGTCCAATACATGTGACTTTGCCAGTGCCTCATTGTATGAGGGTGGGCAATAGTGAAAAATAGCTTCTGCACATGTCGCATACAGTATAAAGTAGTTTGGGCTCGTTGGTGCTGTCGCAACAAACCGAGAAACACATTTTCCTCTTCAAACCTTCCTTAAGTATTAAGAAAAACACTTTAGCTTATAACCTTGATTTTGAATCCTTCCAGATAGGAAAAGATGTCTTATGACGGGTCGATTCTATATCTGCGGCGTATGCAGTCTCTATTTACATTGTCATGTTCTGACACTTTACACAGGAGGAAGTTACTCTGAACTCCGAGAGTAAAGGATATCACAAGAGTTTTGCAGAATTTAATACATCCAGTGCCACCTTAACCTTTTTTATCACTGGTCTCAGTGGTTTAAAACAATCTGTCTTGCAAAATGAAATTTCAATCTTCCCTTTCTAATCCGGTAATAGCAAATAATCGGTAAGGAGTATGAACCCCTTCGCAAGACTCTGTGTAGCAAAATTTGCGCTAGTATGCGCTAATTTGGAAGTCTTACTTGAACCATAGCCACTAATAGCTGGGTATATCTGATTTATAGGGATGTGATGACTATATGGTTTTATCCATTATTCTGTGCAACCAGTCTGCTCGCACTGAGAAATTTGGTTCAATATATTTGATAAATGAAATCAGGTATTTCACACCCTCCTGTGTTAATTTGTGGGTATATTTTCCGTGTATGTGAATGTGTGTAGGATTATGTCAATAGCTTTGTTGGTAAATAATCTCCCACTAATGCCAATCTTTTCATTAACTGCAGGTGCATACTCCTCTTCTCCCGTTGAGGTTCCTCAGAATCACAAGCATGCTATCTGTGACCTGACACCGGCGGACCGACTGGCCATCTATGACTATGTCCTTTGTGAAAGTAAGAAGCAGAGAGCCATAACGCTTCTGGATCAGAATAATTCTGATCTTTTTGAGGATTTGGCTGCCAAGATCAACCAAGGTAAAGGTTCTGTGTAATTTGTTTTTAATGTTTTTATTAGCACTGTAAAAAGTTGTAGCACTAAGAGAGGCTGTATTTTATCATTCTTAATAGTCTGTAGGTATGGATTAGTAGTACGGAATTTCGGCTGAGTAAAGGGACAACATAGACTATGAAGTCAAAATGCTTTCTTTATAATATTTTTAGACAAACTATTAGAAGTAATATCTGATGTGACCATAAACGCCTCTTTACAATTCCAGCCACACTGGTCAGTATAGCTCCATGGATGTGGCTATTTTACAAGTTGGCGTATTGACAGGCTTTAGTATTTGTAAGATTTTGCGCTGGTACTTCTTGCTTATCTCTGTAGGAAGTGCAGCCATTAAAACAAGTCTACTTCTGTAGACTAGAATCCCCTTCTTTTTGTAATTATACACAAGCACAGCAATTAACACACTGAAAGAACAATGTCCTGATTATTTTCCCTGTTTGTTTGTTAGATGATGGCCAGAAAGGTCCTAAATCGCACCTTGAAATCATGGCAGAAATGAGAGATTATAAGAGACGAAGACAATCTTACAGAGCAAAAAACGTTCACATAACTAAGAAGTCGTACACAGAGGTAAGGCGCTTCAGAAACAGAGTTACCGGTAGTATGGCTTCCTCGAAATACACACTAAAATATCTTTTGAGTTACAATCCGGTAGTCTTTTTTTTTATTGTGATGGTAATTATGGACTGCGTGATATTATTTGGCTTTCTGTGAATCGGTACACCTCTTGCTTTTGATGTCTCCAGATTCTTACCTAGGAAAAGTGACCGTTCTATTTCGCATAAGGGCATTATCATTATTTGCTTCCGTGTTTTTTGTTTCCAAGAAGAAGTCACTGATTTCTCTTTACAGATAATACGAGATGTCATAGATGTGCACATGGAAGAGCTAACCAGTCACTGGAAGGATGAAGCACATGATGAAGCAAGCTCCTCCATTTCATCATCCTCTGTTAGACGGCAAGTGATGCTTTTCTTAGGATTATTTTGGGTAGAACTCTAGGCTGTCTGTTAAATGCTTGAGTAAATGTTTATCACCTCTCCTTTATTTTTATTTTATTTTCTTTAATCAAAATCGCTGCCTTGGCCGAATTGCAGAAGGAGCCATGGGGCATATGTCGCTTTTGCTCCTGTCTGTGGGTGCTTCTAAGCCTTGGTGTAGGTTATGTTCCCTTACTAAAGCAAAAGACCAACAGGGGGCGGAATATACCTTCAAGATTGAACAAATTGTGTAATATGTAAAACTTGTTACTAGAGGGAGCATAGTGCTGCTGTGTGGGAGACATGCATACTTTGCCTGCTACTTATCTCCTACGTAACTCGCACCCATGATTTAAAACGTTTGTTCCGGGAAATTGTGTCATGAATGTGTTGCATCATCGCACTTTGCGCAGTTCCACCACAACAAAATTCCTCTGGCTTCAACGCAACAGCGATGGAATTCTAGTTTCCTGGATTACATAAAGCCAGATATTTTAATCATGTCTGGTTGTCAAGCATCCAGGGACCTGAAAAAGACACAAGGCTGCATTAAATCCAAATGTGTTTACCACAAGTATCTGACTCGTGAAGTACCAGGCTACTGTACGGCATGCAGAAGAAAAAAAATCAGGCAGACCCATTATTTTTATATATATCTATATCACGGTGTGTGTGTGTAAGTAATTTGATGAATTGTTTGTGTTTCCTGTAGGAAAGAGGTGCCGAGGTCACCCTCCCTAGATTCCAGGCATTCCACTGATAGTCATTGGGACAGCCGGCATTCTGGACGCCACAGAGAACGCAGCAGGAGCCCACGCAGACACCGCAGTCGGGATAAAGAGGACTCTAAACAGAAGAGAGACAGGCAAGATTTACGTTAATTAAAATTACAGCTCATTTTGGTTATCTGAACCATCACAGACATAAAGAATGAGCTTACAAATGCATATGGAAATCTTCTGAGTGTTTAAAGAGACACATGGGATCCTAGACAACCCTTTCAATACAAGTCAATGGGTGTGCTTGCCAAAAATGTGCAAGGTGGGGTTTCATTAAAAGCAGACACCCCCCCCACAAACGGTGGCCTTGAATATACACATTACAGAAGATGTGTTCAGAGATGTAGAATGCATGCAATTGCATGTATTTAAAGATACCACCCAGCTATGGTGTGGTCTCTCTAAACTTATGCTATCTTTTGTTTCAGGGAGAAAGAACGCCACCACAGTCATAAAAGAAGACGACACAAAGAAGACTAAGCACTGTTTGATTCATTTTGTAATGTAATGTTTCTTGAAACGTATTAAATATGAGTTACTGAGCAAAACTCGACTGTGCTCTTAATTTGAGACAATGATGTGTTAACAGACACCTCGGGGGTCTATTCACTAAAGGGAGAATAGTTGTGTTTCAGCTACTCATAATGAATAGCATAAAGTGGAATATTGTATAATGTATAGTTAAGTTAGTGAGCTTTCTTCACTGTTTGACTTATGAATTATACAGGGCCAGCTTAGCCTTTTGCTGGGAAATACTGTCAGTGTTGACCCTTTATAAAAATTGTCAATGAGCTTAAAACACCAGTGAAGGGGCACTCAAAACTCCATGTCAATGCACGTGATTTTGGAACGAGATGATCGACCAAATGTCCACATATTTTCAGTAATGTAGCATTTATCATTTTCAATACCCTATTGTTGATTTAATGTTTCATTTATTATTGACATGGGTTCTTCATCTTTAATAACTAGTGATGTGTGCTGCATATGCTTATGTTTTTTTTACAGAGGGCTTCATTACACTAGCTGTCATTTGTACGTTTTTTTAATGTGTGTGGCTTGTCCTATAAATGCAATTAAATGAAACTAGACGAACGTGTGAACAGTGCTTTATTCGCTAAATGCATCGTGCAAATTTAATGCAATTCTTGGCCAAAGGCTAGGAGAATAAGCATTTTGTATAAGACATGTGTAACTGAGAGATATTTGACAGCTAGGTGGCATTTTTGAACATACATGTTATGTCTCATGACCAAGCCATCTCATAAATCCTATGTCATGTGATATGCAGTAAGACACTGACGTTGAAAACTTGACTTATTTGGAGATATTTGCATTTCTTAGGTTAGGTATTTCTCACCCGTTGAGATGTTGCTTCTGAAGCTCTGAGACGATCAGACCAAGTTCTGAGGGTGCTTAAAATGCTGCTGTAAAGACTTCTCTCCCTGAGCTTGGGTAATTCATAACGCAACAATAGTACAATAATGGTGAAGCTGCTAGAAGACTTGTAATAATACAAAAAAACAACTCATTTTAAGAAAATAAAATCAGAAATAGAAATTTTTATTTGAAGATGATGAATCCATCGCATGCAAAGGTAAGAGGCTGTTTAAAACTTTTTTTTCTTGAACATATTTTAGGCAAAATTGTGTTTTCTCCACTTTAAAACTAAATCGTTTGAATTATAGAATGAGCATTTAAAAAAAGAGGTTTGTACATTAAAAAGTACACGGTTAAACTGTGGATTTTTAAAACTCTTAATATGATTTCGGTCAGTATTTCTATGTGGTGTTTCAAAGTCACTTGCACATGGGGTGAGCTAATTCATTGTAGTGCATTAAGTCAACTCTTATGGTTTCAAAGATCAAAATCAAGCGTCTATATGGAAACTAAATTTGATAGGAGAAAAGAACGAGGTGATCCGCTTTTCTACCCAAGACCTCCAAAATTCCTCCTTGGTCTTGCCTTACATTCATGATATGCCTTATGCCTGTCTTCTAAATGCTAAAATCCCCTCTGGTTTCACGCTAGGTCCTCTTATTCTAGCATTTTTCCACCTTAATAATAAAGCAATTCCCTGTTGCAGTTATATCCCCTCTCTCATTTTGTCCAGTCTGTGTTTTGAAGCACTTTTATTAATTCCTGATCAATTTAATCTGTGGACCGTTTTGAAAATCAAAATTTTACTATCACACTGGTCTAGACTTTTTTTTTTTTTAATTTGAAAGAATAAAAAAAAGATAAAGGGGAATTGTCTTGACACAAAACAAGAAATCTTGCATTGTGAATTAAAATGCTGGTTAATTACTTAAATCAATCAATAGGCATTTAATCTGTCTTTCAGATTAAATACTCACTACCCATAACAAAATGTGTCTGATCTTTACAACTAAATAAACCACATTTGGTGCTGTGTTATTTAAGCAAATTACCCCAGTTCTGTGGATTCACTTTGTTTAGCCACAATATTGAGTAATTAAAAATTTCCAGCTACTGAACTTTCAGTTCTAATGCCATGTCCCATGCTGTGCAGTATCCATTCATAAGGATTTGCTTGTGTCATTGTGTTCCCAAAGTTATCTTTGTAACCCATGATGCTGAAATTCGGAATCTTATTTTTTTGTACTGACTTTCTGATTTCATATTTAAATGTAGCAGATCAGAGCAACAGAATACCAATTTAAGCTACCGACTATATTTTGGTTGACCCCAACCTCTCTGTGTGTTTCTCAAGGTAGAGAGAACAAACAGAGACCTCAAGTTTCTGAAGGACACGTTTGTTTTGCTTCTGTTTGCACTAATCCATAGTAGGCATACCAACCTATAGAATGGGATGTTTGGTTTCCCAGACAGAGTTCTCTAACTTGCCAAAGCCCCTGGCACCTTTGCTTGTCAATCATTACATTGTTCTGAGAACTATCTCTGTGGGCTGCAGGGCTCACAGGACATTCCAGGTCCTAAACTAGTGATAAGAATATGGGTTGATGTGGGTCTTTAGAGGCTAGTTAGCCAACATAAACCTGCTTACTATTTACATCTCTATATACATCAAATGTTTTCCAGTTGATCATCTTGGCAATTATCTAGCACTATTATCTAAAATGATCATACTTGCAGAATTTTTCTTCTTAAGATAAAATTCTTACATTTTATATTACTAAGCAATATAATTGGTGTTTTCGGTTGGGATTTTGTAAAATGTAACACATTGTACCAGCCTCCACCTCTCCTCTGGTGCTAAAAATGCAATTTCTTCATTTTTCACTGAAGAAGCTTACATTTTGGAGACAGCCTTCATAGGTCTTTGGTGTATACAAGCAGAATGTGCTTTATGTATATATTTATTTGTATCAAACATTTATTATATGAAGATGGATTACAATATCTGACTATTGCGTAACTGGTTTGTTCTAGTGGTTCTTCTACTAGGTCGGGCTCCTAGGACATTTTATTTCAGTGGATGTAATTCATCTGTGTAAGTACCTGTAGCGTGAGTTGTATTTAAATGAATCATTCATTCTAAAAGACGTCATAAAATGAGACTCCTCAACATTTTATAAATTGTAGTTATTTCAGAAGCCAGTATGGGATGCTTAGTCTTCTACTAGATTTACTCAATGTCATTTGCTGACTGACCGCTCGTTCATGAGACACATTGTTGGATCTATGCACCACTGTAATGAACAGCACGTCAAGTTTATCATTTTTAATTTCTGGCAATGTCCTGCTGAGCTGGATTAAAAAGCCTTAAAGCCCCATATACACCAACTTCATAATTATATAATTGCTGCAAGATCTGGTGAAATATCATCAGAGAGGGGAGGCAGATATCAACAGATCTCAGGTGCTGAATAGGTATAAATATACCTGGAAAGCAAATACCGTAAATTTAATATTGAATATGCACTTTCTTAATATATTTCCTGGTCTCTTGATATGACCGATGGAAGAACGATACAGACATATGTAGAACATACTAAAACACTTACCGTTTTCAATATAGTTGGTT
>VKOC01000006.1:25810309-25875254 GCA_009364415.1 Spea multiplicata
AAACAGTGTTCTTACTTGAAGCTGATTAACGGAAGGGTAGCGTGATTGTATCTGATTAATGTGTACAAAATGCGTTTCCTCTAAATGTTCATGTTAAGTTATGTGTTATAATATCAGCTCCTTTAAGAATCACATGTTGTGTGATGGTGGGAGTGTGTTTGCAGTCACATTTTTCTGTGTCCACTAGATGGCGCTTATGAGCATAATTGTCAATTTATTTTATTCCCATAATGCATTGTTACAAGTCACTTACATAAAGGATTGAATGGTCTTGACATTAGAAGTCATAAAGTTATCCATGAGAATCATAAGCCATCTGATTAATCTGATTAAGAAAATTCAAGCTACAAACCCCTCTCTTAGTTCACAAGCAGGCAAAAGTGGTATGTAGGTGTATTTCTGTCTTATGAGTTTCCAGTCATGTGTTTTTTGATGTAATTGACTGTATGTCTGATTTGTCTTTCATATTTATCTTTATTTAGTTCTACGGTGTTGATGTAAATGTCTTAATTGGAACCTATGTGCATTAAACATCTGTGAGATAAGAACCTCAGCCTTCTCATTGTGACTAAGGGCGGCATAGGCATATTTCCAAGACTTTTGGGAATTGGATTCAAGGTTTTTCAATATTGGCAAGAGTTATAGGCGAGGAATGCCCTGAAAAATGTTCGACACTTTTTACCAAGCAGGATTTCATTTGGAATGCATGCAGGACGTATGGTGGTTTGAGATGATGGCAGTATGACGAGCAGTTCCGCCAACGCTTGGCGGCCATCTATAGGCTGGGTTTTGGTTGATACATCACTTGTCATATCCCCAGGATTGTTCGGTTAATGACGGTATTTCGGCAGAGTGGTGTAAGGTGGCGTCATTTGATAAAGCGGTTAGGATGGTTCGTGCTGCGAGTCCAGGGGCTCTGCTGGCAAAGATTGACATTGAGGGGGCGTTTCGCTTGCTCTCAGTTTATCATTTTATGTGGATATGAGCCTCCCTATGGGTTGCTCAATATCTTGTTTTTATTTTAGGTGCTTTAGCTATTTTTGGAGTGGGTGGCGTGGGAGCAGGCGGGTATGGCCTCTATCCTTCACTACCTTGATGATTTTTTGTGTATTGGGTCTGGTGGCTCCGGGGACTGTCTTCATCTCTTGGAGACTGTGCAGGGCATGATGCGGTGGTTTGGGGTGCCCCTTGAACCCGATAAGACGGAAGGGCCGACTACCTGGAATCGAATCGATATTGATTCTGTAGCTATGGAATGTCACTTATAAGTACTAGTGTAGAGAAATTCCTGAAAGGAAAATCTCAGGGGATGAGGAGTAGGGGGTTGAAAGATCAATCAGAAACTGGTTCAGTTGATGAGGTAACTACAAAACTGCCAAATGAAAAAACTGAGGATATTTGAAAGCAAATACTGCAGAACCAGGAGCGATAGTATTTGTTTTTATTTTAGTGAAAACATTTTCACTAATATTCAAAAATACTATCGCTCCTGGTTCTGCAGTATTTGTTTCCAAATACACACTCCATGGAATGTCGCTTGCCTGCCGACCTGAAGGGGTTTGTGGCTAAGGTGCGGGGGATGCAGAAGATTCAGCTTTGCCAGTTGCTGAGAGGCAGCTTCGGGAACAGAGTGTGGAGACTAGCCCCAACCCTGCCCGATTGTTTCATTAAGAGTATGCAGAGGTTAACAAGGCGCTGGTATGGGGGGTTAAAATGAAATATGGAACCTCTACTCAAATGAGACCCGGACCCAACAAACTGATCTGTCAACTGTAATGTGCATGTTGCAATTTTGAACCTACAGTGCCAAAGAGACAGTAAAATACTTTGGGATGTCAACTTTCAAAAAATATATACTTTTGTTTTTCTTTTTCTGGTGGCTATTGGGCACAAGTCCCAGCATACCTGCATGGCAAGCTCATCCGCCGTGGTGACGGGGGAGGCATCCAGATGGTGCCCCACGACATCTGGTTTCTCCTCCGGTGTCTTCAGACTACAGTGGCTATACAAGCAGCCTTGAACACAAGGGATAAGTCACTGCATTTAGACTTCGTACTGTAAGGACTTACCAGGAGTTGGAGCACACCCAAAATAACACTGCTCAGAGTGACAGAACAGAGAAGTCACTTGAGCAGTGAGAGCGGGGGCAAAACAGGTATGCACACAGTACAGACAGAGGATATCCAGAAGCAGAGTCAAACGTAAGAAGAGGTCAGGGCTGGCAGACCCAAACGGTGTACCAAAGCAGAAGTCAAAGTGCAGGGAATCAGGCATATAACAGCAGCGCATTCAGAAGAAAAACAAAACAACCAGATACTGGGCTGGAGATGAGGCTGATCTTTTAACCCCTTCAGTTCCCTATGGACGTACCGGTACGTCCTGCCCTTCTTGCAGATTAGGCTGTCGTTTGACAGCCTGGACCCCCCCAACAGCAGAAGCCAGCATCGCCGGCTTTCTGCTGCCCGATCTGATGTAAGAGCTTTTCGCACGAAAGACGGAAATCTGTTACATTTTTATTTTTTTTTTCATTGAAAAGTTTTTATTCATCGGAACCTTGGTAAAATACAGAAAGAGTGTCATCAGTTCACAGTGGATAAGAAAGAACCGTCGCACAGGACGGTACAATAGTAATGCAAGCAGCGTAAAAAGAGACATAAAACCTTGACACAACAAATTGGTGATAGGCGGGAGACTCCGAGGGGCAATGAAAGCATGAGCATCCAGAGAAGATGGAATGTTGGAAACTCCCCGTAACCGAGAGCCCGGTCGGTCGGGTCGGATCCGATGAGTTTTGTGGTTATTGTTTTTTGTAAACACAGTGAGATCGAATTTTGCAAATTGTATAAAAAAGTATTGAATAAACATAACAAGTGGCAACGAAAGCCAAACTGCCAGTGGAGCCTATCAAATGCTTTTTCAGCGTCGAAGGAGATAAATAGGCTGGGGCGTTTATGTTTGGCTGCGTCCCGAAGGGAGTTTATGAATTTGCGAGTGTTATCGGAGGGTTGGCGACCCAGAACAAAGCCCACCTGATCTGGATGGAGAAGGGAAGGCAGCAGGGGGGCCAGCCTGTTTGCCAATATTTTTGCATAAAGTTTGATGTCGGTATTAAAGAGGGAAATGGGTCGAAAATTGGGGCGAAAAGTGTGAATGTCTGCGAGTGATGGCTGGAAGATAGAAGTGTCGTTGTGAAGATTGTATAATTTTGAGGAGTAGGCAGTGAAAGTCTCCACCATTTGGGAAGGGTTGCGAATGTCGTGGCCGGTGTGGTCAGTGAGAGGGACGGGACAATGAGAGAGTGTGTCTTAGCTTCTTAGCCAAGAGGGAGTCGGCTTTGTTGCCTTTTGCGTAGAATTTTTGTTCGAGCTTCAGCAGCATATAAGCCATGGAGCGGGCATTAATTTCTGATAGTTGAAATTGGATGTGCTTGATTTTGTGCATGAGAGAGTCGGTTGGGTGGCGTTTGTGGACTGTTTCACAATCGTGAAGCTGAAGAAGTAGGGAGGTTTTTTGAGCGTGAGACTGTTTTTTGAGATGGGAAGCTAGACTGATGAGTCGTCCACGTATAACCGCTTTATGAGCGTTCCATATCGTGTCCGCAGAGGCATCAGGGGCGGTGTTGTCTTGGAAGTAGTGTGTGAGATGCGTCTTTATTTGTTCCTTATGTGCGTGGTTGAGCAGCAGGCTGTCATTGAGGCGCCAGCTGCCTTTTCCAGATATGGGTGGGAAAGTTTAAGGGATAGTATGAGTGGGGCATGGTCAGACCAGGATATTGACCCTATGGAGCACGACCTAGCTGATTGGAGAGTGAATTTTTCAAGAAAGATGTAATCTATGCGGGAGTATGATGTGTGAGGTGCTGAGAAATAAGCGTAGTCTCGTTCGGAAAGGTGTAGGACCCTCCAAGCATCGAATAATTGGTGAGAGTGTAGGAGAGAGGACATATTGGAGCCGAGTGTGTGGGTGCAGGAGGAGCGTGAAGTCTGTCTGTAGGTGGAGCTGCTGTCCAGTCGAGGCTGTAGGGCGGCATTCAAATCCCCGCATAGGATAACCTGGCCTTGTTTTAGGTTCTCTAATTTAGTAAAAAACGAGCTGAAAATTTGTGTTTGGGAGGTATTAGGAGCATAGAAGGAGGCTATGGTATAGCAAATTGAATTAATGTCACACACCAATATGAGGTAGCGTCCCTGCGGGTCGGGGCATTTACGTATCAGAGAAAATGACAGAATATTTGAAAAGAGGAGCAAGACACCCGCCCTTTTGGTGGCGGCCATGGAGTGATATTGCCATGTGAAGCGTTTAGAAAACAAATTAATCGTGCTAGACTTTTTGAAGTGCGTTTCTTGAACACAGATGATATTAGCCTTATGGGTCTTGGCCTCAGCCCATAGGGAGTGTCTCTTCTGGACTGTGTTAAGACCCTTAGCGTTGATAGAAAGTATAGTTAAATCAGCCAATGGTAGGTGGTATGGGGGATGATATAGGAGGAAGGACCCGCAGGGGAGCTGAGCCTCCAACATGGAATGTGGGGGCATACCATTTAGGCGACCACACCCGACCAGTCAAGACACGGCAACATAATGTGAAACATTCCAGGTCGAATACATTGCATATTAAAATCATAAAGAAAAGGTGTATAAAACAATAAAAATGCATAACTAGGACGTATTGTCCAAACATGATGAAGGGAAAGTGAGCTAAAGATGTAGATAGCACCGGTGGTGGAAGGGTGTTATTGGTAAAGACTCATTTAGGAGGAGTCCGCGCAGCCAGATATGAGCGTGGTTGTGTGTGGAGGTAAGGTCGGAGCGTGAAAAGAGAGAACGTGTGGATGATAGGCGTGTAAAGGGAAGAGTGTGTGTTGGTGTGTGGAGTGCGGGTGAGCGATGCCCCGTTATAGGGGCCTGTTAGTGGCCCAATGGTTGGAAAGGAAAGGTCATGGGCCTCTGTGGGTCAGACCCAGAGTGTGAGGGCACTTGGCACGCATAATAGGTGGGCTAGAAATCGGGGGTAGCCCAGGAAGGCCAAATTGTGTGTATGGTGCAGATAAAATAAACATGTAAAAATCTAAACATAAAACGAAGCTTAAGTATTGTCTAAACGGCTCTAGGCCAAGGTATCAGCGGGGGGGGGGGGGCCCAAATGTGGTGAGAAATGCCACAGGTTACCGTCCTGGAGAGCGATGCCTCAAGTTTTCTTGGACCAGTCCCTTTTCAATTTTTTTTTGTGGGGAGATCTTGTCCGTCGTAGCATCTGGAGGTGGTGGAGAGGAACCTGTGTCCGGATCGATCCCCCATTTGCGTAGAAGGGCCATGCCGTCCTCGGGGGTGTGCAGGATAGTTGTGGATCCATCTCTGGCGACGATGAGGCGGATGGGGTAGCCCCATCTGTAGGAGATCTGTTTGGATCGCAAGAGGCTCGTCACAGAGGCAAAGGAACGGCATCGCTTCGCCCAGGAGATGTTTGAAGAGATCTGTGACGAAATCTTGTAAGGCATCTCGGCCTGTGTCCTCCGGGATGCCCCGCAGGCGTATGTTATTCCGGCCGGAGCGGTCCTCCAGGTCTATCACCTTCATCTGGAGGTGGGCTAGCTCCGAATAAAGCGCGGTGTGGTCATCCGCGAGGGTGTTGTGAGCATCGGCGAATTCTTCCATGCGCCTCTCCAGGTGGTCTTTGCGGTCGCCCAAGCCATCAAGGTCGCGGGAGATGGAGTTTGCAATGTCCTGGAAATCTTGGCGGAGCTGCTCCCGCATTTTGCGAAGGAGCGATTTCATGGTGTGTGAGGTAAGTGCGTGTGTGTCCTGGTCCGATTCGTCGTGCTGGGTATCCGATTGAGTTGGAGGCCTAGAGCGGGAAGATAAGGCTGGGCCTGTGGAAGCATCTGAATCCTCCTCATGGTCACGAGGTAAGCCCTACATGCGAGAGAAGTGTTTCTTGCGAGGTTTCGGCTCGAAAAAGTTGGGCATTTTCGCAGATTTTTTCGTGCGATGTCCCGACATGTGCGTGGAGCAACCTGGGTGAGGATTCAGGGCGAAAACAGCCACTGATGAGTGCGGATTGAATGCTGTGTGGCCGGGTAAGCGCGGAGCTCCTTCACCTAGCGTCCGCTCAGATCGCCATCCAGACCACACACCCCTGTTACATTTTTAAACGGCATTCCCTTCCAGGTTGTGTCACTGCTGACATCACCCGAAAGGTCATAGGAGGACAGGATATCCCCTGCAGGGATATGCGGTCGCTCCGATGAGGCACAGACACTGTGATCTCTATGCAAGTCTGTGGGGACTTGCTTAGAGATCACAGTGTGATCGGTGCAGGGGGATCGCAGAGAAACCATGTTTCTCACCCTCCTCCCATGCTGAAAAACGAAACAGAGAAAAAAAAAGGTTAGTGATTTAAAAAAAAGAAATTAAAAAAAATCACTAAAATAATACAATAAATAACATTTTTTAAAAAAAAACAATAAAGTGAGCTAAGTGATGTCATTGTGAACACAACACAAACCTAACACAACATCTACCCAGTATAACCCTGCTGCCCCCGTTCCCAACCCCCAAACCGTTAAGCCATAAGCATAAAAATTCTAGTATGTTCCGTGGAAAGTATGGAAAATCTATATAAATTAGGTATTACTGAAATCAGGACACCTGAATGATTAAACTTGGAGGGGATTTTCCATCACTTTACCTAATTTTGTGAGGATTCAGAGGGAAAATTTATGAAAAATTAGGTGTTATTTTCTAATTTTCACTAGTTTTTACTAAATTTCTCATCTCTAAATCTAAATTTCTCATCTCTAAATTTTCAGCTAATCATCTAACTATGGTATCAAAAGAAAGCTCTATCTATCAATGTAAACTATACATGTGTACACCATTTGCAGGAAAAGAGAATAATTGCTTAACCGACATAGGGCAAAAATAGCAAAATTGCTCCGGGACTTGACCAAACAATTCATAACATTTTCATCACACTAAGAAATGCATTAATATAAACAGGAGCCAACGTACACATCTTAAAAATCTTTTTCCAAGTTTGTGGTTGGTAACACTATCACACAGACATAATATTAGTGGCCCATGTTTCTGCAACAAGCACACTAGCTACACAACAATATTCTTAATTGGAATATGAAATTCTTCATCTCTTTGACAGTTTCTGCTGAAAGCCTTGTGCACTAAAGATGGAACAGAGCTGATACACTACCAGAAGGAAGATTATTATTATTGATAAGAACTGTTTCTGTAAATTGAGCCAGGGAACAAACTGTGCTATCTGAGATTCTTCTGAACAGATTGTCCAGGAGTTAATTTTTCCTGGAACATTTTTTTTCCAGAAGTGCGTATTTTCTGTTTTGTTTTTTTTGTTTCATAAATGTCATGTAATCATTTTTCACATTTTGTGTAAAAGAAACAGAAAACAACGTAAATAATAGAAGAGTTACCTTGCACTGTTATTTGTAATAACAACTTCATGGAGGGCTTACTCTCTGGCAAAAGGAGGTCTATGCAAAGAATGCTAAAATAGTGATGGCTTCAGTCCTTGAAGGATATGTTAATTTCATACTTGGATAGTCTTTTAGTGAAGTGATGCTGAGGAAAATGTGCATGATATGCTCAAGTTATGTCTTTTGGGGAGGATGTGATGTCTAAGATTATTAAGTAAAATCTAAATGACAGACACAGAATGAAAATAGGTGATAAAGGCAATCTTGTCTATCGCATATTGTTGCTTATTCTCAGCTTTACTGTGATCATTGCACTTAGGCTGTTCTGTATGGTGGTTTTTAACTTGGTAGTGACCCCCTTCCTTGAACAACCATCAGCATTAGAGGACATGCATTCAAAGGCTTCAATGTTTTGTGTACATTTAAGACATACAGGGCCCGCAATGCCCTGACTCATTGGCTACAAATGACGCTCCCTAGCCCCTGGATTCCACACAGTACATGGTTTAATGGCTCCATGAACAAGACAATGTGAAATATCAAGTGGATGTCAGACTTTAAGCCAGTTGAAGGGTGGTCTTTAACTCTAACTCAATGACAGCTCATGTTTGACTAGTGAGGTATCCTTCAATCCATCAAAGAAGCCACAGTCAGGTAGAATTGTGCTAAAGCACGTCAGGCACGTCACGCAAAAATGGTCAGATGACGACCTTTTACGTGCCGGGCACATCATTTCATTAAACAAGCTTAGAAAGCTCTATGCTCAGTTTCTTCACTTAAACAGTGTCGCTGTAATGCCTCGATGTTGAGGCATTCAGCAACACTGAGATCGGCATCAGGGACTCCTCCTGGCCCCCCGGGACGTCAACATTTTAAAAGAGTTAGCGCTGTACCTTCCCAAAAATCTTGACATGGAAAGAGTTAAAGTAAAATCATTTCAAATACCAAAGGGGTGTCTGTAAAAAAAGGAATGGTTTGATGGGGTAAATTGGAGTGGCCGGGCGCACAGACTAACCATAATGGGGGGGGGGCACTTCCCTAATGTGGCTTTTTAGCCCCCAAACATCAGACAAACACAAGCATGGGTATCACTGAACACATATTGGGTTGTTTGATAGTGAGGTATACCTGGAGCTACAAATGTATACCTGAAGTACAATTTGAGTGAAAAAAATTACTACCACAAAGTTTGGGAAAGGTTGGTGGTAGAATCTCATGCATGTAAATGGTTACAATAGTAGCATTTAAAATACCTTGGGGTGTCTAGTTTTCAAAAATATATGGTTTGAAGGGGTAAATTGAATTAGCCGGCTTCAAAGATGGCCCTATTAGGGCATGGGACCAGTTGGACCAGATGTAATAATTCCAAGTTAAAAATGCGCACTTCCTAAATGTGGCGTTTTACCTGCCAAACAACCCAACAAACCCATGCATGTGGGGTATCACTGTACTCGGAAGATGTTGCTGACCACATATTGGCGTCTTGTTTGAAAGTGACGTATACCAGGAGCTGTAAATCCATACCTGAATTGCAATTTTAGTGATTAAAAAACACAAAAGGTGGTAGTAGAATTAGTGCATGGAAAGGGTTAAAATACCAGCATTTGAAATACATTGAGTTGTCTATTTTTCAAAAATATATATTGTTTGAGGGGGTAAATTGTATTGGCCGGTTTCAAAGATAGCCGAAATTGCAACTTTACAAAAATGTCTGCCTAACAATGTTTGGTTCTTATGCATTCATTTTGTATGGGACACACACAGTGTGTGGAAGAGGCCATTTCATACTGTTCCACTTTTTCCCACTGCAAAATGACTGCTGAGTGCCAACTGAAAAAGCGAAGTCCTTAGGTGCAAAATGATGAAAAGTCTGCAACAAATTGACATTTTATATTGGCCAACCTGGTATTAGTTTTGTAAGCAAAACACTATTTAGTGTGCAGAATGTTGTTGTACTTGGATCAGTGTTCCCCATGTGGCCTCTTCATAATGGCTATGTAGAATGTTGAAACATTGGGTGATGCAGCTATTACTTAGCATTTACCCTTCTTCATTTTTTAAATTTTTTTGTAAGTGATATTTTTTTTACATTTTGAATTGCTTATATGTTTTATATACTTAAACATGCTGTTCTAATAAACATTTATATTGACGTCTTATCACTTTCATAATCTATACAGCTAGACTTGCTTCTTAGAAATATTTCTTTATATACTTTACTGTAGTTTGACCTTCTTTCCCTCATTTCATGGTTAATGGACCTTATATCCATCTCAACATAGAATTCAGCAATTGTAAATAAATCAATAACCATATTATTTTTCCTTTTTTATTAATCACATTTTTGTTTTGTATTTCATAGAAATGCTTAATGCCTAATTTAGAAATGATACCAGACAGAAATACATAGAGATACACTACATATTTCATTAACATTCATATGTAACATGTAACAAATAAACTTATGCCTCTGTGGTAAGGAGCCTCTAATTAAATTTTATTTTTGGAGTCAAAATGGAAAGTTCCTTCATAAGTTTTCCTTCAGTCCTCTTGAAGGTTACAAGAACATCAAAACCTATGCAGCTTTTTACTATGCAAACATTGATTAAACGAGGATCGTGGATCCGTGATTTTCCACAATTTCACAGTAACCTGCGCCTAAGCAAGTGTTGATCTTGTACAAACATATTTGTCCCTTTAAGTCATTGTTAGTAGCAAATGTAAGAGCATTTACTAATTAGAAATTATCCATTGTTAGCTGGAAATCTCATTAAAGTGTTTCAGGCTCTAAGGTGGAAGCGGGACCTTCTGACAGCTGTGAGGAGAACGAATGGAAGCACTTAATTACTTTAGGGATCTGAATTCTGAATGTCACCTCAGCAAATTATACGTATTTTCATTATATGTATCATATGCTTTTATGGAAGATCAACAGACCTACCCTTTTAACAACTGTCACATAATGTGAAAAATACCCATAAAGGATTATTTCATTATTGCAAACACCATTGCCATTTTTGCCTAGAATATTGAATTTTTAAGGTACAGAAAAGGAGGATGTTGGAAATAATATTCCATATTGTAATGAACTGGAATAACAGGTATATTATAAATATGAATGTATGACATTTAGTTGAACCTGGAGTACAAGTGAACATGCATTCATACTATATCGATTATTGATCTATTGTGTACCACCTTTACCAGCATAATTATTTGTATTTGTGATGACAAATACCTCTGTCACCAGATACTTTAGGAATAGGTGTCTTTTTCTTAACAAAAAATATGTAATTCAAAAATAATTGAATGAAATAACATGATAACAATCAATATGTCATTTCAACATTTACTATATAACAGTAAATATTGACACATTCCATTAAACCATTGAAATGCAGCAGAAATAATACTTTGTATGAAACTATCTGAAAGCCAGATACCATTTAGTCACATAATTGAGTATGATGCATATGAACTTTGTAGTCATCGATCAGCTTTTATGAATCAAAACATAAAATGACCATAGAATATAAATCTATCCTATATAAAAAGGCTCTCACAATTCTAACCAATATGAATGGTACATAATTGGAAATGCAACATACGTTTTATTTTGGGAGGAAAATATAATCCCACCTAAATCGCTTTTTAAGCTTATTTAATTCCATAATGTGCCAGCCATCTCATTTGTCGTTAACTGACCATTTTTCCGCGACATGCCTGGCACTCCATTGGTCATTAAGGGGTTAACTCATCTTGTTTGAGTGTGTCATAACTTTACATTATCTTAATTAGTGCAGCACATCATTTGGGAGGTTAGTAGCAGTACTCATCCTGGTTGCTAGATGTCAATCTATATATTTATTTTTTAACTAGTACCTCAATGTCTAACCAACATATTAATAAAGACTTATCAACATAACTCAGAAGTCAGCATGTTATCTGTAAATAGACTACCTTCATAGCCTCATTTGCTATAACATCCATCGCCTTGTAGGCGTAGGGGGCATCTTTCTCCCCCACATTAATTTTACTACACACACTAAAAAACACAAATTGCAATTCTTCATTTTAAGTAATACAATACAATTACTTAACACACGAGTGATTATATATATATATATATATATATTATATATATATATATATGCATATATGATACATTTTTACAATATATATATATGCTATATGACCAAAAATATGTGGACATCCTTCCTTAGAATGCTACCTTTGCCGTAAGTCAATTTGTGAAATCCCTGCCTTGCTAGATCTGGATAATGAAATGATTAATAAGTATCAACGCTAAATAAATATGCCCCAAAGTGATGAATGAACACTAAAGCAGAATGCATAGTGCCTTCTGTAAAGTTTGGCTGGGGTATACAATGGTCTGTGGCTGCTGTTCAGGGTTTGGGCTAGGCCTCTCAGTTCCAGTGAAAGGTAATGTGAATGCTACAGCATACAGACATTTTAGACAAATGCATACTTCCACCTTTGTGGCATCAGTTTGGGGAAGGACCTTTCCAGTTCCAGCATGACCGTGAACCTGTGCACAAAGAAAGGTCCAAGACATAACGTTTGGTGTGGAGTTACTTGAGTGGCCTGCACAAAGCCCTGCTCTTATTCCCATTCAATCTCTTTAAACACCAATTTTGAGCCAGGCCTTCTAGTCCAACATTATTGCACGATAGCAAGATCCCTCAATGTTGCTATCGTGGCTGGGAGGTGGTATTCTTTGTTTTATATTTCTAAATTATGTTAAAATATGCTAAGACTGTACCTCTAGTAAAAAGTGATAGGAAGCATTCTTGTAGGGGTACTCAATATATTAAAAGAAGAAGGTCACAAAGGTTGCAAATATGTCAGGTGTCTTCCTGCTGTTGTCAGAAACAGCATTTTGAAAACTTAAGAAATTCAGATAGGATGAAGAATTCAATGTTCAGTTAAAGACAAGTAGTTTGTCATGTAATGAGGTAAGTGTGGTAACAGAGGTTTTTAGTAAGGATCTACAGCAGGTTGCATTGGTTGTATCTTTTTCTGAGGTTTTACCCAAGTATGGAAGACAGGATGGTAAAGTGTTATGCATTAGAGGTATTATTTGTGGCTAACAGAAACTATTCCTGTTTGGTGTATTAAGGAACTAAATAGAAAAGATGAATTATATCTTTTAACTAAAGAAACAGAAGTTCCTAGTAAGCAGTTTAGCTGTCTTATCTATTAATAGGCACCTAAGTTAGGAGATGGGCAAGTGTGATGCTACAGAATAAGACTACTTGCCCCCATACCCTTACAGATTAGTTAAGGAGTAGATTTAAGGTGATGTGTACAAATGCACACAGTTTAGGTACTAAGATCCTTGGTAACAAATGAGAATATGGAGACCTTTTACAATGAGCAAAATTATAGGGATGCTGCCAAGATCATGGGATGTTATCAAGGTACTCGATATACATAAAATTGAGAAGGAAGACAAGTAGGAAGGGTTACCCTTTATCTAGGAGATAGCTTAAACATTAAGCTAGGGAGTCAGGGAGGTGGCAGCCTCCTTGCTGCAAAACGGGGAGCAAATTACTCTCTCTTACCATCAATCCCCTGATTTCCTGCTGCTCAAGGGGCCGGTTATAGGGGAGATCTTTGATCTCCTCAAACAACCCATTTACATTGTGGAGGCTTTGCCGGCCAAGCCCAGCCTCCATTGACGGCATTATAAGGCGCTATTTGCCTCTATGACATGGAGCACAGGAATATGACATCATGTGTCTTAAAGATGCTTGGGCCTAGGGCAGAGAAAACAGTAAATATATCCCTATTTGGTTACTCCACAAATGTGGTACATATATTGAATGAGACGAAGATAGCATTTAGGAACTATAAGCTGAGAGCAAATTCAAAGCTAAGCTTAATTAAGCAAAACCTGTTAAGTGCCCCAGCACACACACAGAGAATGCTGAAAAAGAGTGCTAAAACATTTTAGACATATTAGTCTAAGAAAAAGTCAAATTAAGGGAGTTATATAAATGAGTTTACAGAGAAATATTTCTACTTGAACTCTCCAAAGTAAAAAATAATCATTAGTTACAGCCCTACACACTACTATAAGTATTGCAGGAGAAACACTATGAAAAGGTGAGCCAAAGGAATAAGGGAGGGCTTTAATGAGCTATGTTGTAAGCACCCTTAAAGCATCCTTTTTTGAAGGACCGAAGGCAGGGGGAGAGATGGATAGGCCATTCCAGAGGATATGGGCAGCTCTTGAGAAATCTTGTAAGTGTGCAAGAAAGCTAGAAATCAGAGGAGAGGATAGAAGGATAGTATTGGATGAGCGGAGTGACTGGTTAGGAGTGTATTTAGAAATGAGTGAGGGGATGTAAGTAGGGGAGTCAATATAAGGAGGTTTGAAAGTACCGTATTTGCTCGATTATAAGACGACCCCCCCAAATCTGAATATTAATTTACGAAAAAAGAAAAAGCCTAAATATAAGACGACCCTAAAGGAAAAAAGTTTTACCAGTAAATGTTAATTCATGTAAACTATTTTTTTAATAAAAGCTATGATTGATAAAAATATTTTTTTTGTTTTTATTTCCTTGTATTTTCCAACCTGTCCCCAGTTACGCACATCTGCCCCCAGGCTTGCCACTCCAATATGGCACTGTGGCCCATGATATGCCTTTTAACCCTCTATATGCCACTGTGCCCCATGGTATGCCTTTTGACCCCCTATGTGCCACTCTGCCTCCAAAAATGCCTTATACCCCTATATACCATTCTGGCATTTAGGGGGTTAAAAGGCATATTATGGGGCAGAGTGGCATATAGGGAGGTGTAAGGCATTCAGGAGGCAGAGTGGCATTAAGGGAGTTAAAAGGCATTGTATAGAGCACTCTGCCTCCAGAAATGCCTTATACCCCTATATGCCACTCTGGCCCATAATATGCATTTTAACCCCCTAAATGCCAGAGTGGCATATAGGGGTACAAGGCATTCCAGAAATGCACTATGCCCCCCCAACACACACACACACACTCTCCCCTCCCCCCTCTCACTCCCTCTCCTCTCACCCTCTCTCCCCTCCCCCTCTCCCCCCCTCTCTCTCCCCTCCTCTCTCTCCCTCTCCCGCCCTCTCTTCTCCTCCCCCCCTCTCTCTCCCTCTCCCCCTCCTCTCTCCCCTCTCTCCCCTATCACTCCTCTCACCCCTCTCTTACCGGTGCTTCCAGCCGGGGAAGCGGGTTGCCGTCTCCTTCCCCTGCAGCCGGAAGGAGGTGGAGTTGGCAGCGGGGGTTTGTATGCGTCCGTCCCGCATACATTCCCCGGCTGTCAGAGATCAGCACCGGTGCGGGGAACTCTGATCTCTGACAGTCGGGGAATGTCTACGCGACGGACGCAGACAACCCCCGCTGCTAGCCACACCTCCTTCCGGCTGCAGCGGACGTTGTCTACGCGCATCGCGTAGACGTCAACCCGCTGCCCCGGCAGGAAGCACCGGTAAGTGTGTGTGGCGGGGGGGTTTAAATGGGGGGGAGACAGGAGGATCCAGGTCCCCTGCAGTGGTGCGGGTGATCTGGATCTCAGTCTACTAATCAGACCTCTATTTGAGGTCTGATTAGAAGACGACCCCGATTACAAGACGAGGGGTATTTTTCAGAGCATTTGCTCTGAAAAAAACCTCGTCTTATAATCGGGCAAATACGGTATATACATATATATCACTGTGCAAACGTCTTAGGCAGTTATGAAACAATGGTGTAAAGTAAGAATGTTTTCAAAAATACAAAAAAGACATAGAAATATCATAATCAAATAAAAATTTGATGTTACCATCTTTGCCTTCAAAACAGCATAAATTCACTTATACACTTATACTCAGTAAACCTTGACAGGTCGGTCTAATCACAGTTGATTATGTTGAGATCAGGGCACTGTAGGGGCCATACTATCAACGCAGGACTCCTTGTTCTTCTTAATAGCTTTGGCTGTATGTTTGGACTGTCGTCATCCTGCAGCATAACTTTGAAACCAAACAGATGCCTCCATGATAGTGTTGCATGATCAATAAGTAGCCTGTACTTTTCCACATTGAGGAAACCATTAATTCTGAAATGCAGCCCCGAACTTGCAAGGAACCCCTCCTCTTCCTCCAGGTTGTGACTATTATTACCAAACTAGTTCAGTTGCCGGTTGCCCTTTTGTGGTTCCAGGGAATCCAGACCCGTGAGTGGGATTTCCTAACCTGCCCTATATACCTGGATTGTTTTTGGATTGCCCTTTTGACCTTTGTTAGTGAGTTTAGCTGTTGCTCACCTAGTTTTATTCCCCCTACACAGCCTTGTCTGGCTAAAAAGATTAAACAAGTATAGTTTGTTTGGAACCTTGCAGCACTGCTTAGGTTTGAACAAACCACAAGACTTCTAGAAGAATGTCCTTTGAACAGACAGGACCAAAGTGGAGATTTGTGTTTGGCCATAATACACGTGCTACATTAAGTGAAAAACAAACACACCTCATACCAACTGTCAAGCTGATGATGTGGACTTGCTTTGCAGCCACAGGACCTGGGAACCTTGCAGTCGTTGAGTCGACCATGAACTCGTCAAATGTGAGGCAATTTGTCTGACAGCTAAAGCTTGGTCGAAATTTGATCATTCTACAAGACAATGATCCCAAGCACACTAGCAAATCTACAACAGAATGGCTGAAGAAGAAAAGAATCAAGATGTTGCACTGGGCCAGTCAAACTCCAGACCTTAACCCGACTGAAATGCTGTGGTTGGACTTGGAGGGCTGTGCATAAACAAATGCTTGCAAATCTCAATGAACTGAAGCAACACTGTAAAGAAGAGTAGGCCAAAATTCCTCCACAACAATGTGAGAGACTGATAAAGTCATACAGAAAACAATTACTTCAAATTATTGCTGCTAAAGTTGGTTCTACAAGCTATTGAATCATAAGGTGTATTTGCTTTTTCCCACAGGGCTCCTCAATTTGGCTTTATTTTTGTTGAATAAATCATGACACAGTGTAATATGTTGTGTTCATCTGAGGTTGTATTTACCTAATTTTTAGACTTACTGAGGAACATATGATTGTTGTTATATCCTGATATGTAAAATTTACATGTGGACATTATATTACAGATACCAAAAAAAGGATCTTTACCTATTCCATGTAAAACAGCTGCAGTGAGTGATTTATCCTTCTCAAATTCATCAAATGCGTGGACAAGCTCAGCGGCTGTTTGAGGGTTAACAGCATTCCTGGCTTCAGGCCTGTTAATGCCTATTGTCAGAATAGTCCCGTGTCTTTCAGTTATCACATTCATCTTTCCTGGGAACGAAACCAATGGAGATATAGACAAAAATGGAGCATAGAAGGATGATACAAAATGTGTCATATACGATAGAGTTTTCACTCCCTTGAGGAGTTTGGTTCTTCTGCTATTTTAATATTTAAAAATAAACTAAATCCCATAGTCAATTCTAACAATAAAATATTTGGAATATTGACAACCTGATAACTACACATTGCTTTATAAATTATGCTACTAAAAGCTGTAATTTATTTTAATCTTTTTTTGTACTTTTCTTAAAGTTATGCAACTCATAGAGCATACACCCATAACCGTTGAATACATTTACACAGTAAAACTTAACTTTTATTGGTATATGTGCTAGGACTATATATAGTTATGCTCAAAAGTTTGCATACCCTGGCAGCAATTGTGAAATGTTGGCACTGACTTGATCAATGATTGATCATGCAACTGATGACTGGTCTTTTATTTAAGACTAGTTATCATATGGAGCCATTTAGTAGTTGTTTGGTTCCTTTTTACATCACAATGATAACTCATATCACACAAAAGGTCCTGATCAAAAGTTCACATAATCTTGAATGTTTAAGGACATACAAGGTGACACATGCACGTTAAAATTGCAATTAAAGGTTAATTTCCCACACCTGCAAGAAGGGCTGGACGTACCGGTACGTCCATAGGGGTTCCTTAATAAGCGTTTTTTGACGTCCCGGTACGTCCATAGGGGATTGAAGGGGTTAAAATGGTACATATATTATCAATTCTCCAAGGGTATGCAAACTTGATCACAACTGTAGATATAATATGAAAGGCATAAACTGAAGTCAAAGTAGTTAAAACTAACAGAGGGGATTCTCATAAATAACTTGTTCCTCTGAAATGCAATTGATTTTTTTTTATTATCTTTAAGCTAAAACAATGCACTTCCCTTTTATTGTCTAATACTCCCCAAATTAACAAAGCTACATCTATAGCATGTAAAAAAGAATTAAACTGTCTCTGCCTTGGCTATATGAGAGTACATTTCTGTACATATAAATTGTGCTATTATTCATGTCACATAGAACTGCACATGGGTTTAATGAGATATACTAGTTGGCTACAAAGATATTGGGACTACCTAATACTGCATTGATATCAGTCTCAGTTAATTCCTTTCTTGCTAAATCACCCTTAGAAACATCTAACATCTAGAGCAGGGGCTTCCAACCTGCGGCCCTCCAGCTGCTGCAGGACTATATCTCCCATACTGCTCTTTGAGCTTAGGAGGATGGGAGATGTAGTCCTGCAGCAGCTGGAGGGCTGCAGGTTGGACACCCTTGATCTAGAGTTTAACCATCTAAAAAGTCCAGATCTACATTGTGGTACCCTTTTATATAGTCTTACCTAAAGATGCAGTGATGTTTTTTTATTCCCAGGTACCAGTACTTTTGCTCTACAAGGGTACTGTTTTTTTTTACTGCCCACCTGCATTCTGATGATCTGTCCGTATCTGCTTACGCATATGCACATGCATTGAGAACATCCTCACGCAATTGCAGGCAAATTCCCCCTTGTGGCTAAAATACAGCCTTGCATCGTTACATCGTGAAATAATGTTTGTCGAAATAAATTCAAATAACATTTGCATGTATTTTATATTTACTACTATGGGACAATGTGTTGTAGCCTTGTTCTCTCTTCCAGATAGAACTATTTTGTTCACGTTTCAAAGAAGCCTTTTCTATAAAATGTAATACTTGATGACTTTTCCGTATTATTTTATATCCTCTAAGTAAAGCAGCTTTGCTTGGGTTTTCCATTAAACTATTGGTCATCCCATTAAGGAACACATTAAACATTTATATAGACTAAATACAAATCAGAAATTTCTCATGCAAGTATTGTATCTCCTATGATATAAAGCAGATACAATGTGAGTTTTAAAATGCTAGTGAAGGTTTAAAATATATTTAGTCATGAAGGACGATTCCCTGGGAGCTTCTCCTACTTTCCATGCAGGAGAGGTGTTTACCTGGACGCATCTCCTTGTATGTGATATACTTACTGCCAGTCGGCTCTGCCTCTGCTGTATATTCAAGCCCCCATGCACCTGCATGAGAAGCGTTATCATTGATATCAATGGGAGAGCTTTCCTGCCACTGATTGGCTGCTTTGAGAGTACAGAAAAGAAGGACAGCTGCAGAGCTGCAGCTTCTACCTCATGTGAGTGCTTATTTGTGAAAGAGTACTTTAATATGCATTTTTTAATGGGGATGTCAGAGACCGTAAACTGTCCCTTTAAGTCACTAAGCTGAAATATTTCAACTCAATTTACAGTGTATAGAACATACCTACTTGTTTTCAGTTGTATATAAAATGTTCTTACATACGAAGATGCTCTTTATAAAAACACAAGAAATAAATTGAACACATCCCCTTAGACAAATAATTATTCTACTAATATAAAAAAATATACCCAGGAGCTACTGTCTGTCATTTAGTGGGGACGTTGCCTTGTTTAGGATATTTACTAGGAGCAAAATGTTCCACCTGACATTTTACTAGGTGGTTCAGACGGTAATAAAGTGATTATTGTCAGTAACACACGAACCACAGCCACTTCTAACGGCAAAAGGGTGAATGTGTATTCACTCTCCCCTGTCTTAAGGCGACTTATTAAAAAGAGACAGGAAGGAAATGTGGCCTAACGTAAGGTGTGAGATGATCTGGGGCAGATAGCAGTGGTTCTGGAGCTCAGCCAGGGTGGTGGGCTGCACGTCCTTAGTTTAGCCCACAGTTGGACTTAACAAACCGCCATTGTTTCTAGGTTGGGTTAGGAGACCTAATAGAAAATACACAATTTATTTTGGATGTACACTAGGTAACCAGGAACTTTAAATAGAATGATGTGTGTCCTCTACTTGAAGTCCTGGTGTTTTCTGAAGTCAACATGTGTATTTACACAAACAAAACTTGTCATTTTTGGTCTACTAACAAAAACATTACTTTTAGAGCGCCGGATTCTATTTGACTCAGAAGCAAATACATTCAGTTGGATCCTCCTTGAGAAACCGAATAAACCAAAATCTATATTTAAGGTGTAAAAATGTTATCTTCCTGTAATTTTCACTAAAGTTCTAGTTAATGACCACCATTTTATGTCAACAAGACATCACACTACAATATTCCCATCTTCAGACTCCGGAAACCATCTCTGTCATGGTAATGAACATAAACGCAAATAATGTAGATATAGTAAATAATGTGGTGAGACATGAGGGCATTGGAGCACCCCCATTCTTCTACTTTTGAGCTCCTGTTCCCTACTGTACAGCCAAAATAAATGGTGTATTTTCTGGTAGGTCTTCTAACCCAGACCTAAGGTGTGATGGACGTATAGCCCACCATCATGGCTGAGCTCCAGAACCACTGCCATTTGCACCAGATCATCTAAAACCTCGTGTACTAGGCCACATTTACTTCCTGTCTCTGTTTTATAAGTTGCTCGAGAACAGAAGAAAGTGAATATTTCGTCACCTTTTTGCTGTGACTGTGATTTGTGTTTCCCTGAATCACTTAGTAAAATTCTTCATTAAGACAACAAAAAAGGTTTATTCAGTAAATCACGAGTTGCAGGTGGATTACACAGGGCTAACACAGTCCTTTATTTCCATAAGTGGTTGACCTTTTATAAGTAAGCCCATAACACACAATGCAAACTGTTCAGGTAGTAAATGTTGCAGAGCTATACAGTATGGATTTAAAGGCAGCTATGTTCCCAGTGCCAAGTATTGTACGAAGAACATTTTTGGCATATACAGTATATGATTAAAGAATAGCTAATCCATAATCTAGGCCATTGCAGATGTTGGAACAAAATCTTCTATATCTGTTTACTGTGCTTATAAACAGAGTGAAACAAATGGTAGATGTGGCCTAGACAATGGTTTTGGACTACAATATTCATCTCCCTCCACCAATATTTGACTGGCTAAAGGTGATATCAATTGTTGTTGGCCAGCTCGAGTTTAACACTACAAAATAAAACGACGCAAAACAACTGCCAGCTCATGGTATGATACGCTTCAGTTTGTCCCCAACGCGTCCACTACCTTTGGTCCTTAGCTCTCATCACTATTGGACACAATTAATACAACGTTCGTTGTCCATGGTAACTAACTGATGTCTATTAACAAAACCCATAGCTTAGACTGCTTAAAGTCAAGGTTAATGTGTTAGTGGGGGAGTTCTTGAGTAAAGCAATGTTGCAGAACAACAGGCTACAAAAGGACTCCGGTGTTTGGCTTTTGAGTGCTCCCCAACACCAAAAAGCACTTTAATGCATATGATGGACTGTCCATATGCATGTGCAGGAAACACACTGATTTAAACGGAATCCATTTCCTGCCACTAATTGGCTACAACAAAAAGCCAAAAATGATGTGACAGTCTGTCAGCGGATGTAATTGTCTTTCATACCACCCACACCCATAGGTAAAGAATCCATGTTCAAATATTTAAAAAAGCTTCTAATAGTATTAAAACAGTAACTTGTCCCCTTAAATTGACTGTTGCTATAAATTGGGTTTCTAGTACATATATTTTTTTACTTTGATTATTCTGTAAACATCATTATATTAATTATGAGTACTGGACAATAAAATGTAAACTTTGGTAGAGTGAAAAATCTACTTTGATGCACATGCTGGGTGACATTTGTTTTTAGTATGGACACACATGCACACCTGTCTTCGGTGCCTTCTCACAAATCAGCCTTCTCCCACATCCAAGAGCAAAATAAGGTAGAGCTCCTAAATACTGGGTCCCGGGGGTATTGCAATTCCTGACTTTTATCCTCAATGCGTTCTTTATTACCAATGCCATTCTGGAATGCAGAAAAAAAGAGGGACTCAGTTCCAGCCTGCCTTGCATTGCCTTCTGTGGTCCAGCAAATACACGTCACTTGTGCAACCATATCATCCATCATGACCAATAGCCAAGTGATACATCACATCACTAAATGGATTGCCACAATTAGCTAGATGAATTGCAAAATTCCTGAAATTACTTTGTACAAGTTTTGCTGGGTGTCTCCGGATTCTCAGTAATTCTATAGGCAGGATCCGTTCAAGGTTTCTTTGAAAAAATTTGGTAAATTTACATATATAGCGGGCAATTACTTTCAAGGGATTCATGTATAAAGTGGATATAGAGGCAAAAGGTGATCATTGTTGACATTATTTGCATGCGCCAACCCAGAATCCCTTGTAGTTGTGGCAGCACCATGAGATTTCTGAGGAAAAAAACAAGCCTTCTAGCTTGTCTGGTGTCTGTAGATGAGTGTTTAATAATACTTCTACTACCCCCTTCAAGTGGAAGGGTTTTCCATCACCTTTACCCACCATAACTTTTGTTATTGGTATTTCTCGTGCTTCCCCAAGCCTGAAATATTAAGCCAGTATCCCAACCTCATGCTGACGAGTCCCATTAAGGACAAAATAGCTATCCATGAGTGGTGATCTGGCTACTGCACCTCTTCCCGAGTTTTGTCTAAAGGCTGTCCTGTACAGCGGACAATTACTTTCAAGGGATCCATGTATAAAGTGGATATAGCGGCAAATGGTGATCATTGTTGCCCTTATTTGCATGCACCTACCCAGAATCCCTTGTGGTTGGGGCAGCCTTCTGGCTTGTTTGGTGTCTGTAGATGAGTGTTTAATAATGCTTCTACTACCCATATATATACCGTACTTACCGGCGTATAGCACGCACCCTCGCCGGGACCGGAAGTGAAGGAGACGCGGCTGCAGATCGTGCAGCTCTAGGATATATCGGCGTATAACACGCAGGTACGATTTCGGCTTTTTTTCGTTTTTAAAAAAGTGCGTGTTATACGCCGATAAATACGGTATATACACACCATACATAGTTTTTTTTTAGCATGAGAAAGTGTATGGTTAAATCCTAATGTATGTTAAACTTGTGAATGAAAAGGCCCACTGCAGATAAGTATGTACACTATAGCTATCTGTTTACAGGTCCTGCTCAATATGGCTGCCTGGGTCCTTGATTTACATGCATGTACACCCATACTGTCTTCTGTTCTATGATGCTTTTTTAATCTCTATGCCAAGTAGCTAGCACATGGTGTAGGTTAAAAGTTACTTCAACAAACTAAGACCTTGTCACTTTCCAACTTAGAATTGCTTCTATAATTAAAAAAAAGGTCTTATTTTTTTCTATGCAAGCATTCTATAACAATATCAATGGGTTTGGTGCAACCAAACCTAAGCTATGCATTAATAGCTTAATAGCCTACTAGATATATGTTTTTTAACCAAATTTCACTATGAGGCAAGGTCCATTACTTGATCTATGAGTTGTTACGTTCCTGGTTAAATGGGAACTGTCACATTAAGCTTCTTTAGCATAACTTTAATGACTCCTTCTGGATCAGGGATTTTTTTTATATACGAAAAAACCCAGATTTTGGGGGGGATTTTTACCATATACTTGTTAAACCATGATTCCCTTTTACCATATCTTATAGACCCACATAAATTATACACTGTTCTGAAAAAGAAGGGACTACTTTTAAAATCATGGTAATACAAAAAAAAAACATACTAATCATTAGTAATATGTAAAAAATAAATAAATATTCTACATTGTAGGTGACACAGCCTAACAATGACCACATTTACATCCAGCAACATCCCCTGATTACTGTTCCCCACATATTTTTTAATATGTTCAAGAGGTTCAGATTCATACTTTACACATTACCCTATATTATACATTTACTAATACTACTGGCTTAAGGGGTTTGGAGGTAGTGATTTTTTTATATCATTTTTACTTGTAGTGGTAGGATATTGGGGAATATTGGGGAAACGCTTCTAAAAAGTAGTTTTTATTTTAAATGTTTACACTGTTCCCAGTGCAGTACGGATCAAGATCCCTTTGGGTGCCACTAATGTCACGGGTAAAATCAGTGGACTCACAATAATTTTTTTATATATTTTATTTCCCTTTTTTTGTTTTTCCCTCTCCTCCCTTTAATCAGCACTGCTGATCGCAACACTTGCGATCAGCCACCAGGGGAAGCAATTGGGGATCCCTGCAGGATCTAGAAAGCCCCTGATTGGTCTCTCCTGTCCTCCAGTGACCTTCTGGGAAGCGTCAGTATTGACACCTACCAGGAGGGAATGCCGGACTGCGTAATCATGTATATATTATATAACAATCTTCAGGCACTTGTTTTGTTTGTGAGTTTATTTATTTATACAACTGTAAAACGTAGTATTTAGGATTAGCGTCATATACCTTTAGGGAACAACACTGATCCTTAGTAATGCACCTAATTTAGGGGGTGTTATATTTAGGTTTTGTAATCTGTTGTATGTTATCGTTAAAGCTACTGCTAGTACTATTATACTGATGAATGCATTACTCCACATTACTCTACCCCGTTGTTTACATCAATAAGTCAAATGAACGCATAGCTTAGTTTCAGGAAATCTTTTTCTCCCTCCCATCTCTTCTTTATCGTGTATATTTGTGTCATGTATAAACCACATAACCGTGCTTAACCCTATGGGCCGATAAATTCCTACCTGCTGTGTCTGCGGCAACTGTGCTATAAATTGACGCGAGTCGTCAAAAGTTCACTCACTCTGAGCGGTGATTGGCTGCCACGTGTCTCGTGATACCGCTTGCTTCCCTTGCATTCTGGGAATTGTAGTTCTAGGTAGTTCTTGTCACTCACTACCGTCCCAGGAGGTAGGATGTGGATTTGAATGTTGTTACTGTATGTCACTGCTATTGCGGATTGATACGTAATCTCACCCTCAAAAATGGCGCAATAACTAAACTCAAACGTGCAACGACAATATATTATATTTAACAGTTGGTACTAACCTGGTTTTTAAAGGTTTAATCATGCAGAAAACAGTCTAATAGTTGCCATGGATTTCATGGTGGTGTTTTTCAATCAGTGTCATAGAAGGTGACTCATTTTATTACCAAGAATCACCTGTTGTGTTTCTCATGAAATTGTATTAAGAAAAAAATCCCGGTATATAAATATCTTATTCATAAATAATTATGCTTTTTCTAAGAACATTGGTGTGACTATTTGACCTGTAGAACACAGTGATACGCGCGTACACCACACACATTTTGAGGTTCTAAAAATCAAGCATGGCATCTGGATCACAACAACGTCTGTCCCAACTAAAAATGGGTTACTTGTGAGGTATGGCTGTCATATTCTAGGGCTGCACCAAGAAGGCCTTCGTTTAATATTCCCGTGTTGGGTTCGTAACATATTATAAACATTCATCAGGTTTTGGAGTTTGTGAGCACAGTTACAGTGCATTCTTCCGGTCCTACAATGCCATAACCCATCTGTGCCTTTGTCACATTAGTCGTGACAAACATTTGTTCCTTTGCATTTGTAGTGAGAGCCACCATCAGAAATCTTGGTACCCAGTATAGGCTTTGAAGCCTGTGTCCCTATGCGCCTCCCATCAACCAGCCCATGTCTATCCCATTGTCCCATCTATTGCTCCTCCCATGTTCTACCTATCACCGCACCTTATCATCCTCTTATAAGCACACCTTATGAGAGCAAGGGCAAACCTGGGGTTAGTGCCGCCTGGGTGCTACCCTCCCCCTAACACACACTTGCACACTGTACACATACTAAATATATACATACTATATATAAATATACATATATACCATATATATAAATGACAAATACACTCTAGAACTACAGTAGACACATACACACACACACACACACACTACTCCCTCTTCACTTGTGGAGTCCTGTCTCTCCCTGAGTGGGAGCAGCCATACTACTTCTACTACTACAGCGGGGTCATGCAATGCCTCCTGCCTCTCAAACCCTACCCCTAAAACAAAAGTGTCCATCTGAAATTTTGAGCCATATGGACTCTAGTTGTATGTGTCATATAATGTTGCCTCTTAAACATGAAGCAAAAATGCATTTTATTAGCCAAATGCCATTATAATACAGTTTAACATACAGAATTATGTTTTGTTATTTAAATATTGTTTATTCTCAGCAGCAACAAAGGCTCAGAAACGTTATATCATAAACATTGACCAGCTCCACCAACTCATCCTTATATGGATCAGCAAATACCTAGAATGACCCTTTTTCAATATAACATACAGTATGTCTGGGAATACTTAATTTATACAAAAACTGAACATTCACATACTGCATGTATCTGATTTAACAAATCTGTTAACACGGCTATGTTAACGTGGATAGACGTTAATGTTGAAAATACCTAGGTACTTGCTAGGCTTCGTCAATCTCCTGGCAGGGATTTGGTCACAACCGCTCCCCACCAAGGGATTTCCATGGCTGCTTCCTAGGATTTCCCTGCCTTCTTCCTGGGATTTCCCTGCCTACTACCTAGGATTTCCCTGCCTACTTCCTGTCCACTAACCATTGCTAGACTCCGCCCCTTGAATGAAGCCACACCCCCAAAAGGGACAGATCCAGGTAAGCAACCATGAGAGGTTCCCAGGTATGGATATGGTTTGTTTAAAATGAGTTGTCCATAGTGTGTTTCTAGATTTTGTCTGTGATGTCTGTTGCATGTTTATACATACAGTATGTCAGGCACCTGACCTGTTGACTGTATAGCTCTGTATAAATAATTAAGAGGCAGAAAGACATCCATGCACAGTTAGAAGTTCCAAGTAGTGCACACATAAAAAAAATACAAAGTTGCGAGAGTCCTTCCAAACTAATTGGCAGTATAACTTCAGCACCTTGAATTGCCGAAAGTAATGCATAATAAATTACTTTCAGTGCAAAGTACATCATTTGATAACTGCTGCTATAAATCAGAAGCTCCTCCAGTTTGTTTCCTGAAATAGTCAGGGGGATCAGTTCATCGATATAAGGATCACGTCTTAGAAATCAACATTGATCACACGTTGTCTTCCTTTAGAAGTTTGGTCCTTTCCTAAAAGGATCATCCCTTACACCGTATGCAGAGAAACAGGATGAAAGATCACAGACTCCAGGTGGTCCAGGTTGCCCACGTTTCCCAGGAGTGCCAGATACTCCATTTTTACCAGGAATACCTGGTGGACCAGGCAGGCCTTCTCCACTGCTCCCATTTAATCCTGGTAATCCTGTGATAAAAATAGATGATTATTACCTTGGCTTATTGGCACCAGAATTAGTGGTAATAGTGGGGATCAAGGACAAATGCTCATTGGGGTTTATTTACTATTTACTTATTTAACATTATGAAGAGCCAACACCAATCAATGTCTCCTCCAATAATAGTTTCTATGGCTCTGTAGAAAGCATATTTAAATCGAGAAGATACATCTGGTCTGCTTCCCCAACCACCAGCTATTTGCTTGGCAGAAGATTAATGGCATATGCTCTGGCTCGCACAAGACTGCCCCTTTAATATCCTCTAATGATGTGATATTGGCATTATTTGTTCCCGAGATATAAATTTGTTCCTGTCAAAGGTTTAAGGACTTATTCTTAAGTATGTTCTGTCACACAGGACTAGGGCTATTTTATTAGCTTTTTGTTTTTTACACGTATCATGTCATCTAATACATGTTGGCAGATCTGTACTATTTGGTAGTTATAAGGTAGAACCAAGCATGATTATATATTACTATTAAAGTTACCTGGTGGTCCAGGTGGTCCCGGCTGTCCTATGCCATGTTCTCCTCTGAAACCCTTCTCTCCTTTTTGTCCGTTATCGCCTAAAAATAATAGTTACAATTTGTGTGAAAATGTTACTTACAGCTTTCAAAACTCCCAAACACAAAAGCAATATAAAAAAGCATAAATATCTCCCAGTTTCCTTCAGGTGAAATTCACCAATAGCAATTTACATGTTTAGGCAAAGTCGTGTCTCATGACTCACCGACAATGTTTGTGAGCCGAACACTGTATTTTCCTGCAACATGTCCTTAGTTAGACCTTCATTGCACATTGTTACAGCAACAAAATGTACATTTTATATATAATTAATGGTTAATTATATGGTCCGTTTATAGGTAGTGTATCTGTTATAAGTGTTGTTTTCACGGAGATTCTGGTAACACCCAACTATCTGTATGTATTTGAAGACAGCTAACATGACTTAGTTTACAATCAGTAGTGGGGACATTTATGTAAACTATGTTAAAGGATAGGATTGCTGAACAGCTAAAATCACCAAACTAATCTTACTGATTATATTAATTATATATAGTAACTAAATTGATCCCAGTATTGTTGAATAGATTAGACAGTGGTTGAGTGACAAACAACAGAGAGTTGTAGTCAATGGCGTATATTCTGAGCAAGGTTTTGTTACCAGTTGGGTATCTCAGGGATCTGTACTTGGACCCATTCTTTTTAATATTTTCATTAGTGATATAGAAGAATGTCTTGATGGCAAATTATGTCTTTTGTTGATGACACAAAGATTTGCACCAGGTTGGTGTTCCTGCGTAGGGATAAGTGAAATGGCAGATGATTTAGGTAAGCTAGAAAAATGGTGAAAGCTGTGGCAACTGACGTTTAATGTGGGTAAGTGCAAGGTAATACACCTGGGGCAACAACCCAGGGGTGGAGTATAGAATATTTGAAATAGCCCTAACCTCACCATCCGAGGAACAGGATTCAGGGGTAATAATTTCAGAGGACTAAAAGGTAGACTATGTAATAGAGCAGCAAAAAGTGCTAGCAGAATGCTTGGTTGAGTAGGTAGAGGTATTAGCTGTAGGAAGAGGGAAGTACAGGACACTGGTAATACCTCACTTGGAGTATTGTAAAAAGTACTGGAGAACATATCTCCAGAAGAATATAGATGCATTGGAGAGAGTTCTGGGAAGGGATAATAAACTAATTTGTGGTTTCCGGGATACAGTTTACCAGGAAAGGTTAAAAGATTTTATTATAAATAGCCTGGAAGAAAGGCATTACAGGGGGATATGATAGAAATATATAAACACATAAATTGAATTAACGCAATAGAGGAAGAGAGCATATTTAAAAGAAGAAAACCCACCACAACAAGAGGACACAGTCTTAAATTAGAGGGGCAAAGATATGTATGTATGTGTGTCACCCTGTATGTCTGTGTGGGAGCATGAATGTGTACGTGTTTGTGTGTGAGCATGAATGTATATATGTTTTTGTGTGAGCATGAATGTCTAAGTGTTTGTTAGCATGAATCTGCATGTGTGAACATGAATGTGTAAGTGTGTGTGAGAGGGAGTTTCAGGGTGAATATGAGTGCGTGATCGAGAGTGTAAGAGCATGAGGGAGTGACTTTATTAATCATAATATAAAATAATGGATATAGGTGTGGTTTGGGGGGGGGTGGTGTCAGGGGTCACCATTTTTTCATCAGTCCTAGACTGCAGAATGTCATGGTCTGACCCTACGTACACTTCTATGATGACAGGTCTGGCATTTACACTTTACAAGTACCGTCTCTTCCACTCCACCAGTTATAATGAACTTGTGACACACAATAGTGAAAGATCCACCCAAGCCTATCACAATGCATTTGTGCCACCAAAGATCTCAGTACAGAGTCCTTTATCTAACAACAAAACTCTAATCCCTGCATCCACAGGCTATGCAGGGGACCGGCATCAAAGTGCTCAGTGTATGTGTTTCCTCAGCTCTTGAGAATGGAAATCCTGAGCAGGACAACTCCCAATTGCAATGGCATGGGTTCAGTATGATTGGACCTTGGCTTTAAGCCCTGACCAGCATGACAGACACTTCCCAGGGTGACATGGCTTTTATACTACTAGAGATATTCTTTAGTCAAAAATGTTGTGTTAACTTTCACAAAGTATATTTTGTACTTACTTACTACTAAGCATATACAATGTGTAATTAGTATGTAAAGTATGTATGCAATAGTAGCACATAAATGAATAGGTAATATGTTGCATTATTCAGATGTGTTAAATGTGCTATTTTACATTTGCCCTATGTTACTGATATCTCCTCTTACAGTTAAACATATAATATATTTAATAACATATACAGATGGCCTAAACATTTACCTTTTATGCCTTTTGGACCTGGTATGCCCTGGAGACCTGGGTAACCAGACCTGCCTCCTCTCCCTGGATAACCTGGTGGTCCTTTTTCTCCAGGACGACCTTGAATGCCTGGTAACCCTGGCAACCCAGGTTTCCCTTCACAAGGGGGGCAGCTCGGAGTCATGCTCTGGAGTAATGATGGTAACTGTGCTATAGAAAACATAGTAACAGTAATTTAGGTTAGAAAAAAAGGCAAAGGTCCATTAAGTTGAGCCTTGCTGTTGATCCAGTAGATGGCAAATACCCACACTGAAGCAATTTCTAATTGTGCATCAAAAATGGGGAAAATTAATTTTTGACCAGTTAATTAAACAGGGCACTCAACTAAGCAAAGTTCTGATTGCTTTATTCTAACTATAATCTGTATCTGAATACCATTAATTCAGTTAGGAATATCCCAAATTACTGTTATGTTTCATTTTCTATATGGGCTCGTATTAATACTACTTAATTTATCTGGATGGTGAGTTACCACACAGAATTGACATGACACATTATCAAAATTGCTGTTTGGAAAAGTTCTAAGGAAACTATTTACTTTTAAGAAATCGTACATGCTTCCTCATCTAATAATTTGGGTGCACAATAATAATTTGATATCAGACAAAAATTCACAACTTACCACGCAGGACATTGCTACATAGCTTCATGATATGGTCATCTGTCATAGATTTTCCCTGAGGAAAAGGATAGCTTTGTATTATTATTCATGGTGGTAAGAAGTGTATGACATGATGGAGAAAAAAAAATGTGAAAATCATATTTTTATTTCCTTATGGAAAAACTAAGCAGGGCTTCTATTTATGCAGTAGAATCACAGCATAACTCTACACAATTTCCCTGATCACAAGCTTATGAAGGAAACGACCCCAGCCCAAATGTAAAATAAATAAAGTACCAGTGCTCTGGTAATCAAGGTAAGGAGAAACCTCCAATAGTTTTAATGTGATCCACTTGTGCTACGTTTTGTATTATCAAAATACTACATAATATCTAATGTTTTTATTTCCCATACACTACCAAATAGCAGACAATGTAAACGACATACAGGTTTTCCAGGAATGCCAGGGATTCCGGCTCTTCCTTGTGGTCCTCCTTCACCTGGAAAGCCACGTGGTCCAGGAAGGCCTGGTATCCCTAAGTCTCCTTTTTTGCCTTCTAGTCCTTTATCACCAGCATCACCAATTTCACCTTTCTGAAAAACACCAATAATTGTTGCACATCTCTACATTTAAGCACGACATGTAGACAAATGCTTCATCTATTTAGTAACTATCAAACACAATATCTCAACCTGTGAACAAGCTGGACAGATTTCTGATGTTATTTTTGTGAAGAAAGCAGCTACACAATTTTTGATGGTTTGAGTGGTTTTGAAACAGGCATAACTAATAATTGTTCTTTACTGGGATAATGCGCAAAAGTATCACTCGTTCTTGTATTTCAGTCAAGCGGGTTAGTGTTTCTCAACTTTTTTTCTGAAAAAAGTACTCAGTATTTTCTTTTAATAAATACCTTTTTTTAATAGCACCTGTCTTCTAACAAATATGACCAAGGATTGAAAGACTTAAGTTCTTAAGTAATAAGGTGTAGACGTGTAAGTCTCGTAATTAGACCACAAGAGATAATACTGAAATGTGAAATTATAACAACTGTGCATCTGTGCATTAACTGTGCAATCTCTGTTTATATGTCGGGGCAGATTCTTTCCAATGGGTAGACCACAGCCAATGTTTTTCCGTAGTGTGACGGTATAATATGTCGTATTATGTTAACCCACCCAGTGCCTTAAAGTTAATGCAGATACTGTCCACAGTTTACACTATTGTGCTTCAATAAACCAATTCAAACTGAAGCTGAGGCATTACTTTCTGGCAGTTTGATAGTTTCACCTGTTTAGTATTTAGCAGATACCCGGAAATATAACTGCAGCAAAGGTGAGTCTAATCAATGTGGGGAAAAATCTAGCAATGACCAAGGCAATAGCATGGGTTCTTATGAGAGATATAATATGTTGAGGTTCTTCAGTACTTACCTCTCCTTTTGCCCCTTTGCTGCCGTCTTCTCCCTATAGGGTGTTCCAGGTTAGAAAAGAAACAATTATTGTGTGCGTTGTGATATATCATGCATTTTTGTATTGTGTTGTATTTACCCGTATTCCAGTAATTCCTGGTTGTCCTGCTTCACCTTTTTCTCCCTGAAAGAAGAACATTAGACTGCAAATTGAGGTGTTCAGTGCTATATTTTTTGTAAGAGTTTTCCATCTAGATAATTGTTCTGTATCCCTACCTTCTTTTACATGTTAATGACTGTTTACATTTTTCAATTTTACAATTTTCTGTGTGTTGAAGGCAAGATCGCTGGAGTAAGGATGCTTTAATACAATCAGTTGAGGATTTCAAGACAAAGTTTGAGCTACAGAAGTAACCAAAAAAATAACTATAAATAAAGCCATGTAGTATGATTTGGGTCTGTGAAGAACAATGACCTCTGCTAGAGAGACAGTGTATCTAAGCCTTAGGCTACCGGAGGAGGCCCTGGATAAACATTACAAACCATTAGAAACCATTTTACAATTTTACTACTTTTCAACCATCAAAGTATCTTACCTGTTCTCCCTTTTCCCCATCTTCGCCAGTGTCCCCCTGGAAGAATACATTTGAACAGCCAATAGTAAATAAGCAAATCCTGTGTACTAAATGCCATGTCGTTTTTATTTTTCATTTATTCCTAAGCATTGAATATTGTGAGCGTCACAAAAGAGGGCTATACAAAGTGTGAGGGTTATGGTAATTTTAACAATTTAACTTCCAATCATCAAAGTTGTGGTGACATAACAAATATTGTTGAAAATGTTTTTTTCAACAATATTGAAAAAAACAATATTTCTGTATCACATGTGTCTTTCTGTATCACATGTGTCTTTTGATATGTTGATGAGGTCACGCCTCCAATGATCTCACAAGGAATACAATATGCCTGTTGAATAGGAAATCTTAATTCAGTCCCCCTCTGCCCACCATCCTGCATGGATGGGGCAATCTGGGTTGTGCTGGGTTGGGCCTTTTGGTTGCATTGTTTGTTGGGTTGTCACTCATTTATTGCATGTTACCGTGTTTTTGTCTCTTGTTAAATATCTGTTAAAGTAGACGAGCCTTGTGATATATTTTTATATTTGTTTTTAGAACACATTTGGCGACCAGGAAGGTTGTCCTGGGTTATGTTTGGCTTTTTGGTTGCAGCTTAGTCTTGGGAGGTGTTGCATTGTTTGTTGGGCTGTAACTCATTTATTGTATGTTACTGTGTTTTTGTCGCTTATTATATATCTGTTAAAGTAGACAAACATTTGTGATATATTTTTATATATGGTTTTGTACCACAAAAGATGGTGTGCAAATTATACACTTACCTTATGACCCTTAGACCCTTGTGCTCCCATGGGACCCTCTAAACCAGGTAATCCCTGATCTCCTCTTTGACCCTGTCATGTCAAAACTTTTATTACGATATTGATAGCAATAACCCCCATACTAGGTCCTGTAAAATTCCATCAGAAATTGCATACATATCAGCTTCAATACCTCCCCATTTAGTATAATCAGTATAAACTTCCATTGACCCACTCCCTACAAAATAGCAAATCAGGTGATTATAAAAAAATAGTATTTATATTTGTCTAGCACTTTTTTATAATTACACTACAAAAAAGATAACACCAGGGCTTGATTAATATTTTAATTAGAGGAATTCAGTCATTAAAGGGAAGATTTTATTTACTTATATTGAACAAGACTGATTACACACCAGTTATGAAAAAGGTAGGTAAGAACGTCTGATACACAGAATCTACCTTTATTCCTGGAGGGCCAGAAGGTCCTGGTAAGCCATGGTCACCTTGAACCCCCTAGGTTTAAGAATACAGTGTGCATTAGGTTAGACCAAAACTTGAGGCTGTTGTATAATAACATAATATGAGATAGACGTAGCTATACCTTCTGTCCTTGAATCCCCTCTGCTCCTGGGAGCCCAATAGGTCCAAGGTCTCCCTGTTACCAGTAGATATACCGATGGAAGTTATTACAGATACAATGGATTCATTTATTTGATATTACTGACAAATGACCTATTAATGATTATGTGATCCAAAAACCCGTCCCTTGTGGTAATAGTGCTATACAATCTGCTGGAGCTCTTTAAACAAAATGTGAAAAATAAAAAATATATATGTCCAATAAAAGATTTTTTGTTATCCAGAATCCAGTGACACAGGAATTGCACCACAAATTATTTCCTCAGTTTACTCTACCTGTGTGACTTCTTTGAGAAAGTAAGTTTTTCATACAGGCAGTAAAACCTATTAATAATATCAATAGGGCAACATCAATTGATAATGCATTATCACAGTTATAGGCTCTATTTTCCCTATATAATCTAGAAAGGGCCGGCTCCACCTATAGGCAAAGAAGGCGCCCGCGCTCACTATGGGGAGGAGTTGGCAAAATTATGTTTTGCCTAGGGTGGCAAAAATCCTTGCACCAGCCCTGAATCTAGACTGCAGTCTTTCAGCTTTTCATTTGTATGGGGATAGTAAATTGTAAAACAGTCTGGCTGCCAGGAAAACCCTTCTTTTCTGTTATATTTTTTGCTCTTAGATTATACTGCTAATCTCAAAATTGTAAGATTAGGAGCAGGGCTCTCTCCATCTAATGTATCGGTTTGTCTTAGTCTGTCAATTCTCGTCTTTTCCTACCCCATGGATATATGTATTATAAGAAGCTCTGTGTAAATTGGCACTATATAACTAAAAGATAATAATGGTAATAAATGGTAAGAAGGCACTTCTAAGCCATATTATATTCATTACACCGAATTGTCAGTATTTAATGTTTGCCACATGGTGGCGCCACAGCACTAGTTGTTTAGATCATATGTCTTAACATCAAGGGCAATAAAAAGCAGAGCCGAGCTGATAGAATCACAAAGCTCTTTAGATCCATCTGGGGATATTTACTCAAACTGTCATTGTCACTGCTTTTAGTTACTCAGTTATTTATTAGGTGTTGCAGAGCAGTTTACAATAATACCTTATTATTTTCATTGTTAATTAACACTATATATACAGAAGTGCATTAATCCACATTTGATAGAATAACAATCTCTCTTATTGTAATTTCTTCCCGTTCTGTGACCAGTTAGGAAAAGTAATGTTTTCTAAGCATCTAGCATTTGTTCTAATAACTATAATGTTGGTACATGCCGAATCACATACACACAATGTATAATTTACAGAGCTGGATACAAGTTTAACCTATGTGTGACCAAGAGCATACATATATTAGAGCAGCTATATATATATATATATATATATATATATATATACCTATATATGTTATTATAACATTCTGAAGTATAATATAAAACGCTGGGTAGTGATGAAACTGCTTAAACTACACAACCATGTAGTACATACAAACTATCAAGTTAAAGAGCTGGGCAATGATAATGGCTTAAGGAACTGAATACTAACCAACATCCAGAAGGGTAGTAAATATGGATCTTACTCCATTATACATAGTACAAAAAATAATTTGCATATCATAAATACCGGTATGCTGAATAAATGCATTTCATGTACTTTTAATAATATATTTAAAACTACAAGATAAGTACAAATGTGCCTACCTTTAGGCCAGGTGATCCACTAATCCCTTTAGGCCCTGGTAAGCCTCTTTCTCCCTGTAAAAATGAAACCATACTCATGCAATAATTTATATGAACAATGAGGTGTATTGTACAAATCCTATTATTACCACTATTCAAACAAGCATAAAAAAAGCCCTACCTAAGGTTCACCTAAGCACCCTTTGGGTACAAAATGAGTAGACAGTGAAAATCACTGTCCACCTCTTTGGCACACATAGAGTGCAAAACCTGTAAGGAAAAAGGGCTCATCTTACTTTTAAGGACCCATCCAGCAATGCTTCTTAAATGGTATTTTTATTCTCTACAAGCTCCATCCCCTGGGGTATACTTGCAGTCTGTACACCCTCAGGACTTATTTTATTAAACAGATATTACAGCCCTCATGTGCCCTTTATTGCATACGACAGCTGAGGGGTATCCTTAAGTTTAAGTAGTGTCCCCCCCCCCTTAAAAATGCATGGAGACTATGCATTTGTTTCTTACGCCATATAAATGGGATTCCCAGGTTTTCAGCCGAGTTATTGCTGGCACATATCTAATACCGTTTCCATCTCATTCAGAATTGCTCCCGATGGCAGCCTTATATTCAAAACAAATATATGTCAAATATATGTCATACAAGGCCATGCGGACCATCTTTAAAGGTATCTGTCAGTTTTTGAGTTTAAATAAATAAGTTGGACTTTTTTAAATGAACAATATTCTCACATTTAAAGATGTCCTAAAACTTACCTTTAGGCCAGCTGTACCAGGTAGACCAGGAGAACCACGAAAGCCCTAAATAAAATATAGATGCATGACAATATCCATCATGCAGTAATCATTACTTAACAAATTGACATGCTCACTAATCTGTCCTTCTTATAAAATATGTAGGTTCTGTTTAGTTACGAATATCCTGCCATACTGCTAAGTGACCTAGAAATACCTTTAAACTGTCTCATTATATTCCATAGTGATAAAACACACATCATACCACCAAGATTGCCATAATGGACATTTTTTCAGAGGGAGACATCACTAGCGCCTGTAAAATGTTACCCTGCAGTATGTGCGAGGTGCAGAAGGACTTTTTACAGAAGGAAATCCGTTACTAATTTCTCTGATCTGAACTTAGTTGGCTTGACCTTCACTTACATCATATTTGATGGACTATCAGGGGAAGGACTATCCAACTGTTTATATTAAGTTAATGTTCTCACCGGTGCCCCACGAGATCCATCTGCTCCAGGTCTACCCGGTTGACCTTGTCCTCCCTGCAAAAAGCAACAAATGGCATTAAAGAAAGCCCTGAAGCAAAAAGTAGGTAGAGCCCAAAATCCAAAGAAATGGTAGAGGCACATAAAAAGATGAATTATGTCAAGGGAAATTAAACCAGTTCAAAGTTTTTGTACCATTTTTATTAGCAGTGGACTCTGTTGGTAGATAGTGTTTAATAGGGAGCATTTTATAGAATTCAGGTATTCACTTTTAATTAAATTAATTAGACTAATGGGGAGTTATCCAGGGTTTAATGAGGTTACCTTTGGAAACTTCACTACCCTTACCCTTCTAGGCATTATTAGGTATATCTGTAAAAGGTGTGTATGGCGAGTCACCTTCATCTGGGCTCATCTGGACTGGTTAAACTTCACTGATCTGTATGCTGTTTTTAAACCGGAATAAGTATGTATCTTTTCATTCATCTTTGCATCTCTATGAAGCATTTAATTAATATATACTGTGGCCATGTGTATCTCACTCTTTAATTTAATTTATTTACTTCATGTTTAACTTTAATTTGAATGGATATTTATTCATTTTGCAAGCGGATGCATGCAGGGAGGCTAAAGAGTTTAATTCATTTTATTTCCCGGCGGTAGGCACCAACAATGCTCATGGTGGACATTTACTGGGGTCTGTGGTGGACAATTAAGTTTTGTTCTATGGACCTTCACAAACCATGCCATGGATACTGGTGTCCTCGTATGGACATTTTGCCTATCTATTTTTGCAATTTAACAATAACTTGTCTCATAATCTGTCATCTGTTAATTATTTCAGCTCTGTATGCATGTAAGTTTCACCAAAAAATCTATATGGTTGAAAAATGTGAAACAGAATAACTGTAGATAATTTTTTTTTCACCTTTGGTCCTTCGGGCCCTGGAGAACCGGGTCTTCCTGGTGGTCCTGGATCTCCCTAGAAGAGCAAGTAGAGTGACATGCCAGTGAGTATATATTGTAAGGATTTCTTCTGTGAAATTAATGAGGGCATTTTTCTACGCATGTTGGCAGCTCATTAGACCCCTCACTGAATGTTTGGCAAGCCTTTGCTGGAGTGGTAATTATACCACTTGTCAGGTGATGTGTTCGGCTGCATGCATCTCCGGCACAACAAATAGCAGGGGTAGGGGAAAAAAATGGAACATTCTGCATTTGCAATGGAGGGGGGACATAAACTTAAATGGCCAATTCAGCTACCATATACATTGCATATGCATCGTAAGTGCTTATAATTGTTGGAGTGTCCATTTAGTAGTAGCAATATAGCCCTTCTCCTCATGCCTTAGAAGCCAAAAACAATTATTACTGTACTTTGGGCCCCACCTGCAAGGCTCTAAACTATGACCTCTCTGAAGACTAAATTGTGTGAATAAATTACAGAAGAATCCCTAGCTATATTTTATGAATATTTTTAGATTGTCTCCATTGAATTATTTACAAACCTATAGTTAGCCTTTTTTTAATATATTTGTACACTTCCAACTATTTGTAAAAGGGGCCCACCATCACAACGGAGACCCTCAGAGGAGCTGTGAGCCAAACTCCCTAAAACCAGATTTGTAATTCCTATGGGCAAATTCATAGCATAAATACATTAATTAAAACACAGCTACAAAACCTGTTTTGAAAGAAAAAAAGTCACTTACTGCTTGTCCCTGAAGCCCTGGAAGACCATACAATCCCTTTTCACCTTTACTACCCTATAATGGGGAAATGGATAAAAACAGCATTATTTTACAGAAATATGAAGATTAGTAGATGTACAACAAGTTAGTAAAGAAGAGATGGTGACACATCACATACATGTATTAGTGTTTGTGCCACTCAAATGTCATCTTAACATTATTACCTTTTTTCCTACAATCCCAGGTTGTCCTACTTTTCCAGGTGAGCCAGGCGATCCCTAATACAACACAAAAATGGGTTAAAAATAATATCACTGAAGGCATGTACAGGGCCAAAGATACAATTCAAGGGCTATTCTATTCACTAGACACAAATGACATTGAGGGGTTCCCAAAACTAAAGCATACTTGTCAAATTTGTGCATTCTGCTCCCTATTTTATTGCAGTGCACATATAATGCATCAACTAAAATGAAACCAACAGCAAAAACATAACAAGCATAACTTTAAAAACTGGCTTTAAAAAAAAGGATTCAACAGCCTTCAAGAATTTGCTTACAATGTAAAGGGATTTAATGCATTTAAAGCAGTGTTTCTCAATGCCTTACAAAGCTACCCCTTTTAAAATAAGTTTGGTAAGGCAGTTTTGCAAAAAACAGTACATGTATAAGAAAATAGCACATCAAGCTAGCACTACTACCTTCTGCCCCACAGGACATGGGGTTCCATGCATTCCTGGTGGTCCCTGCAAAAGTAAAGTATTGATATTGATTATTCATGTCATCAATTCCGGTATCTCTCTCATACATATAGGCGTTGCATCTGTATTATATTAGCTTAGCTGTATCTTATGAAAGGGGAGTTTAACTAGCCTCAGTGAACTGGTATCTGCTAATAGCTCATCTAGTTTTTGGTTTATGACATAATTTGATTGTAAATTTGAAGTGCTGCTTTTTTTGTAATAGTACAGGTTGCTGTTATCACTTATAATTCATACATAGTTTGTACAAACAAATAATGGTTTAATTATATTTTTTAATGTATAAAGCAGGGTATTGTAATGGCTGAAACAATCATCTTACTTGAACCCCAGGAGTTCCAGGATCGCCTTTAAGCCCTGGTGGTCCCTGTTGACCCTTAACCAAAAAAAGCAAACACAATGATAAACACTAAACAGAATACATTTTAAATGACAGTGTGTGTTACAATCAGAGATGGCCCAGTGCACATGCAGAACTAATAGCAAATCCTGGTTTTCAATACATTTGAACATCCAAGACCAAGGGGAATATTCACTACACTGTTATGAGAGGCAAAGGTGTGTGTCAGGGCAGTAGCCCCAAAAGCCACGTATATAAGAAACCCTGAGGGTTTTCATCTGGCAATGAACTCTAGATACCTATAATTTGATTATAATCTGGTCTGTCCCTTTTTCCTGATGTAAAGACTCGGATCTTAATCAGTCTTTGGTCATGTCTGTTATTCAGATAGCTTTAAGCCTATCCAATGCAGATTTGCATTCTCTCATTGTAACGAAGCTCTTCCGCTTTCCTACCAGCCTCTCACCTCTCATGTTTTGTCCCATGAAGAGGAGGGGGACAGTTCCCAATTATTATTATGTAGCAGATTTGTGAATGGTACAGGAAGGATGTAGCTGCTTTTGAAATCAAAATGGCAAGATTGTGTCCATTAAAGCATTATATAATGGTCAGTGTTGGATCTAGCATTGCAATTTGGTTTTACAAGTATTATATGGTTGCCCCTAAATAACCCTTTTTATGTAAGAAGATCTTCCTATTTATGACTGTGCTCCAAATACCATACCAACAGTGCTAAACACATTTTCATTAAAAAAATCAACCTTCTCTCCTGGAGGTCCAGATGTTCCAGGTGGTCCCTGAGGCCCTTGTAAGCCCTGCAAATCAATATCCAACAAATATTATTAGATACACTAAAAACACCATACAAGCCCGATATCCTCAAACTCATATTTAGAAACCAGGGCAAAGTGATTTCTCAATAATCTATTATTTTCCACCACAACCACTGCAGCTTTACCTTGATAAATATGCCCTTAATTCTGTAAACTGCTCTAGTATTAATATATTTTTTTAATTATTAATAATAATAGCAAATGATGTCCACCTTATGAACTTTTAATGAGCCCACAAACAAGTGACCATTATAGATAAGGATAAGTTTAACAATGTGGAAATCCAATGCTTTACAACACATTTACAAATTAGTTCTTGAAAATTGGGAACATTGTACAACACAATGGCAAAGAAAGGGTTTATGAAAAATATCCACTATGGACATCTACTCACAGGCTTCCCATCAATTCCTGGGGGGCCACGCTCTCCTACACGTCCTTTGTGCCCCTGTTAGAACATGAAAACATGAAAATGAGTTTGTAGACCACAAGATCAGAAACAGAATCTTGACAGATACAACAACTTTGGTACTTCATTAGTCTGCAGTATGACATCTTATTCATGTTTAATAAATAATACTGATAATACCAGAATACAAATCATATATGGGCCATATTATAAAGAACAATTCTGTGGCCAAATACGAGGCAATCAGTGTACTGTATATTAGAACAAAGATATTAATCATGTATCTGGTAAAATGTAAATTCCCTTTTGCTTAAGGTGGTGATTAGCCGTGATTGGCTTATTTTGTAGATTATGTGCTTTGCAACTGCAACATTATCGGATAATATTTGCTTGATCATAAATGAAAAATATATATATATTCAATTCTATACCATTCTAGATCATTTTGCATTGAATCAAGCCTTTTATTACTGGGTATTGTGATGCTGTAAACCCCAGGGAGAGTATTAGTTTGGCATTTGGGTACAGGTGCTATGCAGATCATACGTATGGGTCTCTGGGGTGGAGCAAGTGGAGAGCAGGGTGGGCCAATGCTCCATTCCCCATCGTTCAGTGGAAAACTCATGTCGACTTTTCCAAGAGGTTAGAGGCCTGCAGGATGCGGTCCAGGATTACTATGGGTCCTGAATCAGGCACAGGTGCTGGGCATTAAAACCCCCTGGAGTTTGATGAGCAGAGAGACTGTTGGGGTGAAGAGACAGTTTCCTGTGCTCTCAGGGCAAGAAGAGGCCCTGAAACAAAGACCATCCCTGAGCCAAGTGAGTGTTTAGGCTGGTCAGTCTGGGCCAGTATTGTATAGAGGGCCGCAATTCAGAGCTTGGTTGTTTCTTTTTATGATTTTGTTTTGGGGTGTTTCATGTGAGCAATTAAAAATAAAGCAGTGTTAAGCTACAAGTTGTTGTTCCTGAGCCTGATTGCCCTAGAAGACCCCTAACTGTGTCATTCTATGGCCCTCATGCTACAGGGTTTGTCACAGTATCTTCCCACAATGTTGGGAAGAAGAACCCTTGGATCTTCCCTCTGAAAACAAGCTATTACACCCTGCCTCTTTCGAAGGATACTATATATAAGCTATACATACGCAGAAGCAGAAATGAAGAGAACTTGGCCATTGGTGAATAACAAATATGTCCCAGGTACCTGAAGCTGTAAACAAACCAATAGCTACATAAGCACAGTGAGGTACAGTGAGGAGGAGACTAGTGAGCAAGTGGACTATCTGGATTCTATAATAGTCTGTACACCAAAAGTATGTTGTACATCCCATTCCAAAATCATTGAGATTAATATTTAGTTCATCCTATTCTGGGAAGGTTTTTCCCAAGATTTTGAACTGTGTTTGTGGTAATTTGTGCCCACTCAAGAGGACACCTGTGCGGTCAGGCACTGATGTCGAACAAGAGGGCCTGGCTCACAGTTGACGATCCAATTAATCCCAAAGGCGATCGGTGGAGTTAAGGTTGGGGCTCAGTGCAGGTCACTCAAATTCCTACACATCAAACACGTCAAAGCACGTCTTTATGGATCTTTATTTGTGCACAGGAGCACATTCAATAAAGGAAAGGGCTTTCTCCAAACTGGTGCCATAAAGTTGGAAGACAAATATCTAAAATATTTTTGTGCTGTAGTAACAATACCCTTCACTGGAACTAAGGGGCTTAGCCCAAACACTGAAAAAACAGACCCAGACAATTATCTGTCCTTCACACTTCACAGTATGTACTATACATTATGGTAGGTAGTGTTTTCCTGGCATCCACCAAACACAGGTTCATCTATCAGACATCCAGTTAGTAAAGCATGAGTAATAACTTCAGAGAACATATTTCCACTGCTCCAAAGTTCAGCAGTGATGTGCTTTACACCACAGCATACCTGGGAACTTCTTTACTCCGGCTACCCGGAAGACTTCCCTTGCGGGACGCGGCCAGGATTGCCCCGCGATGTCAGTGGGCGTTCCTGTTGACTCGGACAAGTGGTGCACCACAGACACTTGGAATTGTACATAGTGATCTTTAGCTTATGTGTAGATGCTCGGCCTTGAAAACTAATTTCATGAAGCTCCTGACACACAGTGCTTCTGATGATCTTTACATACTATTTGTTTCAGCCCTGCTCTGTGAGTGTGCCAATTAGTGGCTGAGCTGTTGTTACTCCTAGATGCTTCCAGTTCACAATAAGAGTGCTTATAATTAACTTGTGGCAAATGTGTTATAATAGTCAGTGACACTTAGTCAACCTACTTACTGTTCTTACTGTTTTTTTTATACAAAGAAATGCCAAGTCTCACTCATACTATAATGCAATTGATGAAGAAGGTTCTTTGAAAATAATATATTGCCTACTTCAGGTCCGGGAGCCCCTGGTGACCCTGTTTGACCATCCGGACATTCACATGAAGATACGGGCTGCACCCTCTCAAGTGGACACTATGAATAAAAAAAGGTATTAATAACAATATGAAGTTGTTTAAATAAAATGGTAAATTAAAACAAAAGGATATGTACGTACCCTTGGATCCTCCTGTCAGTAAGAGAAAATGAAAGAAAATTAAGACTTTTGTTTTCAAAAAAGCTATTAGATCAATTTAAATGAACTAAAGTTAGCCACAATTAGTGAAATACTAAAAAAGACTTACAAAACATGCACACACACTTTCTCCTTATTAGTAGTCTTGAGACATCTTATTAATTTATTACAAGGCTGAACACTAATTGTATGATATATATCTGTAATATAACACCATGTATTTCTTTTTATAATTGTTAAACTCCCAATGAATACATCAAATATGTCAAAGCTCTTAAAATATGCATAATACGAAACCAAAGGAAGCATTTGACTTTTCCAGTGGTAGACTTAGGAAAGTGGTAAGTTTAATTGGGAAGGAAGTAGTGTACACCCAAAATGTTTTCGATTTGACCACATAAAAAAAAGTTGATGAGCACTGGGCTTAAAAAATAAAATACAATAAAAGCCTACACATAGTGGCCTTATAGGTGTGATTCAGATGTTACTTATTGGAACAACTGAAGAACTAGACTATTGAAGCTGATGTTAGTATGTAAAACTGAGTTTTTTAGCTACTGTATTTTCTATATTCTCTATGTAGAATACATAGTCCTATTTTATTCTTCCCAAAATATATTATGATAAAGCTCACCACAGAGTAGATTTCACAGGCCGTTTCTCGCTCACTTTGCTCTGGATCACAGTATAATCTGAGCTTTTGTATTTCCATCTAAACCGACAAGAAAACAGTTAGAAACTATTGTCATGATAGTGAATATAATAAATATTTATACATTTAAATGTCTTAATTGCTTGTTAAGTTATCTTAATAAATATATTAACAGGTTTTGTAGAAATACATTTCTCACTAATCAGATGTGCAGATTTTTTTCTCCATACATTATGTATCTTTAGGACTAGAATAAACTGAGATTTACAAATAACAATCAGGTAGCTCCTTCTCTACCTCTATAGTCCTGAAATCCATTTTGTGTTTGTTGGATTCTTAAGGTGCAATACAGCATTTTCTGTTGCCTTATACAGTATATGTTTGTACAATAAATAAAATATTGGCGATGTTTAAAGGGAAGTTTCACAAAAAATCACTATTGTTTGACTTTTAAATACACTATTGTATACAGTAGTGTGGTGTAGGACTAAAGAAAACTCTGTTTATCTGTTGTCTTTGTAAGCAGTCATGTAATATTATGGCTTCATTCCAATCCTAGACAATTCAAGCATTATATTTTTATTAACAAATTGCAAAAAAAAAAAATTTACACTACAGTACCGGTATATTTAAGTGATTATAGAATAAAAATTATCGATAGCATTTTCTTTCTAAACCTGATCGAGTATTAAAGTTTATTTTAGATGGAAATCAGCCTATGTACTGTTCTGTCCATTAATACCTGTTCCAAAAGGATCTTTTGGGATGCTAGACTATGTAGAGTGACCTGTCTATTTTTTAGCAGAAAAATCTTATATTGTGTTACTGGGTTATTTTAAAAAAAAAGTAGTTGAAATATGAGAGCCTATGTTCACCTGGGCATGATCGATGCTATTCATAGTTTGTTCTACTGATATTTCTCTAAATACAACATTCAGCACACCTATAATTCTAAATATTTCAGAATCACTAATGAGCCGTTCTCACAAAAAATATACACTGCTTATCCCCAAAAGTTTGTTTAATTTGTTGTTCTCATCAGTATTTGCACAAAGACTATGGTTACTAGGGACAGTTTTAAAAACGCCAAAGGTTACTTACAGTAACTGTGTTGTCTGTTTTTTCTTGCTTCACCACTTGTGTTCTGCCATTGATAAATATTGGCCCCATTTCTTGCATGAATTGATTTTGTATCAACACATCGTCCAGAAATAAGTCAGCACTTCTACTCCTTACTAGGATCTTTAGCTGATGCCAATCCTCATCAAAGAGTGCCTAATGGAAACAACTAATACTGTTAAGCCACAAACGCTTACTTACACACTCATTTGTTTTGTTGGTTTGTACTTAGATAAATACTAATTGTTACTTATGACTTGTATTACGATCTTAGCTATAGTTTCACACAGCTAAAACTTGGAGGAGAATGAATTTTGTCATTTGCTTGTCATTTGTACAAAATGTGTCACTAATTACACATATTTTAGGACTTATTCTAATACAAGCGACTTGGCCTTGAGGTTAAAATACATCTTGGACATCCACTGGGCCCTACCCCTATTGAAAAATATAGTTTCTATGAAGTATATGTGTCTAATGACCCCCTCCTATACTGTCCAGTCCACCCTTGTAAAAGGTTGAATGTTCCTCTTACCTCTAATCTCTTGTCTTTAAATGTAATGACTTGAGCATCTGCATTGATCTGTGCAACAGTAAGGATGACCGATTTGTCAATTTCGTTTAATGTCACTGCCGCCTGGACCTCTCCAGATTTCGATAGAATTCTCCAAAGGTCAATAATTTTATTGGCTACAGGAGACTTTAAACGCAATGTTGCCACAAAGACATAAGATGGTGGAAGACCTTCTGGAAAGATGTCTCTGCATTGACATAAAAATGTAAAGGAATGCATATGGATATATATATATACGTGCGTGTTTGTACATAGCGCAAGCAGCAGGTACACGGTGGTGTAGATCTTTAATTCTAAATGGTCAAAGTTCGGACACTATTCGACTTATATTGAGATTAATGCTATAGGGTTGTATGGATAAAACCAACATAACTTCAATTGGTAAAATAAAATTGAAAAATCAGGCTGATGGGATAAAAGAGAAAATTTAATTAATTAATTTAAATTAATTAATTAATTTAATGGATTAATGAACAGAACTTTAAATGTAAATTAATTAATTTAATAAGCTTTATAGGAAACTTTAGTATCCTTAGGTTATGTAGTTAGTAGGATAGAATGTGAAAATATAGGCACCCTCACCAGCGGTATGTCGAAGATTACTATTATTATCTTTTATTTATATAGCGCCAACAATTTACACAGTGCTTAATACAATACATATATTCAAGGGGTATGACAAGACTAGAAATAACAGATTAAGACAAACCGATACATTTGGTGGAGAGAGCCCTGCTCGCAAGCTTACAAACTTGAGGGAATGGGGTGACAAACATAAGGCACAGAGAAGGGGTGAGAGGTAGTGTGGTGGTTGTATCAGTGACAAGGAAGTTCTAGAAGCTAAGATGGTATGCTTCTCTGAAGAAGTGGGTTTTTAGATGCTTCTTGAATGTTGGGAGGGAGGGTGAATGCTAAAGGTTCGGTGGAAGTAGATTCCAGAGATATGGGGCAGCCTGAGTGAAATCTTGTAGACGGGAAAAGGAAGAGGTGTTAAGTGAGGATCGAGTAGGTGAGTATTTTTTTTTTATTATGAGGGCAGAAATGTATGGATGAGCAGTGTTATGGATTTTAAATTCAATTCATAAGGTAATAGGGAGCCAGTGGACGATTTCACAGAGTGGGGAAGCAGAAGAGGCGCTGCGTGCAAGGAAGATCTAGCAGCAGCATTTAGGACAGGCTGCAGTTAAGTGGAATGCCAACGAGAAAAGTGTTGCAGTAGTCAAGACAGGAAATAAGTGAATGAACCAGAGTGGATTCTTGGGTTAGGAATGGGCAGATGCGAGAGACATTTTTTAAGTGCAAGCGGCAGGATCTGGCGAGGGACGTAATGTGCGGGACGAAGGAGAGGTTAGAAACTACCAGGGTGACCAACATATAATCTATGTTATGTTGGTTAATGTGATATGACCACTACTTAATATTATGCACACAGTTAGTAGAAGCGATTTCTCCAGGCGTCTGTTCATCAACAGAAAATTATACGTTTTAATATCAGCACTGAAAATGGCTCTTTTTAAGAGTAGTAAATATTTTGAACTCTGAATTTAAACTGTTCCTGATGGCAATCATAAAAGTTACCCCAAAAAGGGAGTTGAAGACAAAATAAGTGTATTAATAAAAAGGAGAAAAATGCTCGATGGACAACACAGATTGATTATTTATTCCTATTTTTTACATTCTGTCACATGTTCTAGTTTTACATTTGGGTACGGTTGCAACATTGATAGACAGAGAACAATTGAAAATAAATGTGAAGATAATACCTTGTATTTTCTGTTATATCCACATCGGGGGTAAGTAGATATGCCTTTTCTGATTCTAGGGATCCTGTTATTCTTTGACCTTTTTTATTAATGTTCATGCCCACGAGCAACTCAAAACCTTTCTCATCACGTGAAGCCACAGGTATTCGAGTAGGACACACAGACTCTACAGAAAGCAATATTGATTTATACCATTAGTACACTCAAAAGAATGAAATACTATAGGAAAAGGAAACCCAAAGACCAAAGAATAATGTAGAAAATACTTTAGCAAACTACATGCATTATAGGACATGCTAGAGGTATAAAACTCTACTTTACAAAACAATGGTGGGAAAAAGGGGTATCAGAAAGGTAAAAACAAAGCACCTCTAAATGACTCATTGATCATAATCATACCCCTTTTAGGCTTGCTCAGACATTTTTCTTGGGGTTCTGCAGGGTCTATATATTTTAGGGCACATTAGGCTGCTATTTTTTTATTCTTCTCTAGCCATCCCAAACTGGGAGGGCTTCTTACAACAAACAATACAAATTATTCAAGTCTAACAACTCCTATAAATTAATTTGAATTCCTACCTCCAGTGAACAGGCCTAAAAAGCAGTTCCTCTTAGTATGTAAGAACATCAGAATTTGCTCCACAGATTAAAGATATCATGGCAGATCATTGGGCTCCGAAGCTCAAAATACGAAATGTCCAAAAAAGGTTTGATTGGCAATTTACTGAGACATTTTATGTATTATCAACTTGTATAGAAGTAAAAAATAAAAAAAAACAAAGCAAATCACATCCCAATTTGTAAATTATTACTATTCATTTCTAAAGCACAAATATATTAATGGTGCAGATTTCACTAATAAACAACAGATAGTTGTGCTAGTTCAGAAAAGCTGGAACCTCAATCAAAACAAAGTGATGATGTTATTCTTATTTCAAAAGTAGAAGTGCAATAAGGTGATGTGATCCAGCTTAACATAACCATACAGTTATATGTTCATTCAGAGTGAAACACCCTTGTTTAGGAAACTATTTTAATTTTAATAAATTGGCATATGTGTTCCTTTAAAATTAAAATTCAGGAAAACTAACTTGTGGATAAACCTCCTAAAAGTTTGCAAGTTTAAAATAAAACTGTTAGAAACTCATTGAAGTTTGAGTTCAGGATAAAGCAGTAAAACTAAGGTATTCAGTAACTTGTTAATTTAAATCTATGAGTTGAAAGAAAAAATGGTTGGAAGGATACTCTAGAGTCCCAGTTAGCTATTTAAGCAAATAATGCATATTAGAGACATGTTAAAAAATGTTTTCAGTAGAAGCTGCAGCTTTAGGGCAGCAGTTCCCCACCTACTCTGTGGTCCAATGCTTCGCACAACTACAATACTTGCAAGCGAGTGTTGGCATCATATCATATACCATGTCAGTAGATGTGTTCTGCCAAATACATCTCCTGCACAGCAACTAGCTGGAAGGAGAGGGGAGGAGGCAAATGCATATGGGGGAATTCTACAGAATCCCCCCATGCATTTGAAAAATCAATTGGACCGCTCAGCTATCATATGTATTAAAGAGCATGTGATGGCTGAAGGGTCCCTTTAAACTTACATAAATTATATGTTCCTTAGAATTGTCGGGAGAAGGTCCCTGAAATAAATAGTATATTTACACTAAGTCATTTTAAGTTACACTAGACTGTGTAGGATCATTCACCCTTTATCTATGTTCATCTTCAGATGTTTTCTAAAAAGGGCCTCGGGAGTGCCTCAGGATGTTTTGAGGCTGCTACCAATATGTTATACTTAAATTAACAATACCTACCTAAAATATAGTAAACCTTTACTACATTTGAATGCGTAAGATAAAGAACGTTGCTTGTTTTTACCATAACAGGGTGCTTGCCAAAAAAGTAGAGATATTGAAAGGAAAAAATGGAGAAAGCCAAATAGTGCCAACGAGATCCGTTGAGTACATTGATGATTCTCTGTATTATGTAACATGTTCAAAAACAAACGTTAAAAATATACTTTTATTGAAAGGGGGGGCAATCAAATTTTTTACATTTTTCCTTAAATTGTCAGTGCAATCTTAAAAACATAGGTCTCATTTTGTCTTTTGGAAAATAATTGATGGAAAATTAATCAAAATCATGTTCCAATTAAAGGAAGCTATTTTAGGGTTATTTTTCCTCTAAAGCACATTATAAATTAAGAAACATATGTCTGCTTTACCTTGGATGGCCATGAACCTTGGTGTCCAATATCCCATGTTTGTGTTTTACAATAGTGCCTTTATTTAATATGTATAGTAATTTGACAGTAATTTTGAGTAACTTTCTGACATGTCTGGTTTGTACATATGCACACGCCACTGTATAGTCTTGCGAACATAAAATAAACATATGATGTTATTAAATGTGACTGCTCCTATGTATTGCAGGCACTACCTCAGCCCCTTGACCTGTACCTTGGTTATTTCAGTGTGAAGTTTTCTGTCACAACTCAGTAATGCATTACAAAATTCAGTACTGCGGTAAAGTGTGTAAAAATATAGAAAGTACACCCAAAAGTAGGCTACATAACAAAACATGAAGCAATTACGTCCACTGCCATAGCTAATGGTAGACATTAAAAAAATGCCACCATATTTAAGAAACAAAGCAGAGAAATTACCAGTGTTTAAACAAATTCCATTTTGTACTTTGTCATATTTACCTAGGAGTCACTAAACAAGTCTGAGATTAATATTGTTAAGGCATTTTATGACGGGAGTTATTGAACTAAAACTCAATGAAGACTGTGGTGCATCTTCAGTTCAACTTACGCACCAACCTCTTAGAACTTGTACTTGTGGGACATTTTAATTGATCACTCTAATTCACCCAATGTTTGGGTCCCACATAATTATCACATCATAGGTCTGCACCAAAAAGAATATAGCTGTAAAAGATAAAGGAGGATAAATCCAGCCTCTCTGAGCTTGAGGTCCAACCTTGAGGGTTGTCAACTAAAGCCACCTTCCCACCTGAGTGATGCCAGACACAAAGCTTTACTAGATACTAGTAGGGGTAAAAAAAGGAATGAAATAATAATAAAGAAAGTTGGGGGAAATAACATAATATATAGCTGTAAAAGGTATAAGACCTTACCTTCACATATCTTCCGTTGCATGGTCTCTTTAATCCTGTCTATGGTTGTGTAGTCCTCTGCATAAAGAACATAATCAGTAGATGGAGAATTGGCAATTGCCACCAGTTCAGATTTAGTGATTTCAGAACCTACACCAACCGCAAACATGATGATATTCTGTGCCCTGGCATCTGCAGCGGGCTCAACTACATCATCCTGGGATTTGCCATCTGTGACCACAATAGCAATTCTGTTCTTGGCAAGAGTTGTCCTTTGTGAAGATGGAAACACATTTTCTGTAGCAAACTTAATTGCACGACCAGTCTGAGTATTCCCACCCAAGTATTTCATGCTCTTCAAGGCCGTGATGAGTTGCTGGTTTGTACTGTGCTGTCCAAGAGGGAATTCCAGCCGAGGTGAATCGCTGTATTGTACTACAGCTGCTTGTGTATATGCAGGTCCAATGTCAAAGCTACTTGTTATATTTATAAGCCAGTTTTTAGCAGTATCAAAGTCAGTGTATCCAACACTCCAGGATCCATCAACAATGAAAACTAAATCGTTTAAAGCGGTCCTGCAACCTGCCATGAAAAAAATAAAAATACTGTTTTTCTTACATTACCTGGAATAATTCTATTATTGTAACTTTGCAGTTTTACAATGGTTACATTGACAAGTGCAAACACATATCATTTACAAATGTTGTCTATATGTTTGTTTTATAAAAACACAGCCATCGTTCTTAACTATGTATACCCTGTTTCCATAAAACCATAAATACATTATTGTTTTACCCTTTAATGTTAGGACATGTTTCTTCTAAAAACTCCATTCCTGTAGATTTTGCACCATTTCTGTAAACTATCTTTAACATTACTCCCAGGTGATAAGTATTATTGGTTCATTTATCTTACTGTAGTTAATATCTCTGTAATATTATGTTCCCTGCATATTAAATATGCTTACATTTTTTTATGAAACTATAACCCTTACAATGTAATTTTAGAAGAAAAAGTGAAATTTCTTAAATGTATCTGTTCCTTGTGACAAGTCTCATCTTGCTATTAGAATAGTATGACAAATTATATTGCCCACTAGCCTGCTATCAAAAGATAATATATATATATCAGTAATCGTCTAATTTATAGGCTTTTTGAGCCTAAAGGCTTTTCTTTCTGCTGACACATCAAAATTATCAATAGAGTCTAATTTTTAACAACAATAGAAACTATTTTATATGGAATATTGTTTCATTATTATAGATAAAATATAGCACATTTATAATGTGAATCTGATCACTGTAGCCTTATAGCCGTCATCATTTACCAACATGTTTGTAAACCTCAATTACACAAAGTGGAAAATCATGAAGAAATTTCACTGTGCCTATGATTTGGCCCCTAGTTTAACACCTATAAACCAAAAGAAATATAAACAGATTTTGGAGACCAGAAAACTAACGCCATACAAATTGCTTGGATTTCCGGAATCACACCGTTACTTCCAGTAAAAGGTGAAAATGTTAACTACTTTTTCCGATATTATACTTTTATTTTTTATTTATTTTATTATACTTAGCTTTTTTGGTGGGGTTTGAATCCAAAAAACTAAGAGATGTTTCACAAACATGATGCCAAAGTAACACCTCTTGGCATTAAGGTTTTAATGTCAGTATATAAATCTCAGAAACTGCATGGTAAATTGGTTGCAAGCTGTTATTATTGCACAGTATATATGTATATACACAATATATATAGAATGATCAGCCATAACATTATCACCACCTGCCTAATATTGCATAGGTCCCTTTTGCCACCAAAACTGCCCTGACCCATAAAGGCATGGACTCCACTAGAAGGTGCAATGTGGTATCTGGCACCAAGGCGTTAGCAGCAGATCCTTTAAATCCTGTATGTTGCGAGGTGGGGCCTCCAGGGCCCTCTTGTTGGACATCAATCACACTCATATCATGCCCAGGCAGCCAGTTTAATAACTTTATGTAATATATTGTTTTCAAATTTCGGGCCCCAAAAATTATACATGGGAGCTTCTTATACTTGGGGAAAAACGGTACATTTTCAGGGTGTTCAATACACTGTGGTCCTCATCGCCATGCCATTGTGTCTGTTTCTTTATCCTAATATAATTTAATGGCCATATTAACATTGCACCAGTTATGTTTTACGGCCCAGTTCTTCTAACAAGGATAATTTGCCAGGACACCTTGCTCACTCAGACCCTGTTAAGTCCCACTAAAATTCAAGACACATATCTACAAACATACAAAATACTCAATCGCTGCAGGAGAATGAATAAGGGAAAAAAATTACCTGCTAGAGATTCTTCATCATCGTCATCTTCACTTAATTCTTGTCCAGACAATGTCTGTGTTAACATTGTTATTGTAAGTATTCGCAATGCCCATGAAGATTTCCTTTTGATCTGACACATTGTTATGTGATCTAAGAATATAATATGAAAGTGAAAGTAAATTATCAATCTTCAATTATATCATATAGATCTGTAACACTACTGGGTGGTGAATTTAGGCCCCAGTGCTATGATGCCTTAAAACCCCACATTTAGCATGCAGACTTTGCAAAAATGTTCAGTTACCAACGGTCATATTGTCCATTGGGCACACTAGGCACTTTTTTAGGGCCCCGGAAAACTTTGGGGGACCACTGAGCTCTAATGGGTAATCTGTCTGATACACCATCACTGTCCAAAGAGCAGTAGGTGCACAGTGCAGGCCATTGAAGCAGAAAGGCAGAGGCTCAGCAGGGTCAGATAATGTTTATTTCATGGAACAGGATACGTCTTATTTCGAAGAGCAACGCATTTCATTTATCTAAGAGGAGTTAGCTTTAAATAAACGTTTTAGTAAGTAAGAATTGCATGACCTTGCCACCACACTGCATGAAGGAGAGATCACTGCAGGTTGGGGTGTAGGTCAGAGAAGTCTGGTGGCAAAAGGTACAACTTGGCTTGGGGGGCAGCTAGGGGGTGTTTGCCTAGTGCCTAATTATAATTAAATATTGCCCTGTCTGCTATTCATAAGCAAACTTCAACCCAATAATGCGTGAAAGATTTCTCTGGTACAATGATTCATGATTTTTTATGTGAATGTCTATGTGCCTTAAGGGATGCATTTGATTAAAGTGAAATAAAACCATGAATTAAGTTTTCTTTCCCTGCAGGCTTAAAATCAATCTAATATCTTGGACTCATTCTATAGACTTGATTTTCAGGCAGAGAAAAATCAAAATAGGAAATAGCAAGTGACATCTCTGTACTGGATTGATTTGTGTTGTAGGGTGAAAATGTTGTCTAGGTTTAAAGGCTTTGTCGCAAATAGGTCAATGTTCCAAAAGGGGAGCTGACCATTTATCAGTTCTACCCATCGGGAAATTCTTTAGCCTTCTAGTTAATGGTCAGAGAGAACCTGAAGTTTTCTTTTTTCTGTCATACTGAGTCTTGTATTGTATATCCTTCTCTATAACGTAATGTAGCATAAAAAGAGCCAAGTACATATCTGGGCACCAATTTAATTAAATATATGTTCTAACATATAATAAAAACAAATTAATACCTCAACATAATCTGTTATTATTATTGTTATTATTATCTTTTATTTATATAGCACCAACAGTCTACGCAGCGCTTAATACAATACATATATTCAAGGGGTGTGACAAGACGAACTAAGACAAACCGATACATTAGGTGGAGAGAGCCCTGCTCACAAGCTTACAATTTTATGGTATCCTTTCATTTTCAAGAAATTTCTGAAACTTCTTACAAGAGAAGGAAGACAAAGAAAGGCCCCATATTTTAAAGGTGCTGTTCCACTTAGAGAAAGCATGTTAAGGATGTGCCATTATATTCTTTCCTCTGAAGGTTTAATCCCAATAAACAACACAGAAATTTCTAAGAAGTTTTTCAGCTTCTATGGCAACAACCTATCAGTGCTTGTGTTTGTATCACAAGGCAAATATGCATTCATGGCAAAACATAACAAACAAACGAAGCAACAATTTACACGAATAAATAAATATTTCTAGGAAGGTTTACGTGTTCAGGAATACTAGGAACAGTGTTTTTAGTGCTGCATTATCCTACAAAAGTTTTTAATTTAAAATGAAAAGAGAAATATTTCTGTGACGTTTCGGGCATTCAGCAATACTAGGAATGGTGTTTCCAGTGCTGCATTATGTTGCAAAAGTTTTTAATTCTGCAGTCAGAGAAGCAACACCAATATTGTATGTTCCACATAATTTTATAATTTAAACTTTTAAGAAAGGTGTGGAACATGGGGACAAAACATCACTTCACAAGACAGCCTGGTAAAGTTCAGCAACAGGTATAGGTTGTCATATTTCTGCCCAAACATGCATATGCATAAATAGCACAGCTATGGTTATATCCCAAATGTATCACTTCTCACCCAAATTGCTCTGTGTCACACTCTGCACTCATGGGCCTTATTAAAAAGGCATATACTATACTTTACAACACTTACCAAATGGAATTACATGGAAGACCCAAAAAGGAAACATATAAAGGACCTAGTATTAGTTGAATTGCTGTCTAGGTTATGCCTTATGTTCCTCCAGTGGCCATTTGTGGTATTGAGGGAAAAGCAGAAAATACCCATACTTATATCCTCAACAGTTGACCTCTAATGTATATGGGATGCTTTGCATCCTTTGTCTCACAAGTGCGGGATATCCAATGCTCTCTATACAATTTTGACTTTTTTGAAGCATCAGTATGCACTAGGGTAACATAGAATCTATAAATCCAACTATAAATGCAATTTAGCTAATACAGAAGTGAAAGAAAAACTATATATAGGGGAAATGCTTATGTGTCTAAATATCAATCATCACCTCAAATATACAATTACATGTAACTAAAAAAAATTACACAGTAAAAAAAATCACCACAGTGGCTTAGGATTTATTAATTACATTGTATCTGTAATTGTCTGCCTTGCTGAGGTTATTCTATCTTCATTACTAAGTTAACCTACTCTGTCCTTGCTTCTTCACCTGCACAACATTAAATTTGCCAATCTCTGCAATATTCCTAGTAGTAAAGTATATAATAACAATTTGTACAACTTTATGTAGCAATGTGCATTTCAATCTTAATGAAATATTGTATATGTATATGTATATATATATGTATAATGTATGTTAATATGTTAATGTCCGTTACAAACTCCAAACCTTGATGTAGCTTCAAATTTTCTTTCTTCTGGTTCTTCTGATAACTACTAGCTTGCATTAAAACATTTTATGAGTGCCAAGCTTAACTTTAACATTGGTTATTCTGTTTTTAGATGACAAATATCCTTCATGATTTTAAAAAATTATATTTTATCGTTATGATTATAATAATTATTGTTTTATTTGTAACGCCAACACATCAAAGCGCAATGTATCATAATCAAACAAATATTATCTGAAAATAATGGTACTTGCAGATTTGTGTTGACTGGAGAAAGGGTTATATGAGAGAGTACTAAACAAAAAGCATATTTTTAAAACACAAAAGTAAATGTAAAATAGTTCCACTTACCCTGTCTAGTAGCTGTGTGGTATGGAGTATACCGACATCCAGTGAGTAGAATGATTAATTATTCTCTGGTCAGGTAGTGGTGGACAGGTGCTGCTGGCTAGTAGAAGAGCGGTCCTACAGCTTCACAGAACTAAAATCAGTCCATGCCAGAACTTATTCCTATAATATGTACACAGACTGCCTAAATCTGATGTCACCACCTTGAGTTCTAGTGAAACCCTGCCCACTGAAAACTTAATTATAGGGGTAGCTAAAACAATAAAGCAAGAGTGTGGAATAAGGACGGATGTTTTAGAATAATCAACAAAAGTCGATGTAACAGGACGAGACTAATACAATATATAAAATATAGAATTCTACATATTAGCACTAGACAATGCGGTTTGCACAAAAAATGTAAAGTTTGTCTATACAGATAATTTTTTTACAGCGATATGGCCATCTAAATTTCATCTTCAACTTTTCTTAGAAAATCATACAAAATACAGAGATACTGTTTCTAAAGATTTAAATGCCTGCAGGCATTGTATGTCATCACTGTGTTTTCTTTTGAAATAATTGATCTAGGTAATGCAATGCAAGAACCTGCTTAGTTAGCAAGGCTGGGGAATGATTTAATTTGTCAACTAGGGAGTGTGTCCTTTGGTATTAATATATTTGAGTTATTATTTTCTGTTATATATAATTATTAATTTTATCCATCGTATGCAAGTTTGACTTTCACTTGTGGATGATAGAGGAGAGATACAAGTGGGCATATTTGCCAGATGTGATAGAAAAATAGAGAACCGGTATGAGGAGCTAGAATGTTTATTATGGGGACTTGAACTAGGGGAGAGTCTATGGTAAACTCAACCTTCTCATCTAGCCTATCTGTGAAGTTGGACTTAGCAAACTGGTTCCATTCTGGAGCTCTGGCATGGCCTGTTCCTTGTTTTCTCAGTGAGGAAAGTAAGTATGTGCAAATGACTATTCTATGTACAAATATTTTATACAAATTCATATAAACATAGGTATTCTATGGATCGAGGAAGAAAATTGTTTCCAGTCTTAGAAGGAACTCTTCTTTTTTATCAAGTGCTTTTTCTGTTGGAGGATGTCATACGTTACTAAACTACTAGGATGCTACAAAGAAACTGGCATGCAGGGGGTAGTATACTTTGAATCTAAAATCAAATGATTGCATGGTCCTGACTTTCTCTGGGTTCTACGGGTTTAGAAAAGCGTTGTTGCTCAATAAGATAGTACAGAATGAAATAATGTGTAATTTCCTTTTGACAGTCAACACTGAAATAGTGAGTAAATAAGTGGAGTATGTATTCAATGTCATAGGGAGAGGTAACCTCCATAAATGATGGGCTGGTTCTATTTTTCAACTCCCAGAAAACAAATGTACCATTTTAAGGTTATTTACATTTTCCTTATATTTACTATAGGAATTGGCGGGATCCATTTGAAGACAGGAAATAATACTAATATTTTATTAGTGGTATTACAAAAGGTCTTAATTGTAAGATTTGTATTTTTGTAGATGATACAAAGATCTGCCACAGGGTAGACATCTAAAGAGCCAAACTGGGGTTTTTTGCCTTCTTTTGGATCAACAGCAACAAGTTAACAGATATAGGAAAGGCTGAACTTGATGGACGCATGTCTTTTTTCAGCCTACGTAACTAAAAGTGGAAAATTCCAAGGCAAAACATAATGTTGGCAGCATTGTTCTGGCAATTAATTTAAGAGTAAAGAGTTACTTTAAAGGTAAGCAATGCAATAAAGCTTTAAAACAACAACAACGCAAACAGGGTGCTTGGCTGTATAGCTAGAGGCATTAGTAGCAAAAAGGGAGAGGTGGTTGCCCACTTCACAGATTTCCTCTCGAGAAGGATATTGACATAATTTAGTGAGTGCAGAGGCGAGCTACTAAAATGATAAATCATTAGCATGATAAAAATGATTAGGAAATACTATGGATCCCACTATGTATCAATTAGGAGAAAAGAAGTGAAAGGCAAAATGTGATAGAAACATTCAAATATTTAAAAGGGTTTATATATACATATTCTAAACTAGAGGGAGGGGCAGATGCTTAGATACCACGTAATCGAGTTTTACTTTACCTGGAGGGTGGTAAATAAGTAGAAACAGCTTCTCAGCAGAAGTAGTAAAGGCTAAACCAGTGAGGGAATTTAAACATGCATGGCAGAAGCGTTTGGCTATCCTGAAGACCAAAACTAGACTAGAAGAGCTGAGTGGTTTGTTTCCATGAATGCTTTCAAGTGCCGTCTGAGCCCCTTTTTGGTTACGTCCAAAACCTTAGTCAGAAACTACTGAGCTGTTTCATGAAGATGCATGTGAACAGGATATAAATGTACTGCACATGCAAGGTTACGCTTAAGTGATTGGCATTCTTCAAACACCTTTGCCACTGTTTATTCTGTTTCTTTGTGCCATTTCTCTGTTTTGTTTTCCATGACATACTTTACATACTTTGAAATGTGCTTTTGTTTCAATGTATCATCTACAACACTAAACTATTACCTTTAAGGTTAAGAATACATAGGGGCAGGAAAATGTTTTACTAATCCTCATAATCTGTGATAGTACGTCTGCATTTAATTGATGTTGGTTTTGTAAATGTTATGTTGATACCTCTTGTTGCATGTGATGCCTGAAGCCTAGAGGTAAGCAAACTGGTATAGGCTCATGCGATAATTGCTTCCAACACATAAAGTTCTTCCTGGAAGTGGAACACATCTTCCTTCCTCCAGAGGGTGAGTTGGTGTACATACTTGGCTGTGGACCATCTTGTTTCATGCTCTTCCATGGCCAGGTCGCCCACCTCTACTGAAGCCCCATTTCTAAATGTCATTTGTTGTCAATTCCACTAAGAAGTTTTCTTTGTAAGTATGCTATATTATTAATTACCAGCCTTCTGAGGACAAGCCCAGCTTATTGACCAACAGCATATTTAGCAGAGAGCATGCTAGTGCACAATATCCTGTCTGATAATCCTGTGCAACATACTGGAAATAAAGGCAATTCATTAAACCCACAACATGAGCTCAGAAATGTATAGTATAAACACTGTTTAAGTCCATATTACTCAAAACATCCTAATGAAAAAATGAGGAAAAAGAAACCACAGGTCCACAATCAACGGGAATTTCTATGGTGGTCATTAGGATAATAGAGGGAATGACCAAGTATTTTCTGAACAGCAAAACCAGAACCATTGACCAAACAATCGATTACATACATTCATTTCCACTCAAGATATTTTGGATTAGTGAAGATGACATATCTCTTAGTAAAAGGGGAAGCACACAAAGAAAATATGGTTTATCGCCTTTACATCAAACCAGTTAACCAGACATACTGTATTCATGGGGACCTTTATAACATTATATTAATAGGTATTCCATTTGACACAAGCATGTCATAAGGAAAGGGGAATAATATGGATAGATCTCATCTGATGTAAACACTTTTACCCACAAAACATTGTGTGGGTGGTTTGAAAATACTTACTATGCTGAACGCATCACCGGGATTATTCTTTATACACAAATTCCATTGTATTCAAACAATTAATGGAGAATTAATTCACAGCAGTATTTCTATCATGAGCCATTTGTGAAACACAAATCAAGGTTTGTTCATCAGCCAATGCTTATTGCTAAATGATGTAAAAGTCTACACCTTCTTTATAAAGTAAAAGCCCTTTTCTTAGAAAGCAGAAAAAATAAACAACTCCCATGAAGTACTATATTCTGGAACATTTGCAGATGAATATCATTCAGAGCCAAGAAATGTTAACTTAACCTAAACTCTTTTCCAGGCGTTGCAAGGTTTTCCACAAGCCGTGGATACTGAAGTACCTTAGCCAAGTGGGAAGTAGAACAACAGAGACTTACTTAGAAACTTTTTGCCTTTAAAGCAACAGGGAAGGTTACACAATGTCAAACTTGCTATATACTAGCTGAGGTGCAATGTAAAGTTCTGCAGACCCTGAAGTACATAGAGTTTCTTTAGAAGCTGACAGTAATGTGTTTCGCTTGTAAAGGTGCATTGCTATTACATCAGTAGTTTATTTTGTGTGGAATTGGCACCTGGTCTTTATTTGTCTCATGATATCACCCAACGTACATCAGTACTGGTTTCATCCATGATAAAAATATGGTGAGAGGCCCATGCCATAGCTTGCAGGGGAAACCCAACAGGTAGTGTAAACCATCTGTATTACATAAATTATCACATACCCCAAGTGTCCCCGTTTAGAAGAACAATCCCTTGAGAACCAATTCCTTCTACTCCTGATCAAAATTATCTATAGGTCCTCAGAATAAATGCTGATTATTATGCACTGAACAGAAATGGGTAAGCCTTAGTTAGAGCCCGGAGTGAAGGAGAAATGGGGCTGGCAAAAAGATCTAGTAGCAGATAAAGAAGGAATAGTCTGAAATAAAAAATAGGGGTTTTTTAACTTTAAAATAATAATATATACATGTATATATATATATATATATACACACACCTACGGTCATATGTATTTGCTAGTCTATTCACACTACTTACACCGTATAAATATTTTTGGAAAGATTTTTCTTTCAAAACATGTAGTGGAAACTTAGGGGTTGACTGCTATTTGGCACTTGTCACTCAGCATATAATGTATACCTATAATGCACTACTAAACAAATAAACACATGTTTAATTATATACTGTTATCCTAAAATTATAGCATTTTAAAGCAATCCAAATTTCCTATCTTCATTGCTTTTTACCAGAGAATTCCATTACATTACTAGCCAGTAATGCAGTAGGCAAAATGAATAAATATGTTTTTATAGCTGGCTTTGACATAAAGCAAATATGTATACCATAAAACTTGCAGACACTCTTCTTATTCATGGTCACGTCTATACCCTTGTGTTGTTCACCTTGTATTTAATTTAAACTTGATTGAACAACTTATATCATAAATTACTGAATTTTTGTTTCCATGTAGAGGCTCTCATATGAAGAAATATGAAGAACACCCACCTCCCATGGCACTATCTTCCTTACAATAAAAAAAAATGTAGTAAAGTAAGGCTTGTTTTTCCCTCAGAAATCTCATTGGTGCTGCCACAACCACAAGGGATTCTGGGTAGGCACATTCAAATAAGGTCAACAATAATCGCCTTTTGCCTCTATATCCACTTTATACATGTATCCCTTGAAAGTAATTACCCTCTGTAAAAGACACCCTTTGACACGGTAAACGGTGCAGTAGCCAGATCACCACTCATGGACACCTTTTTGTCCTTAATGGGACTCGTCAGCATGAGGTTGTGATGCTGACTTAATACTTGAGGCTTGGGGTGGTACGAGAAATACCATTACATAAGTTATGGTGAGTAAAGGTGAAGGGAAAACCCTTCCACTTAAAATGAAGGGGGTAGTAGAAGTATTATTAAACATTCATCTACAGACACCAGACAGCTTGTTTTTCCGTCAGAAATCTCATGGTGCTGTCACAACCACAAGGGATTCTGGGTGGGAGCATGCAAATAAGGTTAACAATTATCATCTTTTGCCTCTATATTCACTTTATACATGGATCCCTTGAAAGTAAATGCCCGCTGTACAGGACAGCCTTTGACAAAACTCAGGTAAGAGGTGCAGTAGCCAGATTGCCACTCATGGACACTGTATTTACAACTTTTGTTTAAGGTTGTATTTTAGTAAACTGTGGTTCCTTGTCAAAGACTTGGGCCATGATACCGATACAAGTGAACCATTCACTACTGACTACATAATTCCATATATCTGTTTGTGTTTACTGTTTACGGCATGTGGACCATGCCCTAACCAGACTTCTATGAACCAGCGGGCTATGGGGACTCTACATGGCCGCAAAAACTCAATGCACCTGACTGGGACGTAGCCGCAAATCTATGGAACTTTTCGGCAGCTATAATACACTGTGATTCCCACCGACATTTTGAACTGCTATGGACATCTGTTGCCCTACTACATCACTCTTTTTTGGGTTATACTGGGCTTAGGTGGGTACAGAGAAGGAGCTCATTTGGGAAACCTCTTTTTTTTAGCCATCTTTAGAACTGCGGTTTACCCAGCTGTGACTCGGGAACTCTGGCCAGGTTACCCTGCGGACTATTGCCAGGGACGTTCCCGACGCCGTCGCTCAGCTCTCCATTGCTACCTTGGGATTCCCACTGCTCCCTTGGGATTACCCCGAAATAGTGACTCTTTGTCGAGTGGACATTACTGACCATAGAATTTTATGGAGGTGTCGGATTACCTGGTAGTGATGGGATTATTCTCCTGATCTAATCATGTCTGGATATATAAACAGCTGTTCCAAATAAACTCATGTTTTCCATCTCAACATTAGTTCGGTCTGATGATTGGGATGGGCTGCTATGACAACTTATTGTCCTTTTTAGGACAACATTAGCACTGTGTAACTATGCTCCGGCTAGCCCAGTGCCAGCAGGGCTCCGTTATATTGCTGTCCTGCTTTGTCTCGTCCCGCACTGAAGGGTATTCCTGACTTGGCTGTTCCAACATTATCTGTGATCTCTGGTACCTTGACCCTGGCTGTGTATATCTTTCTCCATGGCTGTTGGTGAATTGTTCTCAGGAGCTTTTACTCCCAGATACATTCCATCATGCCTGTTCTTATGGCTACCAGAGAACCTTGTTATCATTCTAGGTCTCTCATAATGCGTTCTGTGTCAGGAAGTGTTCATTCCTGCGTTGGGGTTCCTCCTCATAAAACGTGAATAGATTCTTACTATTAAGAACTAGATTCTTAATATTTATTGAACAAACACTTAAATCTCTATAGTTTTGTTGCCACATTCATAGAAAAATGCAGAATTTTTCATAATGGAAGGTAAGCAAACTTTTTCAACACATGATTTTTATTACTGTAACTGCTTCAAAATTGTCAGTGTTTTAATCTGAAGTGTGTCAGAATAACACACTAACACTTATTCTGCTAGTACTTGAGTGCTGATCCAGTATACATGTAACTGCCATCTTTACAGACTACACATTCAGTTTTGTATGAATATATTGTATTTAAAACAGTTTTTGGTCTTCCAACAGATCACAAAGCTAGACTTGTGAATATTTATTTTGAACCAAAGGTTCACTTCCTTCCAGTCTTTTTACTGACACACCTGGAAAGATATTTGAGAACTGATGTGAGGACCTGTGATATAATTTTTTTTTTACTCCTGTAAAAAGTTTTGATAAATGTACAAGTTGCATAAAATGTACTTGAAGTACATGACGTTTCCTTGCTGAGTTATTTTCCCCCTGCATAATTTTCAATACACATTTCTTCAAACAAGCAAAAAAGTTCTTTACATGCAAATGTCTGGTCTATAGGGCTGTATATTGTATTTACTGCCAAATTCAAAACTAGGCAAAATCAAATTTATCTAAAATATATTTAGTCAAAAATAATTTATCTAAACCTTAAAGAGCATCTACCGTATGAACCCCTCCGCTTCCCTTCCTGATGCTGAAATATGTTTTTTGTAGACTACTGTGAATTAAACAAAATCACGATAAAGAACACCATCCTCTTGCTAGTATTATACCAAGTCGGATTGCTCAAGGCCCTACAACCTTACTTAAATATGTGAGGTAGTTGTACTGGGTAGGGGCACAACATTAAGTGATGTATTTTGGTATGAACCTATGTAGAAGACAGGCGTTAACATTAGACTTGGGCGCCGGCCAAGGTTTTGTAAAAAAACCCAAACATTTATATTCCATGAATATTTGCCCATATTATGATACGTTCTTCGTATTTGTTTTTGTCTTAGTTTTCTGACAGGGTTTAATACAGGCTTAACATAGAAGTGTAATAGTTAGCAGCAGCTTTGGCGCCAAAGTCCATAAGAGCAACTCTATTGGTCGCCGGCGGGGGGCTCCTTTTGGTATCAACCAATGAAGGGCAGCTGCTTTGTGTTGTACTTTTTCATCTTCGTGTACATTTATCCGCCACCAAATGACTTCGGTATTCAGTTTTGACAACAAAAATGCAACTTTCGTGTTTGTTTTCGTGTTCTCTCGAATACGAATGTGCAAGTCTATTAAACATATGTTAGAGGAAGCTATGTAACAAATTGATCATTGTAGTTTAATATACGAAGGACATTGTTGCTCATCCATTTTGATATGCATCAGCTGTAGAAGTTTAATGAATGTAAAAGCAGATACATTATCTCACCTACACAAGACTGATGAAACCCATCCAGCTCCATTCTGCAATGCTCACATAATAGAAATGTGTATGTGTTCATAACAGACTGAATACCGGGGATCCTGACAGGACCAATCATAAAGAAGATTTCAAGGAAACCTTATACTGGATTATTTTACCTCTTCAGAACTAACTATTTTTCCTACCCTAAAAACCCATAATGTTTTTGCCATACTTCCCATCCTGTGTTAAACCATGATTGCACTCTTCGATGTTTGATATTCATACCTCTTTTGAAATTACAGTAACACAGAAAATATAATAATTCTTAGTGGTAATGTGAAAAAAAATGTATGCTGGAATGAAAAAAACTCTGCATAGTTTGCAATTTTGCAAATTTTTTCATTTTATAAAAGTATTTTGTTTACTTACTGTTCCCAGCAAAACTGATAAAACAACAGAGTTGCTCGTGCAGACTTTTAAAACCCCAATGCTGCAA
>VKOC01000006.1:25889216-25947112 GCA_009364415.1 Spea multiplicata
GCACTGATATTGTCCCGTGGCTTCGGGTTCTGAACAGGCGGAGAGCCTGACTTAGACGGGGTTTGTCTGCTCATTTTCTCGTCGGAAAGAATCAGCTAAAGCCGCCGACAACGTTAACGAAGAGGCATGTGACATAAGCCATGTGAACGGGCCTCTGTCAGGACACGGTCTCGTAACGCAGGACCTTCTCCCACTGTACATGCCACTACTACACGGACAGGGCAGCGCGGATGAAACGAGGCTCATGATTGGACCCCGTTCCAAGTCCAAGTTTTCGCGCAACTGTACCGCTCCAAATGATTGGTTGATGCTTCTCCCAGTTCCCGCCCCATTGTTTCAGGAAGTGTATGATAAATATTTATGGCCGGCTCTTTGAAGGCACACGCTTAGGAAACTTTCATTTTATCTCATACCTGCCAAGTGTCCCTGCACACTTTTCCTCCGCTGGGATCCCGCTCTGCTTTGATTCTACAACGTTGAAAAAGTATTTCAAAATTACAGGTGCTTTTCTACCTACTGTGCTGGAGTAACTGAAGGCAACCTTAGACATGCATGTGTTCGTGGACATATTACACGCAATTCACATAGATGTATTATACATGGCTGAAAGCCATTTCAGGGAGGGTTTTTTGAGCGCGAGGGCAAGAGAGCATTTTATAGTCATAACTGAACTCTCTCGTGCTCCCTCTAAAAAAAATGACTAATCGATTTCCAAGATGTCTGTTATAGTTTGCGGGGGTCAGGGAACCGCTATTAAATCACGGGAGACTCCCGGAACTTCTGGAACAGTTGGGATGCGTGCTTGACCCACATTTACGGCTGCTTGTGCCTGGTTATGACCATACCTGGGAACTCTATGGGTTTGACCCGGAGATGTCCGGGTCAACACCCAAATTCCTCCAGGTTGCAGGGGTGAGGTCTTGACACGCCCTGCTCCCCACCCATTTGCCCTTTAAATGGGGGTGTTTCCCATGATGTCAGAGGGAACACCCGCTGACATCGGCGGGAATGCCCCCGACGTCAGTGGATCCACCCACTGATGTCAGCAGATGCTCCAACTGATGTCAATGGGACCGCTTCCCGCAAGGGAAGGCTCCAGGTAGCCGGAGCTCAGAAGTACCCATGTGTTATGAGTCTTATGACCTTAAACACTTTGCCCAGGAAAATGCCCATTTGTCCTGATGAAGAGACTCAGACTTTAGTCAGTCCTTGGTCTCATCATCTGAGAGTAAGTATATTCATATGCCTGTCCCATGCATGTTTAAATTCCTTCACTGTATTAGCCTCTATCACTTACTTTGGACCACATTTCCCCGCATCTACCACTCTCAGTAAACTTAAAAGGAAGAAAAGTATGATGTTTACATACATTGCTTCTGATAACCACAACCCTTGTCATTATTGGCATTAACAATTTCATTTAAAAGCATAGTCACAAGGCACCCTAGTGCCCCTTTTATGAAGAGAAGTCCCTCTTTTTGGAAGTCCCACTCATTGAGTAGATCAGAATGTTTTATTGGTACACAATAATTTGTCTGTAAACATCAGAATATGTTTGTAAATTCAATTGCACTTTGTTCTTCATCCATTTACTCAAAGATGTATATTGCTATGTGTGAACCCAAAAGTCGCGTAATCCCAGTACTAACTACACCCTAAAAAACAAAAGTATCCCTCTTGGGCCATATGAAATGGATGGTGTGTGTGTAGATTCACTTTGTATGCTTTTTCATGGTGATTGATGTGTGTTTTTGTTTATTTTTTGTTTTAGGAAAAAAAACCATATGCTCATGTTCTTCCTTCAATGGTTGTTTGGATGAAATTAGGGGGACTTTTTCCATTATGAAACAAAATTGGTTTCCACACACTCTCACTTTCTCTCACGCTCTCTCTCAATGTCTCTTTCTCAGTGGATCGTTTCCGTGAGCCTGTCTCCTTTTCTGCGGCCCTGCTTCTTGTTCTTCTGTGTTCTTTCTTCATCCCCTTCTCTCTTGTATCAGCTCAGATGACCAGGCCTCCTGGAGCACTTCCGCAAAAGGGCGGACCTTCCACGCACGCCCTCTTCCGGATTGGAGGAACAGGGGAAAGGCTGTCCCTGTGCTGCACGCAATGACTCCACCCTTTTGCGGAAGTACTCTGTGAGGACAGAATATTACAAAGGGATCTGGGAAGAAAGAGAAATGTTTCTGCCCCTCCATCTGCAGTATTTTGGCTCCTTAGAGTATTTCCACAAGTTAGTGATACCATGGGAGCAGTCTCTCCCTGTTCCTCCAATCCAGAGAGGGGGTGTTCAAGTGGGATCTGCCCTTTTGCAGAAGTGCTCCAGGAGCCATGGTTAACGAAGCTGACACCGGGGAGAAGTAGACAAAGAAAGAAGACAGAAGAACAAGAAAAGGCAAGAGAAGAAACAGAGCCGTGGAAAAGGAGAAAGGGACAAGGAAATGGTCGGTGGAGAAGGTAGAGAGACAGTGTGAGAGAGTGTGTGTGCGAGATAGCGTGACTGAGTAAAATTTGGAGCTCTCTCCACTTCGCTTTCGATTGTTTTGTTGAGGGTCCCCTCTCATTTTTAGACATTCGCACAAATTAATGAAATTGGCAAAATTTGTACTAATCTGAATGCATACGTCTACAAAGAACTGACTTTGCACATACGCTAATGTGGTTGGCAGGTTAGAGTTTTCGGTACATTAAAACTATACATTTTTAACTTCTAAACAGGATTAAAATATCCATTTTATTATGGTATAAAGGCTAGGATTTAATATGCTAGATTTTAAGGAGCATATTCCATATGGATAACCTATGCAAGATATTAATGGATGGACAGATTTTATCCCCTGGAGGCAGATGTATGGATGAACTGTATTCTATTCTAATTAGTAATGCATTGTGGCAGGCAGGCATTAGTTTCAGGCTTGAAACTGAACATCTGCTTGTATATTCCATGTTGGATAAAAATCATAGCCGCACTAATATAAAGAAGTGAGTTATATCTTAATATCGACAATAAAGCACTAGTGCATATAAAACATACCACATTTGGTCCTACATCATCAATCCAATCATTTTTTGTTTAATCAAAGTGCTTAGAATGGATATAATGTTAGCTACCTACCTTGACTGTTGTTTGCTTTTTTACCCATGTTATTGGTCAAATTGATTGTATGTAGTTAGACCATAAAACTTTTTTTTTATCAGTGAGGTGGCTTCATGTCTTTAGGATACAGGTTGTCCCCTGGTTTGCGTATAATAATTATTTTTGCAATTGCTCCAAAAAATCTAGAGCTGTCTGTAAGTTCATTAGTTAGTCTAGAATTGTCACAGGAAAATACCTATGTGCCTAAGCCGGAGCCTTCCCTTGCGGGACGCGGCCAGGACTGCCCCCTGATGTCAGTGGGAGTTCCGGCTGTCGTCGGGGCGTTCCCGATGATATCAGTGGGAGTTCCCACTGACATTGGGGGCGTTCCCGTTGACAACAGCAGGAAACACCCCCATTTAAAGGGGAAATGGGCGGGGAGCGGGGTGTGTCAAGAGGATTCAGGTCTTGACCCATAGTGTCATAGCTGCCAAGTAACAGGACACTGCTTGGTTTGTATGAAGAAAGGTATCAATGAAGCAAATATAGTGTACAAAATACAGATTTCAAAGAGAGTTAGATCTGATTGTTTGTTTGGTTTTGTTTTTTTTAACACAAATTTTCATATATACACACTACCGTTGAAAAGTTTGGGTCACTTAGATGTTTTCATGGAAAACAAGAAGAGTAATTGCAAATGCGTTTTCTAATGATCTATTAGCTTTTTAAACTTAAACTATGAAACATAGGAGTTATGATAAAAGGGCCTCTGTACACATATGAAGACATCAAACATTTGCTGTTTCCAGCGTTTTTTGCGCTGGGAAAAAGGGGCAGCTGTCTTGGGTCTAGTCTTTCCTGGGGCCCATGCCCCTCGAGCTCGCAACAACCACTTCCACACAGATCCTCAGCTTAACTCTGTGTTGATTGCACACTGTGCAAGTCACCTCTCTTTTACTGACCAGGAAAAGCAGGAATGCAGCAAGGACATTTTACATCACGTTATGTGACCCTGGTGTTTTCCTGATTCCCCTAGGCAGTAGAAGAGAAGTTGTTTGCACCGTTTTCCAGTGCTATGGTGAAATCTGAAGATGAGGTGGGGGTTCAGGAGCATGTGTGAATGAGTATGGGTGTGTTAGCATGGACGTATAAGTGTTGGAGGGGCAAATATGGCACAGGCAGGCTGTTTTTAGGCACTGACAAGCTGTTTGGGGACAAAGATGGCACAGACAAACTGTTTTCTGTGAAAGATTGCAAGTCCTATGCATCCAATCTGGATGGGCAGGTCCTGTGGATGCAGTATAGGTGCCAGGGCTGGCTTTTAGAGTGTGGGACCTGTGATATATTTTGGGTTTCCATGCATTATTTATTAATCTATACCTTCAATGCTGGGTTTACATGATTTTCAGTTGATCTATACCTGCAATGTCATGTTTTCATGTGTTATCTATTAGTACCTGAAAATACATGGTTTGTATGTTTTATTCCTTATACCTGACCTACGTGAGGGAGGAAATGGGGTCTGTCTTTAACCAAAGCAACAATACTATGTGGGTCTACACACTGATAGCACTTCCCCTGAGGGCTTTTGACAGTGTCACCCTATTTTTGGACCAATGTAGCCTTCCAACGGCTCTATTTGAGGTTATGAGTAATTCTAGTTTAGTAAAGAGGGCCAAACAATAATTCATAAGATTACTTCTACCTCTTTACAATGGACTGAGTGGAGACCAGTTTGGCCAAGAAGAAAAATACCCATAAATGAGCCTCCACTTTAGATCTAACAGGAAACTCAATTTTTGATAGTTAAGTTTAATCGAACCTAGTTGTTTAATTAAATACTGTAGGAATTACATATTCAAAATGTGTATGTGTGGTTGAGCGATTAGTGCATGTTATAAGACTGGATGCCCTGAGCACTTTGTAACAATTTAGCACTTATTTGTCACTGTAAGACTGCAGAAACTAGGCAGGTCATTGAACTATGTCTGAAAGGTAGCAGTAAATCCAGTTTACTGACTGATTTGGTATTCTTGACTCTACAAAGGCATTAGGCAAGAGTCACTGAGATCAACAGTATAAAGCCCTGCAGACATTGCTCCAGTGGAAGGTTCATGCTCTTCGATATTCTTGCGGCCTTTGCATACTTTTTAGAGGGCAGTAGTTGGTGAGCGAATAGAAGAAAGATTAAAGTTGGGCGTAAAGGGTAGACAGTTGGTAGAACCTGAATAGTTGTTGCGTTTCACCCACAATTCTTAAAGAAATGGAAATGTTGGCTGTGAGCATGGGGATCAGCACATGCCTTCATTGTGCATTTCTCTTGAAAAGCATAGTAAATAATATGTCATTTCTTTTTTTTACCCGGGACAGTGCACTAGAAATGGGAGACTCACGGTGCCACTTGCTGTTAGTATTTGCTGCTCTCTGCCTGTTAGCAGCCTCGGCTTGGGTAGCAGAGGCCTGTCATTTTGCCCACAGGCTGCCAACCAACAGTAATCCACTAAAGGAATGGTTTATCCAGCTGGCGAAAATCCAAGTGAAATGCCAGCAACAGGCACGGAGACCCAAACCTGTTGAGGCAGTCTAATTCCTGGGGATAGGAAAGTAGTATGACAGCCATTACTAGGAACTGGGGGAGGCGGATGGATATGTAAGTTGTGTGTGCAGAATTAGTCCATGGGCAGCATCCATGATGGGAGATGAGTGCTGTAGTCATGATAGCTAGAAGTTGTTGGGTTGTGATGCTGATCTTGGTCAGAGCAGGCCTCAGGCTGCAGTGTTTGCAATGGTGCCTTTTTAGATTATCCGTATGGCTACTGTGCTTGATGCTCAACCTGGACAGACAGGCCTGGCAGGCAGGAACTGCTCAGGCAGATGATGTCAAGGAAGACAAAAATCTATCGCAAGTCTAAGAAGACAGATGACACCCAGCAGGAACAACGAGCCAAGTCTGTGGAATCCACAATACAGCTGGCTAGCCCCAGGGGTCCTGTCTGTTTGAAGTGGAATAGACATCCCCAATGAGCTGTCAAATTAGCTCATAAGAGTGGAAATGCTTTAGAGATTCAGTTCCACATATAAAGAAGAGGTTTAATAGATGAAGATTATCCTTAATAGCCATGGCACAGAGAGACAAAAGGGGAATCCTTCACACAATGAGAATCATTGAACAAATGCTAGTTTCCTCCACACCTAGATTTTGTAAGAACCGTAGAAAGTTACGCAGTGATAAGCCTGCAAGACAATAAGCGTGGCAACAAGTAATGCTCCCAGAGACATTTTTAATCTAATCTTCTGTATAGTTGTGCAGAGCCCTTGAGCTTCAGTTTAATTGCACAGGGTAAGTGTAATAAATCCACATTGTGAAGCAGGAATAGGTTATCTGTCTATCCAAAGGCTTTGTACAATACACAAATATATGATCCTGTATTAGCCCCAGTGCTCCTGCTATAAAACATATTCTGCACCTGAAGAATAGTATAATACAGCATCAGTAAATCAGGAATACAACAGGAATGACAAACATACAGGCATGTTCCTATGCTCACAAAGGGTGAAACATTTCGACAACAGACAGATTGTCTAATAATGTATTTGAAAAAAAACATTGGTCACCAGAGACAAAAGATAAGCCACAAACTGAAACTTAGCACGAAATGCAAAAGTGAATGTTATGTTTGCTGGGTCATGTAGTCACTGCTAGCTTTATTACATGGAAACTAAATGCCATCTGTTAAATGAAAAAGTGTCAACTTTTGCCCAACACTCATCAACAAACATAATAAATTAAATTGACTAAAATAAACCTGAGATGAAAAATAGTAACTACGAGTATTTTGCTGTTTTTTCCCCCATTTCCGTTTTCTTACATTACATCTTTCGCATCTTGGGGATACTTGAAAACACAGAATTTGAGGGAAGACTCAAACCTTAATCGGTCCTTGGTTTCATCCTTAATTCAGAATAGCCACATGCCTATCCCATTCATGTTTAAATCCTCCCTACAAGTTCCCGTTCACAGAAAGTATTTTACTAGAATTATGGCTCAGTTCTATTCATTGATTTATAGACTGCCATCATTCTCCACAGCACTATTAACAGGTATATTCACCATTACAATTCCTAAATTATAATGCAGAAAATGTATGCAGTTAGTAAATAAATTATAGGACTTATAAAACTTAAAAATCACATCTCACAAATAGCTGACAACCTAGCACAGTCAGGAGTTCACAACTCCTAAAACACAGACAAAAATGAAAAAAAAAATCATATTAAATATGAATCATCAGCAGAAACTTTCCATTGTCCATTACATTTGTTTCTTTAAGTTTCTTTCTTTGTTGTCCAGTGGCTTTGCACTTCAGGGATCTATTAGAGTCCACCCCAAGTGTAAAGTTGAGCCCAGATGTGGACCTCCTTGCTCACTTTTGCATCGAGGGATAACAACCACACCCCAAAGGCTCATGAAGGCTTAAACGTACATCCTGGTTTGTTGGTTCCCCCGTGTAGTTAAAACTCATCCATTGCTTTTTGAGTTGTTCTTAATCCTTTTTGTAATGTATAGATTTTATATGTAATTTTAGAGTTTTCAAAACTTTTAAAAGATAACCTTACAACAACTGAGAGCCCGTGCCCAAACTGCTTTCCAGAACACTGCCGCTGATCTATGTTGTTAAATTGTGTAGGTGCTTTGTTCAAGCCCATGTGCAACAGCAGGCAGTTTTATATTGGGGGATCTTGTGTGGGTGCAGTAATCCAGTCTGTCTCTACCCTCAAGCAGTGAAGCAACACAAAAAAGAGCCAGACCTACAGAGACAGAAAGCCCTTTGCCATTGAATGCCAGTAGGGGATGTAATATGCGTAAGCCACCCAATAGAGAGGCATACGCTTTTCATTCTCATCCGGTTAGGGAGGCCATTACTGGACAATATACCTCATTGGTTGGAGTCTGCCATGAACCCTTATTATTCCAGTTCTCCTCATTCCGTTAGGGCTGTGGGACTACTACTGCTTCTACATTCACTGACTGTCAATAAAAAATGTAGACAATCTGCACATTCAGTGCAAACAATTGGGTATATTCACTAAAGGAAGAGTTTGGGTTCATCTCAATAAGCTTCTGCTGCAGAAACAGGCTGTTTTCTCAGTATATGGTATAGTTAAATCAGTCAGATTTTGACACCTCATTGCCCATTAGCATGCATCATGCAGGGCCAGTTCAGACTTATAACTGGAGAAAGCAGCCAGTGTTTGCTCTTCGTAATGATTTTTTACTCTTTTTAGTGAATCGACCCCATTGTCTCAATTCTGTGAAGGCTATTAATATGCGGTAGGTCGCCAATAATGACACATCTCTCCTATTAACTATTTTTGCGTGTTTTTTTTTATTTTCCAACCCAACAAATCTTCAATCGTTAAAAAAACAGAAACAGAACAAAAATTCAGCAGGTCTTCCAAAGTAAATAGCAGTGGAGTAAAGAGGCAGAAATCGGCAGATAACTAAAATGATATATGAATAGAAATGCAGTTCTAGGCAGAGAAATTCACACTGTTCATATGGATCTTATATTGATAATGTCTGTTGCATTATAATGGCACAAAGGCAGTTACTGTCATTGGTTCTGCTGACGGTAATGAAATAGCAACACTGACCTGGTCATAAATGCCACAAATAAGTTTGAAATTATTATTAAAAAGTATTTTTTTGCTTCTTAGAGAAAAAAATTATTTGACAATTTAGAGGGTACATACAGTTGTCAATGGTCCTTCTTGTTACAAGCACAGTGTCATACAGAAAATTAAGGGAAAAAATTACCTCTTTGTCTCCTTTGAACAGTCTTTAAAAAAAAATCTCCTCATTTAATCACCTGCTAACCAAAGATGACATTGTAGCCAACTGTGACATTTTGGAATTTAGAACAATTTGAATAAATACAATTAAAAAGTAAATTGGATCTCTGGATTTCGCGACGAAGATATGCACAAAGACTGGTGGGAACTGGAAAATCTTCAGGGGTGGAATATCCACTTCCCGAACTGGTGAGACTACTGTAAATACATTAAAAGCAAAAAAGCATTTCACAGCTTCATCCACCTAATGAATATTTGTGTAGATTCTATTTTTAATGAAGACCAGGCTTGGAAGGTGCTGTCGTACTCCTGGGTAACGCTGAATGTGACTGAACCAGCGAGAAACATTAATGTAGGTCTCTTTCTCCTGAATTGAAAGATCAGCCTGGAAAAAAATGCAAACATATGTATGATTATAACAGATATTCAAAAGAATTAAGCACTTAAAGAAAAGAAGAAGAAAAAATGAAACGTTAGTAGTTATTACCAAGAATACATAAACATTTATTATTTCATGAAAATGGAAGAATCAGATCATACAATTTCAACAGATGTACAGGAGTACTGAATAATATCTATTGCTGCTACAGCAATCAAAATGTGTTAAAAATATTGCTTTATATAAATTATAACCTCAACCGGAACATTTTATTGGAGCAGTCTGTTGAAGGTATAATGGTAGCAGGGTGGCAATAGATTGTAAGATCTCATATGAAGGGCACATGGCTTTTATGTACCGTATATTCCGGCGTATAAGACGACTTTTTAACCCCCAAAAATCTTCTTAAAACTGGGGGGTCGTCTTATACGCCGGGTACTTACCAAGCCGGAGGTTCCCGCGAAGCCACCAATCTCTCTAATCACTACGCGCCGGCTATTGATGCCGAGCGCAGGGATGCCGTCATGTCCCGGCGCCCGGCATCAATTGCCGGCGCGTAGTGATGAGGGAGCAGGGAAGCCCGAGGTCTGGCACTTCAGACCTCGGCTTCCCTGCTCTCTAATCACTACGCGCCGGCTATTGATGCCGAGCGCAGGGATGCCGTCATGTCCCGGCGCCCGGCATCAATTGCCGGCGCGTAGTGATGAGGGAGCAGGGAAGCCCGAGGTCTGGCACTTCAGACCTCGGCTTCCCTGCTCTCTAATCACTACGCGCCGGCTATTGATGCCGAGCGCAGGGATGCCGTCATGTCCCGGCGCCCGGCATCAATTGCCGGCGCGTAGTGATGAGGGAGCAGGGAAGCCCGAGGTCTGGCACTTCAGACCTCGGGCTCCCACAACTGGATGGAAGACAGAAGATAAGGTAAGAGATGGGGAGAAATGGGGGGAGAAATACAAACTGGTCTGTGTATATATATATATATATACACTGGTGTGTATATATATTATATATATATATATATATATATATATATATAATACACTGTGTTTGTATATATATTATAATACTATATATATATACATTACACTGGTGTGCATATATATATATAATATATACCACACGGTGATATATATATATATATCGTATATAACATATTATATATATATAATACCCACTGTTGTGCATAAAAATAGATATCATATATATAACACACTGGGTCGGTATTAGATATATATATTATATATATATATAATATACATACGTGTGTGTATATAATAGTATATACTATATAAATATATAATTAATATACACACACATATATATTATATATGTGTGTGTGTGTAAGGGGAGTGTATGTATGTATATGTCTTTATAACAACCAGCAAATCACCGGTAAGGTACATTGCTTGCCGTGATTGGCTGGTTGTTGTACGCTGGGTAGAGGGGTAGTCCTATACGGCGAGTATAGTCCAAAATCTATATTTGGACTGTAAAAGTTGGGGGTCGTCTTATACGCCCAGTCGTCTTATACGCCGGAATATACGGTAGCTCACAGGTTACCGGAGAAGCCCTCTCAACAAATTCACGGCTAGCGGCTTAAAATCATTCAATAATTGCCTAGGTGAAAAATTGTGTAATAATTTCATGGATTTACTACACTGTGTTCCAGGTGGCACATATTACCAATATTAGCAATTCATTACTGTACTATTTTCTATTATGAATGCTGTTGTAACTGTTCTAAACAGCTCTAAACTCCTATCTTCCGGTCACAGCCGTTGCTTCTAACAGGATTGTTCAAGGATCACTCTAGCACTCCCATTGCATAGCTGGTAATCATTGTAACATATATTAGCAGGGGATAACCCAAATACTACGTGCCAGGATTAAAAAAAAGAGGCTGTCTTTAATTGTAGCTTTGACGTATATCACTCTTTTTCCCCCCAAGGTAACGGGATGGCTTTGTGTCATTGGCTTATTGATTTTCTTTCTGAACCTCATGATGGAATACCAAAGGAATTGCAAGGTTGATCCCACCTTGACCTTAAAGGTCACGTGTGAAAAGTGCCTAGGGATACAACTTCAAATATTCTTCATGCAAGTGCCATGTTAGGATGTATAATAGCAGAACATAATCACTGCTCTTTTACCCTGTTATCACTGTCACTGCTACAGATAGATATGATATGAAAGTGAAAGACTCCTCTATATACTAGTGATTCATAGAGCTAAACACAACATGCCCGAATAAAGCAAATTACATGTTCACATTACTTTTAATGTAAAAACCAAAACAGAGAGAGTTTTTAAGATCCTCGTATGCGCAAAGGGGAAATGCATTGAGATCACTTAAACTGGTCAGACTGGTAGGTGCTGGTAACATCAACAAGCAGCTTTTCTCATTTTGTTGAGATACAAGGATATTGAAACAAACAGTTTGCTTCTTTGTTCCTGAAAACAAATAGTACATTACTGCCACTACATCAATAGTTTAGAGTATTTCTATAAATCACAACATCATTTTTTACGTTTCTATTAAGAAAGGCTGAATCGTTTCTTAGCATGACTACAGCAAAGCATTCAAATATCTCCATTTTCACAGCAAATGGCAAGAAATATATTTTTCATATGATTAATATTTTTACTTGTAAATGTCAATTGTGAGTAGGCCGAAATGAGGTTTGGATGATGACATAATGCTGACGGGGTGTTTTTGTCTAGGTAATTAAATGAACAAATGCTAAACATTGCAAATCCTCTACTACTCCTATTCAAAGAATTGCATTATTTCCTTTCTTTCTCTCTTTCTTTTAAATATATTGGATTTTGGTATAGAAACAAAATTTTTAAAAATCTTTTTTCAACCTCCAGCTTTCATCAAACCTCTTCTGGTCTCTTCTGAGTAAGAGGTCAGCCATATCCATACATCAGAACGAAGGGGAGCTAGGCATAGGTTTAAGAACAGTTGTAATGCACGTACAAAAACATTATAGAATTAAGAAAAAATAAAACTGCTTAGCCATTTTTCAAAACATATAGATATTATATACAGTATAGTAAATTGTTATCTCTTATATATAAGCAAATAGTCATTTAACAATTTTAAAACACACTACAATGCATAAAACCAAAATAGTGTGGTAGTCATGATAGTAAAGCCTTATAGTTTTAGTTGCATGTGAGCATGCTGTAGTAGTAGAGTAGTAAGGTATGAAGGAACAAGTGGTAAGCAGCTAGCATCCGGCCTTATGAACAGATGTCACTCTGGACTATATCTCATGAAAGAAGATAGAAAGGGTAGTTGTTACTGACAAAGACTGTAAACAACCCAATTATAGATGGCATAAAGACTAAAGAGTTGTCAACTGTGCCAACACATCAAAGAGAAAAGCACAAATGAGCTGTAGGCAATCATAAAGGGCAGCTTGAAATGGAACGTTATTGCTAGAACTTGTTTTAACTATAAAAAGAACACCAGATTGTGATAACAGAGACCTGCTCATTATAAAATACCTTCAATGAAATGCATACAATGGAATGAAATATTTATATTGAGGACTTATTATTCCATGTGGATGCATGGGCTTCTTTTTATTATTGCGCCTTTATATTATTCCTTGTATAGTCAGGTAGAGTGTTTCAAACAGAAAAAAACTCAGCAGAAAATATATTTTACTTATATTTGGACTGTTATTTATGTATATTTAACAAGATATACTTAAAAACAGTAGATTAACCAATATTAAGGCAAGCATGATAAGGCTGGTATAGAATCTTTCTAAATCTGCCATTGATTATACAATTTACAGAATTCTGCCATCCAAATAGGATCTTATTTTCTGCAACGACCCTCAAATTACCTGTCTTTCTTTCATGTGCCATTGTTTACCAATAAACAGCTTAATTACATAATGACTTGCTTGTATGTTGAACGGAATACTTAATTGAAACACAATCTGGGTTTACATTTTCAGTTAAAATACTAACCAAGCAAACAGTTGTGTACCAAAAGCAATCATTAGTGTGACCCAGATATTGGTATGGTAGAGCTTTTCTTTTCATGAGCCAATGCTATAGGATTGTATTGCCATTGCGCTTGGAGGGACATTTTTCGCAACCAATTGCATGAAGGTTAAACTGTCTATGTATTATATATGATATATATGATATTATATATGATATGTGTCAGACGTTTTTATATATTCGCTTTACTATTAATGGAACAGATATGTGTAAAATATACTTAATTTGTAATTAAGCAAAAATCAGAACCCCTACCATTCTCTGTATCAAAGTATTTCTATAGAAATTGCATACTTTGTTTTTAAGTTCCTCCACTCTGACGCTGACATAGTAGTCGATTTGACTAATTATTGTGCCAGTCACATGGGTGAGATCTGGTAAGTCATGGAGCAGCATATTTCTGTGAAACTCATCACATTCTTTTAGGATTTCAGGAATACTGTAGTAGGTCTAGTTTTTTTTTCCACTGCTCCTTGAAAAGCAAAACTATAGGCATGACTGCCCCTTTATTAACTTTTTTCCAGATCTTAACCAAACTGTTAGCCCTACTGATTCCTGTTGGACCACTAAATAAACAATGACTTACTGAGGTATATAACTCATTTAGCTTACTGGTCCTGGCATGCAGCTCCACTGAGTCTATAGTTAATGTGTGTGTAAGAATGGAGAGACCTTGGCCACGACTTGTGAATAGGGTAGGGGTCCAGGATTTTTGCCCTTATTTCTGATGTGGGTGCGTACATCTGGCTATGCTTGTGCAGAATATGACTGTCTATTTGTAATATATGTTTTATATTTCATATTATTATTATGAACCTTATTAAAGAATATGTGACTATTTTTTCCCACAGTTTGGAAATACCAGTATGTTAAAATATCTTAGTGCCGAAGCATTAAAAATTATGTACATAGCACAGTTAATATGCATTATTGATTTATGTTTTGTATTATTTTGGAATAAAGAAAGGTCATTGCATAGACTAATAGACGCATCAAATTAACAATATCACTAGGTTACATTTTTCTTAATTTATTATGAAGTGTGCCAGTGATATGTAAAACCAAATACCCTAAAAGAAACATGTAATAATGTAGGATTCATCCACAGAGCATGCTAGCTTCCGTAGAAATCAAATGAAAACAAATTTAAATGGTAATACAACAATATAACCATTTATTATACCAAAAATACAACTGAGCTACTACAAAACAAGAAGAAATGCAGTGTACCATCTGAGAGTGCATGACCTGGAAGTTTTTAAAGCACCAATAATCAGATTGTCTAACCTCTCAAGACCTAATGTGCAAATCCCTGGGATGGCTCTAATGAGCCCCAGTCACAGCAGGTTACACCAGTACAGACATCCGGTATCTAGAGAAGTCTCAGTGGACTGGCTTAGTGCCATGGAGTTTCAAAGCTGATTGCTGAAAAAACAGTCTAGAATGCAAATGTATTTCTTGGCCTTGCTTCAAGAAATCAAACGCGAAGGCATAAATCAACTTCATTGTTTAAGAGAACAGAGGTAAATAAAATCACCAATCTTAGGTGTTTAAAAGTAAAAAAAGGTTTCTTTTCCGATAAGGCTGCATCCATATTCATCTTTTGTGGTCCTCCACCTTGGAGTTTGCAGAAATCAAGTATAATACAACTTTCACAAGAAAGACGTATAACACTTTATTACCCGACGATAAAATTGAGTCTTTTGATGATTTTTTTTATAGGACCCATATATTGAACTCTTCTTAAGATGGAAACACAAACATTGCATGATTTTATGGCTTTGCAAAGAGTGTGCAAAGTCGTTGGTCAGGGACACTCGATAATATTCCTATCTACATATTCATTGGGTTTGAAAATGGAAGCATGGACAATGTTGTGTCTAGCAGTGTTTGGTGCTAGCTCAAACTCCATATGTCTTATTTATTGTCTGAGTTATTGGTTGATGTCACTGCATTCATCTAAAACATAAATGGTCAGAAATAAGGATTGCTTGATATCAGTGCATTAATCTGAAACTTACATGGTTAGAAATATGGATTGGTATTTTATATGCTACTGGGAAACAAAATAATATATTCAGATCAATGATGTACTGATCTGAGAAAACTCAAGAAGAGTCAACAGTGGGGTATCGAGAGCCCTGTTTACACAGCACCCAGACTGAATTCTAATCAGGCTAGAGCTTTCCTATAAAAATGCTGAAGAAAAGAGGGAGAGGGAGAGAAACTTTCTAAATCATAGGCTACCTAGCAGATAATTTGGAGCACATAATCCGTATGCATTGTATTATATACCAATTGAAGCAGTTAATTTGTATTAGAGTGATGTGATCATAAGTTAAAGATGTCTGATAATTAAAGGGATAGCTTGCAGTTTCCTGACCACCCCACTAGTAAATAATGCGTATCTAAGTACTATGTGAACAAAAATAAAAGCACTACCTAAGGTAGAAGTTGCAGCCGTGGTCCGTTGATTCCTAAAGCAGCCAATCGGTGTCCTGCCAAACATTCCCGTTGAAATGAGTGGGATGACTTTCCGTACAGGAGCAGCGCTGGAGTTGACTGGTGGTAAATATATTGCATAGAAGGCGATGTGTCCAGCTGGGGACATCTCCTACATTGAAAGTAACTGGGCTATGTGTAAGAGGACAAAATATGTAATTCTTATCATCATAAGTGCTTAAAAACAGCATACTGTAAATATGTTGTGTTCATATCTTTTAAAATGCCGATGATTTTATCCTACCTGTTGTGGAAATTATTATGCTTTGGCTGTATGAGAAACTTTGGTAAATCCTTTTTTTTCTGTGTTCTAGTTATACTTATAAAAAAACAAAGATGAAAAAAATGTGAAAAACTATTATATTTGTAGGCAATTGGGAAAGGAGGGCCAGTTGCATGCTGGGACATATTCTCTTTCCAGAAGAAAAAACTGAAGATACAAGTGTTTTAAAAACTATACATTTATAATTATGGAATCAAGTCCCTTAATATTTATATTATTGTGCCAGTAGTGGGGAACAGGTTGTCTCATTTTATAGCCATTTACACATACTAGCAGTTGTATTTGAGAAGTACAAGTCATTATTTGTAGTTGCTTTCTACAACGTAGAAATATTACGCGGCCATAATTCATTTTGTTTTAAAGCGCTGTAAAATAAGGGTGGCCAAAAGGTTACAAACATGTTGTCCATCATGCTGGCAGCTCCTTGTGTTTTTGCGAGATGTAGGGATTTCTAATTATATATCCCCTGCAGTTGAAATTTCTATGCAGGTCCGATATTACACTTTTGCCCAGCCGGGATAGATGCTCTGATGGGTATCTCCACGTATATTGCCTTTCCTCAGTGCATAATATGTTGAAAAACCATTATACAGCTGTCTGCTCACACTGACTGCGAGTTCATCTCCGAAAATAATGTGACTACAGCAAATAAAGATTTACAAAAATGCAACTAAATTCAATGATGTGCTTACTGAAAAAAATACTAAGAAATATGTTTTCATTTATATATTTTGTTGCTAAAATGGCTTTAGACTAATTTGAAATATTAAGCTTATTTCAAAGATGGTACACATTTGCATACATAAAATAACTTATTTTTGTGGGTAACAATAATAATACTGGATGCTACTGATTTTGGTAAGTAAATGTGACATTTTAAGAATGAAGCATGTGCTGTTTGATTTTCCTTTTTGATGATAATAATCATAATAATAAGAATAACTCAGTGTGCCATATGTATTGGTCACTGAATATTTTCCGCAATGCTACACTTTCTAGTGTACTTAACCTAGGTAATAGTGTTAAGGAGTTAAACTTACCAGTAAATACATATTACAAACCCACCTTTGAGGGTACTTGTCTCATTTACTCACCTTTACATTTAAGTGGAGCCAATTGAACTAGCTGCGCAGTAGGATGTGTTTCACGTATAATATCATTTTTACTAAATCATAACCACGTTTGATGTATGAATTTAGTTGATCCCTAGATGATACTCTATTAAATGTCATCAAAACTACAATTTCTGATGTAAAGTCTAGCATAAAGTCTTGGGCTTTCTTTGTGTCTGTTCTTCGGTTACTTTTTTGTTTGTTTTAGCAAATACTTGTTTGCATCAACTTTTTGGATGTAATTATTTTATTAAGATGTATTCTGTAGATGTTGTTTTGTCAAAGTACCGAGATTAACATGTGCCTGGTTATTGGCCGGAAAATGATTTTAGTCATTGCATGGATAGGTTTCATTACAGACCCTGGGGCTTACCATCCTTAATGGTGGTTTATTTTGTTCTTGCTTTGTTTTTTTTTCATTGCACTTTGCTGTTATTTTCTCATTTGATGCTGTTTAGTCTCTCGATTACAGAGTCATTGAAAACAATCAATAACCAAGTAATAGGGTGGTAAACAGTCCTCTGGCTTGACAGCCTTAAGGAAGGTGATGAGGGTAACGTTATAGCCACTGAAAGACTAGACAAGACACAATGCTTCGGAGAATAAGGAGCTAAGATTTCTTGAATAATGATTGTACATATTGACTGTGAAACTTAATTCATTTTTATTTCTGTGCATTTATCTCTTGGATTGGAGAAGGTCAGAACTGTGCTTTTAAAATGTGTCTAGGGAACAAGAGGTATAGATTAGCTAGTACCGAAGATACATTCTCCCCTGTTAAACCTGGACTATCTGTGCTGTAAGCAACACTTTGCATATTCTTTCACTTTATTTCCATTATATTACCTGTCACCTTCAGTCTTCCCGTCTTACACTGTACAAAATGCTTTCATTATTTTATTATTAGTTTTATACATTAGAGAGTTAAGACATTTCACTTCCACAACACAAGAGCTCAAGGGGATTACTTAATTAAAGTACTGCTTTTTCCAGACAAAACTACTTTAATTGTTTTTGTTATTAACTCTTACTCTTATGTTCTTATACAAGCACATACAGCCCGTTTATGTTAAAGAAACGGTCTAGTACTATGTATTGTGTTTTTATTCATTCATGCATGTTTGACTTATTTGACTGTTATTCTGGCTGCTTCTGCTGAAACCAGGAAGCATTTCTATTTCAAGTCAGAGGAAGCTGAGCTCCCGTTGAAATCGGCGGAAGCAGCAGCAACCAATCACATGTATGGTGGCAAACATCAGTGTTCAGAGAGCATACATGTGATTGGTTGTTGCTACACCCATTTATATCTATGTGTTCTACTGAGCATGTCCAAGAAGTGCACTGCGGCACGCTCCCTGCTTTCAGCGGAGGCAGCTGGGCAAGGAGTTAAATGAGACAGATGTCTACTTTTCTAACGCAAGTAACTAAAGAATGTCTATATAGAGACCAAGCAGAATGTACCCCAATATCTATTTAACATGGAAAAGAGGACTGGGGTGTCTCCTTTAATACTTTCTGTCTTTGTTATACAGTCATAATAGGCTAATGAAAACTCACAGAGAGACATTTCTTATTTAGCCAGTATAAAAATCTAAAATACAAATATTTCGTTAATAGGCCATAAATCCTCATCAATTTTTAAGGACAATTCAGTAGTGTGAAATATGACCTAATGTTCACCCACTTATGACTCCCAAAAGAGGTAGAGCTCTGGTTATGGCTGTGATTTTTTTCTCATTGCCCAGTACAAAGTTTAGTGACATTCTGCAACTTTGCTATATTTAAAAGGATACACCTAGTGCTAGCTAAAGTGGTGCATTTAGACGGCAGGCTTACAGGCAAGGTTCCCTACTCATGATGTGTCTGTATGTAATAATAAATATTTGTTATATGAGCTAACTGCCCCATTTAAATGATACAGTGCTGTGTAAATGTGTTGGCACTTAATAAATAAAATATGATAATATTATTATTATTATTAATGATAATAATAATAATAATAATTGACACAATGCACAAATAATCAGTGTGCCTTTAACCCCAATATCAGTATTTTGTCCTGTTGAACAGTTTTAAACTCATAAAGTAAATCTATGGTGGCTGGGCTCACTTGAATTCATCCTTTTTTCTGATGTCCCTGTGATGGTAGCACTGCTGCAAATTGTTCATTCTCTAACCTAATAACATACTTGCTGTGTGTGAACACAGTAGTGTATGTTTCAGCTGACTGCCTTCTTCATCTATAATGGATTGGATATTATGCATATATTTTGGCTACATTGTTGCTAACATAGACATTACAATGAATATTAATATTTTGATACAGCTTTTCATTGTAATATACATTTTGGGAGAGTATTGGGTCATAATTTAATCACACCTATAAAATTACTTATTTGCTTTCTAATTTCATGCCCATTTTAGCTGACTGCCTTCTTCATCTATAATATATTATGCATATATTTTGGCTACATTGTTGTTAACATAGACATTACAATACAATATTAATATATATATATATACACACACAATATATATAAAATATATAATATACATTTATATACTATTATAAGAGTGTTGGGACATAATTTAATCATACCTATAAAATTACTAATTTGCCTTCTAATTTCATGCCATTTTAGCAACTATAAAATAATCTATAATCAGATTTCTAGTATTTTCCTACCATGCTATTACACATTTCTCTAAATATTATGACCTGTAAGTTGTGAGAGTACGGTATATTGACCAAACATAATATATCATTTTTTTTTTAATAAATAACAAAAATACAATGTGAATGACCAATTTGAAAAGGTAATCACACATTTGGTATGGATACAAACGCTTTGATAAGGATGTCCTTACAGTAAGGGTACAACAAAGAAGTATAATGCACAACTTCTCACCGTAGGACAACAGAATTAAATAACATTGGCAGCAATAGCAATAGTCTTGGTTGTGTTGTTAACGTTGAAGAAGAGAAGTCCAACAGTGACTCACACTGCTCTGGGGTGTTCTTTAAAAGGAATTAAAAGATTAAAAATGTATGGAAAATAGATTTATAAGTATAGAAAATAAATTTGGGAATCATGCTATTTTGAAGACTGAAATTTCTGAAGACTGAAAAACATCAGTGTTTTATTTCCTTAGGAAATGAACTGAATGCTAAAAGAAAATTTTTTTCCATGAGATGTGCCCTATGAACATTCATGAGTTTGCCAGATATTTTTCTGTATGTCACACAAAGGTTGCTTTACTAAGTATATTGACATTTTTCAAGGATATCTAATACTGTAAGTTTCTAAGTGTGCGTAGTAAAGTGTTATATAGTCCATGTTGACAGGCAATGCTGCCTGAAGCCATACCTCCCTAAAGGGTCAACTCCATTTTTAATCTTTACAGGCATGCAGTGGTGGTGGGGCATAATGGGGTTCTATAGCTCCCTTGGCTAATATGTGTCATTTGGACAACTGTTTTATTCTAAGATGTTATTTGTTGTGATTCATTAACTTAATTGATATAATCCCTTTTTTGTAAAGGGAGGGGGTGCAAGTCGGGACACGTTTATAACTTGCAAGTAATAACGGATTAATAAATCCCTGAGTTGCTATTGTATTTTTAGCTCTCATTAACGCAACAGTAGTTAAGCAGATGCAAGCTGAGTATAATTTTAATGAAAAGTAAGTGTGAATTGGCAGTAGAGAAATACGAGTTGGAAATTTTGCTACAAATATGCGAGTTCACTACCGCAAACTCTCCTTCTATGCTCACTCCCATTCACTCGACTGTTTGTGAATAGACCTACCGGTAATTAGTATCCTACCCTGCCTTTGTATCCACTTTCCAAACCTTAAAATATTAATTTGAAACTACTGAGCAGCAGAAAAAAATTGCATGTTAATGAATAGATCTATTAATAATTTACTTAGAAAAAGCATGCACTTTAGTCTCTCTGCAGAGCCATGCTCCCCGTGTGATAGAGCTCTGGAGAGTAGAGGGTTCATAGTATTTAGCCCCTCTTGGCTAGAAATGATTTATCAGCTTGAACTGAAACGTCTTAATATATGTATATATTGTTAACATCCAGGGCTTCCCGGGAGCAGCATTCACCAAGTGTGAACAGGAGGTTTTTTTTATCAATTGGCAGGAAATGTAACCATTGCAGCAAAGGGTGAAATGTAGTTGTATAATCTCCATGTGAAGAGAATTCATATATTTTAAAACATTTCAAATAAAGGAATTACAAAACAACATGGCCTCTTCTAAAGCTCAGTTTATGGATTACTCTTGTTTGCACCACCAATTCTTTTAGTACGTATATTTTTAGCCTCGCAATATTGGACGGACTGTCGCCATGCCTGATTTGTGCAAAATATACAGGTCTCATGAGATACAGCCGTTCGTTATCCTCCTTCCTCTAGAACCATTAATTTTTTATCACTGGAATATGATCCACTGTACAGTGAAAGCCATATTTGCTTTTGCCGTTCTCAGCAAGAATGAATCCGTGCTAGAGAATGGAGGGAAAGTATAAATGATAAAAGAAAAATTACCCTAAATTGTAGCAATGGCAGCATGATGATGTTTAAATGTAAGTTTCTCTTACATTAAAATGCTGTGAAGGATAAACTCAACACATTATGCCTGGAATGAATGCATTTATTGCTGTCATTCTTAACAGATTTTCAAATAACTAATTTTAATTATTGAATAAATCGTGTTGCTATTAGATCACGATGAATTGAATGATGACATTTAATTATTACTTATTACCTTACACCTAAGTAATCATAGAGTAAACATATTTGACGTTTGTCACCTCTTGCTCAGTATACTACTACATTAGCATGGTAATTTTCAATATAAACTATACTCTAGGTAAATTGTTGTTCATAAAGATTTTTTTTTGCACTAATCCATTTTAAATTAAAGAGCCGTGTGTCATTAATATGACGGTATGCTTCATGAACATGCACTGTTGTACTCCCACGGCCCCTAATGTTCATTTAAAAATAAAACATTTGTGTCTATAATGTCTCTTTAAAGTAATTTCTACATATTTATCTTTTAAATAATCTAATATTTTAATGTATATACTAAGACATTTTTACTTTCATTTTGGGCATGTTAGAGTATTTTGGTGACATGATTATATTTAATAAAATTAAATCATTGAAAAGATAATGATAATGCACTATGTGACCAAAAGTATGTGGGTACCTGACTACAAGCTTGTTGGAAATCCCATTCCAAATCCATGGCCATTAATATGGCGCCTCTACCTTTTGTGGCTATGACAGTCTCCACTCTTCTGGGAAGGCTTTCCACAATATCTTGGAGTTGGTCTGTGGGCAAAGGTAACATCCTATGACAGTGCCACGTTTAAAGTCACTGAGCTCTTCAGTATGAGCCATTATACTGCCAATGTTTGTCTATGGAGATGACATAAGGTGAAACACCCCCATTTAAAGGGGAAATGGTCGAGGAGTGGGTCGTGTCAAGGCCCCGTGCCAGCGACCCGGAGTGTGGACCCGGGGAACCAGAGAATCAGTGGTCAAACCCAGAGAGTTCCCAGGTACTCCAAATACTATCGTCAACGTGTAGGCTATTTGATCAATCTGGTGGTGGGCTATTGCCAAATATGCCACTAAACCATTTTTCAACCCATAATTCTGCCGTTGCTTGTCTATGTAAGCAAAGGCAAAGCAAATTGAATTTGCAGTAAGATAATAATGTATTGTGGTGTTGAGAGGAGGGTAACTCATGAAAAAAGACATATCTTTTTGATATGCACAGATTTACTGCTTTTCCATTAACAGTGTTGACCACTGATGCTGCAAATCATAGTTAGGAATTCAGTCCTTTTAGTAAATACATATCTGAGCTCATTCCAAACAGTACATTTGAAAGCTGGGTTGGATTTTATTTATTTTGCTGTATTCTTTGTCAGGTTACACGCTGCACTGTTCCCATCTAACATATCAAACATCTCTGCATCTGATATTTCTGCACTGGGTTCTTCTGAATGGCACCGCTGTTAACATTGTGTGACCTCTGTCTGATAGGATTATGAGTTATTTCACTCTTTGAATGATAATCCGATTTATTTATTTGCCAGAGTATAAAACATATATCTTAGATTGATTTACCACAACATCTATTGTACCATAGCTTGTAAAACAATAGTGCATTGGAAAAGTAGTAACATTACTGTGAGCTGTAAAGCCATATCGCCCGCCGCAGGAATATTTGGGGTTTCTGCAGCTGCAGAAACAAAACCTCACATAAACCCTGCATTTCTACCTGTTCTCTGCCAGTTGTTGGTCTTTGTAGTGACAAGGAGGTATCTTTCCCATATATGTGGGTGGAAATGTGCATCTAGTTACATGTGACTTTAGTAATAATTTATCTTAAATAACCTGAAAAAGGCCTGTTTTTAATGGCTTTAGCTAATAGAAAGGCGTTATTATTATTATTATTATTATTATTAAATGTCTTCACAAACAAAGCACCTTTTCTATTTTTGGGCATTTCAAGAGAATATTTTGTCATAGTTAATGTGAAACGTGTACAAACAACTTATTATATTTTTTGTTACCTCCATAGTGTAAATGGGCCTGTTTGAGCTGACTCCTTGAGCACACTTAGAAGCCTGATCATCCAACAGGTCAGTCTGCCCTTAATTTAGTGCCATAAGGGCTACTGGACGTGCTGCCCTCGGCCTAATTGGCTAGAATAAGCCACTGGATCCTGTACATAAGTAATGCTATGTCATACTCCCCTTTTGAGATTATATGTGATGATACGGGTCGCCATGCCCATCTTTTATCTACCATGTACAATCTGTATTTGACGCTTCGCTCCCAGACTAAACCTTATTTTTTCAGCCTTTGGGAGAGGGACTTGAGTCTCTGGTTGGACGATGCTGACTGGGACAAGATTACCCTTCTCACCCCCAAGGGGGCTATCTCCTCCAGGCTTCAAGAGTCCTCCTACAAATTGCTTTCCTGGTGGTATCGGGTGCCAGCAGAACTCCATCACTTTTTGCCCCACGTCCCGCCATGCTGTTGGAGGTGTGGTTCTGATGTTGGCTCTTATCTCCATATTTGGTGGGACTGTCCCCTGATCAAGCCTCTTTGGCTTGCTGTCGCGGCAGTGATTCGGGGGGGAAAAAAAAGTAATGCTATGTCATGATATGTTATATTTTACCATCTTATGTGCACAAAAATACATGACAAAAGAGACAGTCCATTGTGCCACAACAGAAAGAAAGCGTTGCCGATATATACATATTTTACTAATTACTGCCATGTCGCTGCTGAGAGCTGGTTGCCAGTTCATATCCATGTTTGTTTACATTAATTGCATTAATTAAAAAAGGATCTGCTTCACATGCTGGATTTTGAAGCATGAAGGCCAATGGGAATATATGCTTTGTACACAGAGAAAAGACGAAATGCTTTCAAGGAAATATTTACATTCAGCAAAAATGGAATTTCTATAGTAATATAAAATAATACATGAGCTTGTGGGGAAAAAATATGGGCATCATTTTATACTGGACTACAATATATGCACAATTTGATCATTAGTCTCTGCAACAATTGTAAATTGATTTACAAAAAGTAAATTGATTTATTGACAAAATACATTTATTTCCATGATGTTTGTTTTCATTTTTTTATAACTACTTTATACTATCCATTTTTCTTGTGTGTGTATATGGGGAAAAGTAAAAAAAAAAACACGAAAAATCTGCTGCTATAGTATTATACCATAAGCATCGATGTGTTCTTGACTACATTGTATTATCCCTAAAAATAAATGGTTTATTTGGCATAACATAATTTAAAGCCTGTGCTCGCCATCAGAATTACTGTACTGGGCCACATTCTTTATCAGGAAACTCAGTTTGTCTTAAAACCATCAATTGTAGGTTAAGAAAAATAATAACAAATATTACCATGACCTTTTCTTGTCACAACTATATATGAAATATGACCCATGCCACCAATTCAGTTGTGCAGTATTTCAGGATACTAAAATAGAAAACAAATCTTATGGCATTGCCATGACTTTTAATATATACCGTATTTGCTCAATTATAAGATGACCCTGATTATAAGACGACCCCCCCCAAAATCTAAATATTAATTTAGGAAAAAACAAAAAGCCCGAATAGAAGAACCCTATTAGCGCAAAAAAAGTTTTACTAGTAAATATTAATTCATGTAAACAATTTTTTCATATTTAAGTATAAAGCTCATGATGAGAAAAATATTCATTTTTTAAGATGATTAAATTTTTAACATAAAAATATTATCATTTTTAATTATTCTTTGTATTGAAACCTTGCCCCCCAGTATGCACATCTGCCCCCAGGGTTATGCCCTCTGCACCCAGAAATGACTTTTACCCCCTATTTTGCCAAGGCAGCCAGTACATGCTGGAAACTGGGGATGATAGGAGTGTGAGTACAGCCTCCCTATGCCATGCTACCACCACCACCCCTTACACATCCATGCTATCACACACACACACTCATTCACAAACATTTAAATACTCATTCATTCCATTAATCACACTTATTACTTCACACATTAATCACAAAAACCCTCTCCCACCCCCTTACCTGAACTGCAGATCTATCACTCGCAGACCTCTGCAGGGGCCCGGCTGTGCGAGCAACTTCTCTGGCCCCACCCCCAGAGGAAGGAGGGGGAGGGAGAATTATACCTGAACTAAAAGCGGCTGCTGCCATTCTCCTTTATGGTCCAACTTATCTTGCTTCTGATTGGCTATTTGAAGCAGCCAATCCGTTTCAATAAATCACTTCTATTAATATCAATGGCAGCAGTTTCAGGGCATGTGCACATGAGTCTGAATATCTCTGGAGCTGACTGGTTCAGCTGAACACGGCTCCTACATAGAAAATAACTTTAGGGTGGACAACAGGACAAATGGATATGATAATTTCATTCATATCCATATATACTTCTAAGTTACCATATGCACTGAAGAAAGACATCACAGTGTTTTGAACCAGTACTGAAATTATTACCACGAAAAGGGGTGTATTTTTATTTAGAATGTTTTGCTGCAATGCAATGTTATGTCAATATAAAATTATACAGAAGTCAGGAACAAAAAATATGGAAATGTGGTACAAACATTTGATCAGAATATATAACATAGGGTGATTATAGAAACTTGCTTAATCTAAAAGTAGTTTTAGGCATATTCAAATATATTTACTGGTCTGTAGTTATTTATGTCACTGAGATTTCATAAGTACCAGTGTGTGCTGATAATATTGATGCTAGTAGTTATTGAAAACGGAAAAATGAGTGAAGATTTTCTGCATTTTTTTGGTTTAAATTTAATGCCCTGGCTCTGTGCGGTGTGCCAAAATTGTCACAGTATGATGTTCCCCAAGTTGTTCCGTGAAAGGCTTCTTTAGTGTTTCATCCCTGTCAGTGCATGCGATATGAGAATCTCTGTTTGATAGAGAATTCTACAGTCTGCAAAAAAAGGGAACAATCAATTTCTCACTTTCTCGCCACCCTACAAAAAGTGTAAGTAAATTTCAAATTATTCTTGTCATGTTACTCGTCAAGTAAGGGAGCAGAGATCTTTCCTTCCTTTAAATCTGTAGAAGCCCTCTTTTTTTTTACCTTTTTTTCTGGATCAACACCAGTGTTGAACTTGATGGACTTTTTTCTACCCAAATTACTATGTAACCCCTTTCTGTCATACTAAACGGTAATTGTTTTCACCCTCTGAAGCCCCAGCTTTCCTATCTCCTGCCCCTGAGATTTTTGGCTCTCACCACTTTCATTACCATTTGCCCAAATCTTTCCAAAGTAAAGGCTCACATAAAGGAAAAAATATATTGTCTGTGGCCAACTAAAAGAAAAGCAGTGTTGTCTAATTGCTCCTCTTTTAATATGATGTCTGATTGTATTCTCCATATTTTTAATGGACTGGGTTGACACAATAAAGAACGAGGAACATTTTTATAAAAACCCTTTTTAAAGCTAGTCTTTTATGACATTTTCCTCTCTGTCTCAAGACATTTCAATTCACTTCATGGTTTATAATAAAAAAAAATAGCTCAGACATGACCCATTGGGGAAGTGGCACATGCCTGAACAATAACTTGCTATATACCTTCTTATACTTCTAGTACCTTATTCATCGATCTATATAGTTTATTAATACCAAATGGTTAATCTAAAATAATTCAGGAGGCAGATAGGAGGGTAGGAAATAAGAAGAAAAATATAATGCATTATCTCTGTTCTACATCTAGATTGTCTTCCCTGCATTCTCATTTATTACGTTGCAGTTTTGTAAGACGTTCAGTCGTTGCTCTTCTGCTTAAACACATAATTTATTTTTTAATTCAATTACTGTTTAAATATACCTTGGAATCCTCTTTCTCTTCATGGCAGTGTTTTACTTCGTGTAATTTATTTAAAATAACTGCGCTAAATGTTTGACAACATGAAAAACTGTTTTCTGTAAAAGATAATATTTCATTTAATTTCATCTGACTGACAACTAGCAGCGATCAGCGGGTATTTTCTATAAATTGCATATCATAATACAGCTTTCTCAGCGTTAGAAAGCGACGCCTTGGGCAAACAAAGAGTTATTGATCTGGTTACACAATCTCATGCATCTTTCCAATAGTAATTCTGTTTTTAGATTTCCCTTACAAAACCACGCCATTTAGTAGCAGTTTCCTCTCTTGATAGACGTCCATTGCCACTTTTTCGTAAGGTTATTTAACATTTATGCCTTCCTGTGCTCATGAAAATATTGTATCTCCTGCTGGCTTCAATGATGTGATTGTATGTGCCCAAAAAAAAAAGCTGCAGGATATGTATGTAAAAGTGTTAAAGTACCCCTGTCACCAGAAATACATTTGGCATTAGTCAATACGACATAAAAATACCCATATGTTGCATTAATCTTTTGACACAGCATACCATAATTTTTCATATATTTATTAAAAAAGGTTTCAATATTTATTTTTATTCTAAACTGAATTATATCCCCTATTTTCTTACACCAGTTATAAAACACACTATTATGCTGGTATATATATATATATATATATATATATATATATATATATATATATATATCTGTATATATATATATATATACTCTATGTTTTTTTCTTGATTAATGTCATATTTATATTACCGTATTTGCTCGATTATAAGATGACTCTGATTATAAGGAGTGGCGTATAGAGGGTTAAAAGGCATTTCTTGAGGCAGAGTGGCTTTAAGGGGGTTAAAAGGCATTTCATAGCGCACTCTCCCTACAGAAATGCCTTATGCCCCCCATTTAATACCCCCCCACCCCACACACACACACTTACTGGTGCTTTCGGCTCCCTGCTGTGTAGTCGGCTACACAGCAATGAGTCGGAAGCACCGGTAAGTTTTGGGAGGGGTGTTAAATAGGGGGATAAAACAGTAGGATCCAGGTCCCCTGCAGCGCTGCGGGGGATCTGGATCTTAGTCTCAGAGTCAGACCTCTATTTGAGGTCTGATTATCAGATGACCCCGATTATAAGACGAGGGGTATTTTTCAGAGAAGTTGCTCTGAAGAAAACCTCGTCTTATAACCGAGCAAATACGGTATAGTATTCATATTCTTCAAGTAATGGAAGTTGAATATTGGTATATCGATACTAGGTTTGGGGGTGCCTTACATAGAGCAAGAATAAAATACTTATTATACAGACACTAATATTTTTATATAGGTATACATTAGTGAGGTCTGCCTCTAATTTAATATCTGGACAGTATACGGAATATGAGTTACGTATAAAAGAAATGTAAGATGTTGAAACACAAAAAAATGTTGTCTGTGCATGTTGTGCCCAACAGAGAAAAGTTAAGTGTTGTTTATTGTTTAGTTTCTAATATATTTGGTCGTTCACCTGACTGTTATCTAAGCATGTGACCTGAGTCTTTTCTCTCTCTGCTTAAAAAACAGTGTGATATCACAGTAGGATTTTGCTTCTGCAGAGTTTTTACACAGAAATCGATGATTTAATGGGGGTTTCATATACAGTGATATTGCCGACTGAGATTTGAATGTTTTTCATAGCTGGGTGAAATGGCTAAACATTAGCTTTGAAATATCCAAGTTCCATTGTATGAACTAAAAACAGTATTATTACGACTGAGGATGTTGTTATTTGTGAGGTTTTAAATAAAACACTTCAGGACATTAAGTACCCAATTTGACATCCATAGGCATAAATATAAATAAAATAACCACACAGGCAAGTAAAGTTCTGAAATTAGTGGCGTAGCTCAGACACAAACTAAAATAACAAAATAATAATCGGAAAAAAAAAGAACTGGAAGGATTTCATTTGGTTATAACATAAGTATAAAATTAGCGCTTTGCAGAAAAACATGGCGCTCAACACTAGCTGCACAAAAATATAACATAAAAAATAAAAGACAATAGTTATTTGTGCGCTTGGTGATATCCCAAAAAGATATATAGATTTTATTTATAGTAACCCTTAAATATTATGTAAAATGCAGATTTGGAGCATACATAAAAAAGGAAAATATAGTAAAGTATATCGAGTAATATTGCATTTGTATGATTGGTGCTATTTGGTGCATTCACAAATACATGGAGATAGGAAAGCTCCTCAAAAGTGATGGTCTTTTGATATAATTTATAATCTGGAAGTTTAACTTCCAGATATGGAATATACCGTACATGAAAGAAAAAGTAAAAGTATATAGTCTAATATTGCAATGGTATAATAGTTGGTATTGCCTGGTAATGCATTCACATACAGTATGTATGGTGTCTTCTTATGTTCCAGGTTCCAAAAATATAGATAACAGAACAAATATATATATATATATAACATATGATATAAAATGATGTATCTTACATTAAGAATGCAGCATAACATAACCTGTTTTTAGTATTTTCTATTTCTGTTATGAATCACGTGCATGTTTTTATATAACTTTACGACCTGTATCAATAATTCTTAATCTATCACAACCATAGAAAGGATTGCAGAAAAAAATATATTTACAATAAATGGAAACATAAATATATAATACAAAATGATTACATATTTTTGTATGGGTGTGCACTTTACGGTAATGTTACAGTAGATAAGTGGCTTTAGCTAATGTGGCATATCACAATAACGGGCACCCTAATTACATTTCATAGGAATCCCTAATGACTATTTGATGGGAGATAACCATTCGGCCCATCTAGTCTGCCCATTTTTCCTGATGTTAGAACAGATGTCAGACCTTAATACATCCTTGGATATTGCCTTAGATTCAGGATAGCTTTATGCCTACCCCCATACATGTTTACGTTTTCTCATTGTATTAGCCTCCAACACTTCTGATGAAAGGCTATTTCACTTATGCACTACGCTCTCAGTAATGTCAAACTTCCTTACCTATTATACGCCTTAAATCATTTTCGGAAGTGAGTGCATCCTGAAAATTAGGGCATTCTACCGGGAACAGCGGCAGGGCTGTTCCAGCAAAATCAGGTCTAATGGCATGTATGCTGATAAGAAGTAACCGGGTTATAACCCATCCAGAGTACCGAAATCCATTCAGCCAACCTTGCACACAGTTAATAAAAGAATAATTCTGCACAGTCAGAAGCACCTTTATTCAACTGACTGATGCATGTTTATGTGTCAATATCGCATTGGTCAAAACGTTGTGTTGTTGGAACAAATCTAAATGCAAGGAACAGCTGGATATGTTTCTGAAAGCATCATGAAATTTTTATCAATGTTACATTATTCCTATGTGAAACAAGAGCATAAACAAGCAAATATACATGTTCTACTGCAAGGCTTTAAAATTATGTCCTGTTTTGATTTTTAACTATGACTTTGTGTTTTAGAATGTAAGAAACAACAAGGATTCTTTCTGGTCCCATCGGTAAAATATTACTTTGGTGTAGCAAATACTCAGCCTCTAGGAAAATATTTAATATTGGCTATTTGGGAAAATCTATAAATATTTCACAAATACGTAATGATCAGTAAGTGGAAGAAAATAACATTTTAATATTTTGACAGGTTTCTAGAGATGATGTGAATCTTAACGAAGATGAGAGATTATGAAGAATGCAAGAGATAGAAACTGGAAGAATTGAAAAAAAAATTGAAGAATTTTCTTGACGCAAGCCTCATAGGGTGGCAGACTTCTTAAAGCGATATGCTCGTTCTGAGGCCACCAAGACAGGATTGCACGGTTACCTGCCTCTGTTCAATAAATGCATTTTTGGATCAGTTGGTGGACTCATTTAAGCTCAGAGAAGTATTGTGATGGAAGAACACACACATACGTGTGTTTGTAACTCCTGAATTGTGGATTACTTTGCTGAGGATTCTTTACTCCAAGCGGCAGAAAGCAGATGTAATGGATTTATCTTCAGAAATGAGCAAACATGGGAAGAATCCAGTAAGTCATAAGTTAGAAGACCAGAAAAAGGTAAGACTAAGCCGCGTGTTGTGCGTCTCTCTCTCTGCCGAACCAGTAAATTGTTTGTAATAGTATTAATTCTAAAAAATACCAGGATATACCGGGATTAGGCTCTTCCTGTATCAGCATTAACATTGGAGAAATGGGGGAATATAATGAAAGAGTCAGAATACATAAATGATGGAGGACAGGGTACAAATGAATGAAAGACTGGATGCTTTGTGTCTGTTATGTGTGTGTTTGAGTATGGAGTCTGTTGAGGTCCTTGTGTTAAAAGTTCTGTATCGCAAACATTTGGTAAGGTATAGAACTCATGTTATTGCTTCAGATATCTGTGCAAACAATCTTTGTAAGCTTAACTTGGGTGAGAGAAGGCTTTATAAGAATAGTATAATATAGTATAAGAAAAGGTATAAAAATTACCACGATGAGGTAGTAGATTTCTGAAAAAAATATTTCTGGTAGAGTATAATAAAGGCAAATGCTCCCAGAGAGAAGCTTCAACTAGAGTATTATATACTATCCTATACAAGTAAAAGGAGGCTACCAAAATGGCGCATGGAATACATGATATAAATATGAGGAAAGTCTGAAAGGTCTCAGCATGTATATTTTTCAGGAAAGCTGAAAGAGAAGCTTTATTAGATAACCCAAACGCAGTGTGAATAACGGTATAGAAAATTCACCTACAAAACAAATCTTATATGGTACAGATAACTGAATTGTTATTAGATGTCTAACCTTGACTTAACCTTCACCCAATATCAAGGCGGCTAGAATACTAAGAACTGCAGATGGAACAGTTAACATGCGACATCTGTTCTTGGTTTGTATTTTCTCTGCTTTTGTTCTAGTTAATTACAATTTCATTTGAGCTTTACAGTTTCAGCTGCCATGACTGTCACCGAAAGATGATTTCATGCATACAAAGAAATGGAAAGAGTAACGTACTATTTTGTTCTTACACATATACCTGTAAATGCTAGACCCGAGAATTCACTACAAGTTGTCTTTGGAAGGGTTTTTATTTTGCATTACTTTCTATTTTTGCTGTTGCTGGTTTGCAAAAGCCTATTACAAGAAGTATGTTCCGAAAAGTGTTGCAGATTAGAGGTCAATTTACTCGGTTCCTATATTGCTAGTGTGCCAAGTAAAATTAAAAAAATGCCAATTAAAATGTTTAAATTGTAATAAGAGGTAAATATATGCTATTTACTGACACAAGGTGTGAAAAATTATTGGCTAAGTATTTTTTTCAGGAGATGCAGGATTAGTCCTCCCTATGTTAGGTCGCTGTATGTTGTTGGTTCATATAGCCACGGTAAAGGTGGGAGAATGGGCAGAGAGAGAAGTTCGGTATAAGCAACACCGGCCCTGTCACCCTTAGAGACAGATCTCAGCTTCCGTGTGATTGACATTAAAACATAATCACAGATGGAAACAAAATACAGAAGTTATAGGTAGTTTAAATAATTAATTAATTTACTTATGCTAAGAGCCGTGACGGTGACAGTTCTCCCATTTTGTTCTTTGTATCGTTTTGCATCTTAGCATGTTAAATCCTATTAAGTCATTCATTTACACATTATCCAAGCCATTTTTAGCACATGGTGAGGTACACAGGCAGGTCACATTTGACGATGATAATAGTAGCTTTGACTTTATCTCTGATTAGCTCAGGCCAAATGAATGTATAATGAAGAAATAATTGCTCATGTAATTGGCTTTCAAACGATCTGCTGTAAATATCACAGAAATAAATATTTAGTTAGGTGATCTTTAATGAATCGCATAGTTAGTTTAAAGATCACGCACGCATGTGCCCTGCAGCTAAGGGTCCAGCTCATCAAGGGATTGAACTACCAAACTAACGAGCTTACAGTAACTGCTAGTGTAGTCATAGATTTCATTTTTGTCACGTTCCTGCCGGCCAGCCAGTTTTAGTTAACACTTTGAACATAAGAATGTGAATATGCTTCAAGTTAAACAGACATCTGTTATTACATTTTTTAGTTTTCTATATTTTAATAGAGTTGCCTCTGTCATAGCCGGGCAAATAAGCATATATACATCCCACAACTCGTGTCATCAATATATTTTTTCATAGTGACCACATGTATGTTCTTAAGATAAGATTTGTACAGCTTAAAAAAGTCTAGGATGGAACTTACACACCAGTAATAAATACATAACTGGTTTACTCCTAACTGTGATATCCAATTGAACGTTGTCGGTTTCAATCCAGTTGAAGGTTCTCTACTCTGGAGCCTCCAGAAACACTTTACATTTATCAGTAGAAGTCTGTGAAGTCCTATAGTAGACTTGTTTATTCGGAATTCATACAAATTTTAATTTTAACAAAACTTGCCAACTCTCTCTCTATATATGTAAATGGAAAAATGGTTCAGCACTCAACTCCCAGGAAGCTGGGTGCTAGCAGGAAAAAAGGGACAGCATAAACCCTCTTGAAGTATACGAACACGGAACAGAACACCAGCACTCAAAACAGCTTCCAATCTTCGGGTTACTTTATTCAGAGAAAGCAAAGTAAAAAAAAAGTAACGTTTTGGCCGAAACGTTGCTTTTTTTTTGCTTTCTCTGAATAAAGTAACCTAAGGATTGGATGCTGTTTGGAGTGCTGGGGTTCTTTTCTGTGTTCATATGTTAATGTGGGCTTTCCTTCTGTAATGGCACAAGAGAGCTAAAACTTGAGATCCTTCCAAGTGGACACCTCGCAGAACAGGTTATAATGTGTCAGTGTGTTCTTGGTTAAACATCTTAAACGTGTTATGTATAATATTTTCCGCTTCTTGTCTTGCCTCTTCTTGTTCTTCTGTCTTCTTTCTTCGTCCACTTCTCCTGGGGAAAAGGAGACGGGGACACAGAAGTGGTACGTGGAGAAGGTAGGGAGACAATGAGAGAGTGTGAGAGTGAAAAGTGTGAGGGTGAGTGACAATGTATTTTGTTTGCCAATTAAAAAAGTCTAGGGGGTCTAAACCAAAAAAGGCAGGACACAAGATTTGTTGTTCAAAAACAAATGGACCAAAAACAAAACAAATAATTTGTCCAACGTGTTTTTGGTCTATAGTCTATTCTATAGGGTTTGAACATAGGACCCTGAGGTTGGGACATTGCACGCTTGCCCATATAGCCACTGGGAGACTCTACCAGGTACCAATGGATGAGGCAAGTAGACAACCTAGGGTCTCGGCTGTGGCCATAAACTAGATAATAAACTGAAACACAGGTATAAAGGGGCATAACTACTATACTAAATATATAGATAGATAGATAGATAGATATAGATATATATATGAACCACTGATTTTGTATTCAAAGGTATTTTCTTTAATTGGGCCAACATAGATAAAGATATAGATTCTCATAAGCGTGCAGGGCCTTAGAAACCTTTCCTTTGTGTGTATTCGCACACATCTGAAGAGACTTCTTTGGTCCCAAAAGCTTATGTGACTACATCTTTTCTATGTTGGCCCTATAAGATGCACCAACATTCTCTCTTGAAATAATGCCTCTTAAATTCCATTGGTGTTTTAGTTTTTTTTCAGTATAAGAATAGAAGACCTTGAAAACATGCCTACGCTTCACCATGTAGGACATTTTTAAATTTGCTCAATAAGGACTGAGTTCTCTAATAGAGTGCTGTGTCTGTATGTTTGTTTCAGCTCTTTAACTGCTGTTTATATTGGCAGAAAGACATGTAATTTAGATAAATACTGGTTTGTTGGGGCATATTTTATTCCAGGACTGAATGCTTTCTTTTGTTGCTTGATATTTACGTACTTCCTGAATGATTTAGTGAAATTTTCTATTGAAACATATTCAGCAGACACTGGTCTTCCATGTTAATATGCAATTTAGAAAGTATTATGTATTTGTGAGTCATTTTAGAATGCAACCCAATTTAAGTAAATATTTTAAAGCTATGTTATTGTACAAAATCCGTTGGCACTAACTAACGTATACAAAATGTCTGCATTATACCCTATCTGTGAACCAACAAATTTTCTCCCAGAGTGTATGTTAAAGGGAAACAATCACACAATGAACAAGTGGCCTATCATGGCCACCATCAACACCATCAACGGTGTATTGCAAATGGAAACAGTACAATTCAATAAAAACAAATATTTATATTTATTTAATAATAAAAAAAATAATGTATGTGTATAGCTACAATGCCTTAAAGAACCAGAAAATTCTGGAGCTGCCATCTAAACTCACATAAAAAGATTGTTAAAAATTTTGTAAAGAAACACAAGCTCTGGAGTTTTTTAGCCCTTAAGCAGTTTCCCAGTTGGGATAGAGTTGACTGACCACCGTATAGATGGGAAGAGAATTATGACTGGTTGTAACTGACATCCTCCTCCGATAAGACAGAGGTTAATCTATGTCTTGTACAGTAGGAATGAGCCTCAGGGAGGCGATTATGGGAAGGGGTGTATATTATGGGAAGCTGTATAGTATGACAGGATGCTCCCATCTGGGGCTTCTCTTTTCTCATCTGAATCTTTTATCTGAAATGTCCCCATTCTCCCTCCCTGTCTGTGGTTAAGATGGGTAAGGTATGTTGTGTCTGGGCAGGTAGCTGGGGTCCACCAGCTAAAAGGGGTTTAATAATGGGCTTGTCCCCCTGGTGTCCTTGGGGTGGCAAGTTGTGCTTGGTGGAACAATTCAATAACCAACGGCAGAGAAGAAACGTGTGCCCTGAACAGACCTTCCCATTTGTTTATATATTATGGTTTGGTGTGTTTTTGGCTTATCATTATCTCTATAAATGTCTTCTGTGTGTTTGTTGCTTTTAACGATGGGGATGTTCATCAGTAATGGATCAAACCAAATGTTGAAAACATTCTTTAAGTGAGGCTTTTATTACAAATGTGTTGGCATCACTGTCGAAGCCGTTGTGTGCCTTCCACTATCCAAATACAGCTTTTCACCTGGAAATTCTGAGCTGTATTTGTGGAAGATGAGCTCTACTAATTTTCTTCAATTTTAGACCAAATAAACATTCATAGTCTGGGATTTCCATAACTATTTCCATATTATGTATTATTAATCATGTAAGTACATGAAATAATGAGCTGATAAATGGAGGTGCAAATAGTGAAAAAAATATACTGGATATAAAGACTTCGAAAATGTCAAATACTTAACTATAAATATTAAAGAAGATTTATCACGTTATTAAACACACCTTATCTGTGTTCTTGGAGAGAGTTATCTTAACTTCCTCACCTCAAGATCTGGATGACTAGTCTTCCCCATTATCATATCTCTGCCCTGTTGTGCTGTTTTTGATTGGTTTATGCAGCGTTTGTAAGGATGGATGAGTAGAGAGAAGAGTACTTGAGTGCTGGGAATTGATTAGATACCACTATCTGTGCCGCTCTGGTTTCATACCTCTGCTTCCACAATGTGAAATTTGAAATGAAACATCTCCAAAACTAATATATGAAATGCAGTGCAAGTACAGAATGAATCTGAAAAGTTTCACAAGCAAAATAATGTGAATATTTGCTCCAATGTTGGGCTTACCTCTGGTAGCTGTGTGATGCTAACCTAATTGCCCCTATCCACTCACTGATTTTAAAGGATAATAATTCTCCATGTAAGCGATTTCCCTTTGATTTGAAATCCATGTATACTAATGAGAGATATTACATCACAGGCCCCTTAACTTATTGAATCAGAAACAGCGTCCCTGACCTACACTTTGATATTTCTAAGGTCCCTTTTGATTCATGTAAGAATAAAGATCAGAGGGAGTATAATTATGCTTCTGGAGGACTCTATACCTTAAATTACTAGACAGTCTCATTTTTGTGTAATGTTCTTCACAACATAATTGCGTTTTTATAGTTTTTCTGCAGTATCGAACGCAAAATATGTTTAGACAGCGTAATTGTTTATGTAGAATGGTTTGAATAATTGATTATCATCATACTTTTTAAGGTCTGGTAGGCTACCAATAGCTCTCCCATTTCAGGAAATGGCTTCAATGGGGGGGGGGGCTAGGCATGTGAGGGTGGGGACAGATGTGGACAAGGGCAGATGTGGACAAGGGGGGGTGGGGCTAGTTGGGTGGGGAAGTGGGCATGGCTAAACATCCCGCCCCTGCCCCGAAGAAAGATCATAGTGACCCAGAGACCCTGGTGAAACCCTGGTGCAGCAAAAACTCACTGGAAATGGTATAGAAATATCTGTACATATTGCTTTAAAACAAAGCAGTGATAATATTTCTTCAATTTTCCTGTCAGTTTTAAAAAAAGGAAACAACAGACATCTCCTGAGGGATACACAAATATGCATTTTACATGCAAAAGCGTTGTCCTCAATAACTCCAAATATATCACCTCACAAGCCTGAAATTTATGACACAGCAGAAAAATTGTATTGCTGATAACATAGTTTATGACCTCCTCTCTCATACTTTTTCATCTGTGTCTGTAATTTTTTGTTTTGACACTAAAGGATGAATTTATGTATAAAGTGGTATTTTCCATTGGTGTTAAGGGAAAAAAAAGAAAATCTTGGAGAAATATATGTTTATAGGGCCTTATCTGCTCTATTTGCTCTTTCGGCTCAGAACATTTCATAGTGGATTCTCTTGCACGCCACATATGTATCCATTGGCTTTTTTTTGTGCTCTGATTAATGGGATTACCTGGTGTAAACCTCTTTGCTATAGGCTACTGCTGCAAAATGATCTGCTATGGATTGCAGAAATCCCTAACATTATCATGTTCTGAGTTAATAAAGTAAATGTGCTTGCCTTAAGTAACGTATGTGGCTTGTCTTTTTAATGTTTTTACTTTTATTACTTATGGTAGTAGAGGAGATTTTACGTATGGTAGTTACATGTATATCACAATGTCCTGATTCATAATCTATTGTTGACATACTGACAGATGGACCCAAAACAGACCAGCTGCCAGCATGCAGAAGCATTTTTTTGTTTACTATGGAAACCAGTAGCTACACTAAGCCGACAATTTTATACACCTTACTGATTGCGGCTTACAGACAGGGATGTTTTTTCTAGAGAGACATTGCATATTGCAACAAATCAATGACATTTCCCCTTCCTTCCTTGGAGGCCAGGCATTTGATTATACATGCAAGGCTTCCAAGTATAACTGAATGCTCACTTGTTCATTTTGACATTGCAGCAAGGTGGGTTAGTGATTTGATTCCTGTGCCCACTTTGCCAAACACTTGCATCCTATGAGAGTGGCCATCTAGGGGTTAAAGTTATTTTTTTTGCATGTATTACACAGTAGCAGAATAGAGATACAAACATGTTTCAGAACTAAAAGACACTTTATTTAGTAAAATATCACAATATTCAATGGATATGAGTTCATGCAAAAGGGAATATAGTATAACTGATAGCTACGAGAAGATGTAAAAACAAAAATAAATTATCAAAGATATGTATACAGCAGTAGTGAATGGTACTTGATATTAGTTATCAATCATCACCATTTGGACAAGCCAAAGGCCAGGCTTGAGCCCAAGTTGAAGAAGGGAGGAAGAGGACCAAAACGCTATAGTGAAGGAGTATGAACCAGCTTGGCTGTAGCTTGACCATACTTGTGCAGAACAGCTGTGTCCAACATATCATGCAGTGCTTTACATCCTTCCTACTACGGAATATGCACTATAAGGCTATGTTTAAATAAAAACAATGTATGGGTGCTAGAGCTTACAATATCTGAGAGAATTTGAGGGACAGATGTGTGTTACATTAGATGGTATAAAAAAGAGAATATCATGCATTGACATAGGTGAGTTTACACTGGCAAAGTATCAGCTAATCACAAAAAGATATTTATAGATGGAGAAATCAGTTGCACACAATTAACTTAAATACTTTGGATGGATTCACTGCTCTATGTATGTAGGTACAGATACGTTCAGGAAACACATATCAGCAGTTATACTTTGGACTCATAAAGCACTGCTTTCTTTGTTTTAAGCTATTACATACGTTAAATTCTGTGGACTACTTGCAACCCAATCCTACACCACTGTATTCATTCTATTTTTGTAACACTGTATTTGTACTGTGATTTTCACTTAAGGTAGTCTGGGAAGAGACTATAATGATCCAGTGAAGCGTTACAAACCCTTTAGCAACCTCTGATGAAGAGGTGAGGTCCCATGAGCTGTACTAGAATGATGGACCATTATGGTTCTAGATAACATTCTGTTGGTATTTGATGCGACCAGCACCAGACTTACCATGGAAATATACCACACAAACACTCATACTCAGACTGAAATAACATCTTTATATTCTCTTAGTGTAATTAAACATTTAGCTCATTGTTTTGGCAGAATAATGGTGCTGCAAGTGTTTTGCATTTCTTACCTTATGGTATCTGAACAATAATTAGGTATTTTGAGATTAAAATTCTCTCATAATTTTTTGAACTTCTCGGCCGTTAATATTCCACAGATTCTCAGATGATATGCTAGTCATTCAAGACCTGGTTGTGTAAATGCCCTTTCCTTCTTCATTTGAATGTACAGTTGACAGTTGACATTAATTAAAGCGATATGTAAGACGTTGAAATATGTGGTATTACTTTTTATGATGCTGTAGAAAACAATATATTTTCACTATGATTTAAAATGATCTTAAAATGGACAAAAATAAGCACTACTTGCATCATTAACAAAATCATCAACAAAATCACTAACTAAAACTAAGCAATTGTTTTGCTTTTCAATTTGTATATAATGTTTAAACTTAAGGGAATATTTTACCCCATGGAGCTGCTGGGGCGGGGGTATCCAATTGGAAAGAAAGTCTCTCTCTGTAAAATGTGTATTGTTCAGTCCTTCTTACTGTTAGTGGATGTAATGAGGTATACTTTTTCATTTTTGCTTCCCTTGACAATGCTAGGCTGCAGGTCATTCAACTAAACTAAAATGTGTTTTTGTCATAGACAGCAGGCTAGCATGACAGGTGCTGTAGAATGATACATTGTTCTTTTAACCTTTGAGACCAGCTCCACTGTCAGGATTGGGAATTAGATTCATGGCTTTCTGTGAGGGTTGGCAGGTTTATAATAAGACGTGGGTTCCTGTATTTTCACAGCTGAATATGGAAAACCCCAGGCAACTATCACAGGCTCTCCAAGGTCCAGAAACCTACTGAATAAAATGTTTCTTAGCAGGCAGCATGGGCACACATCAATATTATTTTTTTTTTTAAAAAAGAAGGATTTAAACCTCAGTGCATAGGTAATGTCAAGTGGTTCATCAATGGGTTACCACCTCCACATGTTCCTGAAACTAGGGTTAAAATTTTGAGTGTTAAGGTCATAGCTAGTCCTGGCTCCCATAATCCTTGTATATGCAATTGATTCCTCACTTCCCTAGATTTATTTAGGTATAATATCTGTTCTACTTCAATGTTCTATAATTTGTGAACAGACTACTAATCATATTTAAAAATAATAATAATTCATCACATATGTTCTCTTTGTTCGGGACTATTCCACCCAATGCTGCAAAACCAACTTATGAAGAAAGGATGCGGCACATGGTAGACACAGGTGAAGAACAGAAATAAGACTCATGTTATATTCATGAGGTATTGCTTAGGGGGAAGTTTATTTTTTTAGCTCTTAAAAGACTTGTGAAGCCATAGAGTGTGAGATTTAAATGACGGTGTATGAGAAAATAGTTCAAAAATAGAGGAAACTGGGAACTGGCATTATTTTATAAACACAGAAGATCATGCAGTATATATGATTGGGCAGTATGATTGTGTGATGATAAAGCAAGGAAGGTGGAATTAATTAATACAGTGAATGACCTATTTTTAGTAGTGCAAAGAAAATTATATTGTATCTATCATTTTACCCATGCACTGGCATTAAAGATTTTAGTAACGTTTTAGGTAATTTTCGCCTTGGGGTACTGCTTATCTCATTGTTGGACAAACTCGACCCCGCTCGGTGGACAGCTCTTGGATTGAATTGGAAGCTTATCTGAGTTGAACTGGGGGGGGGGGCATTATAAGCTTAGCAAGGTTCACTGCAATTTTTTAAAAAAAGGTATGAAGTAATCTTTATAGCAGGCTTTTTTTGTGGTGTATGTGTGGAAAAAGACAGCATCAAACAGAGTTTGTGTTAAATAATTATACAGCGGCACAAACGTATGAGGCCAGTGTTGTAAAGCAGTAGCAGCAGTTGTGAAAGAGAAAAGACTTTATTCATGTAACACAGAGAGCAGCAGAAGGGGAACGATGGTGACCTGTATAAGCCAATAAGCAAGGTCATTGGCAAGGCTGTCTGCTATTCAACTGGTAATTTACGATAAATGCGTCTGAAAGTGATTTTCTTTTAAGGGATTTTTTAAAAAAAAAGATTCTATTATTTTTTTCTGTTACTTTGATGCAATCTAATTTGAGCTGTGCTTTTGAGCTATTTCAATTACAGTCAAAGTAAATTATTCTCCCATTCTTGGCTTCTGTAGCCTAGACATAATGAGTTCATAATACCCATGTGTGAGCCATACATTGTGCTCCAAAGCATAGCATGCAGAAAAGGAATATTTCTACAAGTCTGTCTTAAGAAAGAACAGCACACAACTAATTGGCGCATCTTGAACTACTGTTTGGGAAAAACATTTTGGATCAACCTGCTAAAACACAACCTTACATTTTCATTTAGATGTTCTCTATTCTTAAAAACAAAACACTCTGCATGACAGCCCCATCCTTTCAGTTGTTTTTGACTTAAAGAAACATCTTTAATGTGGCTTACATTTTTTTATGACTAGTACGTTCCAAACATACACAAACATTCTGTCTAGAAATACTGATCTTTTTTAACTGCAGGAAAGGTTTGCAGGGATTTTAAATATCCGCTTCACCATACCAGCCAGAAATTCTCGTCTGACTGAAGGCTGCCACGTTTTGTCATTTCCCTCACACAATTACGCTTTTGAAGAACTCTCCTGTAAGTCCATTAAACTGTATCACAAGCTGCGACAAATCACACAAGTCCTTAATGGCCAGACTAGAATGTTGAAATGGTAATTTAGGCGCCCTGGCTGGCTGATTAAAGTCACTGAGTGGTTTAAACATTTTACTGACAATATTCTGTCTGCTGTATTATTTTAAGCACCTTTTCACTGAAGTATTGTAAGAGCAGAAATACATTACATTTTCTTTTTTTTGTCTCATAGCACTAATGACATGCTGTTCCTCAATGATAAGCCGTCAATGTCTGCGTTACGTTGAACTAGATTGTGTGGTTACTTAGTGAGCTACAGGGGCTGGCTCACGTCGCTCACATTTCCCTATAGGTTGTTGTGAGAAATATGAATGCTATAGAGGTTGTTTTGAACATAAATACCGTCTTAAAACAAATGGCACTTACAAAAGATTATTAATATTAAGTTAGAAATTTCATATCGCTACATATTTTAAATCATCTGAAATCTCATTAGTGCTTTTTCATATCTGCCAACAGTCCTGGATTTGTAGAATTGACCCCGTAACTGGGATTACGTCTCAGCTATCGGTTGTCCAACAAGTGTCGAAACGCCATGCATTGTTGTGTCACCTCTCACATAAAGTCATCGGACATTGGAAAGCGTGAGATTTGGTTGGAGCAATTCAATATGCAGTTGTTGAGTAGGGTGATGTACAATCCAGATGGAACTAAAAAGTGTAAAGTAGGGTTCTAAGAAAGTGTAACAAGAAATTAAGAGAGTTTATTAAGGTGGCGGGGAACTGCCACCACAACAGCTTTGTTGGGGCAGATATATAGGTGGTGCCTTACCCCTTGTGATGTAATAAAGTAGAATGCCGTGATATTACATCATACAGCCAGTATGACAATGTGGGAACTGTGATTAGTGTCTGCTCTGTAATATTACAAACTTTCAAAAACAACAGAATTCCCTTCTTTACAGTTACAAGAATCTTCTTGGTCCAGTAAAGTTTTGTACTTATTGGGGATTTTTCTAGAAGAGTTTATTTATTTTAAACAAAGTTACTACTTATGTTTATATGAAAATAATAATTCCTTTTAATTTAATTTGGATCGCAGTGATGACACCATACTGCAAGGGAGCTGCATATCCATTATCTCTAATAGTTAATACCAAACTGGTTTTAGATCGCAAACAGGTATGCCGTTTAACTAATTGCTTTAAATCCTGCTTAGTGGAATGAAATGTGTTGTGATAATTGAGTTTTAATATAACTTTGTGCTCTGCTTTTCACATTATTCGCCATGGATTTTAGTTTAAGGAAAATAGACAATGCTTTGTTTTGATCAAGTGGCTATTAAAATTCTTTAACTGCAAACTAGCCATGCATAAAATTAAAAAAGAGACAGGGCAAGGTTAATTATTAAGGACTGCATCTTGCCAGGCACATTTGCTGTTCTTGCATACATCTGCTAACAGAACCTTTATAACCATAAGATCCTGAGCACTGCTATTACTTATACCAAAGTGAGAATGTTGTTACGCATACATTTAGTTGGCCATACATTTAAATTAACTAGTCATTAAATAAAATTAATTAAACAGAATTGAAAGAAGCAAAAAGACTTACCTACCCCTAATTACTGGCTTCATTCTCACAGTGTAATGCGAAATACATCAGACTGTACTGTTGCTGTGGCAACTTGAATTTTCTTCCTGTTAAGCAGCATGTTAATTTATGAATAGGTGACCCAAAAGGGTGGGTGGAATAACCTTTAAAAACATGTCTGCAAATTGTGTGAATTAAACCTGCTTGGTCATGACTTGTCAAATTCAGTATGGCAGTATTTCAGTATCTAGAATGCACGCATTAAAGTGTTTAATTACACTAATTGTATGTATAAGTAAAATGTTAATGGTTTATTGGAATTTAGTGTATATATATATATATATATATATATATATATATTTTTAATGTATTTGTGTTTTTGGGAGGGCGGGTCAATTTTTAGTTATATTGCTAATAATCCAGGATTGCACCAGTGCATTTTGGGCAGATTATATTATAAATATAGATATATTAATGTGTATATAAACACTCCTTTTCTCCACACCTTGTCTTTTCCTCACCCCAATCGCTCTTGTGAGCAGGGCTCTCTTTACCTAATGTGTCGGTTTGTCTTACTCTGCTAATTCCAGTCTCCTCACACCCCTTGAATATATGTGTTAAAAGAAGTACTGTATACATTGTTGGCACTATAAAAATAGAACATAATAATAATATTAATAATACATAAACAATTTTGTGCCTTAAACTGGAGCGGACTTTGTTGTTGCTCTTTAGTTTTCCTTAAATCGCTATTGAAAGGTAACAAATAAAAATGTATTAGTAAAGCCACAGGCAATCTCTAAACATAACTACTGTAACAAGCATGTTCCCTCTTGGCCATTTAAAATATTGGGAGGTATGACACATACCAAGTCTGCCATTTATTTGGCACATTAGTGATTTTTGTGTACACCTAATACCATGTCGTATGTTGTAAGCTTCTAATTCAGCCAGACCAGGAAAATTCCCAGATTACAATGTATTAAAATCCTTATGTTTATAGAGTATATTGTACCATCTATTGACTTGTTGACACAATCCACAGTAGAATCTGTGTTTTCTTTAAAGTGCATTAACAGTTTTTTTTTTGCTTCAATATTAATGAAAAGTGAATTAAAAAACACACTTGATGATAAATTATATTTTCGATATTAATATGCATTAGTTAAAATATGCTGCACTGGGTCTTTAAAATTAAAATCGGCTGAATTTGCAAGTGAACTTGCTAGTGATACGAACAATCCATCAATAACCAATGTTCTGCCAAAGAACTGCGAATGGTACATTTATGAAAATACAATGATCCATCCAGCCTGTTTGAATTTAATTTCACATATTCATTGTAATGAAGCTCTGTTGGAAAAGATTTGACAGCAAGGCAGTAAAAATTCATTGATTCCTATTATATTTTATTCCTGCAAAGCAGAAAGATAAATGCTTGAATATTATCCTGTGCGCTGTCCTGAGATGAAGTACTGAATTCAGCAATCTAGTGTCTGCTGCAGGTTTTAATACGTTAGACCAGGGGGGAAAAAACAGACATGTAATGAATTTGATGTACTCCACTTATTGTTCAAATGGATGCAGACAATGACATGTTCCATGAAATGATATTAGGGATTATTTTGTAATGTTTTCCAGATGCGACACAGCAGTGAAAGGTTGTATACCAACACTTCTAAATCGCCATTACCTAGAACTGGAGGATGGAGAGAATAGATGAAAATGCCAAAAATAAAAGTAATGTGCTTTAAAATGAACACAGTTTACAAGAGTACAATCAGAGCACGCCTTCCCAATATAGATGATATTAGCTGTTCCTAGAGCCATAAGATGTCGGTTTCTTTATAGGTTGTCGTTATAGAACAGAAAGGTACTGCCTTCCACAATTGAAAAAGTGTGCTCTGTCTCACAATCCATGTTTGGTTAATTGTCAACCAAGATGTTATTTATGATTAATGCAAGCTTTGTTACTGGATGTGAAAAAAACCCCACTATAATTAAAATGGGGTAAATCTGTCCTTTGAATTTATCCTTATTAAAGCAGATGATTTGGTCCATAAATATGAAATTCTACCAGGTCTCCATATTTCAGTTAAAGCTGCTGAATTGGTGATCAGAAAAAAAAGTATTTGATGCGTCTAGAATACTAAATTAAAATGTTAATGTGGGTGTGATAACATGGGCCTACTTATTTCAGATCTTTCAGACTAATGCTCACAAATTTCAAATATTACATTGAATGGGCACATAGATTATGTTGGCGAACCTGGAATCTCATTTCTTCTTTCCAGCAAAGGTACAGTTAAGGTGAACAGATGAATAAATGGCTGGCAGACTACAGAAAATTATCACATTCCTAATATAAAATCACATTCCATGCGACTCAGCAAAATAAGGTTCCTAAAATGATGATGAACCAGAACTAGCTTACAGTGAAGCATATTTGTGGAAGCAGTTTTTTTTTTTAAATTAATTTCTAAACAGCACAAGTTGTAAAATGTACAAAAATGTATATATTTATGAGGGAAATAATGGTTTTCCAGCGCATCTGTCAGGAAACTATAAGCAATACAAATCTTTTCTAATGCCTTGTAAAGCTTACAAAGTGAGATTAATTCTGTATTTTCGGGTAATTTGCAATGCAAAAAAAGCTCTCCTTGCTCTACCTATAACCATCAATTCAGTGTAGGAGCTGGATTACCTTTCTGAGTTCTTTATCACCTCTATTGCTTGTGTTTTTTAATACTATAATCGGTTGGGTATGCTTCTTATTTTACTACAATACTATAGCAAGGCTACAATATTGATTTCATAATGGGGTGCAGATGGCATATAAGAACCATTCGGACCATCTATTATGCTCATTTTTCCTTATAAGACCCCGGTCTTAAATAGTCGTTGATCTTAGATTCAGGGTAGGTTTATGACTATCCCTCACTATATTCATATAGCGTCTCTTTTCTCCAGGCTATACATATTGCGTTCCCTTTAGTCTTTCCTTATAAGGTTTATCCTGTAATCCATGAACCATTTTAGTAGCCCTCCTCTGAACACTCTTCATATGCCAATATCCGTTTGGAGATGTGGTCTTCAGAACTGTACACAATACACTCTGAGGTCTGAGCAGAGATTTATAAAGTGACAGAACCACCTCACTCCCTGCAACTAATGCCACTATCTATACAACCCAGCACCCCGCTTGCTTTTTCCGACACCTTATTGCATTGTAATGTTACTGGACATCACCGTTTTCTATTGCACTAGAGCTGGGCAATCTGGCATATGTTTTGTGTCTATTCTCTTCTAATTCATGGGTAAATCCCGCTTGGCTGGTACTCTGCTTGGTGAACTGGGTAGAGGGTTTGGATCAGCTCCCTGGCTCATGCCCAAATCTATGTTGCACAACCCCAAACACTCCTTAACATGCAAAGCCAAATACATGAGGAAATAGATATCATGTCATAATCTGGTGCTCTCAATCATTTTCCCTTACATTTCACAAGGGGTAAGGTAAGAAAGACAAGCCCCGGATACTAAGAGTAAGGGCTGCATGACCCTGCCTAGATTAACAGCAAGCATGCCAGGTTCGGATTTAAGGGTTTATTTCGGTTCTGTAGGGTTGCTCGGCCTATTGGGAGGGGTTTGGGTAGCTATTTAGCGGACCGTTTTCCCGCTACTGGTCAGATGCTATTGTCCAGCATTGTAAAACAGTGAATCCCCGCCCTCCCTGCCCCTTTTTTATTTCACCTTTTCTTTTATGGGACTGTAGTTTTCAGCGGAATTTTAGAGATAGGTATGCGATATTTAAAATTGTCTGTTAAACCAAAATTTTATGTTCAATGTGTTTTTCTCCACGGGTTCAGTCACTGGGGGATCTTTCGGAGGGCAGGGTGATCCGACCCAACAGATTGCATTTGTCACAGAAATAATGCGCTGTGGCCTTACACTTTTCCACACAAGTCTCTTGTGTCTTATTTAGGTTTGGTTTTACGCTGTATGTTAATATATAGTGCCCAAATCAAGTATAAGGGAGGAAATAGTATTCCCTATTCATGAGTTACACACTTTTTATTAACAATCCTTGACTTTTGATAAGATAATTAAAACTGAGATAGCAAGAGATGTTTAGTCCTTGTATTGATAACACATTGAAGTTGTGACCAGCCATTATTGATTAACAAGATTAATGAGGTGATAGCAGTGTATTTTCAGAGTCATCACTTTGTTTTCTGCTGCTGAAAGTGATCAGGTTTAGAGATGAACTCATTTAGGTACTTAATTATTGACTTTTAGCACGTTTTGATTTTCTTTTCTACTATAATGCTGTATTTTGAATTAATGAACATATTCTATGTTAATGGAATAGCGGTGCTCTGGTATACAGCTACCCGGTACATAGTGTCCGTTTGGGCAATGTCAGACCACAGATACTCCTGCGGCTCTATAAGCCTTATACGGTGGATATATGGTGTCACATAAAGCTCAAATCATCCTGCACTCCACAGGATGTATGTTATGCGACGGCAGGCTGTATTGCATATCCGTATGCTTTTCCCTCACGGATAGTTTTTAGGTGTCTCTAAAACAAATCAGAGAATATTCTTCCTTTTTTAACAATATGCTGCATATTCTGAATTGATTTGAAGTGCCTACAGGAGTTTCAGGAATGGATCTTGGAGACTCAAGAACTGTTGTAATCGCATATATTGTTCTGTACCTTAGTTGTGAAGACATCTGTATTCCAGGAAGGTCTGTAGAGGCAGTTACAAAGTTGTGGGCAAGCAGGGGGCATCTTTTAATGTGCTTGTCTTCTTTAAAAATAACTTTTTTCTAGACAAAACAATAACATTTGCACATTAAGAAATTTGATATACTTTTTGATGCTTAAAATTTGATGTGTGGGATGGGTGTTCTGGCCTTTTATTATTTGTAATGTATTATTATCACATATTAATGTATTTTGTTAATTGTTAAACAAACTTCTATTTTAATTGTTTTACATATTTGCTTTAATAGTCCTAAAAGCTTAGTTGATTGCAGTTTCCAGTTAATAAGGGCAGGGACATATTTGGCTTAGAATTGGCTTTGATAATCCTGTTATTTATTAGACATCTGCTACATCTGTTGACACTAGATCGAATCTCTCACTTTTCCCATAAATTACATTTTATAATTAGCTATACTATCATGTGTATGTGAATATATATATATATATATATATATTATTGGAAATCCACTTTATATATATATATCCAAACATAAAGGTATAGTTAAGGGAAGGAGGGCAGCCTAGGTACAAAACTGATTATAAAGTTCTATAAAGCTCCAGTTATTCAAGATAAAATAGCCCCTTATCTTTTAATTAACTTAATTTAGCTATACTACAAGACGTGATGGTGCCACTCTCAGTTAACAATATTTTTACTGTTGCATGTATTTATTTACAATTATTATAAGTAATGATTTACTGGAGCTTGGCCAGCATATTCTGATGTCTTTAAATTGTAACAGTGACTAGTTTTATTAAGCTTAATATTTAATTTGATCTGAGAAAAACTAAAGTATGACCCAGTGGCTATTTAATTCAATGTCACATGTCATGAGTATTACTAATTAGGTAAAATAACCCAGAGGGATACTTTGATGATACAGTCCCAATTTAATATGCTATTACAAATGAGTTCTTAAACTGTATGATAATGAACTTGCAATTTCCTATGTTCTGTGGAACTCCATGGAATTCTGACATACCCAGTTTGTGTTTTATTGGAAATAAACAGTGGAGTCTGCTTTTGATAGAGAGTCTAATGGCAAATGTGGCTCACGAGATTTGGTGAAGGCCAACAACACACCCACTAGGTTTTTGTGGCCAAATGGCATTTATCAGTGGCAAAGGATGATGGCTGCATGAGTTTGCTTTCAGCACTATGCAAAATATATTGTTATATTCTGTTCAAAAGTTTGGGATCACTTGATCACTGTTTTTATGGAAACAAGGGATATTTCTAGCCATGCTAATGTAATTGCAAAAGTAGTTTCTCTAATCACCAATTAGCCTTGTAAACTTAAACTTGGATTAGTAAACACAACGTGCCATTTGAACACATGAGTGATGGGAGCGATAAGATATCGCAAATGAAGATATTACGTTAAATATATTGCGGGTACAATAGTCATTTACAACATTAGGAACATCTGCACTGTATTTCTTATCCATTTCATGTTATCTATATATATATATATATAGATATATATATCTATATATATATATATCCTGTATTTGCCCGATTATAAGACGACCCCCCAAAATCTGAATATTATTTTTTTTAAAAAAAGAAAAAGCCTGATTATAAGACGACCCTATAAGAAAAACATTTTACTAGTAAATATTAATTCATGCAAACTATTTTTTTTGTTTTGATTTCCTTTCATTTGCCAACCTGCCCCCAGGCTTGCCACTCTGCCCCCAGAAATGCCTTATACCCCCTATGTGCCACTCTGCCTCCCTGATATGCCTTTTATCCTACAATATGCTGCTCTGCCCCATGTTATGCCTTTTAACCCCCTATATGCCACTCTGCCTCCAGAAATGCCTTATACCCCTATATGCCACTCTGTCATATAGGGGGTTAAAAGGAATATTATGGGACAGAGTGGCATATAGGGGAACACTTACACACCTAGACACTAATATACCCACTTACCCACTTACCTGCCCACTCTGATACTTACCTACCCACACAGACACTTAGATACCCAGACTCTAATATACCCACTCAGACACACTTCCAAACACTTGACACGCACTCAAGCAACTAAGGCACTTAACTCCTCCAGAAAATTACCGGATCCGCCAATGACTTTGGGACAACACAGTGCCGCCGGGGTCCCGGTCTTGCTACTGATCTCTCCGACTGGTTCTCCTTCCTCAGCAGTGGGCGGGCTATGCCGGTAGTGAGAAGGTACGCGCTGTGATCCTGCACCCACACAGGGTACCAAACAGCAAGGTCCTCTAGGGTATTAACGCCACATCTCAGTTAGGTAATCAACCACAATTTATTTATAGTCCACGTACGAAGATATTTACAGGATTACATAGTACACAAATTCCCTACAAACAAAAGCCTAGCTCAACCGAGCGCTTACTAACATATAACTCCCTCACTACTAAGGGTCTAAGCTAAACAAAACGTAATCCCACCAACCTTTTTGATGGTTTCTTTTGTGCATAGCAAGCCCTGCTGCTTCCAAACAAACTCTCTCTTTTTTTCCTCTGCCCAACAGGTAATGCTTTATTCCAGTCAGTGCGGCCAATTACAGCTGACCAGTGCATTGGAGTCAGCTTAAACTCCTGGCCTGGATCCTGTGTCAGTCCAGGTGCATGTAAACTGTGGGGTGGAGCACCTTCCTGCCCTATATGTCCTATAAAACCCTGCAAAATCGAGGGGGAATGTATACCCCTTCCACAACAACACCCCGCACCTTGTTATAGCGCGTATGCAACCTCCGCTGCTGTCTGCTCTTTCTCCAGTGCTCGGTGATAGACGCCCGGTGGAAGTGCCGACAGCAGCTGAGGTTACCAGACAGGAGGATCCAGGTCCCCTGCAGCGCTGCGGGGTATCTGGATCTTAGTCTCTTAGTCAGACCCCTATTTGCTCTGATAAAAACCTTGTCTTATAATTGACCAAATACAGTATATATATATATATACACACACATCCTGTATATAGTTCTCATAATGCTTTCCCTAATTAAAAAAAAACAAGCACAAGCTAAAGGCAGTTTTGTGGAAAAAGCTGGGATATGAGATGTTTTTGAAAATTGTTCACATACTAAAGAACAGCTTTGGAACAAAAATTCTCATTTACGAAAGTAGATGATTTGTGTGATTTACATCTTCATACAAAAGTATGAAAACACAGCATCTTTGTAGCCTTTATTTTCCTCCCAGAAACAGATGCGTCATAATAAGCTACACACTATTTATTTCACATAACTAAATGTGATGCATTTTTGCTGTAAACAAAGAAGTGTGTAAAACTATCTACTATCTACCTTTTACAGGGAATACCTAAGTCTTCATTTCAAAAAGGACATATAAAGTGTCCTTACAGCAAAGATTCAAACCCTTATCTTTTCTTTGTCTCATCTTCAGACTAACCATATAATCATATCAATGCTTAAATTATTTTGCTGTATTAACCTCTACCACTCCTGCTGGGACACTGTTCCACTTATTTACATTATATACATTTCTCCTCCTTCATGTATTCAAATCTCCTTGTACCTCCTCTTTGCTCCAAGCTATATATATATATATATGTTAGCAGTGTGAATACAACTCTATTACTAGGTTGCTCTTGAGTGAAATTAGATGTTAATCTGCACTCACTAATAATTAACAGTTTGGTGAATAAGTGTCCAGTACGTCAATGTAAACTTTGTGGTTCTTGTCCTTCTTGGTTATTCACCAAAGGAGAGTTGTTCAGAGAGTTTTTAAGAGAGATGCAGTTTCCTCACTATACATAATGAATGTCCAACCTCAATGAGCTTCTGCTGCAGAACAAGCTTTGCTGGTTCTGTATAAGGTGTAGTTCAATCAATCAAGTTCCATACCTGGGAACTCTCTGGGTTTCACTACTTCCCCAGGTCACTGGGGCACTTGTTTCACCCATATCCCAGCTAGCTCACCCGAAGCCATTACCTCAGAAGAGGGGGAGTCCCGAATAGTCTACCATGGGATGTTCCCAGGTATGGAGATGTCCTCTCACATATTGATGTATGTATTATACAGGGCCAGGTCAGCCCCTCCAGTTAGAACGCATATGCAGTGACCTGCATAATTAATGGCGAAGTAGAAAACACATATCATGCCAACTCCCACGTAAGTGAACATACCCCACTGTCTTTATGTAACATAATAAAAAGTGTGAAAAATGTTTTCTGCCCAGCTACTGTCACTAGAAATGTGCTAAATTTCAAAAGTGAGGTACAATTATAGTAGATCTTGTCAGTGGTTGTTCCCTGTAACCATTTCCTTCTATTATTCAATTAACATATACATTACAATTAGGCTTTTTTAACTAAATTCAGCATCTCATGTTTTTTTAACCTAGGGAAAATTCTGATTATCATTTCTTTGCACAAAATGCTTTACGCTGTGTATTAAGTGGCATAATTGGATTAGCAAAAGCAAGCACACTAATCTGGTTTAGCCTGAATGGACCATTTTGATAGAGGTTGTCAATCTCCCTATTTTTTTCTCTTTTGATCTTGAAACAAACTTCTAAATAAGATATTATTTTCAATGATATTTCCCAAGATGGTTTTCCTGGTTTATTGTAAGACTGGTGACATATAATAATGAATCCTTGGAGGGGCTTCCCAACTATGATCACTTTACTTGTATAGTTTTGTCAGAGAGTTGAAACGGGATTTGACCACTGTGGGACTTGTTCATTTGAAGCCATTTAAAACTCAATTAATGTCATGAGTCATGCTTTGACAATTCAATTATAGCCTGTGACCTTCCCATGTTAATTGCATCAATAGCTTCTGCCTGGCTTAATAGAGTTCTGGATCTTCAGCCTGATGTTGTATGATCGGCATGCATAAGTTTGCATTAATACAAATACATGGCCATTTTGTAAGAGGAGAGCCAGGTCAGCTACATTGTATTAGAAAAAAAACATTAAACTGTCTCGTCTCATTAACTCCATCTAAGGCAACTTCCAGTTTGCAGCATTTTGCCTTGGTATTAAATCACAAAAAAAAATATTTTAAACAATTTGTTTCTAGATTTTTTGTGGAGTGTTGTTTTTAGCTAAAGTATAAGAAGGTGGAGGTTTGTTCTATTGCTGGCACAGATCTCTTGCACCCTGCTGACCTCTAGCGCCAGACCCTGGTGGTTGTTGAGGAGACTCAAGTTATAGCTGCTAAGGGCCCCTGAGTGAACATGAGCAGCTGCCTTTTTTACACAGGTGTATTAAGTATATGCAGTAAAATGTAGCATTTGGGAAATATTTTAGATTGTTTTTCAAACTAAAGAAATGCATTTGCTAAACTAATGTCCTTCAGATAATAACCCCTAGGTAAAATTTTAAAATGATTTACTAGATATAAATATACAAGATAAGCTCAAGACAGCGGGTTTAATGGCTGAATGCTTGATCTTTACATGAAAGATATCTATTTTACAAAATTAATGTGAAGAACATTTTACCCGTTTTTATCCGATGAAACTATGCTATATATTGTGTGGCTTATTATCACAGTTCATTCTAGCAGTAGTAACTACTACTGCCCTTTCACATTTCTTTGTGGTACCATTGCCTTTCCTCAAATCATCGCTAGGTGGCACTTCTGTATGTTCTCTTCATTTGCATGTTCACATAATACAGTACTGGAATACTAACTACTTACTTCATTAAGAAAAGTGAAATCACAAAGTTATTGTTGATGTCTTTATCCGATTTAAAACTGAAAATTAAGAGATTACCATTAAAAAATAGTTTTAATTATAGCTCAATGCACTATATGACCTCTGGTGTAGGTATTTTCAGAACATTTGAACAGTCACTATGCCATTCACCTATTCTAACATCAGCCAGATTGTTTTCAGGTAGCTAGTATTTATATTTTATAACAATATTTACATTATGCTCAAATATTGAATACATATTTTCAGTTTCAACAATAGTAAGCAAATCCTGTTTATACTTTGCCTGAGGCTTGAGTAAAACATTGTAGTGTTAAAGGATTTCGATCCATTGAAAGGGTTAATTTACATTTATAGGTTAAACCATCTACAGGAGCTTGTGGATGTTCAGTTGATCTAATGCACAAGCTCTGTTATACAAATAATGGATTCTTACCTACCAGTAGACAGCTAACTGTTGCATTATATGTAATGGGTTAATGTAAACCAACAAATCTAATAATTTACCTAAATTAAATTTAATTGTTTTTGGAGGAGCCAACACTAGAAATGTCACATGTTATGGTGACGTAGCACACAGTTTTTAAATTGTATTCTGTGGATATGTAGATTTTGTGCTTAGAATGTATAACATATTACCAAATGCCCTGTGTTACTAATGCTTGTAGGTAGTGCCATCTACTGGACTTTGCTGGAATTCCCGTATAGGTATGACATGAATTCAAAAAAGAAAATAACTAGCTGTCACAAGCTCGCAAGTTATCAAATGAAAAAAAAAAACATGTACGTCTCAATTTAATTATTAAAAATAACAGCAACTGTTTTACATATAATGAACTTTCAAATATAAAAAAACGACTGTAGTAAAGCAACATTTATCAAGAGTAACACTGGGTTTTAATTACCAAACCAACAACAATGTGATTTACTTCAAATATCCATTACATGGCATCTTCTTAGTCTATGCCAAGTCAAATGATATTTAAAATAATTGCAAGTTAATTGAGTTAATTTGACAGAGTGAGTATATTCTGCTTGATCTTGATGAAAGCCTTCTTGCTCAAATTTAGATACAAACTTTTTGCCTAAAACATTGGAAAATAGTAATTTTGTAAATGCCAATACTCGCCTCTTCGTCAACCAGCATGTTTATATGAATCATATTGGTCAATGTTTGTGTTAATTAGTGTTGACATGGTAAAGTACGTATGTTTGTACGTATAAATGTCATTTCTTTTGCAATTACACAGTGTGCATTTGTCTTTATATATTCAGATTTGGTTTATTGCTGTAGCTCGGCAGGGCAACATTGTAGGACTGCCTGTAATACGATTTAAGGATGTAGAATACTTAGCTTCTGTATGTGCATTATAAACACGGATCTGGGGTAAATTGTACATGATCCTCATAGTCATGCTGGATTAGTTTGGAAAATATGGCTTTTAAAGCCAGCCACATTTTTTGTAGCAGCAGAAGATAGATTTTTTGTAATTGTTAAACACATATTTGTTACATACAAACTACATTCCTCTTTTGTAATATATACACAGTGGGCCATTTGGGGTGTCATATAATCTCTAATCTTGTAATGACAAAGACGCTGACATTGTTATGGAACCTTTAATACTGATAGCTATCCCCTTTGGAATATGATGTGGCCCCTTTTCTATCTTATTTTCTTCAACGCTCATTTTCTTTCTCATGTTTTTAGTGCATGCTTTTAGGATACCATCATGTGAGTATGGATAGATCTAACAGTTTCTGTGATTTATTTACAGGTGCTTATGGATAAACAACCTGTGCTTACTACTTAGGCACTTGAAGAATTACTTTGATGTTCTGTTTACATCATGATAAAATAGAAATAGGTGTAACTAAATCAGTGTCCATACTTTGCTTCCATATTACTCAGAAAGTACAGAAATACGCACATTAATCAAATCCTTCAAAATCTACAGCAAATGCCTATATGTTATTATAGAAGCAGAACTGGATGAAGTCTAGTGAAAAAAAACAACTAAGTATATTTTGGAATGAGAGCTTAGCAGTAAAATGTAAAGTCTTGAACAGTGAAAAAGAAAGTAGACCCTCTTTGAATGCTATGGTTTTATATACCAGGGCATAATAACAATCATCTGTTCCTTAGCAGGTCTAAAAATACAACCTCAGATAAACAACAACACATGACATATTACACGTGCCATGATTTATTCAACCAAAATAAAATATTTAACGTGGCAAGGGGTGTTTTTGGCTGAACATATCTCCTGCACATAACATGGCTGTTGACAGAAGTGTTGACCGAATAAAATAAAAATATAGAAAAGTCTAAGGTCCAATTGGAAAAAAAAAACATTTAAAGAATTGTTAAATGATAATGAGTGATCAACCTTCAGTAACAGTATTTATTACATATATACACATATATACACATATACACAAACAATTCATTTAAATTAGTGCCCAAGTACTACCGTATTTGCTCGATTATAAGACGAGGTTTTTTTCAGAGCAAATGCTCTGAAAAATACCCCTCGTCTTATAATCGAGGTCGTCTTCTAATCAGACCTCAAAAATGTCTGCTGGGGCCAGGCTGCTCACCGGTGCTTCGGTCGCGAGCAGCGTCTCCTCTGCAGCCGGAAAACAGGAAGCTAGCAGCACTGCCTCCCCCCTCCCTTCTCTGGGGGCGTGGCCAGAGAAGTTGCTCGCACAGCCGGGCCCCTGCAGAAGTCTTCGAGTGAGAGATCTGCACTGCAGTTCAGGTAAGGGGGTGGGGGAGGGTTTTTGGGTAAGTATGTGTGATTAATGTGTGAAGTATGTGTGATTAATGGAATGAATGAGTATTTAAATGTTTGTGAATGAGTGTGTGTATGATAGCATGAATGTGTAAGGGGGGTGGGTGTTAGCATGGCATAAGGAGGCTGTACTCACACTCCCATCATCCCCAGGTTCCAGCATGTACTGGCTGCCTTGGCTTGATAGGAGTGTATTGCTGTTAGCAGTTTGATATGTATATATATATAAAACTGCTAACAGCAATCACTCTCCTATCAAGCCAAGGCAGCCAGTACATGCTGGAACCTGGGGATGATGGGAGTGTGAGTCTTTAACCC
>VKOC01000006.1:25947212-25969573 GCA_009364415.1 Spea multiplicata
GTCACTGAGCTCTTCAGTACAACCCATTCTACTGCCAATGTTTGTCTATGGAGATGGCTGCCTACGAGCTTGATTTTATCCATCTGTCAGCAATGGGTGTGACTGAAACACCAGGTACATAAAGGAGCGTCTTAGAAACCGGAAGGCATCTGATAAAGATGTATAATATATTTTAGTCAGGTTACATAAAATGTCCACAGACACTGTACCATAAAAATTGCGCTACTCCATTAATTATCAAAACGAGTCTAAAATAATAACAGTTTAACTTAGGATACGCTAGCAGACGGAGGTATGAATGTATACACCTACATTTCTTGAGAGCGGATCCCAGCTGGTCTTGCATTAGGTCAACACATTTAGGCAGAGTCTGTTCTTTGGTTTCCGATATGCTGTTTTTCAAATTTCCGAGAACTCTCATTTCTCTGTGTCCACGTTTCTCCTGAAAACAGCCATATAATTGGTAATGTACCAGTACTGATTTTATACAGAAAAAGTTCTGATTAAAAACAAAAATCATTTAAACATCATTACCCCTACTAAACTTTATAATAAAAGTTAGCGGTAGCAAAACTGTTGAGGAAACAATAAAATATTTGCATATGGTATATACTAACCTGTGTATGTAACAGAGGAAATTATAAATGATTACCATCGCATTCAAGCATGGATCCCGTGATAACGTACCAGTTAGGAACTTTAGATAACACTGAATAAGAGTACAACTTTTTTACACTGTATGGCGGCGGACGCCCGTTTTAAAAGTTTAGGAGGCGATCCACGATCACCTCCTAAACTTCAATGGTGTTGCTGAAATGCCTCAATCACGAGGCATTTTAGCGACACAGAACACTTACCCAGGCGCAGCCTCTAAAAAAAAAAAAAAGTTGGAAAAGTTCGCCAGAGGGTCTCCAGACCCTCTAGACAACTCTGTCTCTACTTGCAGGTTGAATCCAGGTACTGTGATTAGTACAATGTTAAAATAAAATAAAAAATAAAAAGTGGTAACATTAAAAAATAATTATGCATCAGAGGAACCATCCAGTTCAATGTAAAAAAAAAAAGTCAAAAAAGAATAAAAAAGTTTATTATTATGAGCAAGTGCTAAAATTAGTGCTGTATCTTCCCAAAAATCTCGACATGAAAAGAGTTAAAGTAAAAGCATTTCAAATAACCAAGGGGTGTCTAATTAAAAAAAAATGAATAGTTTGATGGGGTAAATTGGAGTGGCCGGGCTCAAAGATATGGCAAAGGCACAGACTGACCAAAATGGGGAGAAAAAAAGCGCACTTACCAAACGTGGCCTTTTAACACACCTTTAAAACACCAGACAAACCCATGCATGGGGGGTACTCGGAGATGTTGCTAAACACATATTGGGGTCTTGTTTGAAAATGTGTAAATCCATACCTGAAGATAGATACCCGAAATAGCACATGGGGCAGAATGACCAGCTTTGGAAAAAAATTGGTTTTGAAATAGCAAAATGCTACTTGTACTTATTGCCCAATAACTTGCAGAACAAAGCAAAAAACATTGGGTATTTCTAAACTCAGGAAAAATAGTATAATCTATTTACCAGGATTTTTCATTAGCTTTTTTGGAAGAGTAAAAGATTTTTCAGGTAAAAGTCGGAATTTTTTTTTTTCAATTTTTCTTTTTTTTCATATTTTATTACTTTTTATGGGAAATTAGATACGATCAAAAATGGTATCTGAAGAACGCCCTTCTTGTCCTGAAAAAAAAACGAACAACATATAACTTGTGTGGGTACACTAAACGAGTGAGGAGAAAATTACATCTAAACACAAGCACCGCAAAAATGTTAAAACAGCCTCGGTCCCAAAGGGTACAAAAGGTAAAAAAAAAAGGCTGGTCCTTAAGGGGCTAAGGAGCCTGAGAATGGTCTAAAATTCTTAATACTCTGGGTCAAACCCTAAGAGTTTTAGGACAACAAAATGTTTTTCTAGAACAAAATTTAAATGGATTTTCATTTGGCGAAAAAAAAAAGGTTTGCACACAAAGCAAGTGCATCTCCCACACATACATAGACATATCTGAATTATCGTGGTAAACAAAAGCAAAAATTACTTTTATGTGAAAGGGCCGTGACTGCTGTCACAAAAACAGAAGAGAGCAGAGTCCAGGCTGTTCACCAACACTAAACTACAGAAACATGCTTTAGCGATTGCTTCTAGAGATTGCTAAGGCTCACTATGTACATAGTTGGCATGCTTGGCTAACATTGCCAACTATTCACCACGTACATGGCTGGTACTCTAAGGGTTAAAAGGAAAATTTTACCAAATGCTGTAAATGTACGTTAAGATATTTTTGTTACAGGTAAAGCTGGACGACTGTTGACCTTGATTGAAGTCTCACATCATCAGTAACACTCAATAATGGATGCATTCAGAAAACTGAACGCACATTAGAGAAGAGAAGAGCAGTTCTGGAAAACTGTTCAAAAGAATCTCTACAACAAAGAGAATGGCATATGTATCATTATTTTAATACACACTAAGTTGAATGAAACACACGCACAGCTGGGTACTGGAAGATATTAGCTCACAACAGCACCTCGAACATTGTTCTCAAAGGACATCTGCCAAAGACACGTGTTTCTATTTATATGAGAGATGTAGGTGAAGGGCATTGGTATTCACAGACAGTAACAAGACAATGGTATCTTTATGAATCTAGTAGAGTGACTTGTAAAATAATTATGTGGCTCCATCTAGTGGTAAAATACGATCATACCATCAGCACGGGAAAACATCGATTGCAGGGCCCTCCTTCACCTTTTGTTTCCGTAAAGTCCAAATTGCTAATTAACGTCCTATTTTGCCACTGTTCAGCAGTGCATAATATGGTATTTAATAAACGAAGAAATAATAAGAATACTAGGTAAAAAAGGCACAAAAAACGCAACCGATGCACTGTAACGTAATGTGAATTTTCAAACCATCCCAACTACATAGTATAGCGTTGGCCAATACTTTGTACACATACTTAAATACTATCATTTGCACTTTAATGACTACTCATTAACCCTCACAAATGACATTCTTCAAAGTGTTAAAATAAACAAATAACGTGTAGGAGTAGATGCAGCACACCTCCTCAATGATCCTGTTTCCATGCAACGACTGGTAGCCTGAAGCAGCCACTCAGTAGCAGAAAAGTTCTCCAACTGAAATCAATAGTAATTCCAGTGCTGCACCTGGAACTCTCACCGAACCAGCACTGGAACCAATTGCCACCTGAAGACAATGTCTGCTTGCAAAAGAATACAAACGTCATATACACCGCTAGTGTTACAGTTTGACGTCCGTCCGTCCATGATGCGAGCTACAGAAGGATTCAAACTCATGGTCCTGGAGATACCTGTGTATCAACTGCCTGTTGCCAGAGCAATCTGCTACATGACCTACTCATTTATCACGAAACCTCTGCAGCTTCTTGAAACCTTTACTTTCAGTTCAGCTTTGCCCTTGGATGGACTTCTTGTGTCCTAGTAGCTGAGAGCTTGTGTTCTCCTGCTTACCAGCCTTTGCTTCCAAAAGGTCTGCTCCACTTGTGGTTATTGAGATTTCTTGAGGCTCTGGTTCTCTCCCTGGTATCTATGTGGTCCTATCTGTGCTCCTGGGCTCTGCACCTTGAGCGTAACAGCAAGTTGTTTCCAATGCTGGATTGCACAAGAGTTTAAGGGGGAGGGCTAATGAGTGATTTCAATTGAAGCACTTTACTGCCAGTGCTTGGCTGCTCCAAATAGGACCAGAGAGTGGCTCATTTGATCTTTTTTGTCGTTTGACAGCCTGGGCTCTCCTCTATCAAAAGAAAGCCCTCTCTCTCCTTGAAAAAAACCAATATATAGCTTACATGGGTACACTATTCGCAGGAAAGGGGAACTGACATAACGCAAAAATGGCAAAATTGCTCCGGTACGTGAGGTACCAAAAACCCCTGGGTTAAACGATGATTTCACGGGCTATTCAATCCTTCTTGGACCTATGTGAAAAAGTAAATGCCCCCTCAGTTACCATATCAACCAATTAATCAAATGTAATTGATAATTGGGTTCGATTTCACTAAAATGCAGACTTGATTACCACCAGCCCTGTTGAACTTAAACATCAATTAAATAGAACCTGTCTTGCAAAGTGGAGTAGGCTAAAGGGTCACAGAAAGCAGCACATGATCAAAAGACGTTCAAGAACAGAAGAGAAACAAAGTAATTAACCCCTATTAGTCCGGAAAGAGTTGCAAAGTCATTTCTAAGCTTTTCCTCCATAAGCGCAACCATGACTCATCTAAGAAGGTCACAAAAGAACCCAGACTAACACGTAAAGGACTGCAGGACTCGCTACCTCAGTTAAGGTCAGTGTTCATGATTCAACAATAAGAAAAACTGTGCAAAAATGGCATCAACAGGAGAATTACAAGGCGTAAACCACTCTTTTAAGGTAATATTCTGTGGACCAATGAGTCAACATTAGAACTTTTTGCAAGAATCCTATTCTTTACCAGAAAATCCTGAAGGAGAATGCCCGGCTATCAGTTTGTGACCTAAAGCTCAAGCAAAGAGTGGCCCAAAGTTCCTCCACAGAGAGGATTCAATCGCAGCACTGTATACTTTGCTGGGTAGCAATAGAGAGTCTTCTGTATATACATTAGAATTGCAATACACTGAGGACATGCACTACAGTACAGCTGTTAAACACAGGAGCTGGAATATGAATTTCTTCCCATTTTCACAAGCGCAAGAGAAGTCCTGGTAGTTTTCAACTTTGACTATTTTCCCTAAAATTGTCCAGAAACATACGGTGTTTCTATATTATAATATATACCGTATTTACCCGAATATAGGCCGCACTTTCCTCTTTTAAAGTCTTTAAAGTGGGGGTGCGGCACATATTCGGGGTTTAGCGCAAGAATGCGCAATTCGTATCGCCCGATGCCCTGGACATGCAGTTCCGGGCGCCGGGCAGGCAGCAGGGTTAGGATACAGATCCCCCGCAGAGCTGCAGGGGAAGTGCCGGCACCGAAAGTTGTCTAAGCGTATTGCGTAGATGTCCCCCCCACCGGCCCCGCAAGATACCCGGGAGTCTGCATTGGTAAGTATGAGGGGGGGCACTTCTTGGGGGCAGAGTGGCAGCATATCTCAGGGAGCAGAGCGGCAGCATATCTCGGGGAGCAGAGCGGCAGCATATCTCGGGGAGCAGAGCGGCAGCATACCTATTACACAAATCAAAATTTTTCTTTAAGCACCTAGCTTTTAGGGTGCGGCCTATAATCGAGCCAATACAGTATTGGTTCCAAAATCAAGACAATGCATTTTGTGGTATTTCTGTCAACTCAAGTTTAGTGACAATTGCTCTAAAAATATGAAAAATGTTTTTCGTACAAATATGTTCATTGTTTAATATATTATTCATACTACATGTTGAACTATACATTAAAATGTGGTATCAAAAGAAGGACATATCAGTCCTTGAAAGCATAAAAGTATAGAGTACACTCATGGGGGGAAAATCCTCCAGAGGTCAGGGTACAAAATCTTTGTAAAGATGGGTGAACCACATAAAAATAAGTGAAAGCTTTTTCTATGCCAACAACCCATCAATGCCAGCTTTGGCAAGTATTCCTGGCAAAAGTGTGAAAAAAAGGCAACATTTTAATCAATTATTTTGTGTGTTTCAAAAGTAATAAGGTTTTCAATGCAGCATTTAGTTATATTATATGATAGTTAAATAAATGTATATTAAAAATATAGCAGGAAATTCTATATTTAGTCTGTAAATATAATGGGGTATTTACGATTATACAAAAAAAACATATTTCTGTATACTGCTGTTATATTTTATACCTTCTCTTTGGCTGTACGGAGCTTATAATCACTCTTTATGGAGAAAAAGATGTAACGTGCCATAAGCTTTCAGCACCCTCTCCTTCATCTAAAGACTATATTCCTTCGGGCTAATTGAACTATATTTCCTGCATGTGGCAGAAGCGTTAACCCTGCCTGTCTTCCTACTAAAACGTATCACTATGCAGAAGTAGAAACCCATAACATGTAACTATTCAAATAAAAGCAAATGCCAACTGTAGTTCAGGCTCCACATTACTATGACATTAAAATCTAAGACAAGTTTATGTTGGTGAAGCAATAACGAGTTATTCAGTGATGTCTCTCTTCCGGCTGTGGAATTTGTTTCTTTCCACATGCAACCTATTATACATAAAAATCTGTAAAAACAAAAAACTCAATAAAGCACGTATATATACACAATATATGTATGCATTGGCCTCTGATGTGTGTTACTACATAACTATTATGAGTGTAATAACAGTGTTCTACACCTTTATGTAAAGAGATGCACACTCTTCACAAACACAGATGCAGAGTCAGAACGTTTTAATGCATGACAGCTGGGATGTCTCTAAAAACGTGGTATCCCACTTGCAATAGTATGAAGGTATTCCGCAGAATACTCCTTCAGCTATTTATCATGCAGGAGATGTATTCAGCCGAACACATCTCCTTGCGCATGACTTACGTACCGCCAGTTAGCTCCGGTGCTGGCTATGTGAACACTGCAAGTGCCTATCGAGACTCCTGTGTGCACGCTTTCAATGGGAGTGCTTTCCTGTCACTAATTGGCTGCTCAAAGTGGCCAATCAGTGGCGAGAATCATCACAGAGAACAGAGGAGGGAACCTGCAGCTTCACTTCACCCTGAGGAAAGTACCTTTTTCCATGTTTCAAAAAAAATGCATATTAAAAGCAATAGTCTACAGCCATTTTCGCCACACCTTAATGCTTATTAATTTAATACGAAAATATGTTTGTATGCACTTCGGGGGGGCAGTCATATGCATGACAGTGCATATGGGCCCGGACTACACCTTTAAGAGCAGTTGTGCACTTGTGCCTATAGAGGTTACAGGGGAGAACTATTCAACCATTAACCACTTTGCAAATATTTGCCTAATTCCTTGTATTGAATTCATGTTTTACTCGGAATAACTAGTAATTCACTAGTCCCTTTAGGATTAGCGGCTCTTCACCTTTAAATATCCCTATAAAGGGAACGTATTTGGGTTTTAAACAGCTGTAGAGCCTATTTGACCCTTTTTTGCACATCTTTCTCACCCCTTTCCCTCAAGATTTTCACTCAAGCAGGGCTCTCCACCTAATGTATCGGTTTGTCTCAGTCTGTCAGTTCTCGTCTTGTCATTCCCCTTGAATATATGTTTTGTATTAAGCTCTGCTTAAATTGTTGGTGCCATATAAATAAAAGATAATAATAATAATAATAGTTTTATAAAAGTAGTTCACTTTACTGAAGATGGCAGTCCGCTTGTTAGCAGGCTGAACCGCCAGGACTATCCTGCATTCACCTACTCCCGAAGGCTTTTCGAGCCGCGTCGGGGTATGTGATTGCACTCCGTTCTCATCATACCGACACATCAGCTTGCTTGTTGAAAAGAGCAACAGGCCATCAAACATGGTGGGTGCAAGTAGCCATGTAGACTGGTTCCCAAAGCAGAAGGTGGGGAGGTACTCATATGAAACATACAGTAAACATAGAGCTATTAGAAGTTCTTTTACAGAAGCTCCTCTGCACATACATTTACCTCAAACTCCTTAACGAAGTACCGTGTCTCGCCCTGAATGACCGGTCGATGATCCAGAAGCCTGGAATGAATTTCTCCAACATCTGTAGACAAAAATGCAAGTTATTTATTATTTGTTCTGATCATCTCCGTAATTACCCATACCCTAAATCCATGGAGTTTCACCCCATTATTATTAAGCCTGGTGATACATGGAGAATTTACAACCATGTCAACAGGCAAGTGTACCAAGCCCAAGATCTAGCAGTAACCAGGGTTACCAGTACTGGGCCTTCTCCTATGGTCTCGGGTTAAATAATATACCAACGCGTATATCCGTGGCTGAAGTCCTACACATCTTCACATTACCTCTCATGATCAGTTCGGTAGCTGCCCCCATGGCACTGATATTGTCCCGTGGCTTCGGGTTCTGAACAGGCGGAGAGCCTGACTTAGACGGGGTTTGTCTGCTCATTTTCTCGTCGGAAAGAATCAGCTAAAGCCGCCGACAACGTTAACGAAGAGGCATGTGACATAAGCCATGTGAACGGGCCTCTGTCAGGACACGGTCTCGTAACGCAGGACCTACTCCCACTGTACATGCCACTACTACACGGACAGGGCAATGCGGATGAAACGAGGCTCATGATTGGACCCCGTTCCAAGTCCAAGTTTTCGCGCAACTGTACCGCTCCAAATGATTGGTTGATGCTTCTCCCAGTTCCCGCCCCATTGTTTCAGGAAGTGTATGATAAATATTTATGGCCGGCTCTTTGAACGCACACGCTTAGGAAACTTTCATTTTATCTCATACCTGCCAAGTGTCCCTGCACACTTTTCCTCCGCTGGGATCCCGCTCTGCTATGATTCTAGAACGTTGAAAAAGTATTTCAAAATTACAGGTGCTTTTCTACCTACTGTGCTGGAGTAACTGAAGGCAACCTTAGGCATGCATGTGTTTGTGGACATATTACACGCAATTCACATAGATGTATTATACATGGCTGAAAGCCATTTCACGGAGGGTTTTTTTGAGCGTGAGCGCAAGAGAGCATTTTATAGTCATAACTGAATTATCTTGCGCTCGCTCTAAAAAAAATAACTAATCGATTTCCAAGATGTCTGTTAAATTACGGGAGACTCCCGGAACTTCTGGAACAGTTGGGATGCGTGCTTGACCCACATGTATGGCCGCTTGTGCCTGGTTATGACCATACCTGGGAACTCTATGGGTCAACACCTGAATTCCTCTTGACACGCCCTGCTCCCCACCCATTTGCCCTTTAAATGGGGGTGTTTCCCATGATGTCAGAGGGAACATCCGCTGACATTGGCGGGAATGCCCCCGACGTCAGTGGATCCACCCACTGATGTCGGCAGATCCTCCAACTGATGTCAATGGGACCGCTTCCCGCAAGGGAAGGCTCCAGGTAGCCGGAGCTCAGAAGTACCCATGTGTTATGACCTTAAACACTTTGCCCAGGAAAATGCCCATTTGTCCTGATGAAGAGACTCAGACTTTAATCAGTCCTTGGTCTCATCATCTGAGAGTAAGGATATTCATATGCCTGTCCCATGCATGTTTACATTCCTTCACTGTATTAGCCTCTATCACTTTGGACCACATTTCCCCGCATCTACCACTCTCAGTAAACGTAAAAGGAAGAAAAGTATGACGTGTACATACATTGCTTCTAATAACCACAACCCTTGTCATTATTGGCATCAACTATTTCATTTAAAAGCATAGTCACAAGGCACCCAAGTGTCCCTTTTTAGGAAGAGAAGTCCCTCTTTTTGGAAGTCCCACTCATTGAGTAGATCAGAATGTTTTATTGGTACACAATAATTTGTCTGTAAACATCAGAATATGTTTGTAAATTCAATTGCACTTTGTTCTTCATCCATTTACTCAAAGATGTGTATATGTGTGAACCCAAAAGTCGCATAATCCCAGTACTAACTACACCCTAAAAAACAAAAGTATCCCTCTTGGGCCATTTGAAATGGATGGTGTGTGAGTATGTTTGTATGCTTTTTCATGGTGATTGATGTGTGTTTTTTTGTTTATTTTTTGTTTTAGGAAAAAAAAAAACATGTGCTCATGTTCTTCCTTCAATGGTTGTAGAACATTGGCTGTGATCAGTAATGGTGTACAGAGAACTAGACTTGTGTAAACGCACCATAAATGCCCTTTTGTTTGGATGAAATTAGGGGGACTTTATCCATTCTGAAACAAAATTGGTTTCCACACACTCTCACTTTCTCTCACGCTCTCTCTCAATGTCTCCCTACCTTCTCAGTGGATTGTTTCCGTGAGCCTGTCTCCTTTTCTGCGGCCCTGCTTCTTGTTCTTCTGTGTTCTTTCTTCATCCCCTTCTCTCTTGTATCAGCTCGGATAACCAGGCCTCCCGGAGCATTTCCGCAAAAGCGCGGACCCTCCACACACACCCTCTTCCGGATTGGAGGAACTGGGGAAAGGCTGTCCCTGTGCTCCACGCAATGACTCCACCCTTTTGCGGAAGTACTCCGTGAGGACAGAATATTACAAACGGGTCTGGGAAGAAAGAGAAATGTTTCTGCCCCTCCATCTGCAGTATTTTGGCTCCTTAGAGTATTTCCACAAATTAGTGATACCATGGGAGCAGTCTCTCCCTGTTCCTCCAATCCGGAGAGGGGGTGTTCAAGTAGGAGCTGTCCTTTTGCAGAAGTGCTCCAGGAGGCATGGTTAACGAAGCTGACACCGGGGAGAAGTAGACAAAGAAAGAAGACAGAAGAACAAGAAAAGGCAAGAGAAGAAACAGAGCCGTGGAAAAGGAGAAAGGGACAAGGAAATGGTCGGTGGAGAAGGTAGAGAGACAGTGTGAGAGAGTGTGTGTGCGAGATAGCGTGACTGAGTAAAATTTGGAGCTCTCTCCACTTCGCTTTCGATTGTTTTGTTGAGGGTCCCCTCTCATTTTTAGACATTCGCACAAATTAATGAAATTGGCAAAATTTGTACTAATCTGAATGCATACGTCTACAAAGAACTGACTTTGCACATACGCTAATGTGGTTGGCAGGTTAGAGTTTTCGGTACATTAAAACTATACATTTTTAACTTCTAAACAGGATTAAAATATCCATTTTATTATGGTATAAAGGCTAGGATTTAATATGCTAGATTTTAAGGAGCATATTCCATATGGATAACCTATGCAAGATATTAATGGATGGACAGATTTTATCCCCTGGAGGCAGATGTATGGATGAACTGTATTCTATTCTAATTAGTAATGCATTGTGGCAGGCAGGCATTAGTTTCAGGCTTGAAACTGAACATCTGCTTGTATATTCCATGTTGGATAAAAATCATAGCCGCACTAATATAAAGAAGTGAGTTATATCTTAATATCGACAATAAAGCACTAGTGCATATAAAACATACCACATTTGGTCCTACATCATCAATCCAATCATTTTTTGTTTAATCAAAGTGCTTAGAATGGATATAATGTTAGCTACCTACCTTGACTGTTGTTTGCTTTTTTACCCATGTTATTGGTCAAATTGATTGTATGTAGTTAGACCATAAAACTTTTTTTTTATCAGTGAGGTGGCTTCATGTCTTTAGGATACAGGTTGTCCCCTGGTTTGCGTATAATAATTATTTTTGCAATTGCTCCAAAAAATCTAGAGCTGTCTGTAAGTTCATTAGTTAGTCTAGAATTGTCACAGGAAAATACCTATGTGCCTAAGCCGGAGCCTTCCCTTGCGGGACGCGGCCAGGACTGCCCCCTGATGTCAGTGGGAGTTCCGGCTGTCGTCGGGGCGTTCCCGATGACATCAGTGGGAGTTCCCACTGACATTGGGGGCGTTCCCGTTGACAACAGCAGGAAACACCCCCATTTAAAGGGGAAATGGGCGGGGAGCGGGGTGTGTCAAGAGGATTCAGGTCTTGACCCATAGTGTCATAGCTGCCAAGTAACAGGACACTGCTTGGTTTGTATGAAGAAAGGTATCAATGAAGCAAATATAGTGTACAAAATACAGATTTCAAAGAGAGTTAGATCTGATTGTTTGTTTGGTTTTGTTTTTTTTAACACAAATTTTCATATATACACACTACCGTTGAAAAGTTTGGGTCACTTAGATGTTTTCATGGAAAACAAGAAGAGTAATTGCAAATGCGTTTTCTAATGATCTATTAGCTTTTTAAACTTAAACTATGAAACATAGGAGTTATGATAAAAGGGCCTCTGTACACATATGAAGACATCAAACATTTGCTGTTTCCAGCGTTTTTTGCGCTGGGAAAAAGGGGCAGCTGTCTTGGGTCTAGTCTTTCCTGGGGCCCATGCCCCTTGAGCTCGCAACAACCACTTCCACACAGATCCTCAGCTTAACTCTGTGTTGATTGCACACTGTGCAAGTCACCTCTCTTTTACTGACCAGGAAAAGCAGGAATGCAGCAAGGACATTTTACATCACGTTATGTGACCCTGGTGTTTTCCTGATTCCCCTAGGCAGTAGAAGAGAAGTTGTTTGCACCGTTTTCCAGTGCTATGGTGAAATCTGAAGATGAGGTGGGGGTTCAGGAGCATGTGTGAATGAGTATGGGTGTGTTAGCATGGACGTATAAGTGTTGGAGGGGCAAATATGGCACAGGCAGGCTGTTTTTAGGCACTGACAAGCTGTTTGGGGACAAAGATGGCACAGACAAACTGTTTTCTGTGAAAGATTGCAAGTCCTATGCATCCAATCTGGATGGGCAGGTCCTGTGGATGCAGTATAGGTGCCAGGGCTGGCTTTTAGAGTGTGGGACCTGTGATATATTTTGGGTTTCCATGCATTATTTATTAATCTATACCTTCAATGCTGGGTTTACATGATTTTCAGTTGATCTATACCTGCAATGTCATGTTTTCATGTGTTATCTATTAGTACCTGAAAATACATGGTTTGTATGTTTTATTCCTTATACCTGACCTACGTGAGGGAGGAAATGGGGTCTGTCTTTAACCAAAGCAACAATACTATGTGGGTCTACACACTGATAGCACTTCCCCTGAGGGCTTTTGACAGTGTCACCCTATTTTGGACCAATGTAGCCTTCCAACGGCTCTATTTGAGGTTATGAGTAATTCTAGTTTAGTAAAGAGGGCCAAACAATAATCCATAAGATTACTTCTACCTCTTTACAATGGACTGAGTGGAGACCAGTTTGGCCAAGAAGAAAAATACCCATAAATGAGCCTCCACTTTAGATCTAACAGGAAACTCAATTTTTGATAGTTAAGTTTAATCGAACCTAGTTGTTTAATTAAATACTGTAGGAATTACATATTCAAAATGTGTATGTGTGGTTGAGCGATTAGTGCATGTTATAAGACTGGATGCCCTGAGCACTTTGTAACAATTTAGCACTTATTTGTCACTGTAAGACTGCAGAAACTAGGCAGGTCATTGAACTATGTCTGAAAGGTAGCAGTAAATCCAGTTTACTGACTGATTTGGTATTCTTGACTCTACAAAGGCATTAGGCAAGAGTCACTGAGATCAACAGTATAAAGCCCTGCAGACATTGCTCCAGTGGAAGGTTCATGCTCTTCGATATTCTTGCGGCCTTTGCATACTTTTTAGAGGGCAGTAGTTGGTGAGCGAATAGAAGAAAGATTAAAGTTGGGCGTAAAGGGTAGACAGTTGGTAGAACCTGAATAGTTGTTGCGTTTCACCCACAATTCTTAAAGAAATGGAAATGTTGGCTGTGAGCATGGGGATCAGCACATGCCTTCATTGTGCATTTCTCTTGAAAAGCATAGTAAATAATATGTCATTTCTTTTTTTTACCCGGGACAGTGCACTAGAAATGGGAGACTCACGGTGCCACTTGCTGTTAGTATTTGCTGCTCTCTGCCTGTTAGCAGCCTCGGCTTGGGTAGCAGAGGCCTGTCATTTTGCCCACAGGCTGCCAACCAACAGTAATCCACTAAAGGAATGGTTTATCCAGCTGGCGAAAATCCAAGTGAAATGCCAGCAACAGGCACGGAGACCCAAACCTGTTGAGGCAGTCTAATTCCTGGGGATAGGAAAGTAGTATGACAGCCATTACTAGGAACTGGGGGAGGCGGATGGATATGTAAGTTGTGTGTGCAGAATTAGTCCATGGGCAGCATCCATGATGGGAGATGAGTGCTGTAGTCATGATAGCTAGAAGTTGTTGGGTTGTGATGCTGATCTTGGTCAGAGCAGGCCTCAGGCTGCAGTGTTTGCAATGGTGCCTTTTTAGATTATCCGTATGGCTACTGTGCTTGATGCTCAACCTGGACAGACAGGCCTGGCAGGCAGGAACTGCTCAGGCAGATGATGTCAAGGAAGACAAAAATCTATCGCAAGTCTAAGAAGACAGATGACACCCAGCAGGAACAACGAGCCAAGTCTGTGGAATCCACAATACAGCTGGCTAGCCCCAGGGGTCCTGTCTGTTTGAAGTGGAATAGACATCCCCAATGAGCTGTCAAATTAGCTCATAAGAGTGGAAATGCTTTAGAGATTCAGTTCCACATATAAAGAAGAGGTTTAATAGATGAAGATTATCCTTAATAGCCATGGCACAGAGAGACAAAAGGGGAATCCTTCACACAATGAGAATCATTGAACAAATGCTAGTTTCCTCCACACCTAGATTTTGTAAGAACCGTAGAAAGTTACGCAGTGATAAGCCTGCAAGACAATAAGCGTGGCAACAAGTAATGCTCCCAGAGACATTTTTAATCTAATCTTCTGTATAGTTGTGCAGAGCCCTTGAGCTTCAGTTTAATTGCACAGGGTAAGTGTAATAAATCCACATTGTGAAGCAGGAATAGGTTATCTGTCTATCCAAAGGCTTTGTACAATACACAAATATATTATCCTGTATTAGCCCCAGTGCTCCTGCTATAAAACATATTCTGCACCTGAAGAATAGTATAATACAGCATCAGTAAATCAGGAATACAACAGGAATGACAAACATACAGGCATGTTCCTATGCTCACAAAGGGTGAAACATTTCGACAACAGACAGATTGTCTAATAATGTATTTGAAAAAAAACATTGGTCACCAGAGACAAAAGATAAGCCACAAACTGAAACTTAGCACGAAATGCAAAAGTGAATGTTATGTTTGCTGGGTCATGTAGTCACTGCTAGCTTTATTACATGGAAACTAAATGCCATCTGTTAAAGGAAAAAGTGTCAACTTTTGCCCAACACTCATCAACAAACATAATAAATTAAATTGACTAAAATAAACCTGAGATGAAAAATAGTAACTACGAGTATTTTGCTGTTTTTTCCCCCATTTCCGTTTTCTTACATTACATCTTTCGCATCTTGGGGATACTTGAAAACACAGAATTTGAGGGAAGACTCAAACCTTAATCGGTCCTTGGTTTCATCCTTAATTCAGAATAGCCACATGCCTATCCCATTCATGTTTAAATCCTCCCTACAAGTTCCCGTTCACAGAAAGTATTTTACTAGAATTATGGCTCAGTTCTATTCATTGATTTATAGACTGCCATCATTCTCCACAGCACTATTAACAGGTATATTCACCATTACAATTCCTAAATTATAATGCAGAAAATGTATGCAGTTAGTAAATAAATTATAGGACTTATAAAACTTAAAAATCACATCTCACAAATAGCTGACAACCTAGCACAGTCAGGAGTTCACAACTCCTAAAACACAGACAAAAATGAAAAAAAAAATCATATTAAATATGAATCATCAGCAGAAACTTTCCATTGTCCATTACATTTGTTTCTTTAAGTTTCTTTCTTTGTTGTCCAGTGGCTTTGCACTTCAGGGATCTATTAGAGTCCACCCCAAGTGTAAAGTTGAGCCCAGATGTGGACCTCCTTGCTCACTTTTGCATCGAGGGATAACAACCACACCCCAAAGGCTCATGAAGGCTTAAACGTACATCCTGGTTTGTTGGTTCCCCCGTGTAGTTAAAACTCATCCATTGCTTTTTGAGTTGTTCTTAATCCTTTTTGTAATGTATAGATTTTATATGTAATTTTAGAGTTTTCAAAACTTTTAAAAGATAACCTTACAACAACTGAGAGCCCGTGCCCAAACTGCTTTCCAGAACACTGCCGCTGATCTATGTTGTTAAATTGTGTAGGTGCTTTGTTCAAGCCCATGTGCAACAGCAGGCAGTTTTATATTGGGGGATCTTGTGTGGGTGCAGTAATCCAGTCTGTCTCTACCCTCAAGCAGTGAAGCAACACAAAAAAGAGCCAGACCTACAGAGACAGAAAGCCCTTTGCCATTGAATGCCAGTAGGGGATGTAATATGCGTAAGCCACCCAATAGAGAGGCATACGCTTTTCATTCTCATCCGGTTAGGGAGGCCATTACTGGACAATATACCTCATTGGTTGGAGTCTGCCATGAACCCTTATTATTCCAGTTCTCCTCATTCCGTTAGGGCTGTGGGACTACTACTGCTTCTACATTCACTGGCTGTCAATAAAAAATGTAGACAATCTGCACATTCAGTGCAAACAATTGGGTATATTCACTAAAGGAAGAGTTTGGGTTCATCTCAATAAGCTTCTGCTGCAGAAACAGGCTGTTTTCTCAGTATATGGTATAGTTAAATCAGTCAGATTTTGACACCTCATTGCCCATTAGCATGCATCATGCAGGGCCAGTTCAGACTTATAACTGGAGAAAGCAGCCAGTGTTTGCTCTTCGTAATGATTTTTTACTCTTTTTAGTGAATCGACCCCATTGTCTCAATTCTGTGAAGGCTATTAATATGCGGTAGGTCGCCAATAATGACACATCTCTCCTATTAACTATTTTTGCGTGTTTTTTTTTATTTTCCAACCCAACAAATCTTCAATCGTTAAAAAAACAGAAACAGAACAAAAATTCAGCAGGTCTTCCAAAGTAAATAGCAGTGGAGTAAAGAGGCAGAAATCGGCAGATAACTAAAATGATATATGAATAGAAATGCAGTTCTAGGCAGAGAAATTCACACTGTTCATATGGATCTTATATTGATAATGTCTGTTGCATTATAATGGCACAAAGGCAGTTACTGTCATTGGTTCTGCTGACGGTAATGAAATAGCAACACTGACCTGGTCATAAATGCCACAAATAAGTTTGAAATTATTATTAAAAAGTATTTTTTTGCTTCTTAGAGAAAAAAATTATTTGACAATTTAGAGGGTACATACAGTTGTCAATGGTCCTTCTTGTTACAAGCACAGTGTCATACAGAAAATTAAGGGAAAAAATTACCTCTTTGTCTCCTTTGAACAGTCTTTAAAAAAAAATCTCCTCATTTAATCACCTGCTAACCAAAGATGACATTGTAGCCAACTGTGACATTTTGGAATTTAGAACAATTTGAATAAATACAATTAAAAAGTAAATTGGATCTCTGGATTTCGCGACGAAGATATGCACAAAGACTGGTGGGAACTGGAAAATCTTCAGGGGTGGAATATCCACTTCCCGAACTGGTGAGACTACTGTAAATACATTAAAAGCAAAAAAGCATTTCACAGCTTCATCCACCTAATGAATATTTGTGTAGATTCTATTTTTAATGAAGACCAGGCTTGGAAGGTGCTGTCGTACTCCTGGGTAACGCTGAATGTGACTGAACCAGCGAGAAACATTAATGTAGGTCTCTTTCTCCTGAATTGAAAGATCAGCCTGGAAAAAAATGCAAACATATGTATGATTATAACAGATATTCAAAAGAATTAAGCACTTAAAGAAAAGAAGAAGAAAAAATGAAACGTTAGTAGTTATTACCAAGAATACATAAACATTTATTATTTCATGAAAATGGAAGAATCAGATCATACAATTTCAACAGATGTACAGGAGTACTGAATAATATCTATTGCTGCTACAGCAATCAAAATGTGTTAAAAATATTGCTTTATATAAATTATAACCTCAACCGGAACATTTTATTGGAGCAGTCTGTTGAAGGTATAATGGTAGCAGGGTGGCAATAGATTGTAAGATCTCATATGAAGGGCACATGGCTTTTATGTATTTGTTACTGTCCAAAGCAACGGCAATCTTGACACCATGTAAATATTAATTATTATTACCAAATACACATTACATGGTTGGTATAATCAAGAACAGTATGAAGTAGTTGTCAAATTAGGTATTACAAGTGTAAGCTATTCAGGTTTACCAAAACCTCCTGATTTTACACAGCTTCAGCAGTTTGATGTACTTGTTCATGTCGCCTACTTTAGAGAAAGCAAAGGACTTCTAAATCAAGTAACAAGCTTTTGTAGAGGTCTCTCAATTAGAAAAGTGTTTGCGTATACTGAAAAATATACTCACAATTACATGGTGCAGGCCATAATAAGTTAAGATGTCAGCCAAGGTGAGGATATTCCCAGCCAGGTATACTTTGTCTTCCAGATACGCGTTGAGATCCTAAAAGGAAACGACATTACAGAACAATTACAAATAATCTGTAATGCTTTATTTTACGTACCGGCCCATATCAATTAAGAGTGGTCCTCAAAACACTGAAAACGTACATAATGAACAAACATGATTAAAATATAAAAACATACATTGTTGGATGCATTGCTAATCCAAGCAATGCGACTAAAAGTTAATTTATATTATCCTTCGCTGTTTCCTAAATGTAATGCATATGAGAAAACCACTTATTTTTATTATCTTACATAAAGCATTACCTTAAAAAGTACAAATCAGGAAAAGAGCGACACTATTATAGAAACAAATAAATATTTGTAACCAAATGAACCAAAAACGCCTAACCTTCAAGCAAAATTCAAGCTGCATTACTTCATGACACTTATTAGAAATACGAGCAAGTATGCACAGGGGTTATTTTATACATGTCTACTGAAAATGCACACGGGATGACAGAATTTATTTGTATTAATATTATATTCTAAATTCCAGGCTAGCTGCCCAGCAGCATCGCTTGCTGATATATTTTGTACTCCATTATCTCACCATTCTGCTTTTTACCTTGTAAAGGACTTGACAGAGAAGGTTTATTACAAATTATTTAAAGTAAGACATTATTAATGTATACAAACCCCCATTAATAAGCCACTTTATGAAATAATTTGCGTTTTATGATGCCAAAGGAGGATTTGCATGATACGCAGCATGCTTTTATTACATAAAGGACCGTAGTGAAAAGCGACAATGCCTAAACAATTCATGCTATTTATATGAAATGAAAGGTTAATTATTGCATATGACCCAAAATGCACATTATTCCGGCTGTAAATCTATTTTCACACGTGGCAGCATTGTCCGCTTTCACCTATGCCTGACTCTATGAGCATGAATTGGTGCCATTTTGGCGTGCCAGGTCGCCGTGGTTACAGGAAACCGCTTCCTGATGCCAAGGCATAAAATGACGTGTGTTAGCATGTATATTACTCTGCGAGTACGCTACTCTGTGTTTGTTAGTATACTTAAAAATATATCTTACTGTGTGTGTAAGCGTGTTAGTATGAGTGTGTAAGTATATGTTAGTATGACAGTGTGTGTATGTGTTTAGTATAATAAGGTAAAGGCTAAGGTGTAACTTACTTATACCCTAAACCAAATGCACATAAAGGTCATAGTGCATAAAGGACCCTCTTAGTGGGGTAATCATATCAGGCATTTATGTTCAATGTTAACCAGTTCATGCAGGCTAAGCTAATACTTAAGCTACACAAAACAACAAATAAAATGTAATTTTTATTTTATTATCCGAATGAATCAGTTTGCAGTGTAATGTGTGGCAGCAAATACTTACTGCAAGCCATTTACATGTTCCAGTAAGCGCTACGGAATTTAATGGCGCTATATAAAACAATAAATAATAATATTTAATAACATATTCAAACCAGGAATTCTAAATGCACACAAACTAACCTTCAATATGTTTCTGACATCTTCTTTAGAGGCTATTCTGTCAATGCGTGTGATTCGGTACTCTAACCACTGTTGCACAATGGCTTTGTCCTCCACGGAAGCCCCTAGGAGTTCTTCTTTCTTCGCTTCTTTCACTAGATAGGATGCAATGGTGGCAAGACCTGCTAGGCTGGGGCCTTTGTTGGTTTGAAGCACAGGAACCTAAGTATGAGATGGAACAAAAAAGAAAAAAAAGACAACTGTTAAAGAAAATGCAGTAAAGCAATCGTCTGCAATTTGTGTAAAAATATTTAGAACAGGGGAAGTAATTTCCCATTTAATGAAGAACATTTTTTTAAAAAACACATGCTGCTGGGTTGCTTGAGATTCACTGCTGTCCTGTGGCATTACGTTCATTTAAAGCAAATATAATAGGTTTACCGAAATGCAGTTATTTACTGATTTATATCACCATCATATTCCACAGCGCAGTACATATTTTTAGTATTTTAGTGTGTCTCAATTTACAGAACATTTAATAAGACTAATAAGTTTTAACATGCTGTTCCATGACCGGTTGGGATCTTCCGAGTATCCGGGAGGCTACGCAGGGTTCAAATCGCAACTGGATCCTTTCTATGCTCCCTACGTAATCCCCTTTGGTGAACCTGCGTTGGACAGGACCGAGTGGTCTGTATAAAGGATGAGGGCCCCCACATTGGTTTTGTGTCCTCCTTCATATCACTTGCCCACTTGACTATAAAGTCTCAGATGTGTGACACACCTCCTGTCACCATCAGAAGCCTAGCTTACTATACATGAAATGGAGTGCAAGATCAGCAGAGCAGGCAATAAGGTCTGTAATCTTTTTAAGATCCCACAAGGACAAGAGGTTAAGAAAGGTCACATGACAAAGCCCCAGCTTTATAGGAGGGTTCCATAACATAATCCACACGGTGGCTTTACGCTTCATTGATGCATTCGCTATTCATAGCTTTAGTGTATCCCATGAAGCAGCTCTCTCCCATTAAAAGGGAAGTGAATCATAAGCGGAAGAGGAGAGGATGATGCAAGGGTTACAACCAGCAATCATCCGCACATGTGCATGCTATAAATACATCCTATGGCCACACTCACATTATAATACATATATATACACACAATAATACAGATTCACTGATTGCCTCGTTATTCAATGAGCTGTATAACATACGCAGGCTGGTCTCAAATACCGAATGCAATAGGCAGTGGGGTACATAATATATACGTTGAAATCAGAGCCGTCTCTTACACTCTTTCATTGTTACAGCTGCTGTATATGGACCAACAACATTGACACCGTTGTACTAACCATCCTCACAGCTCTCTGGTTTATGTTTCAGAAACATATTTGTATCCCAGCCGTCTCACCTGGCTACCACCCTGAGCTTTGCTGCTGTATTTTCCTCCTTTCAGTCCCAGACATTTCTCCAAAGCTCCCAGCTCCTCCACCGCCATCTTGGTTGGCAAAACACAAAGACACGCGTCGCCAACCAACCTCAATCCACACAAACGTCGTAGTTCCGCCCATTCAGACACACTTGAACAGGCGATTGGAGGAAGAAGAGGCGTAGTCATGCGCACATCAGCCTGCATCGGTAGATGCGATGGAGGCGTAACGTAGATTGTGTAAACTATACGTTCGAGAATAGTGAATACCGTACGCATGGAGTGGTGGACGTCTCTGATTGCTGCGCTGTGGTTTTTCACTTTCTCTACACCTTGTGGTATGGGGGCTCTGAGCCGTTCCATGGCCCTGTGTTTGAGGAAAAAGACCCATAATTTGTTATCAGATCTGTATTGATAGAAATTTGTACCCTCGCCACAATATCGCTTGTTACGCAGTGTGCTATTTATCTACGCTGTACATTGAACATTTAAATCTGTATTAATGTGTTATATGATATGTATTACATTAATATTAATGTATATATGTAGATTATATACCCAATAGGCTCTCTTCACCTGCTGTACCAATTAGTTCTCCTAAGATGAATTTCTATATTTCCAATTTTAATGTTAGTTAAAAAAAAAAATATAATTTTTAAAAACAATAAGAGATGTCAGTGATGTCACCATGACATCATTAGGCGAATCATCCAGTTCCTAGAAAATGTAAAAAATAATACAAATCCAAACACCTTTTTTGCTTACTGAACTTTTTATTTTTACCCGCTAGGGGTTAATCTTTCTCTAAACATTTTTTTAATATGTTGCAGAACAGGGATGCTGCTGAAGATACTTATACCTTCTTGGCCTCAGATTGTGAGGCCATTGGCCCTGTGTAAGCTTTGACATTGGTCAGTTCACAAATACATTTACTGATGTATCTGTGGCTCCTGCTGCAAGTAGTCGTGGCCGTGCTGCTGAGGAGTCATCATAGGCCAGCTATTCCTCCTTTTGCTGCAACTCTTGGCATCAATATTGATGTAACAGGATTCACCCCCTTGCAGTTTGAGCTTTTTCTGTGAGATGATGCCTTGGGGGACATTGTCTCCCAATCTAACCTTTATGGCAAAGCATGCATGGGATAGGCGCGAAGCTGTCCTGAATCTAAGACAAGACCAACATCTCACTGATGAAGACCATGGTTATTGAAACATATATCTGATATCATAGCAGATACTTTTTGGATCAAAGTAGCATCAAGCAATAGATACAAAGGCATGGCATGGATGGCCATTCTGGAAGGTCTCCCCTAATGATATTCATGCATGCTACGCAGGGGCGTAACTAGAAACCTCAGGGCCCGGTGCGAGAATCTGTTAAGGGCCCCCCCAACCCATCTATCC
>VKOC01000006.1:25980342-25995800 GCA_009364415.1 Spea multiplicata
CTATATAACTATGTAACATAGATAAATGCAAAGTTAGGCATTATGGTTAAAATAATAACAATGCAACCTATACTATGAATGGAATATCCCTGGGGAAATCTACCAATGAGAAGGACATAGAAATAATGGTAGACAACAGACTTTTTTAACCTTATGTATATACTATGTGTGTCTGGATATGTTAGTATATGTGTGGGGGCATAGGTCAATATGTGAACATGTGTCTTAGGGTATGTATGTGTGTGTTGGGTATTTTAGTAAACAGGTGTCTGACTGTGTAATTGTGTGTGTCTGGGTATGTTAGCAAAAGTGTGTGTCTGGATTTCTTAGTGTGTGAATGTGTATTTGGGTATGTTGGTGTAAGTACTTGGTTACGTTAGTGTGTGTATGTGGAACATATATCCACATATATGCATAACCAAGTACTCACACCAACATACCCAAATAGTGTGTGGACATATGTCTTAGCGTGTCTGGGTATGTCACTGTTTGTGTCTGGGTATATTAGTGTGTGTCAGGATGTGTTACTTTATGTGTATTGGCATAAGTCAGTGTGTGAACATGTGTCTTTGGGTATGTAAGTGTGTGTGTGTGGGCAGGGCCGGGCATGGCAACAGGGGCACCGTCCGGGACTTAAACTAAAACATCGGGTGTGTTCATTTAAGTCTCGGGCAGGGGCGCCGATCGGTTGCTCGTAAAGTTTTCAGCAACCGTTCGGCGCCCCTTACTCTCCGTGACTACATTGCGGTGCCGACGTTTCATGCTGAGCGCCGGAATTATTCTGGCGCTCAGCTGTGAAGCGTGCGCACCGGTGGCCACAGCGGAGGAAGACGGCGGCCTCCGCTGGCTGCCACCGCAGGACCCTGTCACAAGTAAGTAAGGAGTAGGATAGGTTTAGTTGGTGATAGGCAGGGGGTAGTTGGTGAAATAAGGGAGGGGCGGTAGTGGTGAAAGGTGAGGGGGAGATGGTGATAAGGGGGGGGGATATGATTGTGTGATAAGGGAAGTGGGGCGCTAGATAGGAGAAGGCGTGATGGGTGCGGAGGCAGTGGAAGGGTAGTGTGGGAGGGCATGGAAGGGTGGGGGGGAGCAGTGAGAAGAGTAGGGGGGAGGCAGTGAGAAGGGGTGGGGTGGGCAGTGAGACATGCGGTGGGGGGGAAGCATTGAGAAGGCAAGGGTGAGGCGGTGATAAGGGGTCAGAGCGGGGAGATGTTTTGCTTTCTTTTTTTGAGATGGGGGGGCGCCAGAGGAGTAGTCCGCAAAAGGCGCCAGAACACTTAAGGCCGGCTGTGTATTTTAGTGCGTGAACACTTGTCCTTGAGTACGTAAGTGTGTGTTTCTGGGTATGTTAGTAAAAGCATGTGTGTTTGGGTTTGTTAGTGTGTGAATGTGTCTTCGAGTATGTTGGTGTGAGTGCTTGGTTATGCTACTGTGCGAACACGTGTCTTTGGGTATGTTTGTGTGGGTGTCTGGGTGTTTGTGTTAGTTTCTGCATGTGTGTAAGTGTGAGTGTCTGGGTGTGTGTGTTAGTGCCGAGTGTCTATTTGTGTTCACTTTTCTGGGTGTGTATGCTAGTGCTGTGTGCGTGTGTCTGAACGTGTGTTTGTCAACTGCTATTGCATTATTGACAAACGAACCCTCTATTAGCATACATGACACAGCTAAAATGCCATTTTTTCTTTCATTGAAAAATAAGTGCAGCCCAGGCACATACATTTCTGATAAAGTGGCCCATTGCAGAAAACAATTGGGACACCCCTGTCATATAGGTATGATGGTCAGATGTGCACATACTTTTGGTCATATAGTGTACCTACACTATAGAATGCCTAGTATGTCCATTGTATGTTGCAGCACTCTAGAGGATTAAAGAAAAATTTTTTGTAAAAATAATTAGTTGAACAAAAAGATAACATTAACATAAATTGAGTGTAAATTAAGTAGCGATCTAGGATAGTACTTCTTTGGATCATTTCTCTGTTATACAGATTAGAACATTAACTGTTGATTGATCAAGGCAAAACATGATTTCTGTTTCCACTAATGATCAACACATTTCTTCTATTGTAAAAGCCACTGACTTTGCAGTCTCTAATATATTCTTTATTCATTGCAACAGTGTGTAATTACAAGTATTTTATGTTTTCCTCACATATCCTCTTAGCATGAAATATGCATAAAAAGCGATTTCGTCTACAAGAAGCGGCAAGCTGCAGGTAACCCATACATCAGTGACATTTAAAGAAATATACTTGAGCACACAATTTGTGGTTCTGTAATTGGTTTTTACTCTATGGGGGCAGGTGGCATTCTTTGTATAAGCTAGAGAAACAGGCAGAATTCAATTTGGATATTTTGTTACTTTATCTGTTTGTAGTTGACGAACCTAATGAACAAAATCATGAATAAAGGAAAATGAAAGTAACTTTGGTTCAGCAATAACAAGCTTGGAAAAATAAGAACACTAACTATAATCTCAGCTCATCATTTATTACCACACTAAATAACCTATATCAGATAGTAGTATATATAAAATTCAGTCTATGAGTTAAAGACTGGTGGAAATGGAAATACAAAAATACATTATAAATCTTTTGATTTATTCATACATTTTTGATACGGTTCTTATTTTTGCTCTTTAAATTTGCACCATTTGTTGTATTCATAGATTGAATAAAGTTTGTAATTAGACTGCAGCATACATAAATATAATTTGGGTTATACCCTTTATGGGAGTCTATTATTCTACCTACGTTTATTGAGAAATGTATTGAGAAATAGGCACTTACTTTTGTTATAGTCTAAAAAGTGGCCTGGTCAGCAGAGGAACCAATGGCACATTGCTAAGGTGGCAAGACCCCATTTGCACCCAAATAAGTTCTTGGAGAATAGACTCACCAAGGTCTGTAAAATCTCTTCTCTCGCTACATAATCTTGGTGAAGCTATAGGGAGAGCTTTCATTTGGTTATACAATGTTAAGCTCTCCATGTGCTCCAAAGAGGCGATGCAGAGTATGTCTGGGGGTGGAATTATAGTTCTGGGGAGCTCAAAATGAAGTATGCTATACAAAAAGAATATGAGATGCTCACCAAGAACACCTCTTAGCTTGTCCAAGGGTGCGTCCCCGCTTGGGAGCATCTCAAATTTTAGCTCTCATGTTCCATTACAGAGGAAAATCTCCATCTACATATCTTTCTGATCCTACCACAAGCCCAGAACCAAAATGTGAGGCAAATTTCCTCTGCAGGAGGAAACCAACAACCAGACGTACGTTTCAGCCTTCATTGGTCTCGCTACTGGGGTACGGTTGGTATTCCTCTGTGCACAAGAGAGCAAGTAGGTAATATGAAGTAGGAATGAAATGCACTTGGTGATAATGGGCACCTCCAGTGGTAAAGATCTACATTCCTGCTTCATCTCATGTTCATGTTAACAGAAACCGAAGGTGCTTGGACATCCCATCCTTATCTATTTCAGTTGCAGAGCATCACAAGAAGACAGAGAAGAAAACTATTTCAAAAAGCCCCATTGTCTTGACACCCACCCATTGAATATAAGATTAGGAAGTGCTATCCCCACATAAAGGTAGGGTGTTGCTCTATCCCTTTATGATTTCATCTCTTATTGTAACAACTATATGTATTTGGGTTTCTGTTCTGTGTTGCATTCTACATAATTATCTTTTTAAGAGAAACATGAAGTTAACATTGTTGTCTCTTATTTGATATGGAAAAAAATAATTGACAATAAGGATCCTGATTTCTTAATAACGATCTTGTTCTGGTATTTCCTTAAGGAACGGATTTCAGTTTTGTCACCACGGAAACAGCTGCAGCATGTAATGACCAATGCACTCCACTAGGGGTCAATGTGGTATAATATATTCTGTTACTAAATGAAATAGTGTTTCCCATCTTTTTTTTTACAACAGAGTGCTATTATTAAGAGATTAGTCAAACCAAGTAGTCCTCATACCAATCTCGTGTTCAAAATGTGTCCCTAATAAACAACAGGTATTAAACTACCCCAGGGCCCTGACAGAAGTTGAGATAGAAAAATTACAATTTGAAAGAAGAAATATTGTTTTGTCTAAAAAGCAGCCTATATACCGGATATCATTCAATGGGGCCACCACATTCTTCACCTTTAGTGTGGATATTGGACATATTACTTCCTTAAGATTGTTATTGGATATAGACTATTAATATATAAAGAAAAAGTGCAACCCTAATCATCAAACAAAACAGATACTGAGTATGCTTGATGGTAATTGTCACCTTGTTCCACTAAATACAATTTTTAGTCTTTGTCAGCATGCTATTTTTCCTCATGTACACAGTATAATAATATGGAATTTTTCAAGGGTGAACAGCTTGATTTTAAGTAATTTCTATGTCTTCACCTTCATTTTATATTACTGCATATTAATTCTGACAGGGAAAGCAGGAGAGTCTACTAATTTCCCACTCAGGTATGTTACAAACAGAGTTTTGCTGACATGTGCCACTGCAGAGAAATTCAAGCATCTATAAGTGAAACTAATTCTAAAGGTATTTCTGTAACAAAACCAACAAATCCAAACATACAGTTCGGCTTTAGGGGTTTGATCAGTGGGGTGCAATTGACAGCCACTAAGGCAAATTGATGTTGTGTAGCAGGGCTTGTGCTTCCTGGGTCTGAGGATGAAATGCTGCCCAGAACCACACCCACCAAAACCATTCCCACACCCATTATGTTATATCTTGAGTAATAAATTCATAATAAATGCTCTCCCACACTCTCATACATACACTTACACATACAATTACCTGTGTACTCTACACAATTAATATCAGTTGTTACTCTCACCACATTTTTATTTTTTCTGTGTGCTTTAACATGTAAATTCAACCTAAATGTATTATACTTTAAGATTCTACAATAAAAAACAAACAAAAAAACAACAGGCAAATTATTATAGTGTGCCCTAGAATAGGTGTCCACTGGATGTTTTATGGCTAACATAGAGGAAACAATATTGGTCTGACACACAAGAAATTAAACATGGATTTTTGGGTTGAATTTTTTTGTAAAATCAAATAGGATCTCAGAGGTTTAGATCAAAGAAGAAGACCTCTGAGGATCTGAAAGTTATTTTCATGGTGGCCCAATAAAAGCTATCACCTTCATGTAAAGACTCCATCTTCTCTTGAGCCTAATGGCTCCAACCATTTTCCTTATGAAGAGAAAGAGAGACTGGACGCCACTTGGATGTCTGTATTGGTATCACTTTGTGTGTCTGTTCAAAACCCTCTACAGAGACAATCCAACAACCCCCCCAAATTAAAGATGGAATGATCCAGCTAGGTGATAAATGCTGTTTAAAGCCATTGTCACACTACACAGCCATGCGGCTATGCATAGAAACTTGCATAGAAACTAGAGTAAGACAAACACACTAACAAAAAGTATCCTAAAATCACAGCAGCTTAGAAGAGAATTAACCCACTTTATATGCTGGACCGATGTCTATTTTGTAATACATTGAACATCTGTAAATTCCATTTATTTTGTCTGTAAAGTAAACATTCATAAACATACAAGTTAAAAATAACGTGTTTTTTTTTTTCACCCATGATGTCAGATCAGATCAAGCAATTCCATTATGATACAACTAGCTGTGCTGAACTGTAATAACAAAACTTCTACATTCCCTTCACAAATCACAATTCTAGACAGGCTGTGGATTTATCTACACTAACCAAACCTTTAGCCACATAAAATATCGGCGTGAACTGGTTAAGAGAGAATACAATCTTGTAGATGTGGTCTCTGGCTACTGAATATTCCCTCGGAGGAATTCCTCTCCATACTATAGAATCTATTTCACTGTTGTGAGCTGTGAGTACAGAATTTTATTTGTGTTTGAAAATAACCTGCTTTCATTACATGAGAAGAATTGATTTTACGATGAGTTATTATTGTTAGTTTTTGTAAACCTAACATATGGTCACATTTTGACTTAAAAAATAATGGTACATTTATTAATATATTTAATATAAAATTTTAATTATGCAAGAGAATTAGTTATTTAATAAGGTTTGGCATGAAATATAATAAATGATTACTCAATATGTGTTGCCTTGTTTTATACGCTATCTCAGTGCTTTTTCTCTTTAAAGGATGTTCTGATTAAACATAAAAAAACATTATGAGCAAAATATATTGGTTTAAAGCAACACCTGACACAAAACCCACAGATGTACAAGAAGGCAGGAAAAGAGCCACCAAGTAACAAAGTGACCTCAGAATAATTACAGGCCTAAATACATGTCATATGGAAATTTTGTGGGTATTAGGTAGTAATTAGGTTATGCTGTTGAATTTATGGTGACAACTCATATAGGACGAATACAGGAGATTATATTTCTTACATTAATTTCTTCACACCATATTCAAAGTAACTCAGCAAACTGGCATAATAAGCAAAACCAGTGACCACCAGTTACTGGATTATCACTGCCATCATTTTCTACCATTTTGAGAGAAATTTTAGAATCCTAACCAAACTTTGTAGTCGCCAACTATAGCTTCTGTGGTCTGTTGCATCCTTTTATCTTACTGGTGCATTGTATAAAATAGTTCTCACTCCAGCACCCAAAGCTATTAGCAATAAAAAATAAATGCTACAAAATCTAAATTAAAGTAAGAATACAGTAGAATGGATCTAAGTACCAAACCTCCAAGTTTCCTTTTTCTAAACCTAAATCCTTCTGGCCCTCTTTTTTCTAGGAGCTTGGTTGCTGGGTATGAGTCAAAATAATGCTCTAAGGAAACCATTTGTTTATAAATGATATTGCGTTAATAAGTTGAATTATTCCCCCTCTAGATGCCTTATCTATTTACATAAATAGTCATCAATAGGTCATAAAAACATCATAAAAGTACTGGTAAAGCCCTTTGCCTAGCCACACTTCAAACCACATTGCCGAAACGAGTCCATCTCTGGCCTTTTGGAATGTTGAGAGATATGATATACTGTATAAGTATTTTTCCATTGTAAAAGCACTGTGTAGGCAAAAGGGGAATCATTCCTTTAAACGGATCTGACCTTGTCTCGTTTCAATTGAACGTGTTGTTTTGTTGACATAAAAGTTTCTGATCACACACTACTCTAATTGTTAGCTACCCTACAAACCTGCAGCCGATTCTGCCTGACATGTTTTTGCGCTAATCTGTTGTTATGGTTTTCCACCAATTGATCTTTGCAGCAAGTCAACCTGCAAATAAGTACTGTGAGACACTTTAATGAGGCCCCTTATATCTAGCCAACTTATGATGATCTCACTGGGCTTCTGCAAATCGCTCTCTCCTGTTGAATGGCAGAAACTCTATATAACCCTCCTATTACACGGAATGCATCACTGTCAGAAATGTCAGGTTGAGGAGGAGTCGGGGCTCTGAAGCCACTTATTGTATCATTCTTTTGCTGTGCTAAGGTACAGTGCCTAGCACAGTGATTAGAGCAATTACTCAGAACTGCCTGTCACAGTCAATCAGATTTAGCCATCTTGATTGCAGAATTGACCTAGACCTGCCTTTCCAGCAAAGCATTATTATTGCAGTCTTCGCCGCCTTTAGTGCGACTATAGAGAATCCCGAGCTGAAAACATTTCCCAAGCACACTTCTTTCCTAGCAATTATTTCTGCTTCCATTTTGTCCTACAATTATTTGAGGACTGCTTATCTTTCTCCTCTGCTTTTGATTTGTGATGCGTCGGTTATTTTGGTGTCTAGAAAAATAAGCATGTTCATCCCCGTAATAGGCAAAACACAAGAACATTTTAAAGCGTCGTGCTGTATACAATATTGGAAGCAATTTTAAAACACATATAACACAAATTTGCAAAAGAATATTTTTTGTTATGATTTTAATTATTTTCACCTGTCTCGCTGATAACCATGTCATAGAGTCACAAAATAGAATTTAGTGTTGCATACAACCATTGAAAAAGAAGTTGTGCACTACATTGTAACTGAACTGATTACTTCAATATAATACCTGCATTTTAACCCACTATAGAAAGACAGGGTTAAAAAAATTATAATAGTTTTTGGTAGATGTGTAGGTGCATCCTGTGACTGCGAGATCCAGCTCAATATATGGATCTGTCTCTGATTTGTTGACTAGGTACCCTACAGAATATGAAACGAACATTGTTTTTCTTAGTTATGTAGCATTAAAATGTGTTATTCACAAAAATCTTCACATGACTACAAGGAATACATTTACAGTTTACAAAACACAACTCAACAACGACAATCTCCATGTTAGATAACAATTAACATCCAGTACAAGCAGGATAAAAATATAAAGCTCTACTTTAAGTGAATAGCATGCTGGAAGTACCGTTGTCAGATATGGTTCATATATCAAGTCGAGTACTTTATTGAAACTCTCTGCCGGATTTTATTTGCGATGCCATGAGAGTGCCATTGTGTTGCCCTATGTCTAAGCTGTGCCTACTCTTGGTGGCATCAGAAAGTCTTATTAAAGGACCCACCTACAAGTTGGTAATATGACAAAAAAGCTTGGAAGGAGGATTTACCCGAACAAACAAAATGGGAAATGCTGAAAAATGTAGATTTAAATTAGCTACTTCCACAAATACTGGCATAGAGTAATTATTTTCATGTATTATTATTATTTTCATAAGGCCATGGATACTTCCACTAGTCCGTATAATATGCATGTATTCAGTAAATCCTCACGTGAGCTAAGTTGTGTTAAATTCACCCCAACACTACTATTACTGGAGTAATGTATAATAAAGGACAGGTTTCCTTTGTTCATATCATAAGAAAGCCTATTACCCTTATTTATTTTGATCTAATCCTTTATTTAGAAAAATGTGTAAATTCTAAGACGTCATTAATAAACAAAAACTCACATATGCTGCAAAACAAAGAAATAAAAACTTTAAATTATTCTTATGCAGGTGTCATAAGTTGATTATGTCAGGTGTCATAAGTTGATTATGTCAAAGTTGACATGACAATCACTGTTTATCTGTTTTTTAGCTCTTTAAACACTATGCTCATCTCTGAGTGTTAGGAAGACACAGTGAGTAAAAGGACACACATTACAGCCCTCAGATAAATACTTTTAAGCATTTGTAAACCTTTTCAGTATTGTTCAACCAAATTTGATTAAATAGCGAGTATTAATGCTAGCTGGAAATGTATGTTCATTAATACTCTTTTATCTGACTGAGCATTTCATGTTACATGATGTGTAGTATAGCCATTAATGTACATACTTATGTAGTGCACTCATGTAGAAATGAGAAGCGCGATGGTAGCTCACTCCTGTGCATTACTAATGATGTGGGTAGACCTCTTAGTAATGCACAGTGGTATGCATTTCTCTGGACGGCTGGGGCAGTAATAAATGACGTAAACTTTAGGATGATTCTTTAGCCCTGTACTGACACCACATGGACCTCTCTCTGTGGTTGGGTACATAAAGAATAGTCAGGCTCTGGTTTTGCAGACCCACATTTTTGGCCAAATACATAGGTTGCATAGGTTGGAATTTACAGCTATTTAGATTCCTTATATTATGACGAGTTTCTTTTTTTCAGTTGGCAAATGTTGATAAGTTCACATTTTACTGCTGTGGTTTTGTACATTTGTACATAAATCAGAAAAAAATAATATACGTTTTCTGCTCCTGTTATGTTTTTGGTTATTTAGCCCTACTGGGTTATTGCCTCTCAGTATATAAGTTTGATCTGTTCACTATTAACTTTTAAGATCCAATGGCTGGAAGAAGGCTTCATGTTATAAAACATACAGTATGGAATAAACAAGTCTTCATTATAAGAGTTATACAATCATTCACTGTGACATCGAGACACATACTTATTTTCATGGCCATGCTGGGTTTTGTTGGAGAGTCCTATTTCCTTCTGTACTTCGTGGTATTATGTAAGGAGATATGTATATTGAAGGATGAGGAGGTGATATAGAGGGCTGAAATATGTGTGTGTTTTGACCTCATGAGAAAGGGGTATTGTGATCTGAGTTATATCAAACCCTATGAGCATTCCCCTACAAGCTAAAATGGCGGAGAGAAGGTACAACTCTAAGTCAGGCAGAGGGCTGTACAATATCGTTGGTATTATGGCAGCTCACAACTGGGAACTATTATGATCTGTCCAAAAAGCTCATTGACAGTCTCGTTTTGCCCACTTACTGTAAGAGAATGCCAATTGTCCCCTGGACACTCCTAGTGGTCGCTGTTGGCTATAAAATACGTCTGTGGTCTGTGCCATGCACCTAATATATTTTTACTGGCATTTATGACCTAAGAACATTTAGGAGATCATTAAAAAATGAATGTATTGCCCCCTTGATATGTTTTTTAGCTTCTTCAGCAAGAGTTATACCAAAGCAAGCAGTAGAAGATGTAATGTGCCAGATCTACCGTTACAATCCCTTTGTTTAAAAGAGATGCACAGATTGGTTTAAGCCCCCAGGCCCTTCTCCAGGTGTAATGAAAGCTATTAAATCGATGCTCTGCATGACCTGTGATGCTCATAATATGGTTAATCTCTAATTAAGCAATACAAAGCCATCCTCTCCTTCCTTGTCACGTCAGCCTTAGCAGATAACGTTACGGTTTCCCTTTTTGTATTCTCTCTGTGGTAAGGCAAATACGGGTTTCATTTTCAGGTACTCTGCTGGCAGATGTTCAGAGGTTTAGTTAACTTCATAGAAGTGTTGTATAGATACAGTTAATCTCATTGCATTCAATTAATTTAACTAATCTGCCGAGGAATCTTAAAATTCTGCTTTACACAATACTATACAGAATGTATGATTCACATACTAGGCATTATTGTATTATCTTACCCTACTTATACGTACTTACCTAATATTGCACACAAAATACAGTGTGAAGTTTAGCTTGTACATTTTACCAAAACTCCATATTAGTATTAAACTCAAAGTAATTTGATTATGTTGTATATTTTTGCTACAATAATAGAATAAAATAAAAAAACGTATGCTGCTGGTTAATAAAAATTAGTTTATATATCACAGGCTTGGAGACATAAGGAGACCTATTTTTCACGCTGTGATCCTACCAACACTTCGTAATATCTGGTTCTGGTGTTTAGGCACACACTCTGGATGACAGATAAAGCAGTTTAAGGACGCATCTTCCCAACATGTTTTGTTAAATGGATGGTCCTGAATGTATCCTCCCCCCTGAGGATCATACACTGCCCACAGAGTGTTTCAATATGGCTTCTCTGTGTTTCTTCCATGCAATTAGACATTCGTTCAGGAATGATGCTAGTCGTGGTATCACCTGAAATCTATCACTGTCACCGTGGCACTGCAGGGTGCAGCAGGGTCACTGCATGAACACAGCATCAAACAGATGAACTGGAAGAATCTCAGGCTATGGCTGCAGAGAACATTTTACACATTCACAAGAACAGTTCATTCTCCTGCATCACGATGGGACATTATGCACCAGCTTAAAACAATGATGCCTACAACTGGCGATGGTAGTTGCCTATTTAGAAGTAAAAAGGTAGTTCAGAGATTATTAAAAATTTTGTGTATACATAATATTTAAGGTTCTATATTCACTTAATATAGAATATGACTGCAAATGATTTTAATGACCTGGATAGTTGGTATGAATGTCGCTCGAGTGTATTTGTAGAATTGCTTTACTTGAAGAGAGCATCTACTATACATATTTGCTATATAACATGTCTAAACAAGAAGTTATTCAACTCCAAAAAAACATTAAAAAAACATTTCTTTCCCTAATTACACAAACTTACGCATGTTATCAGAAGGCATCCCTTTTAAACTCCAAACCCTTCAAATTCTCCCCCATGATCTATCATTTTTGAAAGATTATTTTTTTCTATACCCAAAACTCCCATGTTTATGTTCTGTATAGTCTGGGGTCTAAGGTAATGAGTTATTCTGAAAAACAAGTAACATGGTAGGATAAGTTATAGTACATATTTGAAATGTTCATCTCTTGAGTCTTCTTGGGCAAATGCAGCTTTTACGGAAATTGTCCCCATGGTGCTTTTTATGCAGTGTGTGTACCATGAGACCATAACAATAACAAGACGTTCAGCATCTATTCTTCGGTCTTTTCACAGAAGAAAAGAACTAATTGACTATAATATGTTTTTTTTTTCTACCAGAATGTCGTTTAATAAAAATAAAAATAAAAAACCCCATACATTTGCAGACTCACAAACACACGTTCCTTGTGCATTTCACGTAGTTATGTGTTTAGTCAAAAATGGGTCATATTATAAAATCCCCCGACTTGCTTCCTCTAGGTACTTGGCTGTTCTATGAAATATGATGTCATCAGGTAATAAAAACTAATGGGCATCTCTCAATTTTAGGGAAATCCTGACTTTTTGAAATTTTAAGAGGTCCTTTTACAGTACTGAAATGATTTTTTTTATCATTTTAAGAGGTCCTTTTAAAGTACTGAAATTATTTTACATTTTAGGAGTACAATTGAAGGGTAACTACACACTGCTATGTATTCATTGCTGTGATTATATGGTGTTTGTCATTTTCTACTGTAAAGTACACACATTGGTGTGAACTCTGTCACCAGTGGAATATCCTGAGCTGCCTACAGCTCTTGAACACTGTCTACTTGCATTCCCCCCGTGTGCTAATGGAAAGCACTAACTAATTGAATTAATTTAAAACCTGCCTGATACTTCCTTTGCAAACAGTCACCACTACTTAATTGGATTATCGTACCAGCTCCCACGTTTGTGGTTGAAAGATATGCGTTCTGCCATCAACTCGCCAGCACCACTAAGCAGAAAGTGGGTGCGGATGATCACAGCTTTTCAGAAAAATGACAGGGTGAGCACACCGTAGACGCTAATGCGCAAACAAGTTCCCATTTATAAAAATGAGCATGTCACTTTTACTTACCTGTTCACTCATCGTAAAGACCCCCTAGGCAAAAAGCCGTGCAAAAGTAGTTTTTTAATGTGAATTCTTCCTTTATAGTTGCAACACTTCTGACCCTACCTGCAACTTCAGAAATCAAGTCCACAAAGAAGATATTTGTTTTGTCATCTGGTTTCAGCATTTTATTGGAAAGTTGGTCATTAGCAATTCATTTTTTTCTATGTTTTTCTCCTTGTTATAAGGTTTGCACTGTCAAACTTTGCCTGACTTGTTCTGAGACTTTATTACACATATTCACAGATTCAAAAGACTAAATATTTATTTCACCCTTGTCTCAGTATTTTTTTAGTATTACAGCTGCTTAAAGATGGCATGATCAATCCAGGGGGTGAATTTGAAAGATTCGAAGGTTAAAAGGGTTGCCTTAGGGTAACATGGTTAAGGTTGTGTTTTAGCAAGGATACAGGATTTTCAACTTTAAATTTCTCTCATAAACACCAAAACAATACTTGGACATTAGCGAAAAGCTATTGAGCCAATTTCTTATCTGCTTTCAATGTCCTTATTAATAATTACATTGTATTATTGTATTATTATTATCTATATTATTATTATTGTAATTACTTATCTATATATTGTATTTGTATGTGAGGTCTATACACACACAACAGTGGTGGCGTCTCCAGCTTTCATATTTAGGGGGGCACATGGGGGGCCAGGGACCAAAGTAGGGGGGCCAATTATAAAACGGTACATATACACTATATATATATATACACATACATACACACGTTAGACGTGCATTTTTAACTACACAATATGTATTTATCTCTTTGAAGTAAAGACTGATTAAAATATGATTTCAAAATAACAGCTAAAGTGACAGTTATTTTTCATTCTTTAATATTAGCCCCTGCTGACAATATATATAAATATTAGACCCTGCTGCATATATATAGAAATATTACACCCTGCTTCTGATATATATATATTAATATTAACCCCTGCAGCGGATATATATTAATATTAGCCCCTGCTGCGGATACATACTTATATTATACCCTGCTGACGATATACATACTTATATTATACCCTGCTGCCGATATACATAAAAATTATACCCTGCTGCCAACATATATTAATATTAGCCCCTACTGCCGATATATATTATTAGTCCCTGCAGCCAATATATATAAATATTAGCCCCTGCAGCCAATATTTATTGATAATAGGCCCTGCAGCCAATATATATTAATATTGCCCCTGCTGCCAACATATATTAATATTAGCCCCTACTGCCGATATATATTATTAGTCCCTGCAGCCAATATATATAAATATTAGCCCCTGCAGCCAATATTTATTGATAATAGGCCCTGCAGCCAATATATATTAATATTAGCCCCAGCTTCCGATATATATTAATATTAGACCCTGCTGCCAATATATTTGACACACTGACTACAGATCAGGGGAAGACTGTGAGAGTCAGTGCAGTGTTCCCTCCTTCTGACTGCACCGTGACATTGAGAGGTCCTCTCCCCTGTAATCATCTCCAGAGTCCCTTTGTCCCCTCATTCACTAAACCATACCGCTCTTTTACTTACACCCTGTAGTTCAGGTATAGATCAAATAAACACATGGAAACAGCACACGCAACTGAATGAGATAAAAAAAAAACCATGTATTTGCAGTTATACATAAATAATGTATGGAAACATAGCAGATACAGATCAACAGAATTTGACACACTATTTGACATCCAAACAACTATAAATCATTTTTATCACATTATTAAAATCCCAGAAATCAAAAAAGGCCCAAATAAATTAAGGAGATTAGACATAATGGAAACTTCAACAAAACTTTTAGCCATTAATGCATCACAACCATCTTAGCGCTGCGTCACCAAACGAACAAATGAACGCCTCATCACAGATAACACAATGCATGCAGCTGCATATAACTACGCTGAGTACCACTCGGTCTGTGAAACCAAAGGGGAAGAGCGTCCTGTATACTGTAATCAAGAATTGAGTTTTACAAACTCTGAACCAACATCTAACTTTTAATAATATATTCAGACTGAAATAAGAGTAAATAACACAAAACCTTTACTTTTCCTCTCACTGATTTCTAGGCCTAGAAAGTTTTGTCCTCTGAAGTGACCACAAAATCTGGATAAATACAAATTACAAAGTTCTATTTAACCCTCTACAGCAAGTAAAGTGCCAGGAAACAGATGACCAAACTCATATCAGGACAGGCTCTGCCACACTGACACCCAAACACATACCCCAGGGCAGGCTCTGCTGCCACATGGACCCCCACATCAGGATGGGATAACCATATAAAATGCCTTCCACATTGCTTTGTTGTTTGTGTGTATTGACCCTTGTGTATTTGTGCCCCCCAGCCACCCCCTTTGTGCATTTTTGCAATACACCCTTGTGTATTGATTTATTTGATGCCCCCAGCCAGCCCCCTCCCT
>VKOC01000006.1:25995900-26006293 GCA_009364415.1 Spea multiplicata
TATATATATACCGTAATGTTGTGTCCTAGCAATAGTATAGTCTACACCATAATGGAACAAATGTAGGCTGAGGTAATGATCTGAGGTAATAATCTGTAACCTCAAAGATTCTGGCATATGATCATAATACCTAATAATTTCTTTCCTCATACAGGATGGTAAAAGCATAGTTTTGAGCAAGAGTAGGATAGTTGGACTCAGAGCAGTTGCGAGCGCCCATTCATTTGAGGCACAATAATTCCGGTTAGTTTGTATTTGCCTGTAGCAGCTGAGCCTAGATCATGTCTAGCCCCATCTCCAGCTTTGCAACTGACTGGCTTTCCCGCTCTTCTGTGAGGCCAGTGAGATGTAACTACAGCAAGGCCAAATTACCATTCAAGTGGCAAATTTATAATAGTATTGCCAGAGTTTTAACACACACTATACAGAGCTATAATAATCCTACTCCGGAGCCGAATTCAAAATTAATTGGGAAATTTGGGGGCTGTTGTCAGATAAATGTGACATGCAAGCAAACTAATGTTATTTCAGGTACTTTCACTTCAAGAACCAATATATATGGATTTTCATCAGTTACACTTTTTTGCTTTATGTACTATTTGATGCATGCGTTTAACTCATAGTTACACGTACCATTTATTGTCATGTCTTTAAGATGTAAATATTATAAACATTCACTGTAAATGCATCAGGTATCATGTATAACATCACAATGGTTTTGTAATGATATGATTGAAAACACAACTAGTTACTAATGCAAATCCCTTTTAGTAATGCCTTAATATGCAGCATTGTCTTTTCACCACAGGAGCGGCTAATGAAACATTCATGTAGCTGACATTGTGTCTTCGCCAGTTCCTGGAGGCTGTGCATCATAAAGAGAACACAAGGCCAGATCAAACAAATATTTCTGCAAAATGTCGCAGTAGCATCTACAACAGGAAGAATGTACGCATACTAATCAGCTGCATTTTTTAACAAAGTATTTCCTAGTTTTCTTGCAGAGCCTAGAATGATCAAAACACAAAAAAGGAACAGTTTCCAAGTAAATATGTGCGTTTAATCCAAATCCACACATACATAAAAAAAAACAAAAAACGTGTGTAGTTACAGGAGTCATTCGCATGGATGTTGACCGTATACATTACACTTGCATACATAATGATGAAAATGAGCCAGCCTGTGAAGAAAATAAGTGTAGTATGTTGAGCAACAATTTATTGTAGACGTTTTACAGATACTAAACAATAAGCATATATAAATGGTGCTTTTTATGTTAAAAATTAATTGTCACACTGTACATGTTTGGTGTGTATTTTGTGCACAGATGACGTGCAGATCTTGTGTATCGGTCCTTGGGGTGCAGAATTTGGAGAACAGGGTGCACCAATGCTCCAACTTCAAGGTTGTAGCATACTGGATGCCTAAGCCAGGTTTGAAGAATCCAGTCCAGGATTCCTATGAACCTGCATGAGACCCAAGTGCTGGACATTTAAATCCCCTAAAGTGTGTGTTAGTGTTACATAGTTGCATAGTTTATAAGGTTGAAAAAAGACTTAAGTCCATAAAGTTCAACCCTTCTACCTAACCTTCCTTTTCTTGATCCAAAAGAATGCAATAAAGTGTTTGTGTGTGTGCTTTAATACCTGGTTGTTTTATTGTTGATGTCTGGGTCAGGCTCCCGAACCTTCCCCTCGCTCCTTTCCTGCGGGGTGGGGTGCGTCCCTGACCTCAAGTTCTTCCCGTGGCATCCGCCGCATGCTGCGCCGCCGCTCCGTCGCGGCCTCCTACCGCGTCTGCCGCAAGATGGGCCGCAAGATTTGTGTTTCTCCCCTATCCTGGCCTGGATCGTTACCCGTTGTAACCGTCGCCGCCTTCCCTGATACTGGTTTGCCTCACGGACTTCGCTTTAGACCTTGGCCTCCTACTTGGCCACCCTGCTCTACGCTCCCAATCAGTCCTGACAGAACCTGACACTGGGTGTGTGTTAGTATATTTGTGAGGGTCTGGATGTGTGTGCTAGTATGAGTGCCCCTTCTGAGCTCAGGCTCTTGATCCGCCCCTGTCCTGAATGAGATCATTAAATGGAGTTTCAGTTGACTCTGAACTTCAATGTTTTGCCCAAGAGGAAAAGAGCATATCCCATTATAGATTCTTTTGTCTGGAAATTATTATAATTACTATTTTGTTGTGTGTACTATTGTGTTAAACATGGTACTATACATTTGAATACAGTGCAAAATGGGTAGTAATAGTTCATTAGTGTTTAGGTTGTTGTAATATAAAAATTATGCTGTAATTAAATTGTATACATCCCCTGACATTTCTAGCTTAATTTATTAAAAAAAAATGTTTGTGTAATTACTTTTTCACTACAGTTCACTACAATTGCAAACTCTGATGATGAAATGGAAATAAAGGTATGCTATAAGGATCCGCAACTGCAGGTACTGGAGACATAGCGATCTTCAAAGCAATAGAAATGCTTTATGGGGTACAGATATCATTTATCTTTTGGATCTATTCACTAAGATTAGGTTAGTCGAGTTGGTTAATGGATAACAGGATAAAACTTACCAGGAAAAGTTAAAGGCTCTTAACATACCGTATTGGCCCGAATATAGGCCGCACTCCCCCCCCCACTTAAGTGGCCTATATTCGGGGTATAGCCGGCAGGCAGCGGGATTAGTATACGGATCCCCCGCAGTGGTGCAGGGGACCTGTATCCTACTCTCTGATACGCTCAGGCAGCCTCCCCTGCCGGCACTTTCTACGGGGGAAGTACCGGCACGGGAGGTTGTCTAAGCGCATCGCGCAGACGTTCACCGGCAGCGGCGATGCGCGTAAACAACCTCCGCTGCCGGGCACCGGGAGTTGTACACACATATTGCGTAGATGTCCCCTCTCCGGCCTCGCAAGACACCCGGGAGTCTGCTCTGGTAAGTCGGGGGGGGGGGCAGAGTGGCAGCATATCTCAGAGTGGCAGGAGGGGGGAGAGCGACAGAGTGGCAGCATATCGGGGGGCAGAGTAGCATATCTCGCTGGGGGAGAAGTGGCAGCATTCGGGGGGAGGGGCAGAGTGGCAGCATATCTATTAAAAAAAACCTTTTTCTTTAAAAAAGCACCAAACTTTTAGGGTGCGGCCTATATTCGGGTGCGCCCTATATCCGAGCCAATACGGTATATAGCCTGGAAGAAAGATGTGACTGAGGGATATGATATAAACATTTAAATACTTAAAGGGGGTCAACATGGTAAAGAGGGGCACAGGTTTAAAAGTAACATCAGGAAAGTCTTCCAGCAGAAGTGGTAGATGTTTACATAGTGAAGGCATTTCTGCAAGCATGGGGTAGGCATAAAGCTAAGCTAGATATAAGATAAGGCCAGGGACTAAGGAAACTATACAGAGGTTGGGCAGAGTAGATAGGCTGAATGGTTCTTATATGCCATCACTTTATATGTTTCTAAGCTAAAAGTTAACTGACCAGACTTAACAGAAATTGTATGCCCTTGCATGCTAACACTCGCGCGAGAATCCTCCCAAGTGTCGCAGTTTGTGTGGGACAATCCCAATTCACAGGCACCGAGGATTTTCTTTGATGATGGCGGGTGGTCATCCCACCCATGCCGCATCCAATCTCTAACCACACCCCCAACACAGGTGTCCCAATATGGATACCTAAAATGCAACTTGCATATTCACTTTATATGACTTTAAATTTTGTGGGTTTCATGTAAGGGTATGCGAGTTGAATGGAAACTCACATGTCCTCGCAAAATGTAACGAAACAGGTTTCCACAACTCTCAATTATACAGTTATGAGGTGGGCAATAAAATAAGCCCTTAAGGGTACAGGTCCAAACATAGTCTCCTAAGTGCCATCCCCTGCAGTCTTGAATGTGCTACATTACCTTTATTGACAGAGTGCCTAGCATTATTACAACAGACAGTGGAAATGAACAATAACATCAAAATGACAATATACAATTTGACAATAAGGTTAACTCATATTAAAACATGCTGGTGCAGAAGGAAAAATGGGTCCTGCTCTTATAATCTATTGTAATTTAAGTGCAAATGCAAATTTGGAGTTGGACTTTTGTACAACTGCATAGGAGGTGTATGTCTGAATGCAGTTATTTGTTTAGAGTATCATCATAAACACTGAACATCTGATACAAAACAATATTTGATAATAATCAGACCCATAATTCACAATAAGTTATAGAACCTGTTAAACTTACTAGTTATTCTTAAATGTTAATATGTTTAAGGAGAAACTAATGATACCAATTATGAATTTCTATTCTTTTACCGCTGTTAGCTGCCAAACAGATGAGAATGTAGGGCTCACCATGACCATCTTTACTGATCCATTATAGCCATCTGCTGTTTATGCCCAACATGATTCATGCAGTCGTGCAGGTTTGAAAGCCATATTTGATGCTGATGTTCAGGAACCATTTTTATAGGACAACAGAAAATTTTAGCTCAATTGAACATTGATTACTTGGAAAGTGTCATTCTTTATGAGATCCTTTATAAGGTAGATATCAGGTTAGATGCTTTCATAGGAACTGGAGAACTGATACTTCAAGGAAATCATTGCAGCCAGAAGATGTCCTTTATCAGTGCTTCTGGTTGCTTGGTTTGCATTAAGCATCACACCTTTAGTAGTGACAATAAACATAACTCTTACATTACTCTATACCAGTGCTTCTACTACTTACATTAAGTTTAGTTGGAGTTATTCAACAACCTTCAAGGAATCAAACGTAAACCAGGTTTCAACCAATGAGTACAAGATCATTTTGTATGTAAGCACATTTCTCTATAATTTAAAGAATAACCAAAAACAATATTTTTTTATAAAAAAGAGCTACTTTTCTTTATACACAATTTCATTTTGTAAACCTGCAAGATTGCTAAATGTATACGTCCCTTAGCGTTCCCTGGCCTGGTAAAAATAATTAATTGCGAATCACTTGTTGAGTACAATAGGTAATGAAATTATTATGATATAATCACAGTATTAAGTTTCTAGAAAAAGAAAATTACGTCTGGGAAATGTTCACATTTTAATTCACGGGAAAATTAATTTACACTGTTTAATCAGTCATTTATTGGAATAGGAACAGCGTGCAGCCATATAATTTTTTATTGTTCTTTTGCATCCTTGAATCTTTGCTCTTTACATCCTTTGCAATCCTAAAAGAGGATTTGTTTGGTATATGTAAAGAGGAAAATGATCTTGTATGAATCTGGTGATGTGCCTGTGGTAGTATACAATTGCAGTTCAAAAGGCACTCCCTATAGGAGAGGGGAAGAAAATAGTAATTTATGTTCAACAAATTATACCTCTAACTACATTGAAAGAATATGCTATACATTTTACATGCTTAAATTACATTTGGCTGCAAAATACATGTTTTTTTTTCTTTGTTTTTGGAGCCCGAGGTGCGTGCTCCTTTGGTGCTGCATTCTGTGCTCCGAAGAGGCAGCAGAAGCCCAATACGAAAACTGGGTGCCCACAAGAGGAACCCAGACTGATCCCCCCCCCATGGGAGGGTCGGATCTATGGGACTCACCCAGAAGGTGAACTCGCATAAGAGAGTAACCCCCTTTAGGCTTCACCGCCAAAAGGCAGTGTCCAAAACAAAGGTGCCAAATCGAAAAAACAAAGGGTGAACGTGGCCTCGCATAAAGGTTCAGTGACCGTGAAAACCAAGGAAAATTAATTGGCACACGTGCTGTCACACATTGTGATTAAATAAATAATAAAAATATATAAGGGCAGGCCATGGCTGACCTAGCCAGATTCAAAAATAAGTTTCACTCCATGTCCTGATGGTGCTATGGAGGAAGTGCAGGAGTTATCCTGTACACAACCACCCTTATTATTACTAAGATTCCGATCCTAAATAATGTGACCTTTGTATCCTTGTAGTATTCAAGTCATTTTTACATGCTAGAAGCCTCTGTGAACAATGACCTGTTTCTAAAGGCTTGTTTATGAGCAAAGCGCATAGGCGAACATGGAAGGGACAATTGAAGGACTATTTACTTCAAAAAGACTCTCCACATCTTGTGTTTCTGTTTGTTTACATTTGTCATTGTCTATATAACCCATTGTGTGGTCTGCAGAACCTGGGCCTATAGAAATAAGATATTATAGTAACTGTAGTTACTTGCTACTTTTTTGAGCAATAAATTGCAAGTGCATCCAGTACAGTATAGTTGTTCTTTGAAGGGTTGCTATTTTACCACTATTCCATCTGACTTTTCAAGATTTTGAAACAACAGACTGCTAGGCTTTTGTGGGAAAGAAATCAGTGACGCTCTAGTCATGTTTACTTTATAGTAATGTGTTTTTACAATATTTAAATTTATAACAGCATGGAACATTGCGTTTAAGAAAATGCATGCCATAGGCATTAAAAATCCCAACAGACGCTTGTGTTCTTTGTAATGGACTAAGATCATTTTTGCTTAATTAGGAAAGGAAAAAATAAAACATCCTTAATTATTTTCAACCATCAGATACGAGTTAGCTGAGTGATTCCAGAAAAGAAGACACAGCTAATTTAAGCGCTAGAGTGACCAGAAAAAGGAGCAAAAGAGAAACTGTAGTTAATGGAACAATATCATTATCTGAGTTGCCCCAGCAACACTTTTACTAAATTATAATCTCATGATAATCTCTGAGTAATGCTGGACAAACTATTTTTTTTTTAGCACATAAGCACCCTTGGTCCACTAAGAGACTGATTCACCATCTTTGATGGAATTGCTAAAAATCTTGTGTAATATGGGGAAATCAACATAATGTGGAAAGGAGGCAACCCTCAGAAACAATGAAATAGCATGTGATAAAACACACTGAGAAGCTGTATGTCTGTATTAATAATCATTCATCTATAGCTTACTAAAGAGTATAAGCCCTTTTCTTGATAATAGAAGCTCTGGCAAAAATGTCACCTGCTTGTGTCATCCATAGTTCAGTAGGAGCTGTTGAGCCAACATTAAGTCAGCTCCATAGTAGAATTGTATAAGGAGATGATAAATGATGTATATAATGAGTTTTTTTTATAGCTGTCCTAAGGAACCACCGTGGGATGAAATGAAGACATAAAAATTGTTTTAGCTGCAATGGCCACTGAACTCGAATCCAACCAGGAAAAAGCTTTATGTAAAGTGAATAAAGGTGTGTGTAGTTATACTAAAAACATTTTTGAAGCTTAATCTGGGTTTTCTTTAAAGAAAAGTAGACTCTGAGTAACACTTTAAGCACAAGCCAAAATGACACTAGCGTATGTATTGAAATGATTTGGCCACCCCTTCTAGCACTCAGAGGATTGCTGTTAGGACAGTGCAGTAATAAGATACAAAATGCAGTGTTATATTGATTAAATGTATGGAAACTCCAATGAACCAAGGGGATATTAAGGTTTGACAGATGTGGATCATAAAGATGCATTGAACATTTCTAATCAGGGTAAGCCTATAAGCCTTTCTGTCAGGGACAGGGTCCATACAGATGACTGTAATTACCCAAAACACCCAATGATTGTATACAGGAGTAATTGCGCAGGAGCAGAGTCGGACAGGGCCTGGTGCAGGGTGACTGCACTTTCCCAGGGTTGTGCGACCTCAACCAGGGCCCCAACATAGCACCAGAACAAAACAGAACTTGGTGATATCCTGCAGGCACCCTGAAGCAGGCATGATACATAGTTCTACAGAGAAATGTGCAGGATGCTGTAGGCTGGGATTAGGAAGGCTAAGCAGAGTCATAGCAGAGGGTATAAAGAAACATAACAAGCAAGGGGGGCAGACCTAGCAAGGGGGAAGAAATAGAGAGACCATGCAAGAAACATAGCAAGTAAGAAATACATGGGAAAATAAATAAAGCATAACCAACAAAGCCAAACATAAATAAGAATACACAGCTAAACACAGAACAGAGATAAAGACATACCTATAGACTGCAGACGGAGACAAACAATAAACGGGTGGGGTACAACTTATAGAGGAAACAGAAGCTGAAGCTAAGAGCGGGACTGAAATACAAGAATCAGAAGATAATGGCAGAGCATAAGGAAATCCAGGGATGGAACTGTAGCGAGACAGGGGAACTGTAGCGAGACAGGGGAACTATAGACAAAAAAAGGAAAAGCCAGAGAAAAGCAGCTCCACACCCTGGATGGGCCTGACACCTTCTCTTCCCACTTGCTTCTCCTCGTACCATCAACGATAATCAATTAATACTATGAATGTGAATAATCATTTTTATTTAATTTTAACATTGTTTGTTTATGTCATGTCTTCAACTGCCCTCCTTACAATTTACCCTGATTGTACGTCTTCCAGTTGCCCTGTTTACTGTGAATAAAATTTGGTCTAGGCTTTGGGTTTATCTCAAGCTTACTCCAGGGAAGCCTATTAAGCAATCCTCTTAGAGTCATCTTTGATGTGTTTAGAGAAAACTCAATAAACCATTCTGTTTGTTAATTTATCACTATTTCACTTGCATTTCATCAAATGCGTCCAGTCATTTGTGAAACTGGAACAAACAAGCTTTAATATCTGCTAATGATCCAGTAAATGACTTGCTATTTGCTTCTATCGAGAAGAAGACACAAGTTTTCCCTTCCATGAGCGCTTGACGGTATTATTATTCCATCAATGATATGTGAACACATGATTCTAAAAAAACACAGTAACTGTGTTAATGAAAACCAAGAACAACATCTAAATGGAACATAGTGAAGCCGAAATATTAATCAATCAGACCCTTTTTTCAATAGGGTTTTTTCTGTAAAAATAAAATGTAAATTGGAAATTAGATGTTACATTAGCTCTATGTTGGATCATCTGGTTAATTCAGCATTCAGAGCTCTTGTCCAGCATCTCACTGATTTCAGGCTTATGTTGGTTGCCTGCTTTTCTGGCATATGCCCTGTGTTTACAGACTACAGGCAATGTAGCATACACTAGGTAATGCGCATGGCAGAAAATAGAAGGAGATGAAAAACAGCCCATATATAAAAGTGTATATCCACATATATTAGACACATTTACCAAGGGGGTCTTTTAAGAAGGTTATTATTTTTTTTTTATTCTTACTATTTGACTTGGTATATAGTAAAAATCTAAAAACACTATTTATTTGTGTTTGTGTTTTTTACTTTTATATTATGTGATAGGATGCACTCTCACTTAACTGGGTATATATGAACATCTTCTCCTGAAAAGAAAATATAGGTTTCTTAGATAATGCTAAGTACAATCTACTTATGTGGTTATTATTTGAATCTAACTATAGCAAAACTAAAACAACTGGACAGCCTCCCACAGGAAAAAATGTGTCCAGAACTCTGACACCTGATAAGTATGGCTCTGTCTACAGCAGACTTTCTGACCGATCTGAGAAAAATGGTAGGAGGTAGTTTAAGACAAAACATTTACTCACTACGGTCATCACTAAACTGGCAGTATAAATGTGCTGGGAGAGAACTTTTTTGTTTATCACATGTAGCAGTGTATTACACTCCTTTGACAGAAGGAAATATTGTTTGTTATACTAGGTTATTTAAAGGGACACGCTAGCCATCAAATGCACTCTAATGCATATGATAGCTGAGTTGCCCCTATATATTTTTGTGGTGTCCCCCATGCAAACGGACGATGGTATTCTGCAGAATCAACCGTATGAATGTATCCCTTTCCGTCCCCACAGCTATCTGGCTTTTTAAGATGGTTTGCCTCCTCAGCCATTTGCAATGTGATATAATTACCATCAGTGAGCTCCAATGCTGGCTGAGAAAGCATACTGGGCGACCTAACAAGACCACTTGTGCACATACACAGAAAGCAATCCAATTTGTGCAAAATGTTGGACTACATAACTGTTCTGCTTTTCTAAAGATAAATAATTGAATTTTTTTTGCAGGTTTAATGAATGTACATTAAAGTCAGTGGCACGCTAAGGCGCCCAGCTGGGTCACATAACATTATATGATCCCACTGTAGTAGGACAGCAAGGGCGTAAGCTTAATTAAAGGCAGGGCTAGTGCAACAGGAAAAGAGAGTTGTAGAAGTTGAGGACAACAGTTTATGTATGTATATGTAACTACGGACCGGTCCAAAATTCTTCAAAAAGGGCCGGTCCAACAGTGTGCAAGCAACTTAAAAGAACGCTAGGAACAAGGTAATGGGGTAATGGAGTGGGTATGTATGTTATAGTCAGTATGCATGTGTAAGTGTTTGTTACTATGAGTGTGCATGTGTGTGTATATGTGTGTGTGTAAAGAAAGGTGTATGTGTATAAGGGCAGTGTATGTGTATATGTGTGTGTGTGTAAAGAAAGGTGTGTGTAAGGGCAGTATTTGA
>VKOC01000006.1:26006393-26016458 GCA_009364415.1 Spea multiplicata
AGATGCAGATACAGTAGCTAAGGTCATGATAAAAGAAATTATTCCCAGATTTGGAATACCAGAAAGAATATACAGTGACAATGGGCCTCATTTTGTCAATCAACTAATCTCCAGATTTGCACAAGTATTTGGTATGCAATTAAAGAATCATTGCGCCTATCATCCTCAGTCAGCAGGGTTGGTAGAAAGAAACAATGGAACAATAAAGGATAAATTAAAAAGACTATGGCAGAAACTGGGAAGAATTGGATTTCTTGCCTACCTATGGTAAAATTGAGTATGCGTATTACACCCAATAAGCAAGGTCTCACCCCATTTGAAGTAATGTATGGGAGACCCTATAGTTTGCCACAGATAAAGGTAAAAGAGGCAAATGATGAAACTGTATTAACCCTAGCAGATTATATGGCAAAAATGTTGAATACCAGATTAATACAAACTGTTAATTCTCTTCCAGAAGCACAAGAGCCAATTCCTGAGAAATTGAGCGTTGGAGATTGGGTAATAATAAAGATAATCAATTAAAGAATTGGTTATCACCGAGGTGGGAAGGACCGTACCAAGTACTACTAACCACCCCCACGGCGTGTAAGATAGCTGAGAGGAGTTGTTGGATACATCAGTCGCACTGTAAGAAGGTAACACCACTTGCTGGTAGTCACTCATTAAGTCTGGGTACAAAGGGGGGTCCAGACGATAGGTTGGACTCGTCTCAAGCCAGTGAAGAAATCCATTCCCCGAACCCTGAGTTGACGGCCGGGTAGGATGAAGGGGTGATGCCTGCTTATAGTTTATTGGGTAGTGACTGATGCTATTCCTGTTTTTAAAAAAAGCTGAGTGGGATGAGAACAAGAAAGTGACCAAATGGGAAGATACCAAAGCACAAAATCTGACTTTTTCATTAGCAGGAGACAGTTCCATTGAAATTGATCTGTGTAAATTAATCCATTGTAAAAATATTGGGCAAGCAAAAAACTACGCTAAGGCCGATGTATATGTATGCTGGATGCCTGAAAAGCCCCCTAAAAAAACAAAGCATAACATCATGTCTTGGTTGGGATTATGCTATGTGGACAACAGCTAGTCGAGATTGGGGATATAATGTACCAGGGGCAAGAGCGAGTTAAAATCAAAACGAGATTTTCCGTGAAAAGATTACGATCCGAATGTACAACCTTTGATAACTGTAATAAATTGTTCTTTACTTTAAAGGAACCTATGAAGACGGATGAGAGACTATACACTATAGGTGTGTGGGTTTCCGGTAAAGACCCGCAGGGAACTTTCTTTTTGTCTTTTCCAGAAAATAAGATCCAAACAGGAAAAGAGTTTCAGACCCAGGAAGAAAAACAAATCGAGGAAATTGAGACAGGGGTAATTCGGTACCAATTTGAGTGCTCTTGACCAGATTGCCCTGGAAGCAGGTTTCCATGGAGATAACGTTTGGTTGGAATGGCTTCGATTTACTGTAAAGAGTCTAAACAAAGAGAATTGTATAGTTTGTGCAGAAGCCGTCCGCAGTTGGCTACGGTGCCATTTCCATAACAAAAGAGAATGACCCAGTCAGATTTGACTGCATAATAAAATTGTTTGATAAGATTTATACCCCACCTGGAAATGGAACTTGTTATACATTAGACTTGTTGTTTGCCAATTACCTCCAACGGTGCAACTATATGGGGGAAATTACACCTGTATGAAACTTCAGGGTAATAGCAGCTATTTTGATTATAAAGATTTGTCTAATTCACTATGTATCAAGATTTTTTCCACAGGACTGAGACAGCCAACCCAAATGAGAGCAGATATTTGGTGGTTGTGCGGAGACCAAAGCCCTCGAAGGACTAACATCCTTATCAAATGAACTTGCCGAGAATGCAAGAATACATAATGTGTTCACCTCTTGGTTAGAAGGATGGTTTGGGCGATGGTCGGGAATGATAATGTCTGGAATAATTACTATCACTATAGTATCCGCAGTATTGATATTCGGAGGATGCTGTTTTATTCCATGCTGCCGAGGACTTTTGAACAAGACAATTGATAAAGCTGTAAATCAGACTATGTACTCCCTGATCGACAAAGAAGAATATGATCAATTATTACAAGTATCTGAGACTCTACATATTAATGACGTTGTTGACATGAAAGATGAATTATCAGTGTTAATGACCGATACTGAAGATGAGGAGTCTGATATTGAATAATATTTTGATAAACAGGAGGGAAATGTTAGAAAAATGCTTATGTAATCATAAATATTATTGCTGACAAAGACAGTAGAAAATGTCTAGTCTATGATATATCACGAGTTGCGCCAACATATCTACTAAGAGGCGTAACCTGCTTAAAAAGTAACCAATCAGAATGAAGCATGCTATTAGAAGCAGAAGTATAAGAAGTTATATAAACCATATAATCCAAATATGTAATTAGACAACGCTTCGACTTTTGTGTGTTGTGTGCCTTGTCTCGATTATGCGCATGATCTAAATAATAAAATAACCTTTTCTGAGGAGAATTCGACCATTAATTCAACCAACAGATATATAAAAAATATATACCGTACTTACCGGCGTATTACACGCACCGGCGTATAACACGCACCCTCGCCGGAACCGGAAGTGCGGGAGACGCGGCTGCAGATCGTGCAGCACAGAAAGTTATCGGCATATAACACGCAGGTAGGGTTTAAACTTATTTTTTTAGATATAAAAGTGCGTGTTATACGCCGATAAATACGGTATATTAGCAAAAGTTGGAATAAACAACACAGGCAAATGACTGCATTTTCATTGAATTATTTCTGTGTTTCCTATTTTACCATTGTTTATCATTAATTGATTTGTATAGGACCATCATAGTCTACAGCACAGACAGATAGATAGATAGATAGATAGATAGATAGATAGATTTTGTTGACAGCAGATTGGTGATTCGAGAGATTTTGGTGTAAGATTATTTTTTGGGAGGCACACAAGCTTTTTGTGTCTTTTTCTATTCAGAATTGCTGTTGATGCACAAACCTAAAACAAGTGCTTTCAGACAGGTGGAACATGATCTGATAAGCCTGGAAATAACTTTGCCCATTCAGCCATACGGAATAACTTGCTTGCCAATGCCCTTTCATCACATTTCATTTAAATAATGGCTTTTTGGAAAGCCTTTCCCCTGCTGTCTGTAAATAACTGTGATTCCCTCATTAATTAAAGAAACTACCACTCTACTAATACTTTTCGTCTCTGTGAATTTTTTTACTTGCTCTCCATACACATTCAATTTAAAATCCTGAACTACAGAGCTCTATATAGCTCTTCCAGTGCCTACATCTACACAGTAATCTCCAACTACGTACCTGCCTGGTCCCTAATAGTCTTTGCCTGTCCTCTACACTAATCAGTACCTCTCATGTGCGTATAAAGACTTTTCAAGCGTTGTCCCTATGATCCGGAATGCCCAACCACAGCTTACAAGATTGTCTCCTAGTCTCCAGTACTTCTTGAGACCTATTTCTGATTTTTAACTGATATGTTAGCTCCACTTCTCCCACCTACCACTAAATCAATAAATAACAAATAATGATATGGCTAAATGGCAGATGACCTTTCTTAAAATGGCTTCATAGACCTGTTATATATATATATATATATATATACCTGATATATTTGTTGCAGTTATCCGTATGCAGCTTTCTACGGTAATGACAGTTTTATCATATCCTTTGTCATTATGTTCAATTAGCAATTTACCAGCTATACTATCTGCATGCAAATTAAAATATGTTTCTTTTGTTTTAATTTTTGCCCTGATTTGGTACACCTCTATGGAGAAACACATGAATAACTAGTAAATATAATACTTTTAATACAACTAAGTTTGTTACATGGATAATACAACTTATATTCTTATTAAACAAAAAAACAACACATATTCTGCCATCTTTTAGTTCAAAGTGTAGTTTTTTAACCCCAATGCTTCATATATTGACTGTTTCTCAAGTCTAAATTTTGACATGCTTTTATTGTATTTGATTTGAATCTTCAATAAACTGAAGCTTTAAAGGAAATCTGAGAATTCAACAATGCCCTAACAATATGAATAGTGTTAAATTCCCATAGGATTTTATTGCAATAAGTTAATTAAATAAATAATCACAACAATGCTTTATACATTGGCTTCTGCTTTGTGTAGTATGGGAAAATATGTTAGTTTAGACAGAACTAAGTCTAGTGATGGATTTTTTCGGTGGAATCAAGGAGGGAAGGGAATCTAGATCACTAACAAGAATTTCTTTTCATGGCAGCTTCTGGGTGAATATCTACATGGTGTTTCACAAACTGGAGTTTCTTAATCCCTTGTTGATGGACATAGATGTAGGATATGCATTATGAGTGTACTTTGTTGTAGCAGTTCTTATTGTGTTGCAACAGAGGCACCTTGTAAAATAGTAGGATGTAAATGGCTGATGCAGGCAACATATTAAAAGAATTGGAAAAGGAACCAAAGAAGTCTCAAAGACACCTGCATTTCAATAATTCTTTAATTATATGTTAGGCTCTATTTTAATTCTGGTATAGCTAAGCTTTTATGAGATCTGGGGCTGGAGCCCACAGTAACCTTTAACAAAATGTTAACACCAGTTCACATTATATAGCAAACACAAAATGCAGACAACTCAGTTCTTTGTATTTGGTAGATGTCTGGGTACTTTTGAGCAATGTGGTGTGGACTGAGAGTGCTACTCATCCCTACCTACTCATCCCTACCTACTCATCCCAATTATTATGTCAGTACAGAATCTAGACTGTAGGGTGATGCACCCTATGTATCTGGGCCAGCTGCCCTGTATAGGAAATAATTGCCCTTTCCCCCTCCTCTGTGCAGCCTATTCACTTAAAAAAACATATTCTATCTATGTAAAAGAATGTGGGGAGAGGAACCCAAGAGTATTTTATTCCATGGGGTGCCACTTGGTCTAAGGCCAGCCCTGTCAAAGATTTTTGTCAATGGAATAGAAATCACTCATTACAATTTTGGGAGGGTTGTTGAAAAGGGGGTAGGCCAACTTAAACCTAAATATGGTGCTAGATGGTCCTAGATGGTGTATAAATATATATTTTTATCCTTCCATGCTGTATATATGTGAAAAGAAATACATGCTTTGCTTCTCCTTTGGTGATTTTGTGGTCACGTTCTTACACGTTCTTGCATCGTCTATTTAAACCTGATGCAGTCATTTTCCCCTTGTAGTGACCCAGTTCGATGACCTTTTAGGTGCACGTATTGTTATTGTCTTCCTGTTTTTTTCCCCTTTTTTAATTTCCTCCTGTCCTGACCCTGTATCTTCATATTTGACCTGGAAGCTCAAATGAAGAGGTACATGACTATTACAGTCAGAAAGCCAGGGTAACCCTTTTGTCGTCTCAGACCAAGCACCCAACTGTGACAGGGTATTGTTTAGGTGCCTAGATAACAAGGATCTTATGCAGCATTTACACTTTACGTTGATCCTTTTGGATTTTGAACAAAACCAAATTGCATTGGGCATGCTAACAAATTTATTATTGGCCATAAAGACCAGCATGGCCCCTGGGTTAAAACCTGCTAACCCTCCTCTGCAACAATAAAAAAAATTAAATTCAATCATGTATACTGAACTGATATACTCATATTTAAATAAACACAGATTAAATAGATCGTTATGAATAATTATATCTCTCTTCTACATTCACCATATGGTGATCAGTCTGCAAACAAACCCTGTGTGGTTACGTTGTGAGAATGTGTGGTTTTAACAACAGTTTTGATTTTAAAAGAAATGTAAAAATTTGACTGTAATTATATGTTGCTCAAATTTGTTTCTGTTCTCACTTTATCAACTAACTGTGAAAAATATATGGAACATGCTAATCTTAATGTAATCTCCATTTCTATCCGCGCAAGTAAGCGAGAGGCTCCAGGTGAGAGGTTACCTACATTTATAATGTCAAGCACGGTGCTTGCTGAGCTGAAGGTAAATGGTAATTTTGTCATTAACATGCCTGACCACTTTGCCCTTGTCATATCTCACGGGGGACATTTATAAGAGCCTACCTGTCAAGATGCAAACACGGAAAGGTCAATGTGCACAGGAAATCTTTAAGATCTAACAACTGTATTGCTGACTGCTTTTATTATACCTACTTAAATAAATGGATCTCAGGGCCAGTGCAAGAATTATATATTAACATGATTTACTATAGGGGTCATTGCTGCTTTGTGTTCTACTGGCATACAGAACAACCTATTTATGCATATGTCTTTCTAAATTTATCCATATTATTACTGTTAGTGCCTAGCAAGAAATTTCCAAATCAGTCTATACATAGATTTATTTATTGGCAAAAGGGTATTGCAACATTCTTAAATAAGGTTCCGTTTATGTTTATGATTAAATTACATGCCAGATATAAATAATGAATAGTCTTCCAGCATTAAATAAATTCAACATCTATGGGAAAAATAGGCAAAGCAATGTACTGGGGCCCCTACCCACCCAGGAAAAAGCCCATGATGTAAAGAAAGTATTAATCAACAGAAACCTTTGAACATTATAAGCCTTGAAAAGCACACAAAGAATGGCATCACAATTTTTCCGATGTGCTGCACCCAAGAATCGCTTTCAAACACATTCAACAGGAGTGTTGAACACCAATTCCTGTGGTATAGAAAGGACTTGTATACTGTGGCACCATATAATAAACAATAAAGAAGAAAACAAATATATAGATGGAAAATAGCCTACAGGCCTATCTAGCATGTCTTTTGTGAGACACTTTGTACTTATTAACCCCTTAAGATAATGCCATGGACCTCTAAAGCTTTCTTGAATTGCTTCACTGAGTTTGCTATATAACTACTCCAACAAATAGCTGAGGAGATGGGAAAGCAAGATAATCCATAGAGGGGTATCTGATGAGCTGCTGTATGCAAAAAATAGTTAATTTAATGGTGACAGTCCACTCAACTATCATCATACCTGGGAACTTCTGGGGTCCAGCTACCCGGAGCCTTCCCTTGCGGGGTATTCCCGCTGATGTCGGTGGGCATTCCCGCTGATGTCGGTGGGCGTTCCCGCTGATGTCGGTGAGCGTTCCCGCTGACATCATGGAAAACACCCCCATTTAAAGGGGAATTAGGCAGGGAGCCAAAGGTGTCCAGGTCAAACCCAGAGAGTTCCTATGATAGCTGAACATATGTGTGCCTTTATTTTGTATTTCAGAAGGATACAAAAATAAACATAGAAGAGCTTTATTATGCCAAGACTTGCTGATTGTATTTTTCATGAACATCCCTTAGATGGCAGTTCTCACATTTTTCAAAACTGACATTTTTATATTTAAAACGCGCTGTTTTAATTCTCTCTTTCTATCATGTGGTCTCTAAACTATTAATACACCTGTGCCATCCGCTCGAGTGACACCCAGTTTAAAATCATGTAGGGCAACTGAGATATAATAAAGCACCATTGAAGTTTCTGACACGATCAGTTTCTCAACTTACAGCTGCAAAGGGCTTAAAATCTCATTGAAGGCTGCTAAGCTGACCTTTAACGGGAGTCTATATAGCTTTGGCAGGAACCTTAACCTTCTCCTCAGTTTTGTGGAGTGATGACGCCTTTACAAGCTCATAACTTCGCTGTATTCTAACTCGAAACTCATTTCCTCCATTTCTTGATGTTTAAGAAATCATGATTAATTAGTCATAAATATAACACCAATTGACATGATTATCGATTATATTTGGCCATTAATAGAACTATAAAATACACAGTGCTATGGAATACCTAGTTGTTGATATAAAGCAATAAATACTCAATTCCTTTTGCAGTAGCAATAAAATCATACTTCCATCAAATAAAATGGCAGTGAACACATATAAAATATTTTTTTGCCTTCAAACATTTTTTGTAATTTCTACAAATGCAGCTAGTGGATACTTCATAGAATGGTTAGCTAGAAATGTGGGACAGTTATGCTTTAATATACACTACCGTTCAAACATTTGGGGTCACTTTCTTCTTTTCATGGAAAACAAGGAACATTATTCCCAAACAGTTTTCTAATGATCCACTAGACCAGGCATGTCCAGAGCGCCAAATTTGATGAAGTGACCATGTACGAGGGCCGACCATTTTGCCTGACATTCTTTCAACCATTAAAATTAATTGCAAATGAACTATTTTATGCAAACTTAATTGAGAACGGCATACTTTTCATTTTGTGACTTGAATGACAAATCTAAACAGGTGTTAAATCACTCTGCCTTTAATATCAAAAAACAGATCTATATTTGGGCAACTTATCTGGGGGGCCTTATCAGTCCGGAACGCGGGCCACAATTGGCCCTCCGGACGGACTTTGGACATGCCTGCACTAGACTTTTAAACTTACATTTGAATTAACAGACACAACTGCCATAGGAACACAGGAGTGATGTTTGCTGATAAAGGGCCTCTGTATGCCTATGAAGATGTTCCATAAAAAATCAACTAACACTGTAAACTTACACATAAATAGAGACACTCTCTCTTTCTCATACTTCTCCTCTCTCTGCTTCCACTAACCCTAGACCTAACCATCACACGCTAACACCACACACACACACACACACACACACATGGGAACATATACAGTGGCGTCGGCGGGGGGGCAAGAGGGGGCCCCCCTACATCATGCTGTGCCCCCTGTGTGCCCCCAATTGAAATGCCGTATTTTATTTTTCTTGCAGCCGCCAGGGAGGAGATAGAGAGAGGCGTTGAGTGGTAAGAATCAGCAACCACCCGGTGCCCTTCTCCTCCGAGAGGCCTCTGCTTTGGGCGCGGTGCTGGCATTTCATGCTGAACGCCGGAATATGATGTCATATCAGAGGCCTCGCGCTCCCACCGCAGGACCTCTGTAAAGTAAGTGAACTACAAAGGGGGGGGAGATAGATAGTGATATAAGAGGGGGGTAGATAATGAGAAGGTTGGTAGATCGAATATTTAAATAAATAAAAAGTGAGAATGAGTATAAGTTAATGTGTGGATGAATTGTCTGAATGAGTGAGAGTATAAATGAATGTGTGGATGAATTGTCTGAATGAGTGAGAGAATCAATGAATTTGTGAGAATGCATTAATGAATATGTGTAAATGATTTGTGAAAGAGTGAAAGAATAAATGATTGTGTGAATGAATTATGCGAATTAGTGAGTGACTGAAAAAGTGTTTGTGGCAGAAGCAGGGTGTTTAAGCCTTGGGGACCAAGATGGCAAAGGCAGGGTGTTTATGGGACAAAGATGGCACAGGTAGCGGGTTTATGGGACAAAATACATTTTGTCATAGATGTCATACGCTGGGCTGTTCGGGGACAAAGTTGACTCATGCTTGGCTGTTTGGTGACAAAGGTGGCATGTCCTATGTGTGTAATATGGGTGCTGGTCGTGTTCTATGTGGGAAGTGTGGATGCCAGGGCTGGCCTTTGGGGGTGTGAAACCGGTGATCTATGCCTCTAATTTAGGGGGTTTTATCTATAACTTTAATGCTGTTTTTATGTGAATTCCAATTGATCTATACCTGCAAAGCTGGGTTTTGTATTATTCTGTTGATCCATATCTGCTATGCTATGTTTCCATACATTATTTATATATACCTGTAAATACATGGTTTGTATGTCTTATTGAGTTGATCAATACCTGCATTGCTGTTTCCATGCGTTGATTATTTGATCCATACCCTCAGTGCTGAGATTACCTGTGATTTCCAGTTGATCTATACCTACAGTGCTGGGTTTGTGTGTTCTGTTGATGTATACCTGCTATGTTATGTTTTCAGACATTATTATTGTATACCTGCCAATACAGGGTTTTTATGTCTTTTTCAGTTGATCTATACATGCACGTGCTGTTTACATGCGTTGTTTGTTTGATCTATGCCTGAACTACAGGGAGTAAGTAAAAGAGAGGTGAGGGGACAAGGGGACTTTGGGGATGATTACTGGGGAGAGGACCGCTCAATGTCACGGTAGAGTCAGAAGGAGGGAGAACT
>VKOC01000006.1:26045290-26145486 GCA_009364415.1 Spea multiplicata
CACACATATATATATATATATATATGCAATCAATTCTTTTTTACATACACTATGTTACTGAATCCTTAACTTCTACAGTGTAATGTGTGCAAGGCACCACCTACTGCTAATTTTCAATATTACAAGTCCCTAACAGTTTTAAAACAGAAGAAACTAGGAGCAAATTAATTAGTATGTTTTTTAATCTGAAAATAAAACAATAGACACGCAAAACAAAATCTCACTTATCATCCTATCTAGAAGTACTGCTTAGCAATTGAGTTGGTTCATTTGCTAATTCATTGTTCAAATGGCTTCCCTTTGGCTAGTACAGTGATTATTAGAGGAGATGTTATTTGAAGTGAATATGGTGCAGTTGTGGTAATGGGAAAAAATACTACCTCAATTTTAACTCTGACCATGTTATGACATTTAAAAGAAAGCGAAAACAATACATGAATATGCAATAATTTTAACAGCACTGCTAAAGTACTGTGTTTGCTCGATTATAAGATGACCCTGATTATAAGAAGCCCCATGATATGCCATTAGACCCGCTATGTGCCACTCTGCCTCCAAAAATGCCTTCTACCCCTATATGCCACTCTGGCATTTAGGGGGTTAAAAGGCATATTATGGGGCAGAGTGGCATATAGGGTGGTATAAGGCATTTCAGGAGGCAGAGGGGCATAAAGGAGGTTAACATGCATATCTGGAGGCAGAGTGACATTAAGGGGGTTAAAAGGCATATCATAGAGCACTCTGCCTACAGAAATGCCTTATGCCCCCATTTAACACTCCCTTCCCACAAATTTACCGGCGCTTCCTACTCCCTGGTGTGTAGTCGGGGCATTCGGGCAGAAGCACCAGCAGCGGAGGTTACCAGACAGGAGGATCCTGGTCCCCTGCAGCGCTGCGGGGGATCTGGATCTTAGTCTCCTAGTCAGACCTCTATTTGAGGTCTCATTATAAGACGGCATTTGCTCTGAAAAAAACCTTGTCTTATAATCGAGCAAATTCGGTATAACAGGTTTATGTATTTTAATCAAAATAGAATTGCAAAGATAACACATGACATCAGCAGAATTATAACAGGCACTTTTTATTACACACGGTTTTCTGTGTTACAATGGGATTAACTCCGGGCAATTAACACTACTACTTATAAGGAGACCTGAGCAGTCTTGCCATGTACCATATGAAATGAATGGTAAATGCGATTGCTCCAAAGTGAAAAGCCAAAATCCATGAGTAGTAATGATGCAGTAAAAGTTGTTCTTTATTGTTATCCAATATATGTAAAAACTACAGTGTATTTCTTACAGAGACAAAGTTTAAAAAAAGTTTGCTTGCATTGCTCTGCATTGAATTTTTAATTTTGTCTCCATAAGAAGTATACATATTGAGAATCACAATAAGGAACAAATTTTACTGCATCTTTACCACTCATGGATTTTTGCTCTTCATTTCAGAATGATTACAAGTCCCTAACAGTTTCGTAGAAGCACTGGAGGTAAACACTTTTGATCTATGGACTAAGCCTGCATATGGTTGTTTGCTTGCCATGGACCATAGTTTGCAATGTAAAACCGCTGTGCTTGGGAAATATATTGCAGCCTGCAAGGTGCTTAACCCTGCTCTGATTAATATCATTGTATTAAAGAAGCACTGCAGTCCCATTGTCTCATATCATTCCTTACCTATTACCTATGCTGAAGCCAGGGAGCATACCGCAGTGCACATGCTTCCTAGAACTCTCATTTTAGTCAATGAGTGTAACAGCAGCTAATTGTATCTATTCAATCCGAGGGTGCTACTGAGCATGTGCAAGAGGTTTACAGTACATACTAATGCTTCTTGCTTCGTTTTCTAACTCCGATAACTGAACAATGTATGCTCCATTTTGTATGTGGTAAAATACATTGTAGGACATGAAAAATGGACTCCAATCATTTTAATTCAATACAATTTGGGCACTTGACGGTTCCTTTTAATGGAAATAATCTGGGTATAACAGCTGGTTAGCATGCATCGCAAGCCTTCCAATCAGTGCTCTGTTCCACCAACTCCTTGCCCCCTTTTCTAAAAGAATATGGGTGAGCTGCGCTCCAGGGTGCAAATAGCACTACAAGTCCAACTGGCTCTGCGCTTTCCAGCTCTCATATGGGGCATGTGTCTATGTAAATGTAATGCCGATTTGTTACAAAGTTATATAATTTCATAAACATGTAAATATATGAATAGTGATACTTATTCTTAATGAAACTAAATCCTAATGTTAGAAATCCTTTAACTCTTTTAATTAAGGTCCCCCAGGAACACAAAGCCACCCCTATTCACATAATAGAATGTTATTATGAATGTCAAGGAGAAAAAAAAACAAAACCACAAGTGTTCTTGACTTCATTTATATTACTCACAGCTAATTGAGCTCATACCTTGCCATAGCACTTGAGCCTAGGGCATATTTTGCCTTTTAAAACACGATTTAAGCAGACAGCGATCAGAATGATATGGGGTATATTTGCTAAATGTAGAGTTCAAAGGAAAATGTGCAGGAATTTGTGTATCATCTCTTTGTCTTCGCTATGCATTATGAAGGTCCAGACCCAGTAAGCTTCTGCTGCAGAAGCTTGTCTGACACTGTATGGCCAAATCAGTAAATGTTCTTGAAAGTCTCTTTACATATTGAGTAACGCATTATACAGGGCCAGCTCTGACTTTCTTGCTGGACAAATGCGCTAGTGAAGGCCCTTCATAATGAATAGTCAAATGAAAGTTGAAACCAGACTTCTCCTGTAAGCACCCCTGACAACTCTCCATTTAATACCCCAATGAGTTGTGATACCACTAAATCAAATGGGCAGCAATACCTGTAGTTATCACACAGGTATAATTGACACCAAAAGAATCAGAAAATTTGGCAGTGGTGACATTTTCTGAATTACGAATGGTTATATTATACTGGTACTAAAACTTACTTACACGACTGGATCAATAGTATAAATACTTCATATAAGTAAGTGTATATTGTACCTAGAGCAATAGTAGGTATTGTTCTCATGTCACTTTTTAATTACTTCTTTTATAGGCACCACACACCACCTACCATTGACTGGCATCCTGCTATCAATTTGCTTTACATTTATGTCCTCCTATTGTCATGGAATTGTTGTAACTTCAGACCCTAATATTTTCAGTAAACCCAAAGAAAAGTTGGCGGTTATGTGTGAAATTGATTCTCATACAAAGTTTGAGTTGTTACCCATATCAGCTAAAATAATGGTGCAAGGACACTGCATTATTTGCTATGGTGAAAATACAACTTTTCAAACTTTCTAACAGAATGGCTGCTTTATCATGCAATACGATTAATTAGTGGCAATAGTCAATGAGAAATGTCATGGGTTTAAAACAATATACACTTTTCATATAAACCAAGCATTTGCTGTTATCGTCGCTGAACACTGACTACGGTTAAAAACTGGAAGTGAACAGATCCTTCTACTCAATTGCAGTAAACCTGTTCAACTGTGCATTATCTAGCAGTTACTGCGGAGGGCTGGACACAATTCCATAGTTTTAATTCATTACTTTATCAACTATTGCTTCTAATTGCTCAACGCTTTGATTGTTTAATCCTCTGACTCAGCTCTGATGTGTCCCACAGGCATGTATCTCAGCCTGTAATTCACACAGTTTAAAAAACATTCACATCTTTAAATCGCCAAGCCATTGGATGTTTCCACTAAACTAGCTCGGAACAGACAATATATACTTATCATTTAATGATTTCCCAGCTTTCCAATTTCCTTTAAAGCTCATTTACCACAGTAAAGTTTATTAGGGGTAAATGACATGGATTGAACCAAGATTAAAATGTGAACCGTTTATTTTACAAACTATGATTTTTAAAGATTGTCTAATATAGTGTACAATATCATCATCCTAAATAGATTAGTAAACTATACAAAAGGAGATTAGTAAACTATACAAAAGGGATAATGTATATGTATGATGAAAGGTGTAGAGTGTAAATATTTGATATATCTACACAATTGGCTGACTTTTCGTGAATCTGTGTCTTCTAAGGGTGTGTTTGTTTTGGAGTGGTTCCTCAATACTTATTACAGGTAATTTTGCTTTCAGACATTGTAGAACCCAATGAAATATCGTAAACTGAATTCTCCATATTCGGCACTTTGCAGTAGAATCATTCTGATTTTTACATTAATAACTGTCACTTGGCTTTACACCAATGGCTCAAGTTTAAGCATTTGTTACCTGCATCTAGCTTTGCCTTTGGCAGTACATCACACTCACGTCATCTTATCAAGTCTCTCTGTTGTCTCCCCAATCTATTTTTATCTTACTTAGAACGTATGTCTGTTCCAATCCAGAGTGGTCTTGCCCTTTCTCTGTAGAAATAGAAATGCATTTATTTCCTTCAGATTCCCCAAAATTAGAGTTATCATTTAATAAGTGAAAGTAAAGTAGACAAATTCTATTTAGAAAAAGTTATACAAAATCAATATAAAAAGTTATTTTTTTAGTTCCTTTCCATTTTGTTACATATTCTTTTAACTACTAATAATTAATAAAAGTTTTACTTTTTTTCTCATAGTCTATGTCCTAATCACCATTATCTGTATTAGTAACTTACAACCTTCTATCACTTAAGACAAGAGTTAACTCATTTTTCTTTTTCAATGACACACCTCAGAGCCAAAATCAGGATCATGTATGCCTTAATGCACCTTGGCTTTACCAGTTAAATAGCTCTGCGCCAAGCTTTTTTTAAATTATTTTATTAAGCTTTCTATTTGTTTAATAACTTATTATGTGGCACGTGGCCACTTTCGTTTAGCAATCAAAAAACAATAGCCAGGTCTCTAACAAACAGTACAGACAATGTACAGTTCAACACATCCGAGAGGTTTCATAAAAGCAGTAAGCTACATTTTAAATGGGGAACAAAGCATAGCAAATAAATGAAAAGCAAATGGTTAAAAAAAAGAACTACAGAATAGAAACTGTGATTTTCTGTATGGATTTGCAAAACAAATAAAATATGTATTGCTGCACATACATTAGTAATGTGATAGTGTTCCTTTAAAGATGCATTCACAAGGAGAGTATGTAGATTAAAACACATTAAATGGCCTTTAATTCATGACTTGTCTAGAGAGCCTCTTCCTTTTATTCATATGCTCCAGAATCTTTTGCCAAGCATGGTAAATGTGTCACTTGAATGCATTCATACTAATAGTTGCTTTGATACGGTATGCTACAAATTTAGCTTTAACTGTGCAAAAAATGTAAAAGTTTCAATTTCATCTCAATATCACGACATTGTGTGACATTTTTAAGAAAAAAAAGCATAGTTCATGAGTAACAGTGAGTTATAGCATCTGAAAGCTGTATTCAAAATATGTACAGTATTTATGTTCTAAATAGGAAAATGACAGTGGACGTCACTCACTAGAATTTACTTGGGTTGGAACCCAAAAGGTTACTTGAGATGTCATGCAAAATATGTGTTATAATGAATGTTTTCTGACAAATGTACTGTTTGGTTCAAAGTTATTTTAATACAATGCAAGGTTATTATTATTATTATTATCTTTTATTTATACGACAATTCTGCATACAGAAAAAATTATTAATTTATTAATTAGCAGATCAAACAGCAGCAGTTGATTTTGGGATGAGATTAGCCCATACCATAACACAAACAACATACATTAATTGGGTAAGAGTTCACATTTCCAGAGCTTTTCCTAAAATACAAAAGACATGGTCTGTAAAGGTTCTCTTCCACTTGGAGAAACTACATATGTACAATCTATTGAATGAAGTAACATTCTGCTTAGAATATATTTCTGATAAAAGTGGAGACATTCAATGGTACTAGCAATAATGTTTCTAATGCTGCGTTCATTTGCACAAGTGCTAAATTCAGCTTATTAGACGGAACAATAACTTAAAGACATTAACAATCCCTTCCATGTGTATTATGCCTTTTTATGATTCTTATTCTAGTGTTTCACCTATATTGCTTCTACATTTATTTCTTACTATGCATGGAAAAATTCCTATACAGAGACATTTATATGGATAGGCCAACAACCACTATTTTGTGCAAGGATATCAGAGGACTACTGCTTAACAGAGGTCACGGTAAATTGTTTTCAATAAAGCTGAGTGAACAAAGTCACGAGTTTCCAGCTGGCAATTTCCTTAACTTTTTTGTCCTTTATGTCCGTATGGACTGAAATTGTACTATTGAAAATGCCATAAGAAGTTACAGCATAAGCTTAACATAAATTGACGGCAAACTAATAATTAAATAATATGGCTAATAAAAAATAAAACTAATGTTTATGAAGGTCATTGGTATAAAGTTCAAGGGAAATATTTGCTAACGCTGCTGTTTTAAAGACCCAAAAGTTTAACAAATCAAACATAATTATGCAAATATATATTGAATAATTTTAGGAAACTTTGCATGTAGAATTGAATGGGGGATGACATTATATTTATGATGTGAGACATGAGAATACAAGGGATGTTTTTGTCTTTAAGCAGGGAAGTTCATACAGGTTGGAAGCAGGGCCGGCCTGACAATGGAGCCGAGTGGGGCAACTGCTCCAGGTGGCACTTTCGAAGCCCTTTTTTTTTTTTTTAAACTCCTCTGGCGCCCCCCCCGCCCCCGCCTCACAAAAAAGAAAGGGAAAAAAACCAAAAACAACTAGTAGAGATTACTTATGTGTACTTATGTGCAAACAAGTACGATAATATATAACTTGAAACACTGGTAACAATAATGTACATTAAATATAGGGGAAAAACTGCTAATCATTGTAACAAAAACATTTTTTTTAAATACTGAAAAAATTGGACCCTAGGCAAGCATTTCCTTGGCCCCCTTCCACGCTCTTTAGCATGCAATCACTCCGCTCCCGCGAACCAAAAAAGATTATTTGCCACACTGACTCTTCCCTCTTTCTGACCCTACCGTGACATTCAGAGGTCCTCTCCCCTGTAATCATCCCCAGAGTCCATTTTTTCCACTCTTTCCTCTAAGCCATACCTTTCTTTTCCTTCCTCCCTGTGAACTATAGATCAAATAAACAACATATACACAACACTTGCATGTATAGGTCACCTGAAGGCATACAAACCATATATTTGCAGGTATACATAAATAATGTATGGAAACATAGATAGCAGTTATTGATCAACAGAATAACACACAAACCCAGCTTTGTATGTATAGATCATTTGAAAATCACATATGAACTCAGTATTGAAGGTATAGATCAAAAGAACAGAACCAGACATACAACGAAACCCTGTATTTGCAGGTAAACATAAATAATAGAAACATAGCATAACAGATACAGATCAACAATATAACACACAAACCCAGCTTTGCAGCTATAGATCAATTGGAAATCACATATAAACTCTGCATTAAAGGTATAGATTAAAAAAAACAAAATCACAGGTTGCACACTCCAAAGGCAAGCCCTGGCATCCACATTGCCCACATAGAACTTGACCAGCACCCAGATTACACACACAAATTATAGCCTAGCCTGAGCCAACTTTGTCCCATAAATACCCTGCTTGTGCCATCTTTGCCTTTCCCCAAATCACTTAAACATCCATGATACACACAAAAACTTTTACAGTCACTCACTCTTTCATTCATACAATCAATCACACAATCATTCATTCTCTCACTCATTCACACAAATCATTTATACATATTCATTAATGCAGTCTGACAAATCATTCAAGCAATTCATCCACACATTAATTTATTAATTCTCTCACTCATTCACACAATTCATCAACACATTAATTAATTCTCTACTCCCTCTTCCCTTCTCACTATCTACCCCCTTCTCACTATCTACCCCTCTCCCACTTCTCTCACTATCTACCCCCTCTCTCCCCCTTTTCACTATATACCCTCTCCCTCTTCTCACTATCTACCCCCTCTCCACTTCTCATTATCTACCCCCTCGCCCCCCTTTGTAGTTCACTTACCTTGCTGAAGTAATGTGGTGGGAGCGCAAGACCTTTTTCTTGCTTCCCTGCCGCAGCTTAACTGCTGAGTACCGGGATTTGACACATAAAGCGCTGGCACTGAGACAGAAGCCTCGCACTTCCACCACTGCAGTCACGGCACCGCTGAGGCGGGTGGTGACAGGGAGCAGAGGAGACAGAGGGGCGCTGAGCGGTTGCTGAAAACTTTTTCATGAGGGGCCGCTCGGTGCCCCTCTCTCACCTCCGCTCCTTGCCGGCTGGGTGCTGTGCACACAGTGCATCCGCTTCAGCACGGCCCTGGCCTTGGTGATAGGACGGCCGTCTTGCACCCCTACAGCTGGTACGCCCCAAAGGGCCATATGGTATTAAAAATTACAGCTTTAGGTGCCAATAATGTATACTATATCCAAATTATGCAAACTATATTAGCTGTTGTATATATCTGGTTTATTCTATACAGTTTTCACACAATATTACGGTAAGTTTATAGTTTATTCAAATGTTATACAGAAGAAATCACTGAACATGTTGCAATACCAAGAATTACTTTATCAAGCTGTGCAACCTTACTGTGCATTATGACAAAGAAATTAACTTGTGCAACGAGTGATTTTTTACTTGAAAGGTAATTGAAAGAAATATGAATAAAGTAACATCAATGAACAGGCCAGCGGCACCAAGGAATAGCTTCAAAGAGGTCACACAAATTAATTTTTAAAAAGAGCTATAAAATTGTATCAATGATATATAGCAAGGGAAAGCAATATTTAAATTAAATTGTTATGGATATAAGTTTCTTCCCGGGCATTTTAACCATTTCAGACATAAAATATGTTTCCACTTCACATATAAAAATTATTATTATTCACAGTCATTTATATGCTCATATATTAAAAGTTTAATGTTTAATGCATATATTAAGGATATGCATCATTAGGGTGGCTGATTAATCCTTAGGAATTTTAAACGTACTGTGGTGCAAAATATTTTTTGCATCTATACACTAATTTTTAAAACTCTTACCTTTTAACAAAGAAGTACCCTACTTCATAAAATTTCTTTGCGATGAACATACTGTACATTCTGTCAAGGGTCCTTAAATGTAAAGAGTTTCTCTTAAATTTAAAGTGATAATGACTTCAGTTATTAAGAAAAACACAGAATATTTGCTCCAAACCTAAAACAACAAAACAATTAAAGATGTAGGTATCCAATGCTGATTATCAGAGCATTCTATATCAGGTGGCTTCTCTTGGTTTCTAACATGATGCAGCCTTTGGAGAGAATTCTTTTTAGTCAAATATAATGTTGGGTTAGTTTTCCCTCAAACTTACCACATCATGGACTGGAGTTTGTAGGTTATAAAAATTAATTATTGGTTTTTATATCCAAATGTTTATATCCAAAGTAGTTAGTTGGAGAATTGTGAAATAAACCAGTCCATTTATTGCTGGTAATAATATCACAGTCTGTTTGCCTGTATCTCTGCAGTAATATGTAACAGCTGAAAAATATTAAAATTAGTTAAAAATTTTGACAGAATAATGAGTTGGCAGATTTAGATTGAATGTACATTTTACAGCAATATATAATGTGAAATGGGAATTAAAACTAAGCAATATAAGTTGCAGGCTTGTTTCTGTAGAATGTTGCAGATTCAATTAATTTGTTATTATCCTCTCTCCTATCCTGTTCTCCTTCTATATATTTTTTTGTGGTTTCAGTTCTCTAGCTTTATGAAAAGGCGATGTTGGCAAGTTTAGGTTTCTATGGCAAGAAGGGTTGAGCTGAAACCTGTATGACACATAATTTAATGGGTAAAAAGACTTACAGATTTAACTATACATTATACAGGGCCAGTTAAGCCCTTCTTGCAGCAGAAGCTCACTTAGGTTGGCTCATCATAATGTATAGTAAAGTCAAAGAGCTGGAACGCAGTTCTCCTGTCAACTCTCCCTTAGTTAATAGACCCCATTTTGTACTGGATCTGAATATACCGGTATGACTCTACAATATAAACAAAACAACTCACTGGGACATTGCAGCAGCAATGCATATAGCGAGACATTATTTACTTATGCATTGCATGGTACTGTTGGCTCTATTTGCCAAGAGAGTAATGGTGCATATGAGTATTGGGTTTCTTTGATTAATTCATTATTTTCAGTGTTTTATAAGGGAAGATTGAAAGTGGTAAACATTGATGAATAATTGTTGGGTTTTGTTTAATAGAGTCGCTTGTACGGACTTTTAAAGTCCTGGCTCCAAAACTCAGCCTGAGTAGGCTTTAGTCTCCCCACTCCAGGAGATAAAGGTCCGAACCAGTGACTCTATTGGACCTTTAACTACTGATGGCTAAACTCTGCCTGGGGAGGTTCCATGGAGTTAAAGGTCCATGCGAGCGACACTATTGGTCGCCGGCAGGGAGCTCCTCTGGCATCAACCAATGAAGGAGCTCCCTGCCAGCAACCAATAGAGTCGCTCCTACAGACCTTTTAACGCCTGACATGGAACTCTGCCTAGGGAGTCCTGCTCCAAGAGTTAAAGGTCCGTACAAGTAAACTTTAACTCATGATGGCAAAACTCTGCCTCGGGAGACCATTGTTCTCCCTGCTCCAGGAGTTAAAGGTCCATATGAGTGACTCTATTGGTCGCCTGCAGAAGCCTCCTTAGCATCAACCAATAAAGGGCAGCTGCTCTTCATTGGTTGATGCCAGATGAGCTTCCTGTTGGCCCAATAGAGTCGCTCGTACAGGCCTTTAACTACTGATGCCGAAACTTGGCCTGGGGAGACCATTGTTCTCCCTGCTCCAAGAGTTAAAGGTCTGTACGTGCGACTCTATTGGCCGCCTGCAGGGGCTTCCTTTGGCATCAACCAATAAAGGGCAACTGCCTTTCGTGTTGTGCATCTTCATCTTCGTATACGTTTTGCTGCCGCCATGTTTGTTTCTCAGTGTTCGTTTTCATGTTTGCCCGAATACGAATGCACAAGTCTACTAATTATACATATGTGAATTCTATTTATTGCCATTTACTTTTTCTGTTCTTGCTGCTGTGGTTTGCTATATAAACTATTTTCTGAGCAGGTCTTGGATCTTGCTATATATCCAACAGACCTGTGATTGAAATTAAGAATAAATATAACTAGAAAGTAACTTGCAGTCACCGCAAGACTAAATTCTATAATATCTTTTATAAACAGGATTATAAAATAATTCAAGCAGAGTCCTTATCATGTTTTGTTTCTGTAAGTCCCATTTGTCATGTACAACTTGTTATGTCCTGTTTTTCCATTGTACATAGCTGGAGAATGTGTCAGTGCTATATAACTCCAAAAATAACAATAATGGTGCTGTCTGTCTGGAATTAGCCCAGTCCAATTAGTCCATTAGTGTCATAGACACTAATGCAGAGCAACTAATATTTTAAATAATTAATGGAAACATGTGATAACTATAGGGGAAGAAAAATACCTTTCAAGGTTGGTTATTCAGGGGAGGCAACACTTTCCAGTTAGAACACATAGAAATTGTATGTTGTGAGGCATATTTGGTTAGCTCTATACCTTTCCATCTTATGTTGGTAGATGACCTGAAGTTTAATTAGATTGCAAGATAGATAATATTTTTGTCACCCAAACTTAGCAATTGACAAAAAGGTGGCAACCTTGATAAGAGCAATGATGAATGTCTGTTCAGACTTAAGTCTAGGCCAATTCATATGAAGTAACACTACCTTTGGAGAGTTGCCGATCTCCTTGTCTGTAATGTTTTTAATTATCATAATAATTTCATGACATAATGGTCTAATCTTAATGCAGTATCACCAAATGTGAATATAGGTACCAACCTCTGCCTCATCTCCAGCAAGTGTCAGAACACTTGAGGTTTATCACACCTTTTTTGTACCAAAATATAATGCAGTACTAAACCTTTATTCTCATCTATATTACAATTCTATAGCCATATTCCGTTAGATAAATCAGTGAGTTAAAGGTTTGATTCTAATTGGTGCCATCCTTCTTTTTGAAAGTTCTCAGTTTTCATTGAAGCAGAAATCATACTGGAGTATCTATATGAAATAAAGTGGAATTTATCATCTTCTCTCTAGTGTGTCTCCTGTAGGAATGCAACATCAATTTTCCCCTTGTCCCAAAAAATGAAAAATTATATTTCGTTTAAATGGTGAATTTAAACCATGTATATTCAAAGACATCATTTTAACCATCCCACCACTGTAATCTTTGCTTCTTAATCCGCCCTCCTTGGTAACACACATAAAGAAAAACGACACACAATACTAACATGTTAGGATCAATATGTGCTCAAAAATCGGGGAAGCCCATTTCATCCATAGAAATCTGTGTCCAAAACCCTCTTCAGACACAAACACCTCCTCCCAAAGAGGAACTGTTTTCTCGCCTAAACAGCAGCAAGACTTACCAAAAAGTAGGTGCTTGTAAAATAAAAAGAAGAAGAAAAATAAAAATCCATTCTCTGTAAAATCTTTTATTATTCGACTTAAAGATCGATAATGGAACCTTTTTTCCCCCTTGTTTCTGTTCTAACTTTAGTTTGGTTCTTTGTCTGAACAGATGGTATTTTAATAATGTCCAGTAGGAATATTGCAGAGGATAAACAATTAATTTGTGCCAATTTCATAATTGCTGTGTACAGATACTGTCTCCTACCTGCTGAATTCATATTGGGAGGAACCCAACTGTTTATTCACACCTACTGTCAGCTGCCAATTTCACAGCTGTCGGAGGCCCGTACATCTACAATACATCCACAGTGAAGGTAAGCTGCCATTCGAGTCCTGTGCCTTGGCATACACTTTATGGTGAGTCTGCCAGCTGGCTTTGCCTGATGTCCTGAGAATCGATACAGCATGCTTTCTGGTTTTCTTTCCAGATAGAGGCGAAGACTATTTTAGTATAAAAGTGTCATGGTTGCGTCTTCTAAAAAGTTAGTAGTATGAGTTAACGTGAATCAGTGTACATGTCAGAAGTGTTGCACAGGCTCCTGCAACCCTTGGTGTACAGGGCGGCTCCAGAGGGCTCTTTCTACACAGCTTAATCATTTGATGTGGACATTTCCTGCCAAATAATTTTGTAATTATTTATTACCGATCACATACAAGGTGCTTGTGATCATACCATTGGCTTATTTGTATGCAAAGGTGACACCTACCGTAGAATTTATTAGCTCTCTGATATAACTGCAAATAACTTCATACATATGAAATGACATAGACAGAGACAGGATCAATCCGATCTAGGCTGGGATTGGTAAACTGGGAAATATGCCCAGTGGGCCAGTGGCCAATGGCACTTCACACTTACACTTGAGTGCAAGGAACCGGCTGAATAAACACAGCACCATGCTGGGAGAGTGTAAGATTTGTGTGTTGCCACGAGTATCCAACCGGTGGCTACCCATACATCATATTGCGACCATTGGCCTTTACATGTCAGGGCCACTTTTCTTCATCCCTCTGGTCTTGATTAGATCCACAATAGCATAGATTAAAGCATATATAAGACCCTCAACTTTGCTTGCAGGAGGGCCCAACATTTCTGGTGCACTCATTTCAAATTTCAAATTAAAAAAGTAATACATCAATACATTTCACCAGAATCATTTATTACGTAGAAATATTGCAGCTATTACTGACAAAGAAGCTAATTTGGGAAAAACATGTAATAATGTATCAGCATGCAGCATGCAACATATATGAAAAAGTATATAAGACATTGTGTTACATTTTAGCAGGTAAAATGAAGTGGCAGAAAATACGAGAATGCTTACTCTTTATCAAAACTCCAACAAAGCCAAATCATGCCATAACAAGGATTATGCCTTAATTTATTGTGTTTAAACACGAATTTGCATATACGTACATACATACAAGGTCAACAAGACTGTTCGGGTTTGCTAAGGTCTCCTGTTTACCAAAACTGGTAAAAACTAGTAATTGTCAGGTAATATTTTTTTCTTGTATTGCTGAGAATATGGTCAATGCATGATTTTATCAAGAGAAGACAATTAAGAATGGGGAGTTATTTTTGAAGTCTGTTTATTTCCATAGCAATACACGAGGTGCAGGGATGGATGCAATTCCGTAGAGATATTTGGCAGGAAAGATGCTAAGTAAACTACTTAATTAAATAGCATCTAATTGTTACTGTAACCATCCAATTCTGCCACCCTGTATGGCAACAGATACCACCTGAATCTACTTTGTAATAAGGACATCAAAGTACCCCAAATGAGGTTACAAAATGCTACTGCAACTAAGCATTTATAACATGGATAGATACCCTGTGAAAAAGTGAATGTCATTTCAGATATTCACATAGGTTGGGTGTCCAGCCATATTATAGTTTGTCTTTTACACTTTTTATTTGTATTTTCTTCATTTAGGATTTGATGACCTGGGAAGGAGCCTTTAGACCTATCAAATGGTCTATGTGCTTCTTTCTATTCTTCTTTCCAAGTAACACAGCTTGTGCTCAAACTGTTCAAGATCAGCATCTCTCAAAATAAAGCCAGTTAACTGTTTCAAATTAAAGTATAAAACCCAAAACACATAATATGTATTGCGGTTGTGGTTCGTGTCATTCACCTTTCCATACACACATACAAGGGCCTATGTGTATGGAAGCCACCAGTTTAGCTCATGCACTGGTTTAATACACCTGTTAAATCTTGTGCTACAGCTATCTTACCCAACGCTAATCAGGGCTTGGTAATTTTGTACATTTGTTTAGTTCATGGATGTTTCAAATAAACTGCCACCATTTTTTATTACTAATATCAGACGAAAAATATGTTTTGAAAGGCATTATGTTGTTTATAAGGGAACTGCATGCTATGAAATTAATATATTTAGCTCTGTTATCATAGCCCAATATTTTAAACAATCACCCTGACTCCTTGGAATGGAATGGAATGGATCTGTCTTAATCACCCAACAGATTCACAAAAGTCACCCGCTGTGACTAATGAAAGTCTATGTAGGATTTCATTAGCATTGCCATAAGGAATCAGCTCTATGAGGTATTTGAGGAGGAAAAGTCACCCCAACTGTCACATGACTGACAACAATGGCAGCATTTAGGTCTGTACATTATGGAAATTCATTGGAACAAAAAGAAATAAAACCAGTTTTTTTTCTCAGTGACTGTATACAGCTCTGTAATATAAGCTCATGGATAAAAAAAAATCCATAAAACTTTTATTTTAAATTTCCTTTTTATGTATGCATAATAATTTCTTCTATTTCTTCAGTGATTTTGGGCTAACCACGACTATAGGAAAGCATTGTGTTTCTTTGAGAAGCACCATGCTTTATTCCTAAGGTCCTGTCTTTGTCATGCGCCAGCTCCTAGGTCTGCCTGGACTAAAAAGACCCCTCAAATGATCATTTTTGAAGCTAGTTACATGGAAGGAATTTCTTGCGAGAATGTGAACATGGTGGTATTGTCAGGAGACAAGTGCCAGGAGATGAACAAACTAGCTTTTCATAAATTACAGATAACCAAGCAACAATGAAGGAAAATTGTTTGGGAATATATTTTTCCGGGTGTAAAATTTGCATCCAGCTACATACAATATTTGTATATCAATTATATGGTTAAATAGATATAAATTAGCATAAGCATTGGTCAATCGTGGAGTCAATATGCAATAGTTCATCTCTTGTGCCAAATGAATATGCTGATGGGGTTTTGGAAAGTTAATATCAACAATGCCATATGCCAAAATAATTAACTCTTGTTGTGCATTGCTATTAATATTCTTAAGATATCCTCTATCCCTAAAATGTATATTGCTTTTGTTTTTAACATTAAATTGGGATTTCTGTCTGTGGAATGGTCTATGATTTATTATATGCTTTTTAAAACGACAATGGTAATTCCGTAGTCACGTTAAACAGTAGGGGAATTTTTATTGTATCTATTATGATACATGACTATATATTTCCCCTTCTAAACCAAGATAAGTCCCACACAATGCCAGGATCAGGAATTGTTCTAGAATCAAATGAATTAGTCCAATTAGCCAGACACTGTACCTGCGGGTCCCGGTAATGCAGCGCAGTCCCGCAAGGCTGCCTTCTCGCTGCTCCCTTACAGTGTCTATCTTGCTCTGCCCAGGAACAAAACGGAGTCACCTGATGTGACGTCACTTCCCGTGACTCCGCCTTGTTCCTGGGCGGAGCAAGAGAAGAGATGCTGTGAGGGAGCAACTCGAGGGCAGCCTCGCGGGACTGCGCGGGAAATCTGCAGTTCAGGTAAGGAGGAGGGCTTAATTGGCCATATATGTGGCGGGAGCGGGCGGGAGCGGAACACCCACACTGCAGGAGCGGGCGGGATTGGTCAAAAAATCAGTGGGAGCAGGATTATATATATATATATATATATATATGTTTGTATTTTATATATTATATATAAAAAAATGTATAATGTACACTTACTTTTATAATACTATATGTAATATATAGTATGTCATTAGTGTGTCTTTTTTAAATGTAACTAAACATAAAGAATACATTTCATGCAGTTTTTGACTATTCAGAAAATGTGTTGTTAAATCAAGTCAAATTACCATACTATTCAAACGAATTACAGTGATTCACATAATCATGCCAAAATTCCCATCCTTGTCAGTTGTCACCACAACAGGATTTGACAAGTGATTCATTAAACTTGGATTGTAGTACACTCTATGTGTATTTGCACAGCATGATAAACTGCTCTATGTGATTTACCTGAGTTTAATGGATTTATTTAGGGCAGACGACATAGTAGCAGAATAAAAAAAGGCTATTTGGGTGTGTGTGTGTATATATATATATATATATAATATATATATAGTCAATGGAGCCCAGCTAATGTGATTAGTAAAATATTTTTTAAAAATTTAAAACAACTATGGGGAAAAAAGCTAATCTGAATCTGAAGAAAGTCCTTCTAGTCCTGAAAAAAACAATATATAACTTGTGTGAGTACACTAAATAAGTGAAGAGAAAAATACATCTAAAAACGAGCGCCGCAAAAAATGTTAAAACAGCCTCGGTCCCAAAGGGTACAAAAAGTAAAAAAACTGCCTGGTCTCTAAGGGGTTAATGATATATTTATGTTATAATATACACGCAATCATTACAGACATAAGCAGTTATAGATGATTAACCTCTCTATTACCAGTATTAACATCTCACGTATGTATATGTCATATATTTAAAATTTAAACCCAATTATGTCTATAACAATTGAGCAATATATATTATATTAAATTAGACCTATGATTACATCAAATGTACATATGGAATCAAATCCCAAGTATGCAGTTCATGACAGTCAGCTCCAGAAATCATTATTGTAAATAAGTGAACCGAGCAACACAGTTAACTTCTGTGCTGCCCTAGGCCAGACCTATGACAATGCCCTCAGTCACCCCCTCCTCATCAGAGACTGAACTGCTTTAAAAAAATAAAAAATTATCCTAAAAAACATATCATGACAAAATCCTGTGCTAGCTTTTTCTCCATGCGATTTTTGCTACTTTTAAGTGCCTCAAAACTGTTTCTCTGGGCCATCTTTGCTACCAAACAGCTTGCCAGGGCCATCAAACAGCCGGCCTTTTCCACCTTTGTCACCAAACAGCTAGAGTATCAACAAACAGCCTGCCTGTGCCATCTGAGGTCACAAAAACGTACACATCTATGCTAACATAAAAACACACATACATACATTCTCATTTTAACAAGCGTTAATTCTTTCATACTCTCTCCCTTTCTCTCATGCCCTATTACCTCTATCACAGCTTACTTCTCTGGCAAACACTTTTATCTTGGGGTCACGTTGCGTGACCCCACTGCGTTCCTGCCTCCCAGTGCTAGTCCAAGATTGTTCACAAAGGGCCAGTCCAACCTGGCCCTTTGTGAATAATTTTGTACCGGTGTCGGTGAAGCAGGAGCGAGGCTGCACAGAGAGCATGCAAGCGCCAGAAAAGGTAAGCTGCAGACCCTTGGTGTGCAGGGAGAGAGTGGACAAGTGGTCACAGGGATCACCCCAGACAGCTACAGAGGTTGGCATCATAACAGTTGCGACCAATGTTCCATCTAATTTTTCTTAGTTGGCGTGCGGAGAAAATTTCTCTTGTGCAAAAAAGTTTCACAGAGCAAAAAGTTTGTCCGCACAATATCCCCGCCGCATAAAGTTTCAATAACATTATTATTTTTTTCTTTTTTTGGGAAAAAACTGTTGTGCGCACAATTTTTGTGATTGAGGCATTTCAGCAACACCATTGAAGTTAATCGCTTACTAAACACTTTTAAAACGGGCGCGACCCCTAGTGCCGATCGCTGTGTTGCTGAATGCCTTGTGGTCAAGGCATTACAGCAACACCGTTTGGGGGCAGAAAGCGAACGTAGATCACTTTCTGCACCCGTTTAAAGTCATGACGTCCTGGCACGTCAATTGTCGTTAACCCTTCGTTTTCGGGTGACGTGCCCGGACCGTCAATTGTGATTAAGGGGTTAAATAAAGTGAGCTCTAAAAGAATATATTTTGTTTCTTGATTTCAGGAGTACAAACTAGATTGCATTCATTATGATTTGAATACAAAATAAAATTATTAAGTAAATCAAAATCTCCTAATCAAAATTATCCTACAATAACTAAAATGTAATTTATTTTACCATAGTGCCAAGTTTGCACTGTAGGGATTATTATTCCAAATAAAATTTAGTTTCCAGTTTTTCATATAAAAATTAGAATTACTTGGTACTCATGGTAGCACACCTTAATTGTAAATTAATTAAGTTGTAAAATAAACACAGTAGAACTTCTGATAGCAATGGATTAATTGATCTATCTGCACTTAATGTGGAAAAACAGGGGCATAACAAGAACCCACAGGGCCCTGGTGTGAACCCCCCAACTTGCCCCCAAACAACTTGTCTGTGCCTTCTTTGCCCCCCACCCACCATATGTAAACACACTTAAACAAATTACACACACTTACTCATACTAACACACACTCCATCTTACCCCACTTACACATCCATGCTCACACACACATACAATTCCACATCCATGCTCACGCACAAGTACACATCAATGCCCACACACACATGAACACATCCATGCTTACACACACAAGTGCACATGCAAGCTCACACAAGCACATAAGTACATATCCATGTTCACACACACAAGTACACATACATGCTCACACATACACAATTACATATCAATAGCCACATACACACAAATACACATCCATGCTCACACACACATACAATCCCACATCCATGCTCACACACAAGTACACATCCACATCCATGCCACCCCCACACACACACGGACAAGTACACATCCATGCCCACACACACAAGTACACATCCATGCTCAGACATACAAGTACACATCCATGCTCACACACACACAAGTATACATCCATGCTCACACACACAAGTACATATCTATGTTCACACACACAAGTACACATCCATGCTGACACATACACAATTACATATAAATGGGCACACAAACAAATACACATCCATGCGCACATACATACATAAATACAAACACATTTACATACATTCCTCCCGCCCCCGCTTACCTCTCACTGCCCCTGCAGCTTGCTCTCCGGTAGCTCACACACTGCATGAGCACCCTCGGTTTCACCATGGGGTCATGTGACCCCGATCCGTTCCTTTCTCCCCATGCGGGTTCAAAGAAGAAAGAGCCCTTTATAGAAAAGTTTATATTTTTATATTGTCATAATATTACAATTAGAGAAGCTAACAAGTGTATTCAGTTAAATTGTGTCCATGTATTTACTATGAAATGTTTTATGCCACGTTGATGAGAACATATCCATGCAAAGAAAAACTATCCTTTTATTAAATTGCTAGTGTCCCTATGACATGTGGCATTCAAATACGTTAACCGCAACAATTATTAAATATTTACAAAAAACGTGTAAAGGTGAATAATAAGAAATGTTTGATATGAAAAAAATAAACATGTATGGAATTAATTAAAGAGTATAAATATGTAAAGGGAACAAAACTTCAGACAAATTCCAAAATTATTTCTACTGTAATTTCTCATATAAATGTGCCGTAAAGGTTATTCAGAACAATTTTGCATATAATGATGGTGACATTGCTTAATACATTGTAAGACGTTTAAGATAATTGGACAGGAGTGTGAACTTGATTACACCAGTTAAAATTTTCACAAGAGTCAAAGTGATAACAGGCTGTTTTGTCATCAAATGGTAAAGAAATGTGACAATCTGGGAACAGGTTTTAGAACCCCATCTGCTGTACCGGAGAGAAATCAGGATTTTACAGTTCTATAAATATTTTAGTATATGCCATCATTTATAGTCTGTGGCAGCTATCATAAAATCTCTCTGACTTTTGTTACTACTGCATGTAAGGCCAGAAAATTGCATCTTGTGGTAAACCATAAAAAACTAAGTAAAAGACACATTCCTTTCAGTATAGTCTAAAAATATATGGCCTCCCAGTTGCTTTATAACAGAGAGATACCATCCAAGATGCTGACATTATTCTTTCAATTGGTTTATCTAGGTATTTCCCCTCAGCCTTTTGTAATGTGCAGAGGCATTGTTTGAGTGCTGTCAAGCCAATAAGACATTGCAAGAATATTAAATGATATTAAATGTACATTGATACTACACTACACCACAAAGACGGTAAAACATATCCTGAAACCAAGCATTTTAGAAAATTAAAATATGAAATTTATAAGCCAATATTTTAAACTTCCATTTATATTTAACAAAATATATACCGTATATATATATATATATATATATATATATATATATATATATATATATATATATATATATTTATATGCCAAATAATACACTAGATCAGTAATCGCTAGCTTTGTACTTTTAAGTAGGTTTCATTTTAAGTAAGTGCAGACATTGTGTGGCCAACCATGTGTGAAAATGACTGGAGTGACAAGGTGCTACTGAAGCCGTTTAGGTATGACTTACAATGTACCCCTATCAGGAAGGGTCACTTTCTCATCTTGCTCCTGTGTATTTGGTTAATCTAGGCTCTTTGCCTAAGAACCTCTACAGCATGTGCGGACATTTGTAACACTGGGCACCAGAAATTACATCATAGAAATTAATGTTATTGAACCAGTTACAGCATTCTATCAATCACCAATGGTGACCTACTCTTAGGTAGGACAGCTGCTGTTCACCAAACACGGAACCAAGTAAATGGTAGAAACATACTTTTAATGTGAAGACCATTGAAAACTCCCTTAACTATTGATGCACATATCTGATAACAAGCATCAACCGTCTGCTCTGCAATGGGATGATCTGATTTGTGACCTTGATCACCAATTTCTAGTTTCTTACCAAATTCTGATAGTCATTGAAAGAAAAATATATTTAGTGCTTAATTGTATTTAAATAGCCATGCCTTCCTTTAGCACAAGACATTTCAGTCAAATCATTTCAGTAGTCACTATGGTGCAATGTAAAAAGAAAAATTAAAAAGATTTATTTTTTATTATTTTCATTCTTCCATCTTTAGACAACAATGGACTTCCACAGGCCTTGCCACAGACACTGATGTGTCGACTCATGATGGATATAGGCATTCTGAAATAATGTTTTATACAATTATATTGATTTGTGAGTTTTTTCTATTATTCATGCATGAGAAAATGCGTGAGGCTATAAGACATGCACTTGATGGGAAAAAAAATATTCAGGTTTAACTATTTTAATGCCAACAGGTATAGAACAATATTGCAAAGCTCTGTGTCTCACACTCCTTGCACAGAGTTAAAAAAATGTTTATTCCAAACTACCAACCCCTGTTGCTTTTTGTGGAAAGCAAACTACAGCAAAGTCCAATTACCGTCCCTTTAGGAACACTTCTGTCAGTAAGTTATTGTGCAATCAGCACTGTTGGCACATTCTGTTTTCAACTGCTCTTTTTTTTCCATTGGCTCTTTGTTCAAACATGCACAATAGCGCAGTCACACACTGACCTGCCATCTGTACAAGTATTACATGGAGCAGCTCAATCAATAGCTTTACAATGTCATAGACAATAGTTTAAGCTATGGCAACCAGATCGTATGCTGTTTGTGTACAAAAAAATAAACATAAACATAAATGCTATGTGTGTGTGTGTGTGTGTATTGTGAGGATGTTTAGGATGCGTTGATCATTTTTTTAAACATTGACCCAAGTAGATATGTAATTTTGAAGAAAAATATGAAATAAAAATACTTTTGAATAGGTATTTGGTATTTAGATATAGCAGGAGCTAGACTATACAAAATCAGGGCTGGTTCACATACTTGCTTTAACGGCTATAATATACACCCAGACTCAATTCAAAATTCTCTATAACTCCCTTAAATACCCTATCAATCAACACATACCACACACCCCATACATACAATGCAGGCTTTCCTCCCAATCTACCTAATGGAATCTCCCATATTACTGGTCTCTCCGACTCAGGACTAATCAGTGTGTATACTGTCAGTGGTCATACTTTGACCATTACCTTTACATACCCATTTGATTGTTCTTTGTTATTTTAAAAAAGTAAAATCTAATTATATTAAGGTGTTGTGGGCTCTTTTTACCTCTTTATTGTCAGTGCACATTTATTGATATTGATATACAAGTTGGGGGTATTAATATGGTAGATTCATGCTTCTCTATATTTGGGAGGTTGTCCATTGAATAATTCAAATCTGTCCTGTGAGGAGCATCACTAGTTATAATGTTAAGTAAATGTTAAATGGAAACCACAGTTTTAATATCTAAAAATGTTCTTCCTTACTACATATCATTTATCGCTAGACTATACTTGGACATTATTACATACCCCTTGCATTTGCAACTTATACTTGTGGTGCTGTCAAGCTGTTTAAGAGATACATACACAATGTGATCCATGATGTCATGCTGTGTATTCCTTAGCTAGAGAACATCAATGGACGCCTTCTGGGTTACGCAAATTAGGTATTCAGGAGATCAAAGGGTAACCATTTTTACAAACAGTTAAATTTGATGGATTTTGAAAAGCTCTGTATGTTGCAAAAAAGTACATATACCGAATAAAACCTATTTTGCTAAATAAATACTAAGCAAAAAATATACATTACATACATTACATTTATTTATAAAGCGCCGACAGATTCCGCAGCGCTGTTACAGTCAGTAGAACAATTTATAAACACATACAATAACACATACAATAACACACACAATAACAAACTGGTGCAAAGAAGAAGAGGGCCCTGCTCTTGCGAGCTTATTTGCTGGGCTGCGCTGAAACACACTCTGAACTAGAAAAACATTTTTCTCTTATTCTTCTCCTAGAATAGGATTTCTGTGAATCTGAGATAGTAGCATGCCAGAAAGAATATAAGAAAATGATTTGAAGAAAAATTCATAGCCGACACTTCCATACAGTATAAAGACAAATCTATAGAGCCCCATCGAGGACGGAAGGGAAAGAAGTATGTAAGCATGACACAATTCATCACATTGTCACCACTATAATGTTTTTATGATACATGTATTTTCCATCAAAAATCAATTGTGCATATGTAGCGCAGTTTAGTCGGCATCTTGATCTCTGTTTTTGATTAGCATCCCCCCTAGATCCTTTTGATTAGCATCCTCCAGCAATATGAGTGCATGTTTGGCATTATGTGTATTTAAACCCACACAGTGGGATTTTTTTTAAACGGGTGGGAAATTTGTGAACAAGCGTTTTAGAAGATATTGGAAGGCCTAAACAAGAAGTGGTATTTAAGAATTGCTGGGTCCAGAGAAGAACATTATACAATCAGGTTATGTTTTATAGAATGCTGTGTCCTGAATTAAACAGTTGTAATGTTTATGATAGTAAACATAATACGATTCAATATGACTGTGTTCACAGCAGCACATGTCCTTGGTTTTATAGCCATTAATATTTTGCTATTACTCATTTATTATGACCTCTAGTACTCCTTTTTTTTTATTAGGACAAGACAAAGGAAAGGAAGATTATTGATGTGTTTAGCACAAAATCTCCAGGAAATCTCCTCTCTGGCTCCATAGAACACTCTTAGTAATGTGTCTTAATCTCTCCCCCCTTCTTCTTCATTATGTTACGTAGTCCACTTTAAAAAAAAAAAAAAACACTCAATGGCTCTTCTTTTCATGTGCTGTATATTGTTAGTTCATGGATTACAAGAAGCAACACAAAGCAGCCATAAAATGGGTCAATCTTAATAAGAAATGGTTTCTTATGATGTGGCATAGCCTAATCTGGCACCCCCCTGAGTTCTGGCATGTAATACTTAGCATCTTTTAAAAGACAAGAGCATGAAAAATCAACACAGAACAGCCGGGTGTCTCCGCACAGAATGGACCATGTGCCTGGCTATTTAGTGATTGAAAAAGAGGGTATGTGACCAAATGGCAATGAACATAAGGAGTACTTCAGAAAAGAATAGGACCTTGGGAAATTTATAGACTCCCCTGAAAGAAAGTGATTACAGATCATTATCCAGTTGAGGCAGATTGATGGGTTTGGGTCAAAGTAATACAACAAAATCTGATGAAGGCACAAAGACTATTTGTACCAGACTGGATGAGGGGGGGGGGGATCAGCCACATATTAGATAAAGGATTTAATTGTTATTTAGGTTGTCTGGTTGGTATCAGATAAATGATTGGCCTTTTCTTATGTCAATGTTCTGATTATTAGCATTTTAGATAAAGATGTAGATGGTCCATATAAAGGTACCAAACATTAAAAGAAACCATTTTGAAATAACATTTGTAATTGTGTGTGAGCTGTTGTGTATTATTAAAAAGAACCTCAGTGCACCTTCAGAATTCTGTTTTGGGAAGACTTTTCATTAACCGCATTACTTCAGAAATGTTTCATATGGTAACTACTTAATACATAGATTAGTTTAACCCTGTATGCATTAGAGTCCAGCCAAAGAAGATATGTCAAACCAGACGTTTGTAAGCTACATGCAGTGGGGTTAACCATGTTCTTTATGGCAACCAATAGGTGAGGACAGGAAGAGCACGGAAATGGGTAGAAAACTGGCAAGGCAATGCCGTTCCAGAGCTTAAAGGTCAGCCAAGACTTGTACTGTTCAGAGAGTTGCAAAATAGTCCAGTGAAACTGGTGTACAATAGTATCCAAAGCCCTGTTGGAAACTAATGACTATGGATCAATTTGCAAAAACAATCTCTCACTTTACCAGTTGTAACCAAACTTAAATAAAATGGCTATAAAATAAAATCAAATGTTAAAAGTAATCACAATAAATCATGGTGTGTAATATTCAGACTCCTATTGAAATTATATCTATGAATAAGACACAAAAAGTCACCTTTAACTTAAACTTTAACTAGCAATAACAATAGATGTGAGAAAATAAAATATTGATTGATAAGCATTTATACCAGTTTTCAACAAAGATGTAATATATACAATATAATGTACTTTTGGAATTAATAGAATAATTGACTTAAATATATATATTTTGATTATAGATAATATATGTCTAGAAGCCTATGACGTAACCAGTATTCACATATTCAGGGTATTTTTCTCTAGAAGGCTTTGATAAAGTACCCCCTTTAAACTTAATCAATCTTTAATCCAGACATTGATTGAGAGGATTGGTCATGCATCTTTGACTGAGGCTGCTTGATGAAGGTGTAGCAATATAAAAGACAATACACGCAAGGACTGAAGAAAGTTTTAGGCCATATCATTTATTTTTTTTTACTAGCCCTAGGCAATCTAAAAATCTACTAAATTTGACCCCGGCTAATTACATAGTATTTCCTGTAACAGTGAGAAGCAACATCCACACTTATGTTTCTGTTGTAACTGATGACTAGGCAGACCTTTGTGTTACTGCTAACTAGTCACTTAATGATTCATTTATCATTATGTCAAAATGTCACGTTTCCATTTCTGGGATAACGTCTGCATTTAATGTAAAAGGACAAGAACACTATATATATATATATATATATATATATATATAAATTATAATAAAAAATGTGTTTCCTACTGTTAGCTCTGTTAGTATGGGAACTTTGCTGATGTGTAACTACAATCACAATGAAATGTTTGCTTTTTTAACATGCTTAAGCTTGGTATGAATTTCAAGTTAGAGTTGAAAAGTATGTGCTGTCTGTCTATATATATGTCCCTTATACCAAAATGTATTGTTAAATGATAGGCAATATGGCTGCTGCTTATGTATGGTAAATGTGTTATTGATATTCGGAAACTAGAACCGCACTCATATTAAAGATTGGAGACGGGTTTAAAAAGGGTATATAGATCTATATTGTAACCCCTTTTTCGTTCTAGGGATCAAGTGCATTCAAGCATTCCCATTGCATGTCTGGGTTCAGGAATAGGTGATTGGGGCATTATGGTAAGCTGGAGGACTTTAGACTAGTTGGTGAAGTGACATATCACCCTGCATCACCGGTAAGTAAACTTTCTTGCAGATCTGGCAAAGTTCAAATGTGGCTGAATACATTTTTCTTGCTAGGGCCTCTCTTAGTGCTTGGTTTCAGATGGTGGTCTGCAGAGGGCTTGGGCTGTTTCAGGAAAGCTACAAGAGGAGTAAGGGCTAATGCATTTCCCCTCACATGATAATATCATGATAACATTTAAAGAAATCAGAACAACATTTTTAGAAACTATGGGTTACATTTAACATTTACTGTATCACTATGGCTGCAGAAATCTGAAAGGCAACAGAGGGATTGGAGCACATGGAGGGTTGACACAAGATGTCAAGCGCCAGAACTGGAAACACAAGTCTGGGTTAGAGAAATTGGAACATAGAGAGGAGTAGGGAAATGAGGTATGGGACAAAAGAGGACAAGGAGAAATAATGGGTTTTTTTAATAAACTTATATAATTTTAATTACTGGTAGGGATCTCAATTACCTGCATGATTATTCCCACCCTTTACCTTATCTAACCCCAATTGAGGTTTGCAGTAGATGCATTTAAACCAATGAGCTCAAGGGGGTTATTATGGTGCAAAATGTTAAAAGTTGTTTTATCACACCAACCAATGCAGGATTCCTGCTGACTGGACTATTCGTTGGTTTGCTATGGTGATAAAAATCTACTTTAAAGACATAACCCCCATTGTCTCATTATAGTTGGTTACAGAAAGACATTTCCTTAGACTGTACAGTTACTTTGAACACGTCTCAAAATATCAAATGACTCAAAAGTACGGGGAAAAGAAATGACCATGCTATAAAATGTCTATGCAGTATCTGACAGTATTAGAATACTTATCAAGACGGTTATTTAATGGACATGTAATGAAATCCAATTTGCAACTGGTGTAGAGAAAAGAATTTCAAGTAAAATCTCACATCTGTACTTACATATGTTTAAAACATGAAAACTAAGAATATGCATCTCCTTATTATATCATTTTCCCAAAATACTAATTTTATTATTCATTATTTAAATTTTTTTTGCATGTGATTGAAACATGATGAAAAGGAAAGCACTTTAAATAACTTCAGCCAGATTACAAAACTAGAAAATGCAGTGTAAATAGGAAAATAAACTCCATCCATTCAAACTATTAGATGGAAAAAAAGGTTATTTATTTGGTTTGTGCCTTTGAAAGTCATTTCATTAGATTGTATCAGTTAAACTAAAACACATGACCTTTTCTCTTATGACATGAAAGAAACCACTTAGTGGGACTTTGCTATTTTCTGCACTCACGTGAGCGTACCGAAAATATTCTTAATGGGCTTTTCTTTGCCAGATAACTGACAAGTGCATCACATGCATCTTTACCATAGAAGTCTAGTCAATATTTACGCATTTCTTTTGGTAGGGGCACGGACTGTAACTTTTTCCTACTTTTTCCACTCCTCTTCAGTATTTTAAAAGAGGAATGCTGAACATCAGGCTTGTTGGAGATAAAACTATTTTTATAAAATAAAATTTAAAAATACTACTGAATGACTAAATCGTTCCTAGAAATAATTTTTTAAGCATATAAAGTTTTATCTTATACGTAAAAGGAGGCACTAGAAATTGAAAAGGGCTTCTAAAAAAGTTTTTATGTGTTTAAAACTTAAGAGGGATGAACATGGCAGGTATGCTCAGATTTGTTTGCTTGACACAGTAGAGAGTGTACATTTTTAAGTATATTTTATGAGTGGGACATATTTAAGATGAAGATATCACCCTTAAAACATTATAAATAGTTGATTTGTTTATTTTGCTATATGTTGCTACACTATAAATGCACAAACTATTGTTGACAATAGTTAGTCTTGTGACTCTACTGTAACATTAGAGCAGGCCGTGCTGTCGTGATCTTACAATCTAGTAGGAGTCTGAGGGAAAATCCTGCAAATATGAAGACACTATTATGTTAATACATTTATGATATTTTTTACATCCCTTCCAGTGTGTTAAAAATATTGCCGTCTGGGCTGTCTGTGTAGTCACAAGACCTTTTTCCCATGACACATTGAATCCCTTAAAGCATCAATTCATGGTGCCATTTAACCATTAAGATTAAGATTAGTGAACAATGCTGACCTGTTTGTCTAGATATGGTAATTTAAACATTGTTTGTCACTTACATTCAATATCAATGCATATTTATGGTACAGGGAGAAAACACGTCTTGTTTCTGACAAAGATTTTCCATAAATGGAAACAGAAAACCTGCTTATGATGGATAATCAATGAAATGCATTCACTGCACATTGTCCAGCCCTAAGGTTTTACGCATTTTACAGCTCCCAAGGTGAACTACATTTTCAGTGCCATTCTTTGCTACATCAGAAATAACCTCATGACTCGTGATGTCCCCTAGCATCCCAGCTCCCAAGACAGCCGCATCATTTGCCTATATCGTAAAGGGGCACCAGCTTTATTACTTTTCACCAGTGTTACCTTTTGGAACTCTCATAACCTGAATAACTCTTTACCACTCCAGACCAGTGTGGAGTTGTGTGCTGCATGGTGCACCAGGTCTAGGTCTTCACAGACTTGGACCAGCTCTACCTTCAAGAGAAATTTGAACATGTGGTTCTCTTCTGTGTTGATCACCAAATGAATGCAAGAGGTCATCTCAGTCAGAGATTCAGCAACAGTCATACATACCACAAAGGTAGTGGCCACATAGAAGTAATTTTGAGTATGTTTTCATAAACCCAACTCCTTCACTGTTTGTGCAATGAGTTTGGTGGCCCTTCAATGCCAGATGATTTGCTTCTAGTGATTCAATAGTGAATCAGCAAATCATCTGGCATAAAGATATTCTTGAAGGGCCACCAAACTCATTACACAAAGAGTGAATCACTAGAAGCGTGCATTAGTGTTTGATCATGGGGTTTGGTCCCAAATAGGTATTTCCTTCTTCTGCAAGAAAGGTCACCTCTAATGTAACCCATAATCTGGAAATCTGGACAGATTAGATACATGTGTTCTTTTTTAGTGTAAAATATTTTATGTATGTGACAGTTCCATAAAAGCTTAATAATCTGTGTCAATATAAATACACTATATGGACAAAAGTATTGGGAAGCTTGAGCATTACACCAAAAGGGACTTTTAAAAGATTGCATTCTAAATACATAGACATTAATATGAAGTTTGTCCCCCTTTGCAGCTATAACAGCTTCTACTCTTCTAGGAAGGCCTTCCACAGTGTTTCTGTGAGAAGTTTTGCCCATCGATCCAGTAGAGCATTTGTGAGGTCAGGCACTGATGTTGCACAATTTCCCTTCACAGGAAGTAAAGGGCCTACCCTCACCCCTGAAAACAACCCCATACTATTATCTCTCCTCCTTCAAACTTTACAGTTGGCACAATATAGTCAGGTAGGTAACGTTCTCCTGGCATCTGTCAAACCCAGAATCGACCATCAGACTGCCAAACAGAGAAACACGGTTCGTCACGCCACAGAACACATTTCCACTGCTCCGGAGTCCAGTGGTGGTGTGCTTGACTCCATTAGATCTGACACTTGGCATTTTGCTTGGTGATGTGAGGCTTGCATGCAGCTGTTTGGCCATGGAAACTCATTCCATGAAGCTCTGGCTGCACAGTTTTTGTGCTGAAATTATTAATGCCAGTGGAAGTTTGAACTCTTCCGCTATTGAATTAGCAGAGCATTGGTTACTTTTACACCTCATCCACCTCAGCACTTGATGACCCTGCTCTATGACTTTATGTGGTCTTCCAGTTGTGTTGCTCCTTTTCCCAAACGCTTCCACTTTCCAATAATACCACTTACAGTTGACCTGCAATATCTAGCAGAGACTTATTGCAAAGGTGGCATCCTATCACATCACCACACTTAAATTCACTGAGCTCTTCAAAACAACCATTTTTTTCCACAAATGTTTATAAATGTAGACTGCTAGGTGCTTGATTTTATACACCTGTGGCAATGAGTCTGATTGAAACATCTGAATTCAACATTTAAGAGGTGTGTGTGTCGAAATACCTTTCTCCATATAGTGTATGTTTAAAACATAAAACATAAGTGTCACTTATACCTAGAGAAAATTTCTATTTTTCAGACATGGGGTTTCATCTGTGATCTGGTGCATACTAGTACAAATACATTTCAATGTAAAAATGTATAGTCATGTCACATACAAATCCCTTGCATCCTTAAAATGGGGCATTGAAAGTCCATGTATTTTGTACTAGTGTAGCTTAAAGCAGCCGTATCATGTAGTTATCAGCAACATATATAACCCTCCATAAATATGCATTTGTTATATATAAAATGCAACACTGTTACTTGCAATATACTATTCCTCCAAATAAGAAAGCTGTATGAAACTGACAGTAACAAATGATTTATAACATAAAGTTTCATATTCAGCAGAATCAGTAAGGGATTCTATTGGGTCATTGAAGCAAAGATGCTAAGTGAACTTTGACTTGTAGGTCACATATCAAATCTAACGATCTAAGAGACAGCCTACTTCCTTTTTATGCTGAATTGCGGTTCCACACATACTAACTGAGCACAGTCACAAAGTTCAAAAAAACTGCGTAGATCATGTTCCAGAGCTTGCACATAGCTGGCGTTATAAGAAATTCACTACAGTATAATCAAAAATAGATGCATAGGCATTTATCTGAACTCAAAATTATGTAGTAGATGTACAGATATGGGCATACTTGGATATTGCTATGCCTCATAAAAATAAGTTGTAACGGTATACTGCCCATTACGCACACACTCATGTATATATATATATATATATATATATATATATATATATGTACCTCCACATATGTATGTATATATGTTGGGGCTTGCAGACAGTAGGGTGTTGATGAGGCTTGAGGATGTGTTTTGTAAGGAATCAGTTTAAAAAGGGGTACGTATGTTCTGTTTTTGCTGTGTATTTGTTGTATGTTCCCTGTTACCGCTGAATACATACCCTGATAGGTAGGCAAGCACAATTGATATGCACAGATACTAACTATCAAAGGTTTTGGGTCACCTAGCAATGTCCATGTTTTTGAACAGCAAATTTTGGGCATTAAAATAACATCAAATGGATCAGAAATAGTGTAGACACACTAAAATGTTGTAAATCGTTTATTGTAACTGAAAACAGCTGATTGTGAACGGACTATCTTCATAGTCGTACAAAGCCCTATATTAGCAACCATCACTGTTTTCCAATGGACGTTGTGTTTTCTAATCCAAGTTTAAAAGGCTAATTGATCATTAGAAAGCCCTTTTGGAATTATGATAACATCTTCCATTTTTGATTCAGGAATGAAATTTGTTGCCCAGTGCCCACATTCACTCTCACTTATTCTCACCAACTCTCTCACGCTCTTGTTCACTTTCCTACATTCTCTGCTGACCACCTTCGCTTCTGACTACCATTTCCAGCTCTGCATCTTCTGTCTTCTCCCTTCTCTTCTTTCTTCTCTTCTATCGTCAATCTGCTATCTACTTTCTTCATCCGCATCTCTGCGGACAAAACGCGTTAGGAACTTCTGCCAAACAGGCAGAGATTGCAGTTGCTTCCTCTCGCCATCCTCAAATCGGGGAAGAGGACGTTACCAAAAGCACCAACTGAGGACAATATGTCGGCGCATGCCGTGATGTGCTCTCCCCGATCCTCCAATCAGGGGAGAGGAAGTCACTGCAATCCTCATATAAAGCTCTCATATTTTGTAATATCTTATTATACATTATTCTTCATCATCATTTTTAAATATTGGTGACAAAACTAGGCATTTTACAGCTTGTGCACTGTGTGAGTTGTTTAAAATGTAAAAACTCTTCCTGACTTGTTTATGACAGTTGCCCATTTACACCCAGGCCCAGTGCTTTTCTGGTGCTGCAACTCTTTCACGTCTTTACTTTGGGGAACCAGTTTTTTTTTAAAATATTCTATAATATTGGGTGAATTCAGTCAGTATGTGCCCATTATCTGCCAGTGCCTGGCCAAGCCTAATGCCCTACAACTACTACTGCTGCTGCTGGGGCAGGTTGCCAAGTAAAAGGAACAGAAAACAAAAATGTGCTTTTCTCAATCATAGTTTTTATTAAACATGAAAAAATAGTTTACATGTGAATTAATATTTACTAGTAAAACTCCTTTCCTAGTCTTATGTTCAGACTTTTTCTTCAAATTTTGGGGGGTTGTCTTATAATCAAGCAAATACGGTATATATGTTCGGGATGGTTTTGGTTAGAGCAGTGGTTCTTAACCTTTTTGATGTCACACTTCCTTCCCTTTGCCAAAAATCGTATAACCCACACCTCCCATGTTTTTACGGCAGGATGAGTTTGCATAAAACAATTTATGTTTGAGTCGGTCCACACCTCCCCAAGACAGGCATACCCCACAGGTTAAGAACCCCGGCTCTAGAAGATTCAAAAATATGTATGTGGGATACTACTGTAATCAAAGAATGTTGACGCACATAAATTAGGTCATAGTTCAGCACTGACACCCACTGTGGGGTTCTTTGTCAATTTTTACATATTAACAAGTGGATGTCTAATTTGTGTGGGTAAATGAAATATGGGAAAAGGGAAATTAAACCAACATATGGTGAAATAGTCTTTAGGATACTAAAAACCCTCTGTACCGAAGAGGTTAATGAACTGGCACATTTTAAAACCAGTGCTGATGATGTTGAGAATAGATACATGTTTGCAAACAATTTAGAAAAACACTCAAGTAAGAACTTTTAGTTTTTGCAAGTTAGAGATGTGTAATAAGTAAAAGTTTATTTGATATAAGAGGCTTCTAATTGTCACAAAGCATTGGCAAACAATCCAACTTCAGTATAACATTCCCTTAGACTCTAGAATACCGTCTTTGACTACCTTTTAAAAAAAGATAAACATAGGAATGAGTACTACACATCATGCTGAAAGGTTGTGAACAAAATAATGCTTGCTTTGTATTGATTACTAATTATAGAATACTCTAGACACATTTCTGAAAATTACTTAAAAGAAGTACCACAGCAAAAGTGTGCTTGATTTCTTGCAATTGCCAGGCGAGAAATCCAAATAAAACAATGCTACAGGCAAGTGCAGAGAGCCAGAATGTTACACCTGATTAAACAGCATTGTTGTTCAGTTTAGTGAAATTCCAAACTACTACGTCTTGTGGGACAATGAGATCTCTAATAGTAAAACATTTGGCTTACCTGATATAGAATAAATTAATGTTAAATTTAAATAGGATCTGAAGTGCGGTTGGGTAACAATAAAGACAAACATAGCCAACTTCAAAACCAAACAATTTTTAACTGACATTTTTTCAATAAACTTTGATTCATTTGAAATATATGGATAACATAACCTTGGACAATTCCACAAAATATGCAATTGGCTTTTTAAAAATATCTAAAACCAAATTGCTGAAACAGCCACTTTACATACATTACTATAATTTTTTAAAAAAACCTGTTCCTTTAATAGCAGCTACACAAAGAAGTTTATTCAGTTTATTGGCAGGATAAGCTGCAGGAGAGTTGTATTTTCTGCTCTATCACTTCACTATTCATTATGAAGAGCCAGCCCTGGTCAGGTTTGTTACTTTGGAAGATGCAGGGGAGGGCTGGCAGCGTAAGGCCTGGGGGGCAAGTCTAGTCAGGTGGCCCATTGCGCCACTGAATCAGCCCACCATCCATGCCCATCTTTCCTGATTTTCTAAAGCATATTAATGTTATGTGATCGAATTGGGAGTACATCAGTACACTAAAAAAGTAATCATACACGGGGCGCCTGAAGCCACAATTTAGTGCCACTAATCCTTTTTAATAAAATATGCAGATTGAAATAGAGTAAATAACACAAAACCTTTACTCTTCCTCTCACTGATTTCTGGGCCTTGAAAGTTGTGTCCTCTGAAGTGACTACAAATTCAGGAGAGTGTTTTATCTCTGTGTAAATACACACCAGGACAGGCTCTGCCACACCAACACCCAAACACACACATCAGGGCAAGCTCTGCCACACCGACACACCAAACACACACACACCAGAACAGGCTCTGCCATTCTGACACCCAAACACACACACCAGTACAGGCTCTGCCATACCGACACCCAAACACAGACACCAGTACAGGCTCTGCCATTCCAACACCCAAACACACACACCAGTACAGGTTCTGCCACACCGACACCCAAACAGACACACCAGTACAGGTTCTACCACTCCGACACACAAACACACATCAGCAGTAGTACAGGTTAATTTACACAAAGCATAAAAAATGCTTTCCACACTGGTTTGTTTTTGTGTGTTTCTCAAGATTATAAGCTTGCGAGCAGGGCTCTCTCCACCTAATGCATAGGTGTGTCTTAGTCTGTCAATTATATGCCAATATATTATAATATCATAATTGGAAATCTCTCTGTGGTCACAGTTCATAATCTTAATTAGGTGTTAATTGATTTTCACTTAAATGTACATATGTTGGTCCATTATCATTACCACGAAAATCTATTGACTGTGCTATTGACACCGACTGCTAGTGATCATAATAAATAGTGATTTGACTTACTGAAAGGTTGCTATTTCTTTGACCATACACACCCACCTGACTTTATTTCTTAAGTATTATGACTAAAACGTCTAAGTGCTGCATATAATAGACTTAAATTTCAATTAAATACCAACTGCATTGACAGCAACAGAAAATGTTGGTATTTAAAATAACAACAAAATTTATGTTATCTCTGGGAATTTGTCAGGCCCCATCCAGGCTATAGAGCTGCATGTCTTTTGTTTCCCTGTCTTGCTGTGGTCCATTTCTGGATTTTCTTATGCTCTGTTCTCAGGGACGGCCCAAGACATAGTGCCGCCTGGGGCGAGGTTTGAAATGTGCCCCCCCGCCAATGCCACTGCTCATTATCTACCCTTCCTCTCCCTACCTTCTCATTATCTACCCTACTTTCCCCCCCTTTTTACTTCACTTACCTTCTACCTGGAGTAGAGACAACAGCCACTGAGCAGGCTTATGCATAGTAAAAATGTTATAGTTGAGGCAGAGACTCAGGTTGAACATGCTTAAATAAAAAAAGGGTGGCTTGTAGATCACAAGTAGAGGTATTAAGCCACTCCTCTTATATCTCAAACCTGTTGTTTGTATGAAGGGCAAAGCAAATAATGCCTCTTAACGCCACTAAGGCCACTCAGGTGCCCGCTGCAATAATGTAGCGGCCAGCCGCCTGTTGAACACAGGCTACACTTCTAAGCTGCATCTCACTAGCAGGAGGCTGCACCTGTAATCTACGAGCAGCAGGCCTTAAAGTATCCCTTTTACCAATTTCCATCCAAGTGTAGTCTTGACTCACATTATTAAATTGTTTAAGAAAAGGGGTTTAATTAGATTACATTTCAAAATGTGTCATGGTTTCAGAGTGTATGTGTCCCTGGTCCTGGAAAGAGCTGAGGAAAAAGCCTGCTTCATCCCATGTAAAAATCCACAAAAAATATTTGAAATCTAAAAAGTCAGAGACTTGGTTGCTTAGAAACATTTGATTCTATGGAGTCTGCAGTCCTAAACATTATGTGAAAAAAATGTGCCTCTTTTATAAAGACTGACATAGTATTATTTTTATTGTTGGTTTCTTTTTTGAATTGCTGTAGACTAGTTGTATTTTTTATGTTTTGCCAATTTGATTATGTGGAAATTATTCCAACCGCTCCATATCACAAATTGTCCAAATCAATCACAACACTATGTTGAAAAGCAGTTGTGATATAAATTGTATTATCTGATACAGGAATGCATTTTTTATTGTGTAATTTTCATGACTACTGGTCTAAAATTTTCTTTTGAAAGATATTTCATTTCAACAGCAAGTATATTATTTTTCTTGACATATGAAGTTTATTTCTTTTATAAACCTTTCCATACTACCTAATTGGTCTCATTTACTCATATGTTTTTGATCTCAGTCAAACAGTAAGAGGGAAGTTAGACGTCAAGCTGTTTATTTCATCACTAATGTTATCTTACAATAAAGAGTTAGCATAACTAGATCTGTCATCCATAGTAATCTGGGGAATGTTATTTCTGGCAAATGTTCCTTTCAAAGTAAAATAGTTTTCATGCTTTATTGCACTAAGCAAAATAATGTACATTTCATTATATACTTCCGAAACAGTCATAGAATCAACTTTAACCTAGCTCATTCTTATTATTGCATGTAAACTGTTCAGAGGAGTGCTGCTAAGGGAAACTTGCTTAGGGAACTATGATTTTCAAGATGATGTTTCCCATAAGCATAGAGCATGTGGTGAGGTTAAGTCTTGCTTGAATGAATATCATTGACAAGTGTATGTGTGTTTAAAGGGAAAATGTAATGGAATTAATAAATTCAAACATATTATTTTTATATGGCAGTGTAAATACAGAATTGCATATGTTAATATTGTGCATGTATGAAAAGTCTGTTTCGGTTTTTTTTATTGTTATGATGAACTTGGAGGTGACCATTGAAGGGTCCTCACTAAACTTCCAACTGAGCTAGCAGATCCATTGTTCTGCATATGCCCGCAAAAAGGCATTCATTCATCCAGTAGAGAATTTTTGCCGTCAGGAACTGATGTTGGACGAGAAGCCCTGACTCACAATCTCTGTATTGATTCATGCCAAAGGTGTTCGATGAGGTTGAGGTCAGGGCCCTGTGTGGGCCAGTCAAGTTCTCCAACACCAAACTCATCCAACCATTTCTTTATGGACCTCAGGGGTGTACCTAGAGTGTTTGGCACCTGGGATCCTCAAGAGACACCAGCACATCTGAGAGTAATGTGCTGAAAGGTTAAGGGGAATGTGCTTATTCAATTCTGGATTGATTGATTTTATTTGTGTTTTGTTTTAGTTACTTAAAACCTAATATTTTAAGGGTGTAACTTTCTCGTAAACCAGACTGCTTTTGATTAACAAGAGGTGTGTGCTGTCCTTAGGACATGTGATTTAGAAATGTTTGGGTATTACTTTAAAGATCTACTATGATGTCCTGTTATGTATAGTGTCATAGATGTTGGTGTCATCTGGTGGCTATTTGCTGTAATCACCAGTGTTTAATACTTGAGTATCTTAGCCCTGCCTCCTAGGAGTTTCATAATGCTGGAGGCTGTAAAGGGCGATATATTTCTTTTTCCTGCCCCTGCAAAGGTTTGTGGGTAAGAGAAGGATTTTTGTTAACCACATGAGCTGGGAAAAGCACCTGGTCTCAATTTTTCCCCATATGGAAGCATTGTTGGTAAGAGATTAGGTTTATCATTTCCTCAGTCACCTTACTGCTTTCAGTAGCTTAAGAGACACTTTATTTATGTTATATTTGCTATATTTCTGTATTAATAGTCAGCTGCCTTTTAGATAGTTTGCATTTTGGCTTACTTACATATGGCCTATCACACTTGGTTACATCTTTATGTACTCTGTATTATTATAGTTTGCATCATTCTGTTTTTTCCCTTATTTTTACCCCATCCGTACTGCTGGTTAATAAAGCTACAGACTTCAACCTAGTCTCATGTATTGACATGTAGGAGGGTGTTTAGCTGCCTTTTGAGCTCCACATAGACCCCGGGGGTCACAATTTTTTTCTTTGGTTTATCCCAATTATAGACAAGCACAATGTGCTCAAGCTAATAACACTTAAACAGTGATAATTGTTCAATTTACATTGATGTTTATGGTCATACTCCTACTGCATCACCTTACTTCTACTGAGCTTCAGCCAGTGTACAGCAATCCTGACATTATCGTGGATGATACCTTGAGTGGGAATTCAGTGCACTTGGATGCTCCCTCTTCACCATTGAGATGATGTTCTTCCTCAACAATTCACCCACAGTTTCAACACTCGACAAAACATTTTTCCAGTAGCATTGTGGAGTGTCAATGTGCTCTTTGGCAAACTTTAGAAGCACAGCAATTTTTTTGAGACTCCGATTAGCTCTTGTTGAAGTGAAAAGCCTAGGGTTTCAGATATTTTTTCCAACCCACACTTTGAATGTTTTAATGATGTGTTAATTGTGGACAAGGACAATACAATAATTTACTTGTTATTAGTTAAACCAGATTGTGTTTGTTTATGATTATAACATATTTTAAGACAAATTTCTCCGTAAATACTGGTAATTCCAAAGAATACACTAAAAATTATTGCAAATATATATATATATATATATATATATATTTTAAAAATGGTTTGTTATTATTTGTTAAATCTTCTTACCTAATTCTTCCCCATAGACATTGAAGGTTTCTTAGCTAAATTAGTTTGTAAAATGCTGCCACCTGTAGGTTTGTTACTAGAACACAGAATAAGCAAAACAAATATATTTGAAAAGTAATTTAATACATACCTTTCGAGCAATAGTATAACTTTAAAGCAATATATCAGGGTTAAAACTAAATGTTATTTATTTATTGTGTTAATTTCATTTATGAATGTAAACATTACTGAAATTATAAATATGAATTGTACGGTTCTTAACCCCTGAAACAATACATTGTTTCATTAGACTTATTAGGGAATTTCCCAGGGCAGGCTACATGGGGGACTCCCTTTTGAGGGAGAGGCTTCACAAAAGGGGAGAGCTAGTCACACAATGGGCATGGATAGATGCGCAATGGGCAGGGCTAGCCCTAACTAGTATTGAATTGTCTGGAAGTGGGTGTGGAATTGGGTGGGAACTGGGTGCGGCTAAATAACAATCCTCTGCAGAGAAGCAGTGATTCATACAGCAACTCAAGATAAAATGCAAAGAGTTAACAGGTATGTGTTAAACAATATTAAACAATATCTTATCTATTAAACCTAAAATAGCTTGGCAATTGTGCTCACAATTGGCATCAAACTGACATTATATAGTCATTCCACACCAGGCATTACCTTATAAGGGGAACGGTTGTATTCTATTTTATTTGACAATTTGAGCCTTATATATTTACTCCACATATTAATCTCTTACAAAAGAGCTTTTTAAAAACGTACACAAGGGACCCCAAGGAAAGGTATTTTTTAAATAAGGACAATTTTCATTTTTAACATGGAGGGTACCTTGAAGGATTCATGTGGTGGTTTATGACAGGGTAGCGGCTCAGGCCCTAGCTGATACTTGTCCTTAACATTTCTGATGGCAGACCTGGTCTTTGGTCATAAATCACAACTTTCCATACTGCCCTTTTACTTATGTTTGCAAGATTTAATTTTGCTACACATAATACAATGGCTATCACAAAATGACCACATAAGAACGATGGCATTTTTTTTTAGGGCAAAGGATGTAAAAAAAAGAGTATAAGTCCATTGTGAAGCCCTTTTGTATTTTTTCTTTAGCACAGTCATTTTCATTGTATAGTGTGGAAAAAACACAGGAATAATTTACAAATGCAGCTTAGCAAACAGAAGATTTCATGTGAATTTTCAGTAATGTAGAATACCACAATCGGGAGTCACAAGGAACTCAATCCTCAAAAAATGTTGGAATTGTCACAGGTATCTCAATTTGCTGAAGAGTTGTCTCATCTATAATATGTGCTGAGCTCCTACTCGGTATATAAATACACTCATTTCTATCTTTTATGGAGGAATTCATTTCAAAAATAAGATAATTTTGTGATAATGTAAAACATTATAAAAAAAATACCTACCTGCCAATTTCTCTTCATTGTTTAATTTGGCAATGATATTTGTGATCCAGTCACATCAATAATGTCATTGTTTGTCGAAGCTTTTATTTTCAGACTTATGAGCATAAGTGAAAGTTTCCCAAGAAACATGTTGAGGTTTATGGGATGAATAAAAGATGCACTATGCTGAAGAAATCATCTGACATTTTTCTCATGATCATGGGTTACTCTGCGAACGCCTACAGCAATAAAACAAGGTATCGTACAGGGTACACCATTATTTCTGTATTACAGTACTTTTTTATATTTAGTGGCAAAATCTTGGATAAACAAACATTTAATGGTTAAAACCACTGTGATGTGGAAATATGTTTGTATTATAACAGTACATGTATTTCTAGGAAAGCACTGGACTCCCATTGCAGTGGATCACAAAATGGTAAAACATGCACACCAAAGTAGCCTGTCTAGTTTTGAAGGAGGACAGGGTTTAGCCGTCCACCTTTTAGTTCCTCAAAGTCTGGCCCAATCATCTTCACGGATGAGGGTGCAAGGTGCCACGTGGCCCTAAGCCACACTTACCAGTCATGTGCCTCAATGATTCAAATCACAGAGTGCCTCAGGCAATCTCCTGAAGGAGGCTGGCAGACCACTCAGACATTTGATATTCTACAACCAAACAAATGCCCTGAGCGATGTATTGGAGAGAAAGTTGGAGATTTTTTGGATATGACTTGCTCCTTGGCTGACCAACTCACCAGATACCCCAGCTTCCTCAGGGGTGGTAACTGATGACAACCATGTTATATATAGCAGCTCAATGTACTCAATATAGCTAGGTGGATGTAGGTCACACTGCCCTTACTATAGGTCTGATTACAATTTTCTAATGCTGTGCTGTAACTACTTGGTATTTTGGATACAATGATACAATTGTATGCTATATAAATTGGTGCTATTTTAGCGTGCAGTCTACCTGAACTTTTCTACTTTAGCGTGCAGTCTACTTGAAATTTATCATAAAAAACAATGAACAATATTGCATTTTTTAATGTTTAATTTACATTTAATGTTATGACATGCAAATGAAATGTATTTACTTTTCAATCCCTCAAATGATATACACACTGTATGTCCTTGAGAAATGCCAAAAGCAAATCTTCTGCGTCCTTTCTGAGCACTTTCCAGCAAATGTGATCAAGGTGTGATTGAAACAGCTCATTGGAAACGCCTCTCATTTTCTTAAAAATGCGTATTTTTGCATCCAACCATGACCATTCAATCGCTTGCGTGTTTACTCCTGTCACTGGATCCACATAATTTTCTTGATGCTTCCCTGTAAAATGGCTGTAACCGATGGCATTTAGATTTCCATATGCAGGCCATTTGTCGGAATGAATCAGTGAACTTGTTTCATATTCACTCTGAATGATTGGAATAAGAGTGTTTCTATATTATTCACAATGGCTCCACACACCTGTTGGCACATATTAAACCAGTCCGTTACAGTACTAGACTTTCCTGTAAGAGTTGTTCTTGTGTTCATGGGTATTTCCATTACAGAAAAGAACACCAGTTCTAAAATTTTGCACAAACTCAGGTTGCAGTGTAATTTGCTGTTAAAATCCATATAATGTTAAAAGGTGTCTTCTCTTTGAACAGAATGCAAAGTTTGGCACTCTCAACGACCACACTGAAGTACATGTCTTTTTGCTTGCATATTACTTCCACATCGATGATAAGGCTCTATGTTTTGTGGTGCATCCAGATGATGTATTCATGTAAAAATGCAACTGCGTTCTCTTCTGTGCAAATTATATTTTTATAGAAATCTTTTAACATCATAGATTGGTTAACAGTACAGTTATACTGAACTTCTTACCGGTACATGTGCTGGTCAGAATATACAACAGTTTAAATTCACAGCAGTTTCATGGTAGACCCCAGGCAGACCACAGATTTCCAGTAGACTGCACATTAAAGTAGCTCCACTAATAATATCGTATAATACGAAGACCTATTCATATTGAAGCTGAGATTTTTTATTTCTTTTTGTTTTTTTTTTTCTTTTTGACATTTTCCCTGGAGTTAATATCAGTCTGATATTATTTTTGGCCAGACTTGTATACCTATAGGGTTATGTAGAATTTGCTTCTATGCTAGGTTGTTCACCTCATAATACTGTGGCATTGTTGGATAATGAACCTGTCTCCCTGTTAAACATTGTATCCTACTGGACTGCAAGTAAGCTTATATGGAAAAGCAGTAAGAACAAGTCTTTAAGAAAAGATCTACATTTTATCTGTATGTAATCATATTAAGATGAATCAAGGTATTCTATTTTTCCATATTTTTCCAAGGTATTCTTCCATGGACACATACTATCCTTGGAGGGTTTGAAGGCTGACCCAGAAAAAATCAGAGCCATACTGGATATGCATCAGCCAGCAAATGTGAAATCCCTGCAGTGCTTCATAGGGTTTGTTACCTACCTAGCAAAATTCCTGCCGCATCTCTCAGAGGTTTGCGAGCCGTTGAGAAGGCTTCTGGACAAGGATGCAGTTTGGCATTGGCTTCCTAAGCATGATAATGCGGTGCAGGAGATCAAACGTTTGGTCACGGATACACCTGTCCTGAAGTACTATGACGTTACAAAACCTGTAACTATTCAAAGTGACGCAAGCAAAAGTGGACTTGGGTGTTGGGTGCAAGCTGACCAGCCTATCGTGTTTGCTTCAAGGGCACTGACCCTTACTGAGCAAAACTACGCACAAATCGAAAAGGAATGTCTGAGTATTGTGTTTGCCTGCCAGCGCTTTCATCACTACCTCTATGGTCGTGACAAGATCACGTCAGAAACTGACCATAAGCCTCTGATATCAATCTTCAAGAAACCACTTTTGTGTGCACCCAAACGCTTACAGAGCATGTTGCTCACATGACAAAACTATTGCCTAAATATTTTCTATAAACCTGGACCTGAAATGTACATTAGTGACACTCTTAGCTGAGCTACAGCAGCGGGTGGTACACCTGAGTGTGCACAACACACAGTTTGGAATGTTCAGCTGCACCTGGATGACCTGTTGCAGATTAATCATTCAGACTATTTAAATGTCACAGACCAACGATTGCATCAGATAAGACAGCACGCAGAAATGGACGAGAGCTTGCAAGCACTTAAGTGTGTTGTTCTTTATGGTTGGCAAGATTCAAAAGCAGAGGTGCCATTAATTGTGAGAGAATACTGGACTTTCCGAGATGAAATCGGCATTCAGGATGGCGTACTGTACAATGGGTCAAGGGTCATCATTCCAAAATCATTAAGATCGGAGATGCTGACACATATACATGCCAGTCACATTGGTGGAGAAGCATGCTATAGGCAGGCACGAGATACCTTATACTGGCCCAACATGCAGAATGAGATTATAGACTTTGTTAGTCGTTCAGCATGCAATGAATATGCACAGGCACAACAGAAAGAACCCATGATGTCGCATGTGCTGCCCACCCGACCTTGGCAAATTGTAAGCATGGATTTATTGAATTATGCAGGGCAAGATCTTCTAGTAATTGTTGATCACTATTCTGACTTTTGGGAGATTGAGCTCCTTCCCGATCTGTCTGCTGAAACTACGATCAAGCGTTGTAAAGCACAGTTTGCACGTCATGGACAGCCGGACAGGGTAATCTCGGATAATGGACCTCAATTTGCATGTGAGCAATTTAGACGGTTCTCTAGAGAGCATCTTACCTTTTCCCCACCTTTTTACCTTTTGAGCATCTTTACCTTTTGAGCATCTTACCTTTTCCCCCACTGCACCCGCAAGCTAACGGCAAAGCGGAATCAGCTGTAAAGATAGTAAAGAATCTTTGCAAGAAGGCCAAGTATGATGGAAATGACCCATGGAAAGCCATTCTACATTGGAGGAACACCCCAACCGAAGGCATGGACAGTAGTCCTCCACAGCACTTGATGTCAAGGAGACTGAAGACTTCATTGCCAGTGGCCAACAAATTACTTGAACCTTGTGTGGTAACAGGTATACTGGAGAAACTGCGACGGAGGAAATAGCTCTCCAAACTGACATATGATGTCTCTGCCAAAGACTTACCTGAATTAAGTGTTGGAGAGCCAATCCGTATGAAGCCACTCCCTGGTGACAGGACTGGTCGGTGGAGACTGGGTACCTGTGTTCAAAGGGTTGCTCCTCGCTCATATCTTGTGGATGTGGAAGGCAGTCTCTACTGTTGCAATCGAATTGACCTGCGAGTGGCTGAACAACTCACCGAACAAACCTATGAACATCCTGCACGGGAACCTACCGAGGCGCTCAATGCCCCTAGTCCTACTGGACCACGTAAGCAAGGCAGAGACAATACTGCTGTCATATCAGAAGGATACGAGGATGACATAATGCAGCCATATGTACCAATATGTTCTACTGTGCCAAACACACCAGCCAGGAACAATGGCAGCCCCTTATCAACGCCTTTTGGAGCTGAACAGCTTCCCCTAGGCAAAATCCCTGTGGCCCTGCGTAGCGGTCGAGTTTCAAGACCACCAGATAGACTCAATCTGTAGTGTATCTACCAGTAACACAGTATGTTATGTTTTAGACTGTCCAGGATCTGTTTTCGGTTAATTGCGTGCAAATTCTGGATTGAATGAAAAAAAGGAGAGATGTTATGGAGTTATTATGCAAATACTGCGACTGTTTGTTTATGGTAATATTGCATTGCCTTGTACTTCCTGTTTCCTGTTCCAACCTCTGACCTAGATGTAGTTATACAGTTCAACATGATTCCTCAAACCAACAGCTTACTGTGTCTTGATTTCTTTACATGAAACAATACCCTCTCCCCCAATTGGAATTGGCTGTCCCCATGGCTCTGCGCTTTTGCCGAAGTGCATAGAGAGGCCAGAATAATTCAGATTTCATGGAGAAGGAGAGGTGCAGAAACGCTTCCCATTGTTAGTGAATTTGTTTTCATTAGTCTAGCCTCCCAGTGAATTTCTACAAAAGGGTGGAGCCTCCAGGCTCACCCTCTCCCTTGTTCCTCCATACCGCACAATATTGCATTAATGTTAAGTATATGGCATGATTTATTAATGTTAAGTAGATGGCATAAAACAAAAAATGCCTTGTGATTTTTCAGACAGCTATAGAGAAAAATGTAAAACATAGTTTAATGGCCCACGTCACAATTCCTATGTTGGACTACAACATTACTTTCAGCAGGGATGACTTCAACTTTAGAACAGTTGTATAATCCTACAAACTCCCTAGACTCACAGGGGAGATAAAGTTAATATCCTTTTAGCTGGGTAGACTTATTGGTTACTTAATCGCTCAGGCAATTAAGTTTGTGGAGAGACCACATACATATACAGAAGTGCAGACTGGCAATGGATTACTCCAAACAATTTAACAAGGATCACCAAACACCCTAGAACAGATATATAATGTAGGCACTGGCAACGTATATGGAGATTTGTAAATTAGATCATTTATGCAAGGGATCAAAAGGTTTGAGAAAGTCAACATAAAAAGAAAAATAACTTTATTGGGCAATGAACCCAATTAGCCAGACTGCCCTATAAACACTATTAAGCAAATAATTAAACATTACCTTTGTAATGTGGATGCTGAGTATAACATAGTGGAAAAGAAGCAATGGATACCTAAATAATGCTTGCATATAAAATGGTCATGTTTCACTTAAGTGGCACAATATTTAAACATAATTGAATAATGGTTAATGAATCTTTGAAAATCTCACATTAGTTTAGTAAATTCAAAGCAGATTTTGTTTTTCCCATGGGCCGTACACATGTGAGTATGATAGAATAATTGTATAATCTAAAACAGCATTATTTTAGGGCACACAAGTTTCATCTTATACTTTGTCTAGCCCAGCGATAGCGAACCTATGGCATACCAAGGCCTCTGTTGTGGCAGGCAGCCAAGTTGTCGACTGTCCGCTCTTTTCTGTGGCAGACTGGACTGCCTACCACAGGAGGAGCAGGGCCCGTTGGGGAGATCATGGATCTGCCTCACACTAGTTTTGAAGGAGGACAGGGTTTAGCCGTCCACCTTTTAGTTCCTCAAAGTCTGGCCCAATCATCTTCACGGATGAGGGTGCAAGGTGCCACGTGGCCCTAAGCCACACTTACCAGTCATGTGCCTCAATGATTCAAATCACAGAGTGCCTCAGGCAATCTCCTGAAGGAGGCTGGCAGACCACTCAGACATTTGATATTCTACAACCAAACAAATGCCCTGAGCGATGTATTGGAGAGAAAGTTGGAGATTTTTTGGATATGACTTGCTCCTTGGCTGACCAACTCACCAGATACCCCAGCTTCCTCAGGGGTGGTAACTGATGACAACCATGTTATATATGCCATCTTTCATTTTCTAAAAAATGTATAATGTAGAATACAGATGAATGGGAAGCTGACTTGGGTATTTTCTAATGCTGTGCTGTAACTACTTGGTATTTTGGATACAATGCTACAATTGTGATGCTATATAAATTGGTGCTATTTTAGCGTGCAGTCTACCTGAACTTTTCTACTTTAGCGTGCAGTCTACTTGAAATTTATCATAAAAAACAATGAACAATATTGCATTTTTTAATGTTTAATTTACATTTAATGTTATGACATGCAAATGAAATGTATTTACTTTTCAATCCCTCAAATGATATACACACTGTATGTCCTTGAGAAATGCCAAAAGCAAATCTTCTGCGTCCTTTCTGAGCACTTTCCAGCAAATGTGATCAAGGTGTGATTGAAACAGCTCATTGGAAACGCCTCTCATTTTCTTAAAAATGCGTATTTTTGCATCCAACCATGACCATTCAATCGCTTGCGTGTTTACTCCTGTCACTGGATCCACATAATTTTCTTGATGCTTCCCTGTAAAATGGCTGTAACCGATGGCATTTAGATTTCCATATGCAGGCCATGACATTATGACCAGCTGCCTAATATTGTGTAGGTCCCCCTATTTTGGTGTCAAAACAGTCCTGACCGTTGAGGCATGGGCTCCACTAGACCTATAAGGTGAAGGTGTCAGGGGTGTCCATCCTAAATGCTCTAAAATGTCTTCACTTTGGCTCATGCAAAGTTTGGCACTCTCAACGACCAACATAGTACATGATCTTTTTGCTTGCATATTACTTCCACATCGATGATAAGGCTCTATGTTTTGTGGTGCATCCAGATGATGTATTCATGTAAAAATGCAACTGCGTTCTCTTCTGTGCAAATTATATTTTTATAGAAATCTTTTAACATCATAGATTGGTTAACAGTACAGTTATACTGAACTTCTTACCGGTACATGTGCTGGTCAGAATATACAACAGTTTAAATTCACAGCAGTTTCATGGTAGACCCCAGGCAGACCACAGATTTCCATAGACTGCACATTAAAGTAGCTCCACTAATAATATCGTATAATACGAAGACCTATTCATATTGAAGCTGAGATTTTTTATTTCTTTTTGTTTTTTTTTTCTTTTTGACATTTTCCCTGGAGTTAATATCAGTCTGATATTATTTTTGGCCAGACTTGTATACCTATAGCTTCTACAACCTCATAATACTGTGGCAGTTGGATAATGCCATCTCCCTGTAAACATTGTGAAGTTGACTAAGAAGTGTTAGGCCACAAAGCAGTAAGAGTCATACAAACCAAGGATCTATTTTTCCAATTCCAAGGTATTCTTCCATGGACACTACTATCCTGGAGGGTTTGAAGCACCCAGAAAAAATCAGAGCCATACTGGAATGCATCAGCACTGTGAGTTGGTGCTTCATGAAATGGTGGAGCAGCAGGAAGATCACTATGTGCAATGCCAACACTTCCTGTCATGGTGGAATGGTGTACAGCACGTGTTTGCTTCAAGGGCACTGACCCTTACTGAGCAAAACTACGCACAAATCGAAAAGGAATGTCTGAGTATTGTGTTTGCCTGCCAGCGCTTTCATCACTACCTCATTGCAGGAAATGTGTAGAAACTGACCATAATATATATCAATCTTCAAGACCACTTTTGTGGCATCCCTTTATTGCTAGACTTCAAACATGGAGCCTGAAATGTACATTGACAAACATTAGCAGTACAATAGGTGTAACTGAGCTCAGTGCACAAAAAGTTTGGAATTCAGCTGCCTCTGTATGACCTTTGAAGTTGAAGCATCTAGGAGATGTTAGGCCACAAAGCAGAAGAGCATAAAACCATATACACTCACAGAATGGGGCTGCAGAGTTCTGAAGCACGTAGTTAGTAAAAATTCCCTGTCCTCTTCTAGAACCAACATCAGCAGTAGGTGATTAATTGGAGCAGCAGAAGATCACTATGTGCAATTCCAAGCGTCAGCTGGAATGGTGTACAGCACCGTTACTGGACAATGGAACAGTAAAAACATGTTTTCTGAAGTGGTGTATCATGCTTCACTATCTGTTAATAAGATGGATGAATCTTGGTTTGACGTATGCCAGGAGAACACTTCCTACTGGAATGCATGGTGCCTACTGTAATGTTCAATGGAGGAGAATAAGGGTCTGGGGCTATTTTTCATGGTTTGGGCAAGACTCTTTAGTTCCAGTGATGGTAATGCTACAACATACAAAGACATTTAAGACAAGTGTATGCTTCCAGCTTTGTGGCACTAGTTTGGCAATAATGTTTGGATAGGATTCATTGCAATTATGCAGGTAGTAAGAATATCACTGTGTGTGACTTTTGGGCATCCCTTTCAGACTTCAAAGAAAGCACTGAAATGTTAGCACTTTTCTTACTGCAGTGTGAGGCTTGGGTTTTTTTAAAGCCTTTACAGCAACCTTTTCCCCATTAGTAGCTTTATGACACTGCTGTTCTCATTACCCAGCATATAGTCAAACTTGATGTCCTGCTCAAAAAGAAAACAGTCGTGCTTGGACATTACAAGCTCCGTATGAACGACATTTTAGAGCACTCGTACAGACCTTTGAACTTAAGCAACATGCCAAATATACTGATGCCAGGGTAGGCCCACTAGCATGGGAGCTGAACAGGACACACGGATCTCCTGCTACTATACTGAGGAATTACCAAATAACACAACTTCAACCTCTGAATGTGTTAACAGTTTGTACTTATGTATTTTTTACATGACAGCTAATGGTGCAAACCCTTTCTGCATACAAACAGAGTTCACAGAAACAAGGTCAGTCAGTAAGACTTACTGATTTAAAATGCTTAAACACGCATGTCTGCCCCTTTTTTGTTTATAAGCATTATACTTATTTTATTGTAACTTATTTGTTCTGTTTAGTGTATAGCTTTTAGAAAATGATGTTTTCAGTAAAAGTGTCTTCAAACATGAATGTAGACCATCAGAAGAAAGCTGACACATTCGCACTAACTACTTTAGAGCCAGAAGGACATTCACCCTAGCTTTTAATGTGGATGCTGAGTATAACATAGTGGAAAAGAAGCAATGGATACCTAAATAATGCTTGCATATAAAATGGTCATGTTTCACTTAAGTGGCACAATATTTAAACATAATTGAATAATGGTTAATGAATCTTTGAAAATCTCACATTAGTTTAGTAAATTCAAAGCAGATTTTGTTTTTCCCATGGGCCGTACACATGTGAGTATGATAGAATAATTGTATAATCTAAAACAGCATTATTTTAGGGCACACAAGTTTCATCTTTACTTTGTCTAGCCCAGCGATAGCGAACCTATGGCATACCAAGGCCTCTGTTGTGGCAGGCAGCCAAGTTGTCGACTGTCCGCACTTTTCTGTGGCAGACTGGAATTGGGGAGATCACTGCCTACATAAATTAAAATTAGCCCCAAGAAAGGTGGTAAGAACGGTTGAAATGTATTGACAATTGTTTAACCTCACTTGCTATAATTAAAAAATATAACCAGTTAAGTACAGGGAACAGACCCTAATAACCTCTCTAGCCCACATTAAAAAAAAATGATGCCATCTTTCATTTTCTAAAAAATGTATAATGTAGAATACAGATGAATGGGAAGCTGACTTGGGTATTTTCTAAGAATAATTCACACTGTGATGTTTCATAAACGAACGGTGGCATTGAAAAATTCTAGCTTAAATCTAATCTGTTTTCCTAAGTGATAAAATGAAGTACTGTAAAGACCTCCATGCGAGATGTACAGGCCCTATCATTTATTTGTATTTTTTCCCCAGATAAAATAAACCCTGCCTTTTCTGCAGCTTGCAAATGCATCATTTGAGTACTAATCTACATTTATTTACTGAGAAATACATAATAATATGTGCCAAGAAATCTGGTTAGTGGAATCCAGACGATTTGATGTTATTTGATTTGAGGGACCCCGCTTAGCCAAGTGCACCACTACTGTTTGCATTTAAACATTCATTAAGGAATCCCCAGTGGCTTCATTTGTTTTACTGAAGTTCAATTATACTGCCGCAAAAGCAGTGTTTTTTTCTCTTGCAATTAACTGATTTTTCCTGTTTATGTTTTCTGTGCTCCTGCGATGATCAGACTTGTTGAAGACGCCGTTTTCATTAAAACCAAATTTACAACCAATATACTGTTCACAGATAATTTTCTGAATGATTCAATATTAGCTGATGTCCATTCTATTAACAAAATGTTCTCTCTCTCTCTCTGTATATATATATATATATATATATACTAATATATACCGATCAACCATGACATTATGACCAGCTGCCTAATATTGTGTAGGTCCCCCTATTTTGGTGTCAAAACAGTCCTGACCGTTGAGGCATGGGCTCCACTAGACCTATGAAGGTGTGCTGTGCTATCTTGCACCAAGACGTTAGCTCTAAGATGCACCAAGATGCTCTAACTCAGGGGTGTCCAACCTGCACCTCCAGCTGCTGCAGGACTACATGTCCCATACTCCTACCAGGTCCTTAGCTGAATGAGCATTATGGGAGATGTAGTCTTGCAGCAGTTGGAGGGCCGCAGGTTGGACACCCCTGCTCTAACTCATTCGTCTAGCCATCACAATTTGGCTCATGTCAAAGTTACTCAGATCCTTACACTTGCCCATTTTTACCTGGTTCAAAAACAACGTTGAAGACGAAATGTTCACTTGCTGTCTAATATGTCCCACCTACTGACAGGTGCCATAATAGCTGATCGTTGTGTGTGTTATATATATATATATATATACTATATATATAAATATACTATATGACCAAAGCTATGTGGGCACCCCTGCTAATTATTGGGTTTAGGTGTTCCCGCCACACCTATTGCTAAGGTGTATTCAATCAAGCGCATAGGCAGCCATCTCCATTGACAAACATTAGCAGTACAATAGGTGTTACTAAAGAGCTCAGTGACTGACATAGAATGTCAGTTTTTGAAATTGCTACCCTGCCTTGGTCCTCTGTAAGTGCTACAATTGTGAAGTTGAAGCATCTATGAGAAGTGTTAGGCCACAAAGCAGAAGAGCATAAAACCATATACACTCACAGAATGGGGCTGCAGAGTTCTGAAGCACGTAGTTAGTAAAAATTCCCTGTCCTCTTCTAGAACCAACATCAGCACTGTGAGTTGGGTGCTTCATGAAATGGTGGAGCAGCAGAAGATCACTATGTGCAATGCCAAGCGTCAGCTGGAATGGTGTACAGCACCGTTACTGGACAATGGAACAGTAAAAACATGTTTTCTGAAGTGGTGTATCATGCTTCACTATCTGTTAATAAGATGGATGAATCTTGGTTTGACGTATGCCAGGAGAACACTTCCTACTGGAATGCTGGTCCTACTGTAATGTTCAATGGAGGAGATAAGGGTCTGGGGCTATTTTTCATGGTTTGGGCAAGACTCTTTAGTTCCAGTGATGGTGCTACAACATACAAAGCATTTAAGACTGTATGCTTCCAGCTTTGTGGCACTAGTTTGGGGAATAATGTTTGGATAGGAAAGTCATTGCAGGAAATGTGTAGAAACTCTTAGAGTATTCTTTTAGTCAGAAGAATATCCTACTGTGTGTGACTTTTGGGCATCCCTTTCAGACTTCAAAGAAAGCACTGAAATGTTAGCACTTTTCTTACTGCAGTGTGAGGCTTGGATTTTTTTAACCCTTACACAACCCCCCATTAGTAATGACACTGCTGTTTCATTACCCAGCATATCAAACTGATCCTGCTCAAAAAGAAAGTCGTGCTTGGACATTCAAGCTGCCTTTACATTTTTCTTTGCAAACGCCACTTGATATGGCTTCTATAAGCAACATGTTATATATATACAGGAATTAGGTTCAACATAGTACATGGGACAGGACATATAGATCCCACTTAAGACCAAATTACCAAAAACACAATTCAAAATTAAAATGTACTTATAACAATAATATGTAGGGTAATCTGACAGAGGGGAACCTGGGGGTGTCACCTAAGTGAGGAGGGGGGTCACTAGTCTCTTCAGGCTTTCCTTTTACACGCCAATATACTTCCTCTAATTTAGGTTTATTATTATTTTTTTTACTTCAAATGTGAGTGGTAATCTTTTTGGTGTCATTTCAAGTGCTTTTCCTGTGTAAGTGATTAATTATCTGCTTGTGTTCATATACTTTGACAAATGGCTCACTGGTGTTCCCATTGTGTACATAGCAGACAAATAACAAATCCTTTGAAGCAGTTAGGGAAATAAAATCAATACGAGCACATATTAACAAACTCTTCTTTTTCCAAAATATATGCAGGTAACATTATATTAAGGAGAAAATACTTGCAACAAAAAGTAATGGAAACAGCCATATACTAATAATATTATTATGCACAATTAAAGGCAGTTTGTATACCATACCACATAATATACCTAGAGTTGCTAGGGAATCAAGAAGATATACTGTATTTATATCCATTAATAGTTTATACACTTATTCCAACCCTGTCACAGACCTTAATATGGGGTTGACACAGTATGCATTTTTGGTGCCAGGATTTTACTTGCTTACGGGGCGACATCTTCTGGAAGCCGACAGGGATCACCTCCCATCACCAATGGAGTGAGCACTTCATTGGTTGGTCCAGACAAGCTGGGCCCTAGACCACTCGTACAACTTCAATCAATCGGGGCCAAAATTGGCCGAGCCTCTGGACTCCTGAGTTAAAGGTCCCTCATAACACCATAGAGTCACTGTCATTTTTAACTTCTGGATCCTCAACCAAATCCGTGTTGATGGTCCTGGAGGAGTGCCCACTCCGCACTGGACCACTTAAGGCTCCTGAACACGGTGGCCAAACATAGACGCAGCTATGGAAGACCATTTGTCTCCCATTCGTCCAAGAGTTCAAAGGTCGTTAACGGGAATGGTGAACCTACGGTTTCCGCTCCCGTTATCTATGCAGCATTGCAGGGGTAAACAAGGACGGAGATCCGTAGAGTTCCATAACGAATGACCATTGGTCGTTCAAGCCAACCATGGAGCGAACTCAAGGTTTACTCCTGACTGCGAAACAAACAGTTCCGTCTGTCCCTGAACCTACTCCTCTGCACCATAACTAACTAAAACATCTCTCCCGAGCCCAAACGAATATGAAGACAATGCTACCGCAGACGTGACCCGCTCCTTGTATCGTTCCGACGGCCTTGGTTCGGTATCCAACCTGAACACACCCTTAGTGTTCTTCCATGCCCCTGAATACAAATGCACAAGTCTAGTCTGATCCACGCAGACGTAATGACCTTAGAGGGAGTTCTGTGTACACCCTACCTTTGTGTCTCCCTGTTTAAGTGTGGGTTCAAGTGCTCGGAAGCATCAACTCACGCTACTCCTTCTCCTGTCCCAGTTGCTCATGCTGAGGAATACGAAGTAGCTCAAATCCTTGACTCCCGGATTCGTTACGGTCGCCTCGAATACTTAATCCATTGGAAAGGCTATGGTCCAGAGGAACGATCCTGGGAACCTTTGTCCAACATCCACGCTCCTGCCAAACTACGAGCTTTCCATCGGGCCCATCCTGGCCGTCCAGCACCATGTCGCGCCCGGAGGTCGCGTCTAAGGGGGGGGATCTGTCAGGCCCCCAGCCCCTCATCATGCCCCTTACCAGGGTCTTTGGCTGGACGCCGTTCTCCGTTGCGGGGCGGACTACGTCCCCGTCCTCCGGTGCCTCCCGTGCCGGCGGCCATCCCACCCATTGCTGGCCGCGCACGGCAATTACAGCAAGGCGCGCTCCCGCACGATCCCAATCTCAGGCGCCCTCTGCTGGCCGCCGCACGGTAGTACAAGGCAGACTAATTAAACCCTAATTAACCCCATGGTGGGGAATACTTATGCTCTTGGGTATAGGTGGTAACACCTGTGAGTCAGTGGGAGGAACCTGGCCTGTAGACTATAATAACCCAGCTCACCCTTCAGTCTGAGCTTAGTTATTGAGCTTCTAGTGCCTTGTGTTCTGCTCTGTGCGATTCCCCATTTCTCCTGCTTTTTTGTGTTTGACCTCCTGGTATTTCGACTTCGGCTTGTTTCTCGTTTCTGCTCCTTCGCTGCCTGCCCTGACCCGGATTTATCACTCGGACTTTGTTTTTTGGCTTATTCTTTCCATCTGGTGCTACCCTGCTCTACGCTCCCTACCTTTCCAGCTAGCACCCCGACACCTACTCTTCATGTTCGTCTTCGTGTTCGTCTTCGTGGGGGGAAAAAATCTTCGTATCCCGCAAATATTCGCCCGTTCCTGTGTTCGGTTCGGGCGAATATTCGTATACATTCTTTGTGTTTGTTTTTTTTTCTTTGTTGTTTGCCATTTTTTTGTAGAAGGGGTTAATACGGGGTTAACGCGGTACGGACTACGTAGTACAGATAATTGGTTGATGCCAGAGGAGGTCCCTGCAGGCGACCAATAGAGTAGGTCAAACAGCCCTTTAACCCCTGACAGTGAACCTACAGATTTATGCTTCCGTTAACCTCTGCGATGCTGCGTAGATAAGGTAGGCTAGATGGGGAAGGGACCAGGGAGATTAGTAGACGAAGATGAATACGAAGATTCTTCGTGTCGTGTGTCTTCGTCTTCGTTTTGCCGCCGCCATGTTCATATGTGCGGTATTCGTGTTGAACAAAGGTTGAACAACGTTTGTTTTCATGTTCTCCCATTACGAATGCACAGTGTAATGTGAACAATGGGAACAAGCAGAGCATATACTTGTTTTACAATTACATAAATGTCTGGCGGTTTTGTTAGCCTTATGCTCAACCACTCATGAATCCACACCTTCAAATAAACTGTGTTTTAAGAAAAAAAATATAAAATATATATATATATATCATATATATATATAATCATATAAATTAAATGCATATAGGGCAAGAGTCTCTTATAAAGGCATAAGGTCAGAGTTTATAGTGCTCCAAAATGATGTCATAAGTAGGGGAACTTGTATACAATATGAGCCTAGAGAAGTTGGTCCACAGGACAGCATTATTGAGGGAGTGGGGGTCGAGGGGTCTTCCCAGTGAGCCACTAGGTCATATGGTTAACACACCCTCCTCATCCTCTCCCTAGCATTCTACTAAGGCAGGTTAACAAGATATAACATCATGTTCCAGCATTGACAGAGAACATGTAACATGTATCAGAGGCCCTTCTCAAGGTTATTCTTTGGGGCTGATGGGAGCACAACAAGGACAGAAAGCCCTATAAATACATCACAGACCAGGAGACACTGCAAAACAATCCAACCCCCATATTCTTTTGTCTCTACTTTTCTTAGAATAATGTCAGCACAATGTATGGACCTTCTTATATATTCTACACTTACACAGAGTTTCATTATTGGTGGCCCTGAAATATGTTCTCAATCTACTTTTAAGAGACATTTTACCCACTTTTAATAATTTACCTTCCATGTCACAGTGCCTTTTATGCATTGTCTACTCAAATTGTTGTATCTTAAGCACAGATTGTATCTATGATCTCTGTCCCTAGGGACATCAAGCAAGCCTTGCTCTGGTTGTATGATAAGATCACTTTTTAAAATTTAAACTTCCAGATTCCATCAGAAAGTCCTCAAATTCATATCAACCTCAAGACACTCAAGTATTAAGACCATAAAGCTGTATTTATGCATGCAACTTTACAGCAGGAACATGAATGAAGTAGTGTCCAATTTTCTGTCCCCCCCAAATACAACACACAAGAGACATTTCTTAATTTAAACGTCAGCTGTCGATAAATTTTGTCCGCGTTGCGGACCACATATTACCACAGCACCGCGACACTCAACAAACTTTATTAATGTTTAACATAAATTGTAACCATTTATTTGCCAAACACATTTTGACGCAGTAAATAAACAGCTTTAATACCATCTTTATTACCGTCAAAACAAAAACCAAGTAAGTTACCAGCTGGTATGGGCCTATCGACCTATATTCCTGCTGGAACTGCCGGCGTCCCCTAGCATGACAGCCACATGACGGTACGATTCACGGGGGCGAATGCCCCTGGACTGTCGTGCACAACTCTGTGCACCACAAGTAAATTCCTATAGATGATTAACTCCTGCCCCATACCAGCCTCAAACCTGAGCACCCACAAATTCATACCTCTGACATGGAAACAAAACCAAGCGACTCGACTATTCAAAAAAACACATGAACTGGGGTTAAAATGACAGCAAGTGCGTAAAAAACGTTCCTTAAAAATGTATGCAAGTGTAACTAGAATTCATGCTGTTTTGAAGGCAAAGGGTGGTCCCAACAAATATTGATTTGATTTAGATTTCTCTTCTGTTCATTTACTTTGCATAATGCCACGTGATACAAATACATTATTAACATGTCTGTTTTTGAAGGCATTCTCTTTGAATTCTATAGTTTTACATATCAGGACATAATAACAACCATCTGTTCCTTAGCACATGACATATTACGTTGTATTATGATCTATTGTCAGTAGGCTTTATTTTGCCTACTACCACTGCAACTTAAAACATGTAGAACCTAGTTAGATGCATTAGTATTTTTTAAACATATATAAGATAGTTTAAAACAAAATGGCGTTTAATAGTGATACTTTAATAATCAATCAGCTGTCAGTTGTTTATTATATGCATGGCTGGTTCCATTTTTTTGGAAATACACTTGCTTCAAGTAACACCGCTCTAAAAAACCTTCTACATCCAAGTAAGTAGGTAGACAAATTCTAGAAGGCTGTCTGAAACATTTCTGTGAAGATTAGCACGGCGATATTAATATGATTTACCAGACAGTGATAATTGAAGTGAAGATGTATGAAGTTCTGGATTCCAGTAGTAAAACGTACAGATGGATCACAGTTCTTTGCCCCTGGAGCTATGCTACAACAGAGGTAAAATTATAGCAGTGAAATCTCACCATCACTGAATTTCCTTTTCAATGGGTGGGGGGGGGGGTGCAGGAATGCTAGGAATATGGATTAATATTACAAAAATAAGACTGATATTTCAGTGTCATTTTAGTTCAAGTGAGAAAGCCTATTAATTTTGTTCTACCACATTGTATGATTTATAAAGGGATGTTGTAGATCATTTGTATACAGAGTCAAAGAAAAGATTGAGAGTTTGTGAAATTCAATCTAATATTATGCCTGATACATATGTAAATTTAACTTTTCTAAACATAGCACAAGGTTGCCTTATAAACATCACTGGTGACTGTTTTGTCAGCGATATCACTCATTATAAAAAAAGATGTGATCTCTACTACTAGTTATTTATATTTTGTATGTAAATATGTAAGTTTATAAAAGCAGCATCAGGTAAACCAACAACAATGTTGAAAGTTCTAACAGTTCCTTAAAGTGCATTAAGTCATAATATGAGACACTGGGGGCCTCCATATAAAGAGGAGTTATAGTGCAAAGAAGTAAATGTGGGGCTGTTACCCCATAGCAAAAAATGACCCCCTGCTTATTGCTCTACTTTTACCATTTATTGCTAGAACTTATCTTTCTACATAACACCCTTTATAATATTTTTTTGGTATTGGACAGGATTTAAGTGTTCAGTTTATTAATTAAGTTTTATATTAAGCGTTTTATCGTTTTAATAAAATTACTGACACTTTTTACTCACTTAGGCTGGACAACTAGATTTCTGTAATTGTCACTTGGAAAACTGATAAATCTAAAATGTAAGAAAAATATATACAATATTAAATATGGGCATTATGGGTGAGCTGTTGGCTTACTTTTATATGTATTTAATAAAGAAATGTCAGGTTAAGAGCTTTAAGGGTATAAGGGTGAGCTGGAGCCTTAGTTTATATGTATTTAATAGAGAAAAGTGTGGTCTGATCTGTTTTTATTATATTCTGATCTATATTTATTATATTAATTTTCTTTGTTTTCAGCCTGTATGTTTATATAGTCTTTTATGTTGCTGTCAAATAAGTATAGGAAAAACCTCAAACAATATAATAACTTTTTAATTTCTCTTTAATATATCTTATGAACGCTAAGAAAATGTTTTAATAGTTTTGATAAAAAAATATTCTGTAAAGAGGCTCATCAGTGGGCCATTCTTGACATTGAACAAAGATGCACAGTAACATAAGCTTCCAAGACCTTAGAAATCCCTTCTTCAAATTAGTTATTTGAATAATTGACCCTTGATCTCATGTTTCATCTGACTCTACATCTTGCCCTATGAATATACCATACAAAATCCAAACTGCAGTTTCTTGGTAATCAACTCATGAAATTCTAACCACTACACCATTATATTATATTTTAAAGCAAATATGATAACCTTGCGAGCAGAGCCCTCTCTACCTAATGTATCGATTTGTCAGTCCTGATTTTGTCATACTCTTTGAATATATAGGTTGTAAGAACTGCTGCGTAAATTGGTAATGCTATATAAATAAAATATAATAATAATGAATAAAAATCCTTACAAATGAAAACATATCCCATATTTACCTCATTAAATAAAAAAAGTAATGAAAGTGTACCATTTTTCTTAAAATTTTACATATATGTAGATTGAAAATTAAGTCCATGTAGGTGACAGTTTAAAATATATGACAATGTAGACACACCTGAGATGGGACTAAATGCCATAATTAGAAGGTGATGCCTTTTGACCATAGGAAAAGTCCACCTGGAGCTTTCCCCTTTCTGGGGAAGTAGCTTTGTCTGGGAGTGGGTCTAGTGTTGCATGGAGGCTGGGATAGTAACACAAAGAGTTGGGTTTATCCCCATGTGGGGACATGGCTAGTCACTGGCACCCAGTGTCACCATATACCATGAACCTCATCATCATTTGGGAAATGTCATGGATGTTGTAGTCCACCAGACCTCATCTGTCCATAAAAAATAAAAGTAAGTGTGACACGGTTAAGCCTAGGCTCAGATTTTTGCTATATATCCCAGGCAGTCCCAGGCTGAAGATGTCCCTGTAATTATTACCATGGTGGCTCTATGGACCTACAGGCATCAGATCTTTATTTTCCTTTTTAATCTTAATAGGAGCTGCTGATTGTTCACTTAGTATTTCCCATATCTTTGTACCTGCAACATGTTCGTAAATCACCACCGGTAAAGTCAAACAAATCAACAACATTTAAGTATTTTATACTTGATTTTTACAGATGCCCACACATTGTATACTCTGAATTATTACATTAAATACCTCTAAAATAATTATACAGAAACTATCCACCACATTAATACAGTGTGGATTTGTTACCGCGTAGGTTAATTTATTAATGGCCTTTTTATCTCTATTAATCTTGTGTGGAAAATGAGCTTGTAGGGTTTCAAGAGGAAAGCATCACATATAGATTAATACAAAGGTTATAAAATGCAATAACATGTTTTCATATGTAGTTCCATTTATTAAAGTCATATTATAAAACATTCAGGCTACAAGTACTCTATACAGCTAATTGCCTCATACAAAGTTCTGCAGGGAGTTGCTATTTAGGACAGTAATTAATAATAATCAACCACTGAACCACATTGTATAAATAATGGGCTGTACTTTGAGTCCTCGAAGAGCTAACACAAACATACGAAACTCAGAATGAATTTAGCTGTCAGGGGGAAAAAAATCATTACACTTAGATTTATTTGAGTTGTAGTATTGTTTGTAGGTTCTGAATATTCAGTTTACTTCTGTGACCCTGGGGTTATGCGCTAGGGACATTAGGTACTATGGCAGCCATCATCTTAGCTTTTTCTTAATGGAGCCATTAATTATGTGTTATAAAACAATAATAAAATAACATAAGGTTGCATTTATACTGATTACGTCTATTGTTATTGTATATCCACGTTTAAACTAAACAGGTTGTATGGTTATGGGTCTTATGATATGAACTGTATCATTATTGTTATTATTTTAATGTGAATGTAGAGCTTAGGGTAAAAAAATCCTATGAGCCTGATCTTGAGTAAATGTATTCACGTTCCAAACAGAGAGGGAAGAATATTCACAAAAATTAAAGGTAAAGAAAGTTCGAATGTTGGTCATGGGAGCAGCGTTCTCAAAAAGCATTACTTTTCCTCCAATTTGTGACATATTTGTAAACGCAACGTACACAATTCTTTGCTGAAATTTTCTGTGTTGCTTACCTTTCGAGACAAAAACAAATTTCACCAGATTTTTCCAATTTTGTCACTGGCTCAGAAGGGACCTTTCCTCCAGCCCTACTTCTGTTTTCATTGACTGTTGAGTTATTGAGCAGGATATAGCACTTCTATCAGATATTGCTAACATATATATAATTTACATTTCACATACACACCAAAATTGTATACCATTGATGTTGTTAAGTGTTAGTAAAATGCCATGTTAAAATTTGGTTTACTGATATGCTTTATAGGGCTACAATAGTACATTAATATTTCCTAAGGCCTTACAATGTAGTGTCTCACTAAACCACACCACCCCTGAGCTGTCAGACACATCAAGTTCAATTTTACAATCTGGCTACTGGGAGTTTGCCAAGGCAAAAAAACAAACAAACAAAAAAAACCTAAATAAACAAAAGGACAAAATTTTGATGCTATCTTCCCTGATAGAAATCTCATCTAAATGTTGATTCAGCATAAAGTCTTGAGGAAGTAGCATGCTTGTTTGATAGTTTTTATATATAGATAAGAAAGCTCTTTACTTCAGGTACTTAACGCAACAAAAACAAATACGTTACACGACTGATCTAGTTTAGTGGTGAGCATATGTTTGGTTAAATATTCAAATGTTTTTAGAGGAGATTAGCTAGTCAATTGTGATAAATTGAACATTTATATACCGTATTTGCCCATACTGGGCGGGTATTTCCTTTTTTCTTTTTCATTTAGCAGGGTTAGGATCCAGATCCCCCGCAGCGCTGCACAACCTGTGTGACATAACCTTCTGGTGCTCCTTGGAGGCATAAAAATGTCCTGTACAATTAAAAAGGTGGAATTAGCAGGAAGCAGGAAGACAAAGCGTTTTACAGTAACGATTGTGCTGTTTCAAGATTCATTTTGTTTTTCTTATGTTAATAATATGTCATAGCACATAAAGTACATCACAAATGTATCACAAAATTTGCAAGATTAAACATATAACTCCACATTGCCAAGAGATTGCACTTTTTGCTTGATTTCAGGGCATGCCATTGAAACTGAATATGTGTTGTTTAGGTGTTAGACTGACTGTTGGGAAAAAAAGGCTAACAAAAATATTTCACCATTAAGAATATTAAATAAATCTTATTTAATTTGCCCTTTGGTTACAATATTATAGCAATGCAAATACAGTTTTATGTTTTGGCATTTAAGCGCTAAAAATCATCATTAAAAGAAGCCTAATACATATATTTTAAATATAAATATGTTTCTCTATATTGTGTCGATAGATTGCTTCTAATATTGGGTGTCCGACCAGATCTTGAACCTGAACATCTGACTAAGTGCTAACAAACATTCATGACTTACTTGCACTGTCAATTTCTGTTTAATTTTTCTTGTGAAATGTAACAATAATATTTGTACTGCAAAATATATTATTTAATACGATGAATTTCAAGTAGTCAGTTTCGAAACGTTCAACATTTAGTAAGGCATTTCACCATAGTTACTTTTTATAGTATTTTTTTTCCACCGTGTGCATTATTCATTGCTGACAGGTTGTACCAAACTATTTAAACTACACATAAAATACTTTTAAATCTGAGAAGCTGGACCTTTCAGAGTTTGGACGCAGACCAAGGAGTCAACTTAGAGAATGAAGTACATACAGGTACCTTCTTTTAAAATGTTTATTTTCTTCCCCTTGGATTTAAACATGCTCTGCATAACTGTTAAACAAGAAGTAAACATTATACTGTTTCATGTTACATCTGTCCCTTAGACCGACTCCAAGCCAAACAGTGATCATCCAATGAAAAATACAACTATTAAACATAATTGGACAGTCACCCACTCTGTCTGTCCAGCAGGCTGCACAGTTGAAGAAAATGCTGGTTTCTAATAAAAATAAACCATACAAAAGGAAGTGGTCAGTAATATGCAAGAGTGGAGACAAGGCGGTTTCACAGAGCTGGGGTGAGGAGTTACTCTTACATTTACTTTGGAAAGACACCCACACGTAAATACACTTATGAAAACAAGAGGCCCTTGACTTATCTTGAATGTACCTGCAAAATCCTGTGCTTAAAATAATAAGAAAGGGTTGACCCTTAAAATGCCATAAATGTATACTACTATGCCAATAGACAGCATATGATGCAATACATAATACACATGATGTATTAGAAATGAGTGTGATGGAACATCTATGCTGTTTTGTTCAAGTTTAGTTGCAGCACTTTTCGGGCTGAATACTCAAATACAATTTTTTATAAAGCTTTTTTCTGCTACTTTGTGTCATACTAATAACTAAACTTTATTCATAAATTAACTTAGGTAAGTCATACCAAGACCTCCTACTGAATATACATGGGACAAACTATCAAACTATTCCCCAGAAGACATTGTAATTGACATGATGACAATTGTACCTATTTACTTAAAAGTAGACATTTTTTATAACAATGAACTGTAAATTACTCGGCAAAAGCACCCGTGCAAACCACTGCTTCATATTTTCTGTGTAAAAAATATTATAATAAAAATAATATTCGCCATTGGTAAAATTTACAGTATAATAAGTACTTTTTGATTTTCCATTTAAGACACTTAATTATTCATTTGGAAGAGAACATATTTTTGATATATATGTAATTTGTATAGTATCAATCATCTGAGATGTATATAAACATAAAATAACATTAATAATAGTTTCATACCCAAGAAATTGAAATCTTTGCCTATTGTTATAAATATTACCTAAGAATATTACATTTATCAAAACTGCTAAACTAACTTACTAATTACTAAATGTGAGTCTCAGACTTTGTGGCAAGCAATACCTTTCATCTGAATAATGGAGTGGGAGGAAAACTAATGCTTTTAGCATTCTGCTATAACATGGCTCATTCTAGGAGCTTTTACAGCTCTCATAAATCCAAGATTAAAGTTAGCAGAGTATTTGTGAGGGACAAAAAGATTCATCAAACGGGTCAGAGGAACCATACATCAAAGTTGATTTTTTTAAAAATGTTTATTTAATTTTAACAGAATTTGTATGTGGCATATGAAAGAGTTTTTATTTGACTTGGATAGAACGTGGAAATAAACTGTTTAACAAACAAGCGCTTGAGATAGCTGGAGATGCAACTAAGAGACATACTTTACAAATCTGACTAGCGCATACATTAGGTTAAAAAAATAATAATAATAACTTAGTGAAGTTATGCTGCATTTTGGATTGTTGTGGGTATTGCACATTCATTTAATTTCTCATGAAGTTTGTTTATATTAACTTTGAGTTATATTAACTTTGAGTTTATCACCTGATGTTCTTTAGGCTATATGACATATAGGCTATATTGCATTTGAAAAAGGGACTCCTGATGTTTTGTCTTGGTGCTGACCCAATGAAAGATATTACAGCCAAGTATGGCTAAGATATATTTAAAAATTCAACACATTAGCCAATGTAGGAAATTCACCTATTTCCCTTTTTTAAGTACGAGTGAGCCATTGTTTTATATGTAAAAGGAAGTACTTATTAAATAATATAATGCTACACTGTTTTATTGGATAAAATGTAATAACCAAATTGAAATAAAAGGGCAAATTACCATGGATTTTCATATTGTTAATGCCATGGCATATGGTGATCATATATTATATAAATGTTTCTATACACTGATCAGCCATAACATTGTGACCACTGACAGGTTAAGTGAATAACACTGATAATATTATTATTATGGCACCTGTCAGTGGGGGGGGATATATTAAGCAGCAAGTGAACATTTTGTCCTCAAAGTTGATGAGTTATAAGCAGGAAAAATGTGCAACCGTAAGGATATTAGCGACTTTGACAAGGGCAAAATTGTAATGGCTAGATGACTCGGTCAGAGCATCTCCAAAACTGCGTGGTATTTCCAGTCTGCAGTGGTCAGTACCTATCTATAGTGGTCCAGGGGTCAGAAAAGCGGTGGACAGGGGAGAAGGCTGGCCCGTATGGTCAAATCCAACAGACGAGCTGTAGCTGAAACTGATGAAAAAAGTTAAGGCTGATTGTGATGGAAAGGTGTCAGAACACGCAGTGCATCAAAGCTTGTGATTTCTGTGTAGTATGTGTTTTGTTTTCAGGATATTTAGTGAAACCTAACAGTTGCAAAGATCCGTGTGGTAAAACCAATATCATCTAATTAATTTCCAGACTTTATTCTTGCCCATTATTACAAAGCCTGCCTGAGCCAATTAACAACAATAAGCAACCTAACAGGTAGAAATTAGACTTGGGCACCAGTGAAATTTGTGTTAATTTTTTTTGGGGGGGGGAATTTCTTCGAATTTGATGAAATTCATCTCTCTCTCCATCTTCGGTTTGAACGAAATTCGGCCAACATTACGTAACCATAAACGTCCATGTGGACATACTAATATGTCCACAAATTGTGTGTCACGATGCCTCCTGCAGGGAAAATCAGGTTATCTGAAGACCATGTGCCAGTAGGAGCCAGGATCATTGGCTGATTGCACCTCCTGCTGGCAGATAACAAGTGGTGTGATCAGCAATGTAGACCTATGGACCACTTCATCCTAATCACAGTGTACAAGGAAGATCAGAGGGAAAAAAAAGTTTAAAAAAGGAAACTAATATAAATTTAGAAAAAAAACATTATAGAGAGTCCTAAGTGAGATGACAGGTAACCACAAGATACCAAAAACGATCTCCAAGGAAGTCTCTATCCAGCCACGTATTTTGGCCTGGGACGATTCTTACAGCAGTCCCTCTGCCTTTCTGCTGTGCTGTTGCTCAGAGGGCCGGTTGCAATGTAGATGTCTGATATCCCCAAAGGACATGGAATGCTAGACACTGCCCAGCAAGGACAACAGACAGGGTGGGTTACCTTGATTTAGGCCTAAGGTTGTTGTCTCTACCCATAAATAATAGTAAGAAAGTGACAAAAACTATAAATATATCTGCTCTAATACCCGTTACAACTACCATAAGATGTAGAAAGTTGTAACAGAAAAACCTTTTGCTATTCCCAAACCACTTGGTGGTTTGTAAAAATACAATGTAGGTTGGCCCTCTTTAATATAAAAATCTATTTACAGTATGTGGGTTGTAATGTAATGAAGGACTGTTGCTGAATACAAATTTCATAATTGTTCCACTGTGGCACCTACGGTGTACAAACAAATACTAAGCAAAATTGCAAAAAAAACATTATTATTACATATTACCAATAATGACAATAATTAAGTTTAATATATTTCTGTGGCTGAAAAAAAGAATGTCTAATTATAGGGGTACATCAAACATGGAAAAAAGGAGTCACGGTTAAATAAACAGATGGTAACAGAAAATGAGCAAAAAGCACTGGACTTTAGGGTAGAAGAAAAACTGATTCTCCATAGAACTGCAAAAGTGGGCAGAATGACAAACTCTATAATTTTCTTTTATAGGCATGTTTCATGCTCTTGAATTCTACAGAATAAATACAGCCTGCTATATGATATTCAGTACTGAATAGTTTACACCAGAAGTGATATTAGTTTGTTAAATAAATCCTTCTTAATGAACTAGAGAACAGTTTGAACACACTTGTAATAGAAGTCGTGATCATATAGAACCTAATACATATTTTAAAATTAGCAGTGCTTGGGGTAATAAACACACATTGGAAGTAATTATGTATGGCACGCAGCATTAGTTCACTAGAAAAAAAGGTGCAAAGCCAGTTAGGTTTTTCTATATGTGTTGGTTTTTGAAAATCAAATTAATAACTTTCTTACACACCTTCATTGTTTACTCACACTAATCAATACTGAAAAACTGGTTAACATATTAAAGAAGTAAACTTGCAATGGATGTTGTGAGTATTGCTTTAGTGTTCTCTAGGAAAAGGTCATTAATACTTGTCCTTGATTTTCAATATATTTTTATATTTTGGAAGGCCAAGATACCTCCTTACACATTTTGTTATTATTTTAGAAAGCTTTAGGTTAGGGTAGCAATTTTTTTATTTTATATTTCCTGTGTGAGGGATGCTAGAGGTATATAATTTTTTTCAGTTTTTTTACATTTTTAGTATTGTTATTTTCTTTTTAGAGTTTTTTGATAAAGAAGGTATCTTATCTCTAATAAAACTAGACAATGGTGACACCACTAATGTCTGTATAATTATTTATTTTTAATCTATTTTTTATTTTTTTTCCATTAGTATTTTTCATTTATTTTTATTATTTTTACTTTTTCTTTTCTTTGTCGAGATCGAGCAGCAGATCAGTTGTGTTTGGATAGTCTTTCTGAGCTAAACAGTTCAGACTCAATTCACCTCATTTGAGGAGTTTTTATTTGTTAAGTTGGACCACTTTTTTAACTAAACTGACCATCCAAACTGCAAGCACCACTGATATCAAAGGTTTGTAAATAGCTTAATTTATGTGCTTTAAATATATAATAATGCTTTAGCAAGTAAGACCTCTGTTTTCTAGCAACATGGCTAATATTCAAACTGACCTCTGAGGCAGCCAGGGCCCTTAATATTTGACCCCTGGTTGGGGGAGAGTTCCTTTTTCAGCTCTGACAGTACTCAGGAACATCACAATAGTAGGCTATGTGGAGCGCTCCCTGATTTGGAGAAATGGCTTTGTGAAGGGCAAAATGTCTTTGCCCACTCCCCTGCTTTGAAAAGAAGAAATAGATCAAGAGGAAAGTACTGCCAAGCGTGAAAAATTCCATGCTATGGTACTAAGGGCTGTCCCTAACATTCTCAGATGTTTTTTTCTGGTTGGAAAAAGCATCATAAAAAAGAGCTGTATTATAGGAATGTATGGTTAAATTAATGATTTCAAGACTCTGCAGCGGAGAAGATTACTATCTGGGTCAATCATGAAAATCTACACTTCATTGATAAAGGCTACTGGCATCAAGTAAACCAAGGATAACAAACCTGAAATATTTCATCCTTTTAAACTGTTAATTACATTTGCAGAGTACAAGTAATATAAAATAGTCTGCAAAACTTTAAGATACCATATGAAAAATAACTATTTTAGCAACTGACATCTCTAATTTCGCAAGTCGGAATGGCCTTGTCTAACACTTCTGCCTGTCGTATGCAGTTAAAGTAAAATTACGCCTAAGGTAAATTTCACAGTTGAGATATTTACCACTTGACCAAGTTGATACCTTCCCTGCTTCTTTTAATTATCACATTGTTTTGATGTGTTATTAAACACAATAATATCCTCCAGTTTATTGTGACATGGTTTATGCAACTGCTTACAAATTATTATTTTTTAATATTATATATGAGGTATAGGAACATGTTTGTATAATAATGATGATTGAATTGGAATGAAGTTTATACCTCTCAAAGTATTGTTTTTAATGGATTTTTTCTACTCTTTGTTTTCCTTTTGGATTTTGTGGGTTCAATTTTTTTTTTAAATGGACAAAAGTAATCCAGCCCCAGGCTATCCTGACTCATTTGGCTGAAGCAACAAAGTAGTAATGGACTTCCTCTTGTCCCTGTTAAATAAAGGCTACCACCTATACATAGATAAATATTTTATGAGCATGGTTGGAGCAACGAACGGCACGTTTCCCAACCTCTTTTAGATTGTAAGCTCATTTAAGCAGGGTCCTTCTTTCCTTTTGTTTCTGTAGGTAATTGTCAGGAACCTGGGTCCATACGGACGTCCGTAAAGACCCAGTGCGCCCATAGATGGAGTTCAGGAGGTATTGAGCAGTAGTGGAGTTGGACAGGGCCTGGTTGCAGGGTGACCGCACTCTCCCGGGTGGGTATCAAGAGTTGTGCAGCCACATACCAGCGCCCTGAAATAGCAGCAGATGTAGTCCAGAACAGAGCAGAACGAAATTTGGCTGGATGTGGAAATCCGAACTAAACTTGGATCTGACCAAACGAACAGAACTTGGAGATATCCTGCAGGCACCCTGGAACAGGCATGAGACATTCGCACAAGACTCATGTGCAGGATGCTGCAGGCTGGGAGTATGGAAGCTAAGCAGAGAATAAACAGAAATGCAACAAGCAAGGCGGACAGAGCAAGGAACAGGGAGACAGAGCAAAGAACATAACCATACAAGACATACATGATACAGGGCACAACAAAGGACAGGGAACAGGGCAAGGAACACAGGGGAAGGAGTGAGGAGCCGGAATCCTCGGACGCTTCTCCTTTAAGCAAGGATAGGACATATTAACTGGGACATTGGGAGAGGAGAGAGGAACCAGAATCCTCAGATGATACAGGGAAGAAGGGCAAAGGTACATAAGAGACAGACGCACATGGATACAGGAACTAGCCTAGGACTAAACGATAACAATTGGAGATTCCGTCACATCTTATGGCCATAGTATGCTTAGCCCACCACTACGCCAAAGTACTCCAATGACGGTGGGTCCTAACGCTAATCCCTGCTGACAATGGTACGAAACAAACCAAACATGTAATCCAAACACATAGCACTGAAACATACCTTTAGACTGCAGACTGAGAACACACGCGAGGGGCACACCTTATAAAGGAAAGAGCTGAAGCAAAGAGCTGAAGCTGAAGCAAGGAATAGAAGATCAGAACAGAGCAAAAGGAAATCCAGGAATGGATCGAAGCAAAACATGGGAACTGAAGCAAGACAGGGAAAAACAGAGATATGCAGCTCCGCAGCCTGGATGGACCCTGACAGTAATAATAAATTATGTACTATCTTTTATGTCCTGTTGTATGTCCTTGTTCAGCGCTGTTGAATATTATATCGTTTTATGAATAAATAAATAAGAATAATATATTTTGAATGTATTATTTTGACAACTTTGTGTGTGGGACTGTCAGACAAATGACAACTTCTGATATACTCCAGATAATCATAAAACAATAGCAATGCAATGACAAAAAGGATATGCATGTGCTTGCGAGAACACCCAATGAAAGTACAATGCCACTGCCTGACGCAAATTGCCATGTTAAATGTGTATGTGCTGTACAACAAGTTTGGCATAAGAAGGATATCTTTTTTAGATATCTTCTTTGAGTACCCCATTTATCCTACAATTTAAGAATGTTTGTGGCAAGCATGTTTTCTTGCAGGATTCCCCAATACCATCTCAGAAAATGTGTCAAGAAGGACTCCCAGCTGTTGTAGTAATGTTTATAGAAAATATATAAAATTAGTATGTTTGTTAACATTTTATTTAAGGTTTCTTATGGAAAGAAAATAAATTGGTAACTGGTTCAATAACGAGATTGAGCGCCACTTGACAACTGACATACTAGACTTTATTTGGCAACATAGGGCACCATGATCATGCTCACATGTCACATGGTCATCTGATAAATATATTATGTACTGAGAGAGAAACAGGATAAATGCACCTAAATGAGGAATATAGTAAGTATAGTATAGCAAGAGATTACTAAAAAGCACTTGGATACCAAGTGCTTGGATACGACTTCTTGTAAGGCCTACCCTGACAGAAATAAGTATGAGGTACATTCATGCACATTTTCCTATTATAGTAACTGGAATTCCTGTTAAGCAGCCCAGTATATACATTATTGAAATTGGAATTACATTTCTATATATACCAATTATTTAGGCTTATTATACTATACCCCACTCAATATCCATTGCATGAATATATATGCTTTGAAAACAATACATACATTTATAAACATTAATTATAACCCTACCCAAAGAAGTATTATAAATAAGGACTACATTCTTAATAATACTGGTCTATGGAATTTTCTCCTCGAAAATGTGTTTCTACTGCAACTAGAATACAGTTCTTCAAGCCAAATCCAAATGAGACTTCACATGTGCATTTATCAAAACGGTAGAAATTCTTTGTTTGCTTTTCCTTTCTAAAAGTCATTACCAAATATATTGACTAGATTCTCTGGGGACCCAAAGAACTGCAGTAATAGATAACTGTACTTTTACTGTAATAAAGGAGAAACTTAGAAAATAAGAAAAAAAGTCAATGCACACATTGGATTAGGAATGCACATTTCATATTTGTTATTGTGGGTCTTCTACATTTCTGAAACAGGTGATTATAAATTAAAACTTGATTATACTAATTATGATCTGCTGTTAAAATATGAATGGTCTTTTATATTTTGCAGACAAAATTTAATGTAAATAGTTAGATCATTAATTTTGCCCAGAATTGTTTTTATGTTAATAAAGTATATGTGACCAACTGTTATATTGTTTTGCTTTTAATCACTTTGTCTACATTCTTGACCATATAATTTTCCTTTCCTTCCCCTTTCATAACACAATATTTAAAATGTACACAATATTTTATGGTCAGATATGATGTTGGTAAATTGTTTAACTCTGGACACCGATACAGGGCAGAATAATTACTCTTAAGCTGATGTTTATTAAAAGGACCACAATTAGATCCATATTAAGCTGTTGCAATGTACTCTAAGGAGACCTGATATAGCAAATTAAAATATTTGATGGAGCTTTATAAATAACTTGACAAATAATAAAAAGTTTTGTTGATGTACAATATTCCATTAACCCTATTACTGTCCCAGGGGTCACAACTGCCCCCCCCAGCCTCCCACTATAGGGCCATGCAACCAATCGTATGCCCCTATAAATCCGCTAGGTGTGGACACTGTTTCTGACTGATCCAGTGGGCAGGAAGTGACATGACATCAATTTCCTGCATGCTGACTTGGAGGCAAAGATGGCACTGTGGGACATGTTGCTTGGGGTTGCCTGTGGTTTCTAGTAACGCCTCTGACCAACCCTCAGTATGTGTCACAACCACATCACACATCATGGACCCACTTAGTACATACATACATAGTACTTAAGGTTCAATCCTTCTACCTAACCTTCATATTCTTGATCCAAAATAAGGCAAAAAAACCCTAATTAATTCCTTCTTGACTCCAAAAGGCAATCAGATATATCCTTGTATCATGAAGCTCTAAAATATTAATTCTATTTATAGCCCTGTATGTCATGCCTTTCTAAGAAAATATCCAGACCCCTTTTGAAGGCATCTAGTGTATTTGATAAACCACCTCCCTAGGCAGTGAATTCCATACTTTTATTGTCCTCACTGTAAAGAATCCCTTCCTTTGTCGTCTATCTGCGCTCTTCCAGTCTCAGAGGGTGACCTCTTGTTCTTTGTACATTTCTGTTAATGAACGGGTCACAGAAGAACTCTTTATATTGGCCCTGTATATATTTATATAATGTTATCATATCCCCTCTAAGATGCCATTTTCCAGTGTATATAATTTTAACTTTTTTTGGTCTCTCTTCATAACTAGTATCTCCCAATCCCCTTAAAATTAATTGATCTCTTCTTAGCACGTTCTTAGCAATGTTCTTTTTTAACACCTTTTACTATTTTATTTTCAGGCGGGTAAGATGGATATTATTGTCCAATTACTTTGATGTTCAATTAATTCAAATATATATTATATATAGATATTATATATATATATACTGTATATACATTATATACAGTATATCGTCTGATGTCTTTTATTCTACAATGGTAACTTAATTTTCACATGCTTTAACAGAATGGTTTCATAATGAACAGAAAAGGCAAAGCTGTTGCACAAGTGTAAAATGTACACAATATAAAAACAATGCATAATTGAAATGAGAAAAACATACATTACCTGAGTGTGCTTAACACCCATCCACTTCTAAAAGGACATTACCTTAAAAGTAATATTATCATGAATAGTCTCATTAGTCCCTATTTAAAGCAAATATTTTACTTGTTACATGTCCAAATCATTCATTTCACAGTTCAGTACACTAAATTTACCAATGTAATTATGTTACACTACAATATTTTGATTAAACGTCCATCCTGTATGTTTAGACTGGGAGCCTCCATGATATCCTTCTGGTGCCAAGATCCATGATGCCCCATCCTTAAAGAGAAAGGGCTATTTGGGAACAAAAAAGTATTTAAGATATTAGTTTTGCCACATATTGCCACACATCAAGTTCCCAACATTTAAATCTAATATCACTAAACAATACAATTCCTAAAAAAGCTATAATTTGTTTTAATAAATAAATAATTTATCATGCTGAAAAATGTGAAGGTGACAATTTTTTGCTTAAATAATTATTCTGCTTATGAAGCTTTGGAATACTTAAAACTCTATTCAGAGGAATATGGGTTAGTCTTTTCAATGCTTTTGATGTCTCTATCCTTTTGACACACAATCTGTTCCAGAAGGATAGCAATTAGATTATAATATTACTGATGTGTTGTACAATTCCCCCTTTAAGGTTTAAATATGGAATAAAGAATATCTCACCCCAGGTAACAGCAATTTCAAAAGATTAACAAGGTTTGAATTCCTGCAAAACACTTCAGTACAATGAATGATGTGAGATGCATGTTTTTAATAGAATCAGCTTTATTAGAGTGCTATTTTAATATTTTTTTTTTCTGTTGCAGAGAATTATCTTGACTATGCTGTGTTGACTCATTGATATGTATGGCCTAATAACTTATTTGATTTTAAAGTGAAGTAACATAAAGGATTACATACACAAAAATGTTAGATGACAGATGTTTGATCTGTGAAAATTAAAAAATATTGTAACCACCAAATTCAAAAAGTTCCCCAAAATGTCACTGGATATTTATATATATATATATATATATATATATTTGACTACGGTCAAGAGCAACTTGTAAAGCACTTGTAGTAATCCACGCCTTGTTTTATAAATTCTAAATTATGTTACTTCATTGTGGGGGGTTTTTGGAACTTGTATAAAAGAGACAAGACGTTATATACGTAATTCAAAATAATTTTGGTAAAGAAAGATTATGAAAAAATGAAAAAAAACCCAATATCTTTACCGAGGTAAGTCATGCCAGTATGATCCTCAAGCTTTTGAGGTTGACCATGCCTGTTTATTACAAGAGATAGAATTTATCAGAAGATCACTAGGATGCACCGGAAAGATCCAGATAAAGTTCATGAGAAATGTAAATAAAATGTAAATAAAAAGTAAAGCATTCATTTTTTACCATGTAGTTTCAGATGCTGTATAAAAATGTATGTTAGTCTGCAACCGATATTAACATATCAATGTTAATATCAATAAGAATCAGCAGGAATTTTAGCAGAAACCTGAATGTTATTTCAATTGATATTTTAGTAAAATACTTGTTTACAGTGTATAATTTTTGTTTATTATATCAGAGATGCTGCCATGCTTGATCCAATGCATTATAAGTCGGGTTTCATCACTTCTATAAAATGATGACCTAGTCTAACTCTGTTCAATAATTTGAAGTCTAATGGACATAGCCAGATATCAACTGCAATAAATAATGTAGCCAAAGTATTTTGTATAGGTGCACATAGATCTTGCTTAGATCATTGATTTCAGCAACAGATTTTAGGCAAACTATAATGGCTAAAAATATGTAGGCATCGTAATAGTTCGACAATCATTGACTGCTAAGCAATGATGTTTTACAGTATATCTGAACTGACTAAAAGGAAAGGACAAGTGTCTTTGCCATAAACCATAGAAACCTGAAAATGTGTTCCTATAAATCCTGATAAATTCCATTCAAAGCCACAAAGACCACCTGTAGTATTGTAGAGGTGGAGGCCACAGATATGCCTCCAATGTAATAAATCCAACTAGAATCCATTACCCTGGGACTGGAGTAGCATAGTGAAATTGCAGTCTCACTGGCACCTAGGTCCCAGCTAGTGGATTGTATTCACCTACAATAATCATGCTACTCTTCTGTTAATCCTTCATGTACTAAGGGACTACCATGGCTTTACAGCAACATACTTAGACCCAGGGTAGACAAGTACATGAACTAAAGTACATTGGATAGGCTGGCAAAGACTTGTACACGCTGGAATAGTCAAAGGTAAGCACACCAGGAGACAAACGAGAAGACAGGAAGAGACCCAAGGTAACCATAGGCCACTATACGTGGTCTTTCTTAGACCAAATGCATAGGCATAGAAGATACAGGGGTGCCTTTATGCAATATATTATCAATGTTAACAATATGCAATGCTGACCTCCGTGTAGGCCAGCTTTACTATATAAGCCCTAAGAGCAGTCCGGTAAATTTTAATGTACTGAAAATAAAAATAGCCAAAATAAGAAATCATGGCAGTTCTTTTTAGGAAAAAAAAACCATTGGCAATGGTGAACTTACAGCAATTGCATATTTTATAGCTTCCTGTACGTATAATTAATTTCCCGTTTATATAGGATTTTATTGTTTAATACACCTACATTGTACTTATTCCTTAACAACTGGAAGGTTGCATGGAGAAACTGTGTGCTGCCTTTACAAGGTTTTGATTATTCACTGCAATTTATTCACATTGCTATATAAAATTGCAACCACCAAGTATAATGTTTTAGCGTATTAGCATAACAGTAAATCACTAGAACAAAGTCCAAAAATATGCAGGATGTTTCTACAACAATAGACACATTATATCAATCTAAATTCTTAGCAAACATGTTTCATTAAAATGGTTTGGGGAAAAAAAGGATTTCCTCTTACCGGAATCTGTCAAAGCCTGATTCCAACAAGCTTTGAGGTTAACCTCAAAATACGCAAGGCATTTTCTTAAACTTTAACATATATTGAAGGAAATGTTATTGAAATGACATGTCGGTACACAGCTCTCTGTTTACAAAGCACTGCCGTGTTCACATTTTTTTATTCTATAATTAGTTGCAGATATATATATATATATAGTAATTTAGAATGTGTAGGGCATTGCTGTTTGTTTTCGGTAGAGCTTAAGTACAAATTAAAGAAGTACACCAGGTATTGATGTCGACCACAACTATATCTATGACTTTGCATAAATGTTATGTGGCAGTAAAACGAAATCAAAAAGTGGAAGGCATTCCGGGGAAAGGAATTTTATTTAGTTAGCAATCAGCAGCTTTCTCTACATTGAAGGGGAAGCCTGTGCATTTAGGTGTAAATGTGGGGATTCCGACTTTAATGGAAGTTTTGTGTATACACTTAAATAGCTGAGATTTCTACTGTGGAAGGTAATAGAAGGCCAACAATCAGCATAGCAGCCATCTTTTTTAATCAGGGTAATTGTTTTGGATATATTTAGTTCAAAAGTTACCCCATGGAAGCTGGGAACAGTGGCAGCCTGTGGAATGGCAAGCAAACGCTAATCAATTCCCTATCCTAATGCTCTTTCACATTTCGTCATCCCATCCTTACAAAGACTGCTTTAACCATGTCTAGACTGGCCATTTAGCAAACCTTAGAAATGCCTGATGGACGCTGGTCACTTATCCTTACCTCCTCTATTGCGGCCACACGCTACATCGGCAGTGTCCTATTTTAGTGAATATACCACAAATTAGGATTTTATTTTTTTTACAAACCTATTAATTTAAATGAGGCTCTGTTAGTCCACTATACACATTAAGCAAAAACCACACAATTTCAACGTATTGCCAAATTATTTTGCAAGGATTAATTATACAGCAAATTATAGATCGATAAATATACAATTAATTTCTCGGCATGAAAATTCTCCATCAGACCCAACATTTTATCAACGCGTTCTTGTCACAGATAAATGTTTCTAAAACCAGAATCATTTATGTTTCTATGAAATGGGATGATTTACAGTGTGGTTATCTTTTTTTGTGAATTATTAGACTCTATGAAATTGCATTATTAACATTTAAGGATCTCCATAATTCAAAGCATTAATATTGAACCGGTCAATGGTGACAAACTCTATTAACAAAAGCTGGAAGGTCTTTTATAAAATGTCATTCTCCTTGGTAAAAGTTCAAAACTTCTGCCTTCTTTTACTCAAGGATGGCTTCTTCATAAGGCAGGCAAAACCAATTGCTCATGTTATCAAAACAAGATATAGTCCAACAGACTTGGGTAATAAAAATAGTGTTTAACCACCTTGATACAGAAAGCAATGCTCATAGCATGTGCCAATACGATGGCCCCTGCCAAACAATATGTCACCTAATGCTCTCACTGTAGCCCCCATAGCTGTCTAAGCTGGACAAAGACCCCATACTGTCCTAGAATTGAAATGAATATCTATAAAAACACAGTAGCAGTGGCTCTTGTGCACATGACCTGACATTTACTGCTTGGAACAGACCCACTGCCCCAGGCTAGCCTTAAAGTTTATGACTCCTCAGTTGATGATTTCAATAAATGTGTACAAGAATAGGAGCAAAATTCATAGTACCTTAAGGAGTCTTAATTTGTATGTCACTAAAAGCAAGGGGGCATCCACCTCCTGACTTGAAAGTGGCGACCTTATATATCAAGAGGTACCAAGTAACCCCAATTCAGGCTGCTATGCAGCATTCTTTGCTCAATGAGCATATGTACAAATGCTGAATCTGTAGTTGCAGTAAAACACACTAATCTGTCTAACTTCCACATTCCCAGAAGGGTATTTGACCTGTGTCACCCTTAGTTCTGCGCAAGTAGCATGTTTGCAACATGTAGAACTGCTACAGTAAGTTGATCCAAGGCAACTTGGGTGCAATGTATGGAGATCATGATGACATGACCACATTTCCCAGAACCCTGTCCACAACTAGTTCCTCTTAAGATGTAAACTGAAAAACAAAGCCTTGAACACCCCAAAAACACGTGTGAAAATCAAAGTGAACAAAAGAAAAAAATAACCACAAAAATACTTCCCTAATATATCACTGCCGCGGCCCAAACAGAAACGCTCCTCTCGGCGTTCAAATACGAAACAGAAATCGGGGCGCATGTGTATATAGGAGAAAAGAATATATATAATAGTGTGATACCGTAAATAAAAAATAAAATGTGTAAATGTGTAAAATGCACTCACAAACAGTGTCAGTACAAGAGGCTCTTCTGAAGTAAAAGCTGTTCTTTATTCTTAAAAGCTCTATAAACATGAAGCAGAGAAGACAACCATATGGTGCAGTAACTTCCTATATCATATGTGCGCAAGTTAAAAGTGCACTTTTATGGTTGAGTTCAAATAAATGAAATATTTAAACTTGAAAGTCCGATGCAGTTGATCCAGAAAATGCAGATAGTTTTCTTCTGTATCTCAACGCGTTTCGCCGCTCTCTGGGCTTCCTCAGGAGAATAAAACGAAGTGTAATCCGCAATAGTAGTCAACAATCGTAGCATGTAGAAAATGATTGTAAAGATCCGCTTTAAATACCGTCCGAAATGATCTCAATGCCGATGCATGTTGGGAATAACGTCATTCCGTTCCTGCGTGTCAAGCGTCGTGTCCAGGCAACGATGAACGCTTCTGTGTTTCTCGGCTGTTTCTTCCTTCATTTGATTTATTCTCCTGAGGAAGCCCAGAGAGCGGCGAAACGCGTTGAGATACAGAAGAAAACTATCTGCATTTTCTGGATCAACTGCATCGGACTTTCAAGTTTAAATATTTCATTTATTTGAACTCAACCATCCTGTAAGTGCACTTTTAACTTGCGCACATATGATATAGGAAGTTACTGCACCATATGGTTGTCTTCTCTGCTTCATGTTTATAGAGCTTTTAAGAATAAAGAACAGCTTTTACTTCAGAAGAGCCTCTTGTACTGACACTGTTTGTGAGTGCATTTTGCACATTTACACATTTTATTTTTTATTTACGGTATCACACTATTATATATATTCTTTTCTCCTATATACACATGCGTCCCGATTTCTGTTGGTTCCTCTTAAGATGTGCAAGCTGATCATAGAACATGGACAGAGAACGTTGATGGTTATATTCCATCAACTGGGTATAACCTCAGATATTGCCAAGTACAGAATGTTATGCCAGAACTGGTCATCTGTGGCCCTTGGAACATAAATTTGAATGTTTTGCATAATATAACATTTTTTCTGTGTTGTAGCAATCATATATACCATATGCTCTTGCATCCTTCTAAGCCTGGCTCTTATTGTTTGCATATAATATCAAAAAGTACATTATCTGTGTTATTAACTGACAGAATATAATCAAAGACCTGTCTTCCTCCATGTTTTACACCCCTTTCAAACATTTCATTGGTTTTGCTGAAAAGTAGCTCTCACCAGAAGGGGATTTAAGTGCAGTGTATAAATGTATAAAGTTACAATAAAGAGAGAAAAATGAAGCAATTATTTGCATTAACACGGTATATAAAGCAACATTTTCCATTTATCTTCTATTTGTTTTGCCTTGCAAAACAAAATTCTACTTAAGATGTTCCACTTGATGAATTATTAAAGATCTACAACTGTATGAGAACCTATGAGAGGTGTACTATTTTTTTTTTCTTTTTCATTTTAAAAAATGATCCTTTAAATTGCTGTAAGGGAAGACGGCTAATGAAAAATAGCCCAGAATTATTGTGAAACGATTGTCTGTAGTGTAATCAAGTCTGCTTTATGCCCTCAAACTACTTCAGAATATAATGATACATGTATCATTAACCAGCTGCTATGGACGCCTCAGGAAAATAGACAGATTCTGTACCTATTCTTTTTTTTGTTAGCTTTTAAACTTAAATGTGCTACTTATAAGAATATTTTGTACAGACTGCCTCTTTCTTATTGGACCATTAAAAGTTAGCAACAAATAGTATGCGTTTTCATTAAAGGGTATGGGTAAGGTAGGGGTGGGAGGAGGATCTTTGCCCATCATGGCATCCATGCTCATGTATAATGTAACAAGCATATACCTCTTGGCCTATTATAAAAAGCTGAAAGATACTTATGTATGGTCGGCTAAAATATTTATTAATTTCCAGATTACTTACAAATGTGTTGGTAAAATCATATATACATTCACAACCTTTTTATGTCATGGACAGGGCCGGCCCAAGACAAAATGCCGCCTGGGGCGAAGTTTAAAATGCCGCCCCCCCCCCCCCATTATCTACCCTTCCTCTCCCCCGTAGTTACCTTTCAGTAGTCCTGCGGTGAGTCTCCCTGCTCGGTCTCGGTGCCGATGACGTCATCTTCCGGCGCTCAACATTACAAGCCGGCACCGAGACCAAGCTAGAGGGCTCGAATAGGAGAGAGAGAGAGGGGCGCCCCTCTCTCTCTCTCTTTTCAGATTTAAAAAAAAAGGGCTTGGGGCGCCCCTTCAAAAGTGCCGCCTGGAGCAGTTACCCCACTCGGCTCCATTGTCAGGCTGGCCCTGGTCATGGATGTTGGCATAAGCCCATAAAGCATTATGAAATAACTTGCATTCCAAATACCGTATTTGCTTGATTATAAGACAAGGTTTATTCTAGAGCAAATTAATCGGGGTCGTCTTATAATGAGACCTCAAATAGGTCTGACTATGAGACTAAGATCCAGATCCCCCGCAGCGATGCAGGGGGCCTGGATCCTCCTGTGTTATGCCCTCCCCCCCAACTTACCGGTGCTTCTGAGTCCCCGGTGCTTAGTCCGGGCAGCCGTGTAGAGCTCTACGCGAATCGCATGAGTTCTACACGCTGCCCGGACTAAGCACTGGGGACTCAGATGCAGGGGACCTGGATCCTCCTGTGTTATGCCACACCGGCTTACCGGTGCTTCTGAGTCCCCGGTGCTTAGTCCGGGCAGCGTGTAGAGCTCTACACGATTCGCGTAGACAACTTCTGCTCAGTTGTCTACGCGAATCGCGTAGAGCTCTACACGCTGCCCGGACTAAGCACCGGGGACTCAGAAGCACCGGTAAGTTGTTGTTTTTTTGGAGGGGGTGTTAAATGGGGAGCATAAGGCATTTCTGGAGGCAGAGTGCTCTGTGAAATGCCTTTTAACCCCCTTAATGCCACTCTGCCTCCAGATATGCCTTTTAACCCTCTATACGCCACTCTGTCTCCTGAAATGCCTTATACCTGCCTATATGCTACTCTGCCCCATAATATGCCTTTTAACCCCCTAAATACCAGAGTGGCATATAGGGGTATAAGGCAGCTCTGGAGGTGGCACATAGGGGGTCAAAAGGCATATCATGGGGCACAGTGGCATATAGAGGGTTAAAAGGCGTATCATGGGGCACAGTGACATTTAGAGGGTTAAAAGGCATATCATGGGGCACAGGGCCATATATGGGGTATAAGGCATTTCTGGGGCAGAGTGGCAAGCCTGGGGGCAGATGTGCATAACTGGTGGGGCAGGTTGTAAAAATACGGTACACTGCAGGGGTTCATCTGGTGAGTTACAGATAACATAACATGTAATATTTAATCTGACAGAATTAACTATGTATTTTGAGGGATCTGGTCCAGTAGGTTGCATCCGGTGAGAAAGGCCAAGTTGGTCCTGTATATTGCAAGATAAATATAAATATAATTATTTTCTCAGTGATTTAATTGGGATTTTTTCATGCACGGCTCTGCTTTTCTTGCAAAAGAAACTTTTTGGAACTTGTTGGGAAATAACAGGCTTGTCACATTGCTTTATCAGCAAGAATCTTTTTTATAGCCAAAAGTGACTTTTACTGGATTTTAATAATGTATTACAAATATACCTACAGACTTGAATAATGTATTACAAATATATCTACAGGTTTTGAATCACCTTAAATTTTAAGGTTTTTATTAATCCATATTAGGGTCTCAGTATGAATGGATGGAATCCCAGGGTTACACACTCTGGATATACTCTACATTCTGCTATAATGTAATGATTTCTATATGTTCTGATTGTGCTTTGCTCGCTGGCGTATCAATGTTTAAGCCCCTGCTTGAAAACAGTTAATTTAATTCAGAAATTGGTTACCCCCTGAAGAGTAATGGTTTTCATAAGGACCATTATTAAAACCGCAAGTTTGCCACCATTAGCGAGTCACTACAATTCAATCTTTACAATGATCTATTAAAGAGTTAATATTTCAAGAGTCATAGGGTCCGCTCTTTTTCTAAAGTTCTCAGATAGGATTACAAAGCATGATGTGAACTTGAAATGGGTATTTGTTGTTAAAGTTACAGTAGACTAAAATATATTTAACTATGACTTTGCGTACAGGCTTTGTTTCTGCAAATACTTCCAATGCATTGATGAAGTGATACACACATGCAAATTTTCCAGTGATCTTGGCAAAGGGCTTCAAAGTAATGTTAATCGTTAAAATTAAATGATGGTATAAATATTTAACACACCCAATTATGGAATGTTAATTTAATGTTTGATGTTTAATTTTTAGTGGTGGTTTTTTTGGAGTTTGCAACTGTCATATCTCCAACATTTCCAGTAACTTTTACTTTACCTTTCATTGGTAATCACAGAATAATAAAATAATGATCTTATTCATCAAAGCTTATTAATGAATAATTGTAAAGTCCTCATTGAAATCATGTTGCGGCTCCTCACCTTAAATATCTGTACTGTAAAATTGTTTCTTTTTGATAGATTTCTTAAAATGTTTGTGTCCTTTTGTAGGAACCACAATGGGCAAGCCAAGAGCACAATTCCGCTTCCTCAAGTGCGGATAAATTCCTAACACTGATAAAGCATTGATAAAGCATGTTATGCTTTTGGCATTGACCTATTTTTACTTTTGGATTCAATCACAACCATGGTTGACACTTCTATATCACTATTACATTGCAAGTTATGTAGCATTATTATGATAGGGGGAGAGTGAACATTAATAAATTACAATAAAACATTAAGATTAACCTACAGGTGCAATCTGTTGGGGGGTTGAGAGGGAATCCGACGGTGAGGCACTACTTGGTCAAGGATGATTTGATTTCAGCGAGGGTGACGTGGAGAAGTCAATGACGTGGAGATCTCGAAAGTGGAGAGTATCACAGTATCACATCTTTATAGTGCACCATTTCTGTTTAAAAAAGCCTGCCATTTGGCTACTTGGGACTTAATCACAGTGACAGACATTGGGTTATATAGCTATATTTCCTTAAAGCAAGTAATATAATCAAAATCTTCATGGTAATACCGTTGAATGTCTTTGAGAGCTGGTGTTACAAATGCCATCCCTATTCTTCTGACTTCAAAAGTAAAGTGGTCCCCTCCTTGACTTGCTGAAAATAAGAAGCTCAATCTCAAATCTGTCGGGTTGCTCTAGAAGAGAAGAACATAATGTAACATAACATAATTTAATTGTAAAGCATCCAGGCTTCTGTGGCAATCCACTAAAATTGCATAATAAAGAGTGACTTGTGAAATAACACAAGTTACAAAAATACCATCACTTTAATATCACAAATAGCTCATGCTACAGATTTCTGGAGAGCACGGAGAGGACTGTTTTATACTGGAAAGTGGCATACTGGAGACTTTGCCTAGAGAAAAAAAATAATAATACAATGATTATGCAAAGAAAGGATACTATAAAGTTGGCTGATTATGGGACATGAAATAACATAATAGTATTTAATTTCAGACTATTTCAGAGATTATATAATGTGAGATTGCTTTCTGAACACTAACATGCATTTTACACATACTAATGTTTATATGGTCATTCCAGCTATGATACGCACTTAAATTACTTAAGTTACTGCCAAAAGAATATCATCGACATAAGGTGAATATATCAAAGCAAGTAGCATGGGTATCGAACAAGAAGAGCCATAAGGCTACCATGCTTACAATTCCCGCCGAAGAAATCACATATCGGTAACACATGTAATACATCAGCACATAGCACGGAATACTGAACTGAGACAATAAGGCCATTAAAACGGTCGACCCATCAGGCTTCTGGATAGGCCATATCACGATAATTGAAATCCACGGACACAGAAAGAAAGAGAAAGAGAAAGAGAGAAAAGAAGAAAGGAGGAAGAAGGGAGGGAAAAATGACGACTCTCATAGCCAGGCTACAGCAACGCGGGGCGGCCCAACATGTTGTCCTCCTTTTAAATTCGTGGGGGTATTCGGCAGAAGCACATATATTTACATATGAAATACTTAACACCAATCAGCTCTAATGTAGCACAGTGAACGTTGTGGGGGAATCTAACAAGACCTCACTATGCATATGCGCTGGGCATGCTCTGAATTTACCTCAATGGGTGACACTGATTGGCCACTTCAACCTTTTTTTTTTGCACAGACTCAAAGTGAGGCTATATGAAATTAGCTGTGATTGCCTGATAATTCTTTCAGTTCGGTTGAAGGTTGTGTTAAACCCCTGGAGTGTCTCAAACATTCATATGTTTTTTTCCTTGACACCTATATGAAATCTTTTTTTAACTGTTTATTAGAGTCTTAATGACACTTGCCAATTTCATTAACTAGTATGAATCTCCGAAAATGTGGAGGGACCCCCAAGAAACAAAGGAAAACCAAACAAAGAGCTCCAAAGTTTCGATTGCATTTCATTGCTCTCATGCTCTCTCTCTCACACACTCATTCATTCACTCTCAGTGTCTCACCTTCTCTGCCCCTGTTTCCCTTTCCACGTTTTTTCTTCTTCTTTTGCCTCTTCTTGTTTTTATGTCGTCTATCTTTTCCCGGTATCAGGTCCGTTATCCAGGTACTAACTCAAACATGCATTTTTTGGCTGCGACATGGCCCCACCCTCTTGTAGAAATACTCTAAAAGGCCAGAATATTGCTGAGAGAATTGCAGATAAAGAGAAGTACCTCTTTATCTCCAGAAATCTGCCTGCAATATTCCAGCTTCTTGCGTGATTATGCCACTTTTCATATTTATGGTCAGACCTCACAAATAAGTCTCTTCACTTCGGTGTGAGTGTTTGCGAGATGGGGAAAATGCAGATTTTCAGCAGCAAACTTTCAAAATTGGACAAAAGCCCACCTCACAAATTCACTAGACCCAAACATTATCTATAGTCCAATTAAGTAGAAAAAATTGGCAAATCCGTCTGTTTATGAGTTGCCTGAAACTTGTATGTGTTGTATCCCAAAGTATTAAAAATAATAATGTTTATATAAATACAAGGAATAATTAAACAACTCTTGTGGTAAATGCCCATTTTTACCTCCTTCTCCTCCATCGCCTGGTGATGGGGATGGGCCTTAAACTTAATTTAAAATGCCTGAAGGGAAGCATGGGCCCACAGACATGCTTCCCCCCCCACTCCCCATCCTGTTCCCAGTGGGATGGAGGTTTACAGGTTTATAGAGGTTTAAGAATAAAATTACAGGCAACTGCCACTCAGATGCCCTTATCCACCCGAAGAAGAATTGAGCCCACTATCTCTCCTAACCTCTCCTCTTTCTGTTTATCTCCTCTCCTCTTTATTTCTCCCTTTTATCCCTACTTGTCCCCTTTCTCTTTATTTCTTTATCCCCCCTCTGCTTGATCGTCACCTATCTCATATCTCTTCCCTTTTTGCCGAGGCCTCTTATTTCTCTTTATCTCATCTCTTTTTATTTTTATTTGCAGTAGCACTACCCCATGACTTCAACCACTGACTCTGTACATTCACACACCATTTGCTCCATACATTTGTATGTGATTTTAAACTATTTTACATACTTTATTGCAACAGCGCTACAGAATCTGTTGGCATTACATAAATAAATTAATGAATTGGTGGAGTTTACAGAGGAAGGGGTGGATCATAAACAGGAAAAGTTGCAGACTGTGCAGGATGGGGTGAGGCAAATGAAGATTAGGCCTAGGGCAGCACAAAACCTAAATACACCACATACGCACACTAATACATACAGCAATACATAGTTACACATACACACTCACACAAATGCACACTCATACACACACACTTACACACTCACATTAATGCACATTCAGACACATACCCATTCACACATGCACACAGACACACTTACGCACACATAGTCAAACATATACAAACTCACACTAATACACATTCAGATAAAAACATCCTCACTTTATCATCACACTTGCGCAGCTGACTCTTATACACACACACACATTAGAACATCCTCACTCTATCATCAAACACCTTTACACTTCTATGCCTCAGACATTTTTACGTCTTTTATCACAGGATCATTTAACATTGTGTTATGTGACCCCATTGTGCTCCCACCTATCCAAGGGGGACCCCTGAGTCCAAATTTGAATAACCTTTCATATAGAGTTAGTTACATGACTTGTACTACATCATTACATAGTTCTTGTAATATTTGTAAGTAGGTGTAAAGGACACACAGTAAGCTCAAGTAAGTGTAAAGGACCTTAATAAAACAGCTGTAGAAAGTCTCCAGTGGCTCTCTAAGCAATTATAGAAAAACCTGGAGTGGTTCCTCAACCACCTTGGCTGCACTAGAAGCAAGTAATCCCCATTAAGAAATAGCTAGCCTTTCCAAAAGTACTTTTACTCAATCAATGACCTTGTTGCCATGGAAGGCTAACACGATGTGCCACTGATGATGGCTTGATTTTCTTTCGCATCTGAAGTGGAAAAAAGAGAAGACGGGCTAAATGAAATCCCATCCATCTTAATGAAATACAATTATATTCTCCTTATTAATCATTTAAAAATCAATACATCTCTTCTTGGTGCACCTCGCAAGTATTTGTCATCCGGTGCCAGGTTCTAATACATCTTGTCTTGTAGTGATTTTTATAAGTTTAGTCACCTGTGTCCCTGGATAAATAGCTCTGTTTGCTTGCACACTAAGAAGGGTAAATATGATTTCTGTATTGGGGACAAATAAAGATTGTTTTAGAATGTATTAATTTATAAAGGTTTAAAATAATATTTTTACATTTTCTTAAAATGCAGCATGATGTAAAGAAGGTAGTATTAAGAATTAAAATAATTAATCACAGTAACATGGTGTTACTTTAATATATATATAAATAAACACTCTGGTTTTCTCTTCATTGTAAAGTTTTCAAGGGGGGGTTCTCAGGACATTCTTGGGGGTAACTGTTTTGGAATGTACATTTTATATTTAATTATAAGTGTTGTGACTTTTATAAGTATGTCATAGCTAAAAACTTGCTTAAGGAAATATACTGTTTCCTTGAGTATCTGCTTTCTACAACTGGCAATCACAATATATAATGGGAGATGGAGGATTAAAATGTTGTTTTGCTGTAAAGTTCGCACTTAAGGTTAATTTCTGTTTGGAGGACAATGTAGCAAGACATGACATGAGAATACGGCAAGGAAAAAGCAAGATTAATTACTGAAAGATAAAAGGCACAGTAAATGCACAACGGTATCCATGTAGGATACACAAAAAAACACACATTGGCAGGTAGAATTGTACAATGGTTTTTTGGAAATATTTAACAATGACATTAAAAGTGGCCATATATGGAATTGAGAGCCCTGGCTGCCATAAACTTTATATGCTGCCAATGAGCTTTAAATACATAAATTGTATATGTTGTGCCAAAAAACAATAAGCGTTCAAATGTTATATTTGCTAAAAGAAAATCAAGGGAAATGAAGTGGCTATATCTGTGTATAAATATGAATAACAATAATAATGTTGTTAATTAAAACCATTAAGCAAAAATAAGGCTACTAAATCTTTTCAATTATAGATTTATTTTGTGATTGAAAGATATTTGTTTGTAAATGCAGCTGGATTGGCAAGCACCAAAGATTGGTACTTTCTTTGTCAACGGAAGACCATTTTCCCCTGAGATTGAGTCTTTGATTACTCTTTGTCCACCAAGATGTAAAAACTAGGAGGAACACCCGACTCTTTACCAATGAAAGTCCTTTCTCCCAATGGATGAGTGTCTATCCATTACTCTATTACTGTAAGGATTTGGAAGCTAGGACCAAGTACCAAACCAAAAACTAAGACTAGTGTCAGGGCATGCAGAGCCATCCTCTTGGTTTGCTCATTATAATCAGGGTAATATAAAGAGTAAAACAAAATGTTTATATTGAGTAGCCTGTATAATGTCCTTCTAAAATGCAAAATGAAGTTTATAGTCTGTAACTAAGAAGTCAAGTGGCCAGTCAAGTTAAGGTTTTATTCACATCCTACAATTTGTGCATATTCATCAACATGCAACATGTAAGGGTAAAAAAAGTAGTTTCGCACTTTTGCTATGTCTTTGGGCAGGATTTACCTCTCACTCATTATTATTTGATGCTATTATATAAAAGCGCAAAATTTAAAACACATTTTTTTTAATTTTGCTTAGTTTTACAGGAAGTAATAGCTTGTTTATCTGATAATTTTACTGGAAGGATTAGAAGATGTCGAGGGATTCTTTCTTTCTATGTATTACTTTTTTGATCTAATTTTGTTTCTATCTTTTCATTTTTTTGTTTCTGTTGGGGTCTTTCTATATATATCCCAGGGATCTTTCTTGTAACTGTTCCTTTTACCCCTAAAGATGTCATCTTGTTTGTTAAATTATTGATGTACTTTACGTTTTATTTTAGTTATACTTCAAGTTACTAAATGGGGAAAATGTGTTTTGTTCCATCAGGATGTGGTCAGATGCTTACAGCCCAGAATCCCGTCCAGATTGAACTCATATTTGGACTCATACTTCTCAACCAATAGTGAATAATTGATCCTGTCATAAATGTTGCCAAACATCTGTGATGTCAGATTCATGTTCAGGGAGGACTTTGGAAAAATAAGGATGTTGACAAGCTTGACCATGACAGCAGCATATCCTGAAACTCAAAAATATTATTTACAAGAGCCTGGAAGAGCAAAACTGGTATACAGCTCAAATGGTGTCACTAAATACTCATAGTCGTCTTCAATTCATCTCCCTTTCTTATCTAGATCAAGTTGTAGGCTCCACTTAGGTTTTGTTTTGTTAAAAAAAACATTGCCCCCCTAACTTTATTATACTATATATTGATTAGTGGGAGTGGGTACTTATTCTTAATTAGTTTGGGACACAGGGAGAAATGTCTTATACGAGGAGGGTCCCGTCAACTGGCACGAGGAGATACAGCAACCCACCTGGGCTCCGTGCCCCCCCCCCTGAAGGTGAGTAAATCGGTATGGGGCTTAGTCGCGGGATCCGCGCCCACCACCCGTGTTCTTTTTAGCTATGGGAAACTAAATATTTTTGTATGTATCACAAACCAAAGATATGTGCAGCAAATAGCATGTTAATGATAAATACTGTTCAATCTAATTTAAAATAAAATGTAGTCAACCAGCTTTCAGGGTTCCAGTTACAAATATTTCTAAATGAGAAACTAGCCACAATATTACGGGAACATCTAAGAATTGCTTACACATAGACTTCCATGTCACAAAGACACAGAATAACATGTTAAAACCATTTTTTTGGAAAGTGAATATGAAAGCAAAACAACTTCTTGAAGTGCATCCTTATGGTTCTTGCTTTATAAAGAAAATTACATTTGTCACAACGCTATACATCATTTTCACTGCAAGCATTGTCCCTTCTGTGTGTCAAGTATAAAACAAAAGCATTTTGTGAAAAATTGCTAAAGAAGTAATGATTTTTGTCCTCAACTCTTTGTTTTGCCTTTCAATAAAGAAGGCGACGTGTGTCTGGAATGATGTATTATTGTTTTGGTACATCCCTAGGAACACAGTGCATAACCAAAACCATGTTTCACTGCAGAAAAGCTATAGTTTACTGGTCCTATGGCTCTGATGAGAATATAATGTTCCACAGTTTATAAATGCTTTGAGGTCAGTAGATGATTTGCTCTGGTTCGTTCATCCAATGAGCAGAAGGTCCAAAAATATATCAAGTCATTAGACAGGCTATGATATAGGTTGCACAATGTAATCTCCCTGGTGTTTTTAAACAATTTAAAACATTGGAAGCCTGGGTAAGGTTCTTGGTGATGGAAAGCGCTCCATGGAAACCTCTCTGTCAACTGGAGATGAGATAATTAGATCCAGGTAATACATAGAAGCCCCATCGGGGAGCTGGAGAGCAAACATGTCATCTTTATGAGTCTTTCTTGTCCTCCCCAGCAAAACAGATCTGTAGATAGCAGAGAAAAAAAGAAAGAAAACATGAAGGATTCATTAGTGCCCTGAAACAACTATGATACAAAGATAATCAACCTTCTTTGTGTCTAACATATCCTCTTCCTAGAGACCTGGCATCTTTACTAACAGACATACCAGGGCAGCAAAGATCAGTCACTATATATATAGTCAGTTACTTGTACTCTTACAATAGACGTGGAAATAAATAAGTTACATATTTTTGAACAATATAAACATGTCTTTTGTGACATAGACAAAGGTAAATAGTAAGACAGATCCATGATGATTTATCGCACATGTTGTGGACATTACAAACACACTACCTTCCTGAAGCTCTGTGGCTTAACACAGCTCAGTGAAGCGTTTTATCAATCATTAAATATCAATTTTAAGTAAAAATATACATATTAAAATGTAAATAATATGGGACACATTTATTTTAAGGTTTTTCTTAATGCCATTATTAAAAATGCATGGGACTATTTATATTCAAGAATATTAGGCATCCTATCGGACCTTATGAAAGGCATGCCAGGAGGAGCACAGCCATATTGTCACTAAAACAGTGCACTTGCATAAAACATAATACATAAAATAAGTCTAAACACTGCCAGCCTGCCACTGGTGGAAGGTGTACCTTGTCGTTATTTACAGTTAATTAAAGTAAATTTAATATCCTTACAATTATGTAATTAATACTTATCAAAATTATGACTTTTCAATAAATAATACATATCTGAAACTAGCATCTTTAGAGGAAATCACATTTACCTGGGAATTTTGTATACCGCAAATTCATGTTTCATTTCTATTCTTCTGTTCTCTAACTCACAAAACACTTGCACTGCCCATTTGCTACAGTGCATCCTCAACCCATCCCAAATAACATATCTTCTTCCAGCAGATAAATGGTAAAAAAAAAGATGCAATAGCTGGTGTCAGCCTATTTATAAAGTAACCAGTCCTGATTTTTTCCCCTCAAACACCACCCCCCCCAAGCCACCTCCACCATCACCACTATTGCAAGGGTCAACCATCGGGCATTGCCCATTACTATGCTTGGCAATGGAAGGGCGAAAGGAAGGAAGGGGGCACTTCCCTAATGCTGACAGGGTCTTGTAATCCCATTCAGTTTAGGGCTCAAGATATCTCTTTATCTTCATGATTTAATTATTAGGCATGTAGTTGATTTAAATCAAGATTAATTGATAATCTCAATGGATATATTTGTTGTCAGCCAAAATATTTAGTTCATGGTGAAGATTGAAATATCTGAAATTTACATTTCAATAGTTGGGATAAGGGTTGACTTTACAGTAGAGTAAAAGGAGGACATAGTTCTTGTGTAATTCAATGTGGGAGAACAAAAGGAGACCCAAGAGGTGGGGTGACTTTTGGTGAGCAACAAGCACAAAATTGCCCATAAAACCCACAAACTTTAAAGATGGCTGGCTGACCTAGAAATAAAAGCTACAGCCATGGTGGTGACCAACAAAGATCTGGGACCCACAATGCTCTGTCATAGATACCAGAATGCATACTGCACAATTTTTATCCAATCCTTTTACTAGTAACACAAATGCATTGTGTGAATACATGGAGCCAACTCACCAAAGAGCAAAACTCACCAACACTTTTTGCCAGAAATTGTGTCTGATATTCGGGGAAAGCTAACTAGACTTATTGAATAAAAAATTACCAACAAAATAGCTTGTTTTCTTTGATAAAGCTCTTTTGCTCTCTATATGCAATGAAACGACATTGATGTTTGGTCTCTAGTGAGTTCAAAATAGCCCTCAATAACGATAATTGAATGATTTTGTAGTCTTTCATAAAGCAAAGATGAACTTGAAATAAAAATGTGTATAGTACAACTTCAGATACTATTACACAACTACTGCAGATGCAAATTTGTTTATGCGTATTATATTACGGCTTAGCATTAAAAAAAAAAAGTGAGTGCAAGGATATTTCCGCTTCAAATAATGAGCAAGTGCACCTTTCTTTTGCCTCAGGACTCCATACACAATTTAGCCAGAGAGCCAGTGCAGATCATGATTTAACTTTTGACATCTCCTGCCTTCAGGCCAAGAGAGACTAATACAGATTTCTGTGTGCTCACAGTGGAAAAAGGTGAGAGAGAATGCCTTTATTGACGAAATGATAAAGAGGTTTGTAATGATAAATAACAGTCATTTTATTGTGGAATTCCCAGAAAGATGCATTCTGCGTTGTCCAAGGGACTGGCTTGGAGGATCAGTTCCTCTAGGACCTAACCGTGTTTCTTACCCTCATATAGTCAAAAGCGTTTCCACAATGCTTAAAATCTATTGTGTTAAGTGGCAGATTAAATTAGTAGCTAAAGTGGCCTTTGAAGAAGAAAACAAAAAAAAATTCACTTATACCCCATATTTTTTGCAGACCTTACAAAAATAATCTATAACTTTGATTGATGGTTTAATTGTAAGCTGTGGGATCCATAGTATATAATTTGACATTGATTGTGCGTTCTTGGCAACAGTTCCTAAAACAAAGATGTCAAAATTAAACAAGGGGTGTTAAAAGTGATCAGTTCAGGTCATTTATATGAACCAACATAAAAATGTTTGCAGCATAGAATGTTTCATGTGATAAGTAGAAAAAGTTATAAAATTAAGAAAATACACAAAATAATATTATAGTATACTAATAATATGCTTGACCTGCCTCAGCCAATTATCAATTTCAAAGAAATGTAATTTATTTTTTTCAGTTTCAGTAAACAAAGAATTGCAGAAAATTAAATTTTTTAAACATGCAGGTTCACCATTTGTTACGTTTTGTTATGTTGCTGTCACGGAAATGGCTTGTGACACATTAAAATGGTCTATGCAAACCAGGGAAGCAGTAGAATACAGAGGTAACAAACTCATCAAAGGGACACTCTAGCTATCATATGCACTTAAATGTCAACTTTTTGTCGACATTTTCTCCATGCAAATGCACATAGGGAGTCATCAGAATCCCACTATGCATTTGTACTGTTCCCCTGCATCTCAATCCCTTAGCTTGAGGGATGCCAAGGAGATTTCCAGTTAGTCTAATGACAGAAAGCATTCCCACTGATTTAAATTGAAGTACTTTCCTGCCGGCGAAGTCAAATTTGGCAGAGGTTCAAGGCACCTCTTGAGTACTTTTTTATTTATTTATTTGCAGTATAGAATTCATAATAAAGTACATTCTACGCATTTTAATAGGCATTTTTAATTGATGGGGCTGTATGGGAAATTATACCATCGCTTTATGAATGACTCTAACAGCATCAGATGTAGTAAGTTTAGCTAACCAACAGGGCACCCCGACCCAACAAGCAACTAGGAGGGGGCACCAGAGTGCAACAGTTTAGGCATTATTAGCTCTAGGGATCATCCTACTTCCCAACAGAGTTTCAAGGCAGCATCAAGGTGCTTGATTGTTTTAAATGATTCAGTTCAAAGTTGCTTGCCCTAGTTTGTTTTAAGTGGAGCTACTCAAAACATAAAAAATATACATTATATGCATTAAAAATTATACATTATATGCACACCAAACATATGATATCAAACACCTTCTAATGTAACATAATGTAACATAATGTTATAGATATTGATAAACGAAAGATGTATAGTGTTGTAAACACTATATAAACTACGCCATGTATGTATAAACTATGCTATGTATTGTGGAAATACCCTTTTAAATATCTTTTGGTAAATGTATGAATGCCCAAGAGATATTTGGAGGATCAGTTTTCCTAGAATCCACTTATGTTTTTTGCTGCCAGAAGTCCCAATAAACAAGACATGCTCCCTACTTCAGGGACTGTTTCAGATAAATTGGGTCTGTTGGCAGTGAGGCTTTAAATTAAAGCTACTATTGTTAAATTGTTTCACATAACACTGGTGGGTTTTTTTTAACGGTTCTCTACATTTTTAACATCATTTTTTTATTATTATTTTAGCTGAAAAAGACTCCTTCAATAAAGAGATACTGTTATACATCTGATGCTTCTGACTTTACATGCAATATTTATTTTTATGTTATATGCCTACATCCATTTATCCCAATATTTTCTGAGATAACAATGAAACTAATGCCTGTTTGGTTTATAATAATAGCAAAACAGCTTAATAAAAACATGACTTTTATTTCATAATAAATTATACAGAAAAGTGTACCATAACATATACAGGCAGGGATATAAAAGTGTCATTGAAGTCTTTAAACATGCAGTCAAATGATGATGTTTAGAATGCAGTAGCCTTAAGGTTTTGAATGAAATAGTGCTACTTATGATGCAAAATTCTTCTGAAACATAACAAATGGCATATTGTAAATAAATGCATGAACATACATATTTGAGAATATATTACGTGTTTTCGATATTATATACAATTGGGCTTTATGAAAAATGTATATGGAAAACTGCAGGAGGAGATTTTGGTTGTCCTTACTATTTTGAATAGCATAATCCTCAATCCATGAAATTGGTAAGGGTTGCAAGTGAGTTTACTAATCTGTGGAAATGAATATACTTGTAAATTATTTTTAAGTAATAGAAAAAAAAACATATTTTCTAAGTACTATATGATTAATTAAAAAAATATATTTTCAATATTATAAATTAGAAACAGAGATGAAGCTTCACACATTATATTCTTGATATTACAAATGTAATATATATATATATATAAATATATAATAGTCCTCTAGTAATATATACATGCCATTATATTTTACTTTAATATGAGCTATAATATTTAAAAAAATATACTGTATATATATATTATATATATATATATATATATAATAATATATATATAGCAAACCCAGATTATTTTCTCAGTCAGTAGTGTACCTGTTACCAGGGGATTCTAAAACTCCCCCATTAAGCAGTCTGCAGTGTCGATTCACATTTTAGAGCAAAACTGTATGCAACATTGTATTTTGCTTCAGATTCCCATTTGATACACAATTCCTTGATCATATTTAATCAGAATACTAAAATTGAATATTTGCATGGATTATCAACCACTATATTTGTATGTATTACTTCTGAATTTCCCTGCTACATTGCATCTTAAAACACTACAGCAAAATTATATATATGCCGAATTGTAATGTGTAGCCATTTTTTTCATTAAGTTTAATTGACTTGCTAGATAATCTTTTCAGTTTCACAGGAACCATACAAAAATGTTGTCCTATTTCGCTATTTATTTATGCATTGCTAATAAACAGCCCTAATCTGCCATTAAAATAATAATGGCCAGGTTTTGCAGGCTTCAGTGTTAAGGGCGATATGAATTGCTACTTAATCTTAAACTTTTAATAGTTTAAGTTTAATATCACAAACAGAAAACCTGTTGATGATTGTGAAAAGATGCAGAAGTAAAAAATGATCTTACTTGGCTCACCTTTGTAAAAGAAAAACATATATAATGATGTATTGTTTTAGGGTAAATGCACATAAAATGCATTGAGCAAGGTAATATTTTTCAGGAAATGATATTGTATACCAGCAGTGTTAATAGGTTTCAGGGGGAATGTTAATTTTTTTTTTCTCCACTGCAGTAGCTCATGTACACTCTTTATGGTTAATCATTCATTTTTGAATTTTTATATTAAGCATTCCATATTACTTTATTGACTAAACTTTTATGCTCTTCTTCATTTTGACAGTAAAGAATGGCCAGGCAATACTCTTTGAAAATTGGAGAGCATTTTCCTTTGCTTTCTATTGAACAAAGTGAATAATAAGGAGCCCTGGAGGGATTTCTGAGGTATCACTCAACAGAAACTTTTGTGTATGAGGAAAACCGACTCATTTTATCATGGCAGGCATACTAATATATTTGCTTTAATAAAATGCCATATTTCTGCCTTTAATCTCTTGTCAAATAGCTATTAAAGCCCCCAAAGTACCACACAAGACATTAAAAAACACTTGCCGTCTTGAAAGTTGCCTCAGAACATGCTAATAGTGCACGTAATTTGTGTTTTGTGAACAGGATGGAATAATTTATTGAGCGAAATGAAACTGTGCTCAGAGGAAGATGCCCTTAAGTTAAGACATTGGTTTAAACTGCTCAGTGTTCCATCTAACAGCTACCTATTTTTATTAACTGCTGTAAAATATTGGGCTGATATGGATCTGGTGTATCATTATCATGTTATGTTTTCAAATAAAATAAATGTTCTCTAGGGGAAAAAAATGGAAAATAAATGTAGGAAAAAGGGTCTGCATAGTTGTCCGGTGACCTGTAATTTAATCTAGTCTATGGCAGGTAATCAAGCCCTACATTATTCATGTGTCACGCAGTATAGTATTGGTCTGGTCCAGTTAATGGTTTTGGGTAAGTTTATGAAATTTTACATTTTTACAAATTTTGCATTTGACATGCACGCTTGTACAGTAAAGAATGTATAGGGATATATTTTAAGATGTACATTTTATTTGTCTAATATAGTAAGTTTTATGTATATACAGCCATGTGAAAAATAAAGTACACCCTCTTTGAATTCTATATTTTTACATATTAGGACATAATAACAATCATCTGTTGCTTATCAGATCTAAATATTAGGTAAATACAACCTCAGATGAACAACAACTCATGACATATTACACTGTGTCATGACTTATTCAAGTAAAATAAAGCCAAAATGGGGAAGCCATGTGTGAAAACTAAGTGCACCTTATGATTGTAGCTTGTAAAACCACCTAAAGCAACAATAACTTGAAGTCATTGTTCACTGTATGACTTTATTATTTGATCACATAGTTTTGGAGAAATTTTGTCATGAACTTTAACATGCTGAGGCCTATAGAGTCTGAGATATAACTCTTGGGGTTTTTTTTAATTGTCTGGGACATCCACTCCTGGGAAGATCAGCAACTGTGAGTTTGTGTGAGTATGATTGTGTATAAGTGTGTCAGCATTAATGTATTTGTAATGGTAAAGGGGAGTTATAAAGAAGAGGAGATATGAAGACAAAGGGGAGAGATGAGATAAAGAAAAAGACATAATGATAAAAGGGGGTTGAAGAAAATGGGAGAGATAAAAGATAAATTAGAGAGGTAGGGAAAAAGGGAGGGATAAAGAGAAGGGGAGATAAACAGCAAGGAGAGAGATATGGGAAGAATAAGGGTGAGAACAAAACGAGATATAAAAAGAAATGGGAAAGATAGAAACGTAAAGGAGAGATAATGAGAATGGGGGACCAAATAGAAGGGGAGAGAGAAAGTGAAAAAGGAAGTGAAGTAGGGAGAAAAGTTAGAGATAAAGAAAAAAAATGAGATAAAAAGAATCTGGATGCTTGGGCAAGTCCTGTGGTTTAAATCTGGATGACGGGGAAAGTTTTAAATGTGAAATCTGGCTTTTGGAGAAGTCCTATGTGTATAATTTGGGTGCCAGAGCTGGCCTTTGGGTTGGGCGACCTGTGATTTCTACCTGCAATTTAACATTTCTATGGATTATTAAATTGATATATAGCTTCAATGCTGAGTTTTCATGTGATTTTCAGTTTACCTTTACCTGAAAGACTGGGTTTGTGTGTTATTGAGGCACTCTTTACCTGTAATGCTATGTTTCCATGTGTTATTTATTTACTCTATACCTGCAAATTACCTAAAATGGTGTGTTTCAATGTGTTGTTTATTCGATCTAAGCCGAAGCTAGATTGGGAAGAAAAGAGAGGTGTGGCACAGTGAAGGAGCGGACAAAGGGTCTAAACTGGAGGGGGATCGCACATGGTGCCTAAACAACTGATTGCAACTAGCAATCTGTTTCAGGTTACTTGCCTGACCCACATTATTACGCACAGTCAAGCTAGGGTGACAGTCTCCTCCTAATCTGCAGAGTCAGTGCGGCAAATACTTTTGTTTTGTTGTTGTTTTTTTTAATATTGGGGTGGAGGGTGTGATTGGATGCTGGGGAGTGTGGGGGGCCCCAAGCAGATGCTTGCCCAGGGTTCAGTCCACATCATGATCCTGAATAAAATATGAAAACAGAGATATTGTTTAACATTTCAATTATATAATCTCTTGTATAACCATTTGGTACTAAAACCTTAAAATCTGATGCTCTGCCTCACATTTTTACTGTTACAGAGAGAATGTACTGTAAGGACAAACTAGTTGTTCCCTCTGATCACATTTTTGCCTTAGTAATTTCCTCCTTGCTTTCTCCCCTTATGGACCGTATTGATTTGGCTTTAACCACATCACGGTGTGATCTTTGATCTGGGAAATTATTTGTGCCAATAACGAGGAGATTGGAGGTCTGATCTGTGAATCATGCCACCAGAATTGCACTGCATATCAAGTGTTTACTACTATGAAGACACCACGAGCCCTTCCTTGCAGACTACTTCAACCCCTTCAAGTATCCTTCCAATCCTTGGTCAGAATTGTCTATGGACTTCATGGCTGACCTTCCACCCTCCAACTGCAACATTACTATTCTTATCATTGTTGACAGATTCTTAAAGATGGTGCATCTCCAAGTTACCCTCTGCCCTAGCATTGGCCACCATCTTAATTCGAAACGTGGCACATTTACATGGGTCAGAAGGTTTACGCAGATCATCAATGTAAGATGGCAACCCACCTATACCCCTGGCGGCAAGGTGTGGTTACATGCATACGCCTCCATGTGCCAGTGTGATGAAACTAGCCACTTACAACATTGGTCCCTACTGTGTGATTAAACGTATAAATCCAAGTTACTCATGAACCCTCTCTGACTATTAGTATGTGGATTCCTAGTTTCCCTACTCAAGCCTCTACATTGTAGCTGCCTTACCAAGTCAGTACCTGTCCCTGGCTCAATCTATACACCCCACAAGAGCTGCAGTTTTGGACATGCTCTGACTAAGTCGCCTAGCCATCACAATAGGCCCCTTGTCAAAGTTGCTCAGATCCTTACGCTTGCCTTGCTTGCTTGATCCTTTTCTCTGCTTCTATCATATATACACAGAGACCCTAATGTTAGTGCACTAATGAAGTTGCACAAATGTTAAAATAAATAAATACATGAATATCATTAAAAAACAGGGAGTGATACCAGCATCTTGCACTCAGGGGCACGCCCGAGTGTCTCAGTGACAGAACAGCCCAGCAGGGACATGTAACCTGCATCGTGTGACCTTGAGGTAGTAGTAGTAGATTACACAGAAACTGAAAAGGAGGAAAAGTGAGGCAAAAGGGGAAGAGGAAGAAAGGGAGACGGTGAGAGAGATTTATGGCCAGGGTTAGTGTGTCAGGGCATTGTTGAGTCTAGGGTTTGTGGCCCCTGGGAGAGTGTTAAAGCGAGTTTTCATGTTAGTATGTGAGTATCTGTTATTTACAGGGGACTGCACCAAAGAAAAATACTGCACCTAGACGCCACTAATTCTGGGCTCACCCCTGGTTACACTGGTATACATAGACCACAAGGTATGTACATGCATACACACATATACAGATATGAACCAAATGCATGTTTTTATTTTGATGGGGATATCTCTGTATGAGTGAATATGGTTCATATCTATGTACACGCATACACAAATACACAGATATGGACCATATGCACTCATAAAGAGATGTCCTCATACAAATAAAAACATGTATATAGACTTCCATATCAATAATATTTTAACTATGCTTTTAAGCAGGCCCGGACTGGCCATCGGGCACACCGGGCATTTGCCCGGTGGGCCGGGCAGCCCAGGGCCGGATTCACGTAGGGGCTGATGGAGCTGAAGCTCCAGGCCCCTCCAGGCCCCTACCTTAAAATAGGCCGTCTATAATGCAGGGCAAAAGGGGCACTTGCCCCTTAACCCTGCAGCGGCTGCGACCGGGCCCGCCACTCTAGGGGGCCCGGGCAACCCCCACGATTAATTCCGCGGGGGCCCGCTACTTACTGGAGGACGCTCGCGAGCCGAGGATGCCGGGGACGCAGAAATCCATCAGTCACGTGACGTACGTGACGTACGTCACATGACCCTGCTGCGCATCTGCTTCCCTCTGTGCAGGAGAACAGGTTGGAACTCTGACTGCGAGCGCCGAGAGGCACATACTTTTGACATCTTCGGTTGTTCAGGTAAGGGGAGGCTGCATGAAGGAGTATTTGAGATTGAGTGAGAGAATTAATGAGTATCTGTGAAGGAGTGAGTGAATGAATGTTTGTGAATAAGTATATGTAAATGAGTATCTGAATGAGGGAATTAATGAGTATCAATGTATGAATATCTGAATGATTGAATGGATTATCTGTGAATCAGTGAGTAAATATTTGTGAATTAATATGTGTCTGTGTGTGTAGCATGGATGTGTAAGGGGGGCAAAAGATACCACAGGCGGGCTGTTATGCCACAGGCGGGCTGTTTTGGTGGCAAAGATGCCACA
>VKOC01000006.1:26150029-26161029 GCA_009364415.1 Spea multiplicata
CCTACTCTTCATGTTCGTCTTCGTGTTCGTCTTCGTGGGGGGAAAAAATCTTCGTATCCCGCAAATATTCGCCCGTTCCTGTGTTCGGTTCGGGCGAATATTCGTATACATTCTTTGTGTTTGTTTTTTTTTCTTTGTTGTTTGCCATTTTTTTGTAGAAGGGGTTAATACGGGGTTAACGCGGTACGGACTACGTAGTACAGATAATTGGTTGATGCCAGAGGAGGTCCCTGCAGGCGACCAATAGAGTAGGTCAAACAGCCCTTTAACCCCTGACAGTGAACCTACAGATTTATGCTTCCGTTAACCTCTGCGATGCTGCGTAGATAAGGTAGGCTAGATGGGGAAGGGACCAGGGAGATTAGTAGACGAAGATGAATACGAAGATTCTTCGTGTCGTGTGTCTTCGTCTTCGTTTTGCCGCCGCCATGTTCATATGTGCGGTATTCGTGTTGAACAAAGGTTGAACAACGTTTGTTTTCATGTTCTCCCATTACGAATGCACAGTGTAATGTGAACAATGGGAACAAGCAGAGCATATACTTGTTTTACAATTACATAAATGTCTGGCGGTTTTGTTAGCCTTATGCTCAACCACTCATGAATCCACACCTTCAAATAAACTGTGTTTTAAGAAAAAAAATATAAAATATATATATATATCATTATATATATAATCATATAAATTAAATGCATATAGGGCAAGAGTCTCTTATAAAGGCATAAGGTCAGAGTTTATAGTGCTCCAAAATGATGTCATAAGTAGGGGAACTTGTATACAATATGAGCCTAGAGAAGTTGGTCCACAGGACAGCATTATTGAGGGAGTGGGGGTCGAGGGGTCTTCCCAGTGAGCCACTAGGTCATATGGTTAACACACCCTCCTCATCCTCTCCCTAGCATTCTACTAAGGCAGGTTAACAAGATATAACATCATGTTCCAGCATTGACAGAGAACATGTAACATGTATCAGAGGCCCTTCTCAAGGTTATTCTTTGGGGCTGATGGGAGCACAACAAGGACAGAAAGCCCTATAAATACATCACAGACCAGGAGACACTGCAAAACAATCCAACCCCCATATTCTTTTGTCTCTACTTTTCTTAGAATAATGTCAGCACAATGTATGGACCTTCTTATATATTCTACACTTACACAGAGTTTCATTATTGGTGGCCCTGAAATATGTTCTCAATCTACTTTTAAGAGACATTTTACCCACTCAAATTGTTGTATCTTAAGCACAGATTGTATCTATGATCTCTGTCCCTAGGGACATCAAGCAAGCCTTGCTCTGGTTGTATGATAAGATCACTTTTTAAAATTTAAACTTCCAGATTCCATCAGAAAGTCCTCAAATTCATATCAACCTCAAGACACTCAAGTATTAAGACCATAAAGCTGTATTTATGCATGCAACTTTACAGCAGGAACATGAATGAAGTAGTGTCCAATTTTCTGTCCCCCCCAAATACAACACACAAGAGACATTTCTTAATTTAAACGTCAGCTGTCGATAAATTTTGTCCGCGTTGCGGACCACATATTACCACAGCACCGCGACACTCAACAAACTTTATTAATGTTTAACATAAATTGTAACCATTTATTTGCCAAACACATTTTGACGCAGTAAATAAACAGCTTTAATACCATCTTTATTACCGTCAAAACAAAAACCAAGTAAGTTACCAGCTGGTATGGGCCTATCGACCTATATTCCTGCTGGAACTGCCGGCGTCCCCTAGCATGACAGCCACATGACGGTACGATTCACGGGGGCGAATGCCCCTGGACTGTCGTGCACAACTCTGTGCACCACAAGTAAATTCCTATAGATGATTAACTCCTGCCCCATACCAGCCTCAAACCTGAGCACCCACAAATTCATACCTCTGACATGGAAACAAAACCAAGCGACTCGACTATTCAAAAAAACACATGAACTGGGGTTAAAATGACAGCAAGTGCGTAAAAAACGTTCCTTAAAAATGTATGCAAGTGTAACTAGAATTCATGCTGTTTTGAAGGCAAAGGGTGGTCCCAACAAATATTGATTTGATTTAGATTTCTCTTCTGTTCATTTACTTTGCATAATGCCACGTGATACAAATACATTATTAACATGTCTGTTTTTGAAGGCATTCTCTTTGAATTCTATAGTTTTACATATCAGGACATAATAACAACCATCTGTTCCTTAGCACATGACATATTACGTTGTATTATGATCTATTGTCAGTAGGCTTTATTTTGCCTACTACCACTGCAACTTAAAACATGTAGAACCTAGTTAGATGCATTAGTATTTTTTAAACATATATAAGATAGTTTAAAACAAAATGGCGTTTAATAGTGATACTTTAATAATCAATCAGCTGTCAGTTGTTTATTATATGCATGGCTGGTTCCATTTTTTTGGAAATACACTTGCTTCAAGTAACACCGCTCTAAAAAACCTTCTACATCCAAGTAAGTAGGTAGACAAATTCTAGAAGGCTGTCTGAAACATTTCTGTGAAGATTAGCACGGCGATATTAATATGATTTACCAGACAGTGATAATTGAAGTGAAGATGTATGAAGTTCTGGATTCCAGTAGTAAAACGTACAGATGGATCACAGTTCTTTGCCCCTGGAGCTATGCTACAACAGAGGTAAAATTATAGCAGTGAAATCTCACCATCACTGAATTTCCTTTTCAATGGGTGGGGGGGGCGTGCAGGAATGCTAGGAATATGGATTAATATTACAAAAATAAGACTGATATTTCAGTGTCATTTTAGTTCAAGTGAGAAAGCCTATTAATTTTGTTCTACCACATTGTATGATTTATAAAGGGATGTTGTAGATCATTTGTATACAGAGTCAAAGAAAAGATTGAGAGTTTGTGAAATTCAATCTAATATTATGCCTGATACATATGTAAATTTAACTTTTCTAAACATAGCACAAGGTTGCCTTATAAACATCACTGGTGACTGTTTTGTCAGCGATATCACTCATTATAAAAAAAGATGTGATCTCTACTACTAGTTATTTATATTTTGTATGTAAATATGTAAGTTTATAAAAGCAGCATCAGGTAAACCAACAACAATGTTGAAAGTTCTAACAGTTCCTTAAAGTGCATTAAGTCATAATATGAGACACTGGGGGCCTCCATATAAAGAGGAGTTATAGTGCAAAGAAGTAAATGTGGGGCTGTTACCCCATAGCAAAAAATGACCCCCTGCTTATTGCTCTACTTTTACCATTTATTGCTAGAACTTATCTTTCTACATAACACCCTTTATAATATTTTTTTGGTATTGGACAGGATTTAAGTGTTCAGTTTATTAATTAAGTTTTATATTAAGCGTTTTATCGTTTTAATAAAATTACTGACACTTTTTACTCACTTAGGCTGGACAACTAGATTTCTGTAATTGTCACTTGGAAAACTGATAAATCTAAAATGTAAGAAAAATATATACAATATTAAATATGGGCATTATGGGTGAGCTGTTGGCTTACTTTTATATGTATTTAATAAAGAAATGTCAGGTTAAGAGCTTTAAGGGTATAAGGGTGAGCTGGAGCCTTAGTTTATATGTATTTAATAGAGAAAAGTGTGGTCTGATCTGTTTTTATTATATTCTGATCTATATTTATTATATTAATTTTCTTTGTTTTCAGCCTGTATGTTTATATAGTCTTTTATGTTGCTGTCAAATAAGTATAGGAAAAACCTCAAACAATATAATAACTTTTTAATTTCTCTTTAATATATCTTATGAACGCTAAGAAAATGTTTTAATAGTTTTGATAAAAAAATATTCTGTAAAGAGGCTCATCAGTGGGCCATTCTTGACATTGAACAAAGATGCACAGTAACATAAGCTTCCAAGACCTTAGAAATCCCTTCTTCAAATTAGTTATTTGAATAATTGACCCTTGATCTCATGTTTCATCTGACTCTACATCTTGCCCTATGAATATACCATACAAAATCCAAACTGCAGTTTCTTGGTAATCAACTCATGAAATTCTAACCACTACACCATTATATTATATTTTAAAGCAAATATGATAACCTTGCGAGCAGAGCCCTCTCTACCTAATGTATCGATTTGTCAGTCCTGATTTTGTCATACTCTTTGAATATATAGGTTGTAAGAACTGCTGCGTAAATTGGTAATGCTATATAAATAAAATATAATAATAATGAATAAAAATCCTTACAAATGAAAACATATCCCATATTTACCTCATTAAATAAAAAAAGTAATGAAAGTGTACCATTTTTCTTAAAATTTTACATATATGTAGATTGAAAATTAAGTCCATGTAGGTGACAGTTTAAAATATATGACAATGTAGACACACCTGAGATGGGACTAAATGCCATAATTAGAAGGTGATGCCTTTTGACCATAGGAAAAGTCCACCTGGAGCTTTCCCCTTTCTGGGGAAGTAGCTTTGTCTGGGAGTGGGTCTAGTGTTGCATGGAGGCTGGGATAGTAACACAAAGAGTTGGGTTTATCCCCATGTGGGGACATGGCTAGTCACTGGCACCCAGTGTCACCATATACCATGAACCTCATCATCATTTGGGAAATGTCATGGATGTTGTAGTCCACCAGACCTCATCTGTCCATAAAAAATAAAAGTAAGTGTGACACGGTTAAGCCTAGGCTCAGATTTTTGCTATATATCCCAGGCAGTCCCAGGCTGAAGATGTCCCTGTAATTATTACCATGGTGGCTCTATGGACCTACAGGCATCAGATCTTTATTTTCCTTTTTAATCTTAATAGGAGCTGCTGATTGTTCACTTAGTATTTCCCATATCTTTGTACCTGCAACATGTTCGTAAATCACCACCGGTAAAGTCAAACAAATCAACAACATTTAAGTATTTTATACTTGATTTTTACAGATGCCCACACATTGTATACTCTGAATTATTACATTAAATACCTCTAAAATAATTATACAGAAACTATCCACCACATTAATACAGTGTGGATTTGTTACCGCGTAGGTTAATTTATTAATGGCCTTTTTATCTCTATTAATCTTGTGTGGAAAATGAGCTTGTAGGGTTTCAAGAGGAAAGCATCACATATAGATTAATACAAAGGTTATAAAATGCAATAACATGTTTTCATATGTAGTTCCATTTATTAAAGTCATATTATAAAACATTCAGGCTACAAGTACTCTATACAGCTAATTGCCTCATACAAAGTTCTGCAGGGAGTTGCTATTTAGGACAGTAATTAATAATAATCAACCACTGAACCACATTGTATAAATAATGGGCTGTACTTTGAGTCCTCGAAGAGCTAACACAAACATACGAAACTCAGAATGAATTTAGCTGTCAGGGGGAAAAAAATCATTACACTTAGATTTATTTGAGTTGTAGTATTGTTTGTAGGTTCTGAATATTCAGTTTACTTCTGTGACCCTGGGGTTATGCGCTAGGGACATTAGGTACTATGGCAGCCATCATCTTAGCTTTTTCTTAATGGAGCCATTAATTATGTGTTATAAAACAATAATAAAATAACATAAGGTTGCATTTATACTGATTACGTCTATTGTTATTGTATATCCACGTTTAAACTAAACAGGTTGTATGGTTATGGGTCTTATGATATGAACTGTATCATTATTGTTATTATTTTAATGTGAATGTAGAGCTTAGGGTAAAAAAATCCTATGAGCCTGATCTTGAGTAAATGTATTCACGTTCCAAACAGAGAGGGAAGAATATTCACAAAAATTAAAGGTAAAGAAAGTTCGAATGTTGGTCATGGGAGCAGCGTTCTCAAAAAGCATTACTTTTCCTCCAATTTGTGACATATTTGTAAACGCAACGTACACAATTCTTTGCTGAAATTTTCTGTGTTGCTTACCTTTCGAGACAAAAACAAATTTCACCAGATTTTTCCAATTTTGTCACTGGCTCAGAAGGGACCTTTCCTCCAGCCCTACTTCTGTTTTCATTGACTGTTGAGTTATTGAGCAGGATATAGCACTTCTATCAGATATTGCTAACATATATATAATTTACATTTCACATACACACCAAAATTGTATACCATTGATGTTGTTAAGTGTTAGTAAAATGCCATGTTAAAATTTGGTTTACTGATATGCTTTATAGGGCTACAATAGTACATTAATATTTCCTAAGGCCTTACAATGTAGTGTCTCACTAAACCACACCACCCCTGAGCTGTCAGACACATCAAGTTCAATTTTACAATCTGGCTACTGGGAGTTTGCCAAGGCAAAAAAACAAACAAACAAAAAAAACCTAAATAAACAAAAGGACAAAATTTTGATGCTATCTTCCCTGATAGAAATCTCATCTAAATGTTGATTCAGCATAAAGTCTTGAGGAAGTAGCATGCTTGTTTGATAGTTTTTATATATAGATAAGAAAGCTCTTTACTTCAGGTACTTAACTCAACAAAAACAAATACGTTACACGACTGATCTAGTTTAGTGGTGAGCATATGTTTGGTTAAATATTCAAATGTTTTTAGAGGAGATTAGCTAGTCAATTGTGATAAATTGAACATTTATATACCGTATTTGCCCATACTGGGCGGGTATTTCCTTTTTTCTTTTTCATTTAGCAGGGTTAGGATCCAGATCCCCCGCAGCGCTGCACAACCTGTGTGACATAACCTTCTGGTGCTCCTTGGAGGCATAAAAATGTCCTGTACAATTAAAAAGGTGGAATTAGCAGGAAGACATAGCGTTTTACAGTAACGATTGTGCTGTTTCAAGATTCATTTTGTTTTTCTTATGTTAATAATATGTCATAGCACATAAAGTACATCACAAATGTATCACAAAATTTGCAAGATTAAACATATAACTCCACATTGCCAAGAGATTGCACTTTTTGCTTGATTTCAGGGCATGCCATTGAAACTGAATATGTGTTGTTTAGGTGTTAGACTGACTGTTGGGAAAAAAAGGCTAACAAAAATATTTCACCATTAAGAATATTAAATAAATCTTATTTAATTTGCCCTTTGGTTACAATATTATAGCAATGCAAATACAGTTTTATGTTTTGGCATTTAAGCGCTAAAAATCATCATTAAAAGAAGCCTAATACATATATTTTAAATATAAATATGTTTCTCTATATTGTGTCGATAGATTGCTTCTAATATTGGGTGTCCGACCAGATCTTGAACCTGAACATCTGACTAAGTGCTAACAAACATTCATGACTTACTTGCACTGTCAATTTCTGTTTAATTTTTCTTGTGAAATGTAACAATAATATTTGTACTGCAAAATATATTATTTAATACGATGAATTTCAAGTAGTCAGTTTCGAAACGTTCAACATTTAGTAAGGCATTTCACCATAGTTACTTTTTATAGTATTTTTTTTCCACCGTGTGCATTATTCATTGCTGACAGGTTGTACCAAACTATTTAAACTACACATAAAATACTTTTAAATCTGAGAAGCTGGACCTTTCAGAGTTTGGACGCAGACCAAGGAGTCAACTTAGAGAATGAAGTACATACAGGTACCTTCTTTTAAAATGTTTATTTTCTTCCCCTTGGATTTAAACATGCTCTGCATAACTGTTAAACAAGAAGTAAACATTATACTGTTTCATGTTACATCTGTCCCTCAGACCGACTCCAAGCCAAACAGTGATCATCCAATGAAAAATACAACTATTAAACATAATTGGACAGTCACCCACTCTGTCTGTCCAGCAGGCTGCACAGTTGAAGAAAATGCTGGTTTCTAATAAAAATAAACCATACAAAAGGAAGTGGTCAGTAATATGCAAGAGTGGAGACAAGGTGGTTTCACAGAGCCGGGGTGAGGAGTTACTCTTACATTTACTTTGGAAAGACACCCACACGTAAATACACTTACGAAAACAAGAGGCCCTTGACTTATCTTGAATGTACCTGCAAAATCCTGTGCTTAAAATAATAAGAAAGGGTTGACCCTTAAAATGCCATAAATGTATACTACTATGCCAATAGACAGCATATGATGCAATACATAATACACATGATGTATTAGAAATGAGTGTGATGGAACATCTATGCTGTTTTGTTCAAGTTTAGTTGCAGCACTTTTCGGGCTGAATACTCAAATAAAATTTTTTATAAAGCTTTTTTCTGCTACTTTGTGTCATACTAATAACTAAACTTTATTCATAAATTAACTTAGGTAAGTCATACCAAGACCTCCTACTGAATATACATGGGACAAACTATCAAACTATTCCCCAGAAGACATTGTAATTGACATGATGACAATTGTACCTATTTACTTAAAAGTAGACATTTTTTATAACAATGAACTGTAAATTACTCGGCAAAAGCACCCGTGCAAACCACTGCTTCATATTTTCTGTGTAAAAAATATTATAATAAAAATAATATTCGCCATTGGTAAAATTTACAGTATAATAAGTACTTTTTGATTTTCCATTTAAGACACTTAATTATTCATTTGGAAGAGAACATATTTTTGATATATATGTAATTTGTATAGTATCAATCATCTGAGATGTATATAAACATAAAATAACATTAATAATAGTTTCATACCCAAGAAATTGAAATCTTTGCCTATTGTTATAAATATTACCTAAGAATATTACATTTATCAAAACTGCTAAACTAACTTACTAATTACTAAATGTGAGTCTCAGACTTTGTGGCAAGCAATACCTTTCATCTGAATAATGGAGTGGGAGGAAAACTAATGCTTTTAGCATTCTGCTATAACATGGCTCATTCTAGGAGCTTTTACAGCTCTCATAAATCCAAGATTAAAGTTAGCAGAGTATTTGTGAGGGACAAAAAGATTCATCAAACGGGTCAGAGGAACCATACATCAAAGTTGCTTTTTTTAAAAATGTTTATTTAATTTTAACAGAATTTGTATGTGGCATATGAAAGAGTTTTTATTTGACTTGGATAGAACGTGGACATAAACTGTTTAACAAACAATCGCTTGAGATTGCTGGAGATGCAACTAAGAGATGTACTTTACAAATCTGACTAGCGGATACATTAGGTTAATTTTTTTTTTTAACTTATGTTGCATTTTGGATTGTTGTAGGTATTGCACATTCATTTAATTTCTCATAAAGTTTGTGTATATTAACTTTGATATATGTATGTCCGGATGTTCTTTTGTATATATGACAGTTCCATTTGAAAAAGGGACTCCTAATGTCTTGGTGCTGACCCAATGAAAGATATTACATTTAAAATGTAAAAATTCAACACATTAGCCAATGTAGGAAATTCACCTAATTTCCTTTTTTTACATACTAATGAGCCTTTTTTTATATGTAAAAGGAAGCACTTAAATAATATAATGCTGCACTATTTTATTGGATAAAATGTTTTTGTTCCTCTGAAATTTAAATAAAAGGGCAAATTACCATGGATTTTCATATTGTTAATGCCATGGCATATGTTGATCATATATTATATAAATGTTTCTATACTTCGATCAGCCATAACATTATGACCACTGACAGGTAAAGAGAATAAAACTGGTAATCTTGTTATTATGGCACCTGTCAGTGGGGGGATATATTATGCAGCAAGTGAACATTTTGTCCTCAAAGTTGATGTGTTATAAGCAGTAAATGTGCAACCGTAAGGATATTAGCGACTTTGACAAGGGCAAAATTGTAATGGCTAGATGACTCGGTCAGAGCATCTCCAAAACAGCGTGGTATTTCCAGTCTGCAGTGGTCAGTACCTATCTATAGTGGTCCAGGGGTCAGAAAAGCGGTGGACAGGGGAGAAGGCTGGCCTGTATGGTCAAATCCAATTAACGAGCTGTAGCTGAAACTGATGAAAAAAGCTAATGCTGGTTGTGATGGAAAGGTGTCAGAGCACACAGTGCATCAAAGCTTGTGATTTCTGTGGGGCAGTATGTGTATTGTTTTCAGGATATTTAGTGAAACCTAACAGTTGCAAAGATCGGAGTGGAAAAACCAATATTATCTAATTATACAAAGCCTGCCTGAGACAATCAACAACAATAAGCAACCTAACAGGGAGAAATTAGACTTGTGCGCCTGTGGAAAATTTGTGTTCGTTTTTTGGGGGGGGGATTTCTTCGAATTTGATGAGATTTATCTCTCTCCATCTTCAGTTCGAATGAAATTCGGCAAACATTATGTAACCATAAACATCCGTATGAACATACTAATATGTCCACAAATTGTGTGTCACGATGCCTCCTGCAGGGAAGATCAGTAGGAGCCAGGATCATTGGCTTGTGACTGAACATTTATGTGGCATGTGTCAGTTCTAAAACCCACTAGAAGGACTATGCAGAGATCCATGGATCTCTGATTGCACCTCCTGCTGGCTAATCACAAGTGCTGTGATCAGCAATGTAGACCTATGGACCACTTCATCCTAATCACAGTGTACAAGGAAGAAACTAATATAAATTTAGAAAAAAAAACATTATAGAGAGTCCTAAGTGAGATGACAGGTAACCACAAGATACCAAAAACGATCTCCAAGGAAGTCGCTATACAGCCACGTATTTTGGCCTAGGACGATTCTTACAGCAGTCCCTCTGCCTTTCTGCTGTGCTGTTGCTCAGAGGGCTGGTTACAATGTAGATCTCTGATCTCCCCAAAGAACATGGAATGCTAGACACTGCCCAGCAAGGACAACAGACAGGGTGGGTTACCTTGGGTTAGGCCTAAGGTTGTTGTCTCTACCCATAAATAATAGTAAGAAAATGACAAAAACTATAAATATATCTGCTCTAATACCCGTTACAACTACCATATGATGTAGAAAGTTGTAACAGAAAAACCTTTTGCTATTCCCAAACCACTTGGTGGTTTGTAAAAATACAATGTAGGTTGGCCCTCTTTAATATAAAAATCTATTTACAGTATGTGGGTTGTAATGTAATGAAGGACTGTTGCTGAATACAAATTTCATTATTGTTCCACTGTGGCA
>VKOC01000006.1:26161129-26171967 GCA_009364415.1 Spea multiplicata
CCCCCCCCTTTGCACTTCACTTACCTTTCAGCAGTCCTACAGCAAGTCTCCCTCCTCTGCCACGGTGCGCGCTGCTTTACTGCTGAGCGCCAGAAATTAAGTCATATTCTGGCACTCAGCATTACAAGCCGCCAAAGTGCCGCCTCTTCAAAAGTGCCACCTGGGGCAATTGCCCCACTCTGCTCCATGGTAGGGCCGGCTCTGGAAACAGTGTACACTTTTACTTATATATTTTTTTTTTAGGAAAAATAAGATATTCAAAGACACCTAGCTTAGGGCAAACCATGCAGCAACTAACAAAATGTAGTGTTAAAAACACAAAAATCTTTGGATTGCAAATTTACTGAATTTTGGTTACTTTGGCGATTTGTATGAAGTTGGAAAACAAGGCCAGACCCCCACGATTCGAATGAAAACACACCACAATTTTTTGGTCCAAACTTCATGAGTCCACATTCACTCACACTCTCTCACACTCTTATTCTAGTTCACTACCTTCTCAGATAACCACTTCCTCATCTTGACCTCAGTGAACATGAGGGCAAAATGGCGGTGATTACAGTGACGTCCTTTCCCGTGATTGGAGGATCAGGCAGGAGATCACTTCAGAGAAGGTAGGGAAACATTTGAGAGTGAACGAGAATGAGAGTGTGAAAGAATGAGCGTTTGAGAGAGTTGCCCGAAAAGGAATGGGCCAAAAATGAACCTACACATGCAGCCCACATAAGCGACAGAATACAATATCATGCAGTTTAGGCATACATAAGAATTTGATAACAAACAACAGGTAGAAATAACACATGTCCACAAGCATTAATTTTACATCTCCACTTTACCTTGTTTTTATTTCCTTGTATTTGCCAACCTGCACCCCAGTTATGCACATCTGCCCCAGTTATGCACATCTGCCCCCAGATTTGCCACTCTGCCCTCTAGATATGCCTTGTACCCCTAGCTGCCACTCTGCTTTTCTGATATGCCTTATACCCCCTATATGCCACTCTGTCACCCAGATATAACCTATACCCCCCTATTTGCCACTCTGCCTCCCTGATATGCCTTATACCCCTATATGCCACTCTGCCCCCCCCCCCGACTTACCAATGCATTCCTATGACTTGTCCCCCGTGCTTCAGACTCCCTGGTGTCTAGTGGGGGCAGCCGGTGAACGTCTGCACGATGTACATAGACATCCTCTGCTTGTCGGCACTTCCGCTGGGGCTTCTATGACTGAGCAACGGAAGGTTATGTGACACCAGTGCTCCGTTCTAGAAGCCCCAGTGGAAGTTCTGGATGGCAGCGGAGGTTGTCTGCGCGCATCGCACAGACGTTCACCAGCTGCCAGACAGAAAGATCCAGGTCCCCTGCAGCGCATCAGGGGATATGGATCTTAGTCTTAGAGTCAGACCTCTATTTGAGGTCTGATTATAAGACGACCTCGAATGTAAGATGAGGGGTATTTTTCATTTTTTATTCGAGCAAATACGGTATATAGAATGGCTGTTGATAATCGCAGTTAATTTTATATTTGGTAATTCGTGAGGTCCTCTAGTGTGGCCCACCAGACATAAAATGACATTAAATGCAACATTCATTGGGCATTAAATACAATAGTGAAGACTTGGAATGTTTAGATTAACAAACCTACTTTATATAGAAGGGTTTTGTTGGGGGGAAACATTTTATTTCTCTACCAAGTCCACTTTACATTCCAGGCTCCCGTAGACCCAAAAAAACATTACTCCTAGGCACAGAACTTGGGAAGGCTTTATGGATCTATGATGTGAATTATTAAAAATGAGTGACGTTTGAAAAAAAAGATGTGGGACAGGATGCATGTGGGATATGATGAACCATTATTAAATCACCCCTTATTCTTTGATAGTTATTTAGAAATGTGTTATAAACAACTAAGTTGCTTTGTTGTGAAATGTTCTTTTTGGCTTGTCAGTGTCAATGTCATGAATCAACCTAGCATCATTTGGTGTGGTTTAGATCTGATTGCCAATAAATAGTGCAGGATTTCACAACTTCCCTGCAATCTGCTTTGTGCTGGCTCTGACCTGCACATGTCACCAATATTCTTTTGACCCATGTGCTATTATATCTCTCCATTAACCCCTTAATGACAAAGCCCGTACATGTACGGGCTCAAAATGCATTGTTTTCAATGGGTTTAGGGACCGCACATTGTCCTTAGGGGGTTAATACTCCTAAAATATGTTTGTGCAAATGAGGCTTATCAGCAACTAAATAGGAAGGATACATTCAACTACATTATTGAAGTGCACTTGTTCACAAAACGTAACAAGTGCACAGTCTCTGTACATGGAGATTGGTGTCTGCTACCAAAATGTGGGTGTCCACCACCCTGCCAGATCTTTTCAGAGGCGGACTGGACTGTCCACTGGTCGAGAAGCAGGGCTTGTTGGGGAAATCATGGAACTCCCTCTAACTGGCCCAAAATAAAGGGAGACCAACGGTTTAGTCATACAGATCTCTGTTTCACTGCTCCCTTGTAAAGCATGTCGGCTATTGATGCTGAGCATCAGGATAAGATGTCATATTGGCACTTGGCACTGAAGCTGCACATAGTTTGGTGGGGCACTGAAACAGAGGTATGTAGGAACAGATCTTGCACTCCCACCACAGGACTTAAGAAAGGTAAGGGATGGGGAGAAATGGGAGAGATAGTGAAAAAGAGTTCATAGTAAAAAAAATGGAGAGATGAAAAGAAAGATGTAGGGGAGAGATAACAATGAGAGAGTAAGGGGAGAGAGAGAAGGATAAGATAATGAGAAAGAAGATGGGAAGAATTTTTTGAGAAAATAAGAATGATGCGAGGTGAGGGAAAGGGGGAGAGATAACAAGAAAGGGGAGAGATAATGAGAAGGTTGAAAGATGGGGAAAGGGGGGGCATAAGGAAAAAGGGGACATATGAATAAGGAAAGTAATAGGGAAAAAGAGGAGGGATAATGAGAATGAGAAGATATAGGAACACAGGGGAGATTTAAAGAGAAACAAAAGAGATAGAGAAGTAGAGATAGAGAAAAGGGAGAGATGAGATAAAGAGAAAAGAGACATAGTAAGAGATAAGGAAAAAGAGGGAGATTGGGAGAAAGGGGATGAGATAATAAAAAGTGGGTGAGACCCTCTAGATTGTAAGCAGGGCCCTCCTTAACTTGTTTCTGTAATAAGATAATGAGAAATGGGTGGCATAATGAGAAAAGGGGGGTAATGAAAAAGGGGTGATATAGGGAGAAAAGAGAGATACAAAAATTTCCACTAGGCATGATGTAGTATCATGTAATAATAGTCATCAGACAATGTGTTTGGGTGAGTATGGTACATTATGAGAGGTTCTATAATCTCATTGTTTGATCATGAAGTGGGGTTATAGTATCAACTACAACAAAATTATTACTTTTTTATATCTACACTATTACTATATTCTTTTTTATACTAATTTACAAAACTACCTCTATACGTTTAGGAGCTTGAAGCAAAACCTTTTAGCCACTCATCTCCAGAGATGGGTTTATTTATATACAAACTAGGGAACATAACATGTTCATTTTGTTAAACCTATGTCACTCTCTAATAGGTATCTCCCCATCATTCTTTAATGTGGCCAACAAAGTAGGGTGACGTCAGCCATTTTTTCCCCAGTACACGTATACATTTTGCATGTTGCTGATGAGCAATAGACAACAATGACTCACATTATAAATTCCACATACTGCAGGGTAGCATTTTATATGTGTTGTCAGCAACATGTGAAATCTATAAAATGCTGGAAAAATGAACAATGTGGTTACCCTGCTCCCTAGATAAATGTGGTCTAATTATATTTTTTTTAAGCAAAAACTGAATCTTTCAAAAATTTGGACCAATAAGAGATATTTATCACTATCACAGCCATACTCCGTGGCATAGAATTCCTTTTTCTGTATTTCCATTATTATGGAATCATTTTCTTGGTTCAGTTAAAGGATATTTTAATTAACTCTGTGGAAAATTACGAGATAAATGTCACTGGTTTTACAATTATGCTAGCAGAGCTTAAAATATGATGCTGTAATTATCAAACCCATATAATCCTTGCAATTTTCCAGTAAAATGTTAGTTTTCATGTTTTTTTTTTTAGGATTTTTTTAATAATAGTATTTAAAAGTGCCAGCGTCTCTCTGTGATTTCCATAACCAACTGCTGCCAGCATGGGACTTCCCTCTAATGCCTGCTAGCAACACTCCTATCTAATTAATATATTCAATTAAAAGTAACCTTTTGTTAATCAACAAATGCTTGTTACAAAGGTGGAGCTGTCTGGATAACACAACAAAATCTTACTACCATTACAATTGCAAAATACGCCGTTTAATAAGGTAGGGTTCATGCTTGTTTATTAAAAATGTGGTGGGTTATTAACTCTTAAAATACCAGCTACAAGTACAAAGGAATTATTTGCCAAACCTGAAATAATTTTTGAAATAAACCAACTCTGAGACTCTTAAAAAGCGCTTTAACGCTTTAATAGCCATTCACAAATATTCTATTCAGTGACTCACTATAGCAACCATATTTTTCTGGTAATGGTCTCAATGAAAAGCATTTCTTGTCAAGAGGTAAAGATAGTGAGAGTTTTATACCAGTCAGTTAAGCACTTGCCATAAACAGAAATAATTTATTCAGAAATATCAAATTTGACCATTCACTGCTATAATGCCCTTGAGACTCATGGGCAAAACGTAAGAGTTCCTGTCTATGCGTCTTAGCCCTTATGGGATTCAGTGAATGAAATGGAATTTGTGATCTTATTCTTTTGTGTGTGCTAGACTCACCTTATGACTTTATTGTTAACATCACGATGAGCATTTGGTTTTAATTGTCAAGCTTTTAGCAAGAAATGTGCACACATTTTATGTTTAGCGCTTTCAAGCTGATTTTCTGAATTGTTTCTTTGGAAATGAGTTCTTACAGAACACTCTTAAGAATATGAATAAAATGATGTTCTTTAAAATATATTTTCATTGAGTTTAAAGGATTTATGATTTCATTTTTTTGTCCACATATCTTTTTATGTACTAATACTTGAAAAATATGTCATTTTTTGGCTGTTGGTGTATTCTGCATCTGTCCTGAGTAGGGTAGGGGAGTCTTATTTTTTGTTTTATACCTTATGCTACATTGTACAGCACATATAATAGACAAACCAGATAATGCAGTTTATGTTCTCAACAAACCCAGAAATTAATATTGATAAAAACTATGTGTATGTGTTATTTAAATGGGATATAAGACAATTCCTCCATTGAAGTTATACCTAGAACCTTTGAACTGCTCACATCATGTCTGACTATGGACACCAGCAACTTTGTATAATTGATAGAGGAAGTCTTCTTTTCTTCTACTGAAATGCGCAGTACAGTACTGTTTACAAGGAACACTAAATGAAAATGAAATGCAAGTCATTGAAGGAACGCCCTGAAGCTGATTTGAATCACTTACAATTATATGTGCTGACTTAGTTGAAAACATGATTTTTAATTACATTGCAATCTTAATCTAAATAAAGAAAACCATTTCCCAGATAAGCCCAGTGGCAAACATTAAATGTCTTATGACTCTGGCCTGACCATACTTGGACTTTGATTAACTGACTGACTTGATGAAAAAATAGCATGAAATTTAAGATACAGAGCAGATTAACATCCTTGCAAGTTATGGCCTCAAGATACAGATTTGTCCAGTAAATGCTCGCCTAATTACTAAAATGCAGATGTATTGTATATACTAGGGTAGCGCCGAAACCTTAAATATACATTTGTTCTCAATTATCTCAATCCTAAATTGCAGCATTTAAGTAGATTAAACATAAAATGCCGTTGATAATGGCCTGACACACATTCTGTTAGAAAAATCATAGATTTAAATGCTTGGGCAAAGGTTTTTTTCCTCAAATTAAAAGTTTGAGATGCTTAAATAATGGAAGTGGACATCTCCTTTCAATCTTCTCAACAAGGAGGACAGTAGAACTGGAACTCTTCAGCTGTTTCGGATACAAATCCTATGGTCAACAGCAACAAAGATTGATCAGAGTTATACGGTAATTCATTGGAGAAGATTGCTCATCATTCGCACATAAAATGTTGTTAAACAAGTATTGATTTTATGTTAATTTCTGATTCCTCTAAGTATTTATTTGCTTTGAATTCAGTGCTTCGACTGTGGCAGAACTGGAATGATGGCAACAGGAGATTAATTTAGTCACTCTTATGTACTCAGCCCATCGGAGAAATGGTGGTAACGTTGTTTCTATGAATGCTAAAATGAGTTTTTGGAATATTAAAGAACTGGGAACATTTAAAAATATATGATTTTGCTTGCGGCTATGAGCTGTTTAAAAAGTTATCGAAAATATCTTAACTATTTAAAAAGAAAACCTAAATGATTCAGCGGAATAAAGGTCGATATAATAGCAAAGGATCGTCAACCTCTTTTCCTCTGTTTCAGATTTGGGTCATCCTCAGGATAGGCCCTTTTAGGCTCCAAACCTGGCATTTTAATGTTCTACTTTTACGTTCTCTTGGATATCTGGCATCATCATAGGTTTAAAAAGTCTTTTAAAATATTTGAAAATAACAAAAAAAGATATACCGTGAATCCCATTAATTAGCACGCATTCTGTAAAATGTAAGCAATTGAAAAAAAAAGTGTATAGTAAGAATAAAACTATATTTAGTTTAAAATAATGTACAATTGGATAACAAATTAATTCATACATGTTATATTTCTCACGCCTTATACATAATTAATAATCTTCAACGCAATTTAGTCTAACCTTACTCAAGTGAAGAGTGATTGCTTCACTAAAGGTAATTTCATGTGTTAATGAAACCAAACAGCCAGATTACTCACAGTGACACATACGTAATGAAAGCAGAAATAATGCATATAGTTTATGGACTGTACGTCGTGGCAGTAGTAGGAGCACATCAGCGGTGGAATATAATAACTCGCTTGGAGTAAAGTGATATTTTCAAGTGACTTACAAAGTCACCTTTAAATACCTGGTATTTTTTTAGACATTTTTTAAATGCCTACTGTTCTTCATAAGTTATATTGAGTAAAAATACAAAAAGGGAAGCAGTTCCTAAAAACATCAACATTCAGATTCTGGGGTGCTGCTGAAATGAACTTCTTTCAGAGAAGGTCTCAGTGGGTTAAAATGCCATGCAATACCCACTGATTCAGCTCCTTGGTAGGCAATATAGCCATGTAAAATTAGATAGGACTTGCAAAACTTTGACGTAGTTGCTGGCTATAATGTGACGGAATCACCAAAATCTTAACGCTCAGATAGGTGCCTTTAATTAATACGTGCAGGTTGTATATTCAGTAAAAATGTCAGGTTTAATACATTTTTTACTACATCTTTTTTAAATAATTTTACAAGATTATATGATCTATGTAAAATTTTCCTGAAAGCGTACCACTAATTAAAAAAAATGCATATAATACATCTGAAATCTTGTAGAACTGCAAATATCATCATCCACGAAGTCTACTGCCCATCGGGGGCCCAGCTATACAATAAAGACTCAGTGTGCTTTAGCATATAAATGGTAGCCTGTGTTTTGTTAATGGTGGTAGATGAGAACAAAACGTAAAAGATGGTATTGTGGTTTATTAATGAAAAAATCATGAAGGTCATGCTTGTGTAACAATTACAATGGCATCACTTAATCGCGGCGCAATACTTCCTAAATGAAACAGCCCATCACATGTATTCTGTACAATTATTCCACAGTGGTGGCCGTCTCTGTTTCCAAAGATAGATATGACGGAAACTAGAACTTGGTAGGATTAAATGGTATGGCCATGTTGGTCACAGGTATTTAAGCAGTGATTTCAGCTGTGACGTACAAATAATAATGGCAGGATTTGGGAGTTTGATGACATCAGTGGAAGCCTAAAGGATTCACTTCAGCATTGAATGAGCCAGAAAATATCTTCCATTAGCCTGATCAGCATTTCTAAGCAAGTATGTATACAAATGTGTAATTAGTCTTTAGTGGTGAAGCTGTAGCATTCAAGGATTTGTGTTTATTTGACTATAATACCAATAACATTGTGTGACTGACACATTGATAAAGCCTGCGCTTTTCATTTGTAATGTGTTTTACTAGTCAAGTGTGTGGCTTTACCATGATTTATGCAATATATTGTTGAAATGTTAGCCATGTATGTGATTAATGATCTGCCCTACATCATAATTGGGTCATGGTCAAATATGTAACGTAAAGGCTACAACATTTTGTTTAATATGATCTAGTGATAGCTAGAAAACAAATATAAGCTCAATTGTGCAGATACACACTTTTGTAGGCATTTAAAAATAATGATGATGATGATGATGATGATGCTTTGAAAGTAGACAATTTATTTAAGCTCAATGTTTCTGGAAGGAACGTCAGCACAATGTGAAAGCTCAAGATAACCAAGTCATTCCCCTGGTGTTTTCCCTTTAACTTTATGTATGAAGCTACAGTATTTTTTCTGATGGCCTAAAAAGCTTTGAAGAACCCTATTTGGTACAGAACTATTTAACCACTGAGGGTCCAGATTCTGAACACATTTTCCCCCTAGGAGGCTGTAGTTTTGCTACAGTTTAAAAGTTGATAATCTAGTTATAAATTTGTTATAATCGCTGACCTTTTAACAAATTATGCCTCCCTTTTTGCAGTCCTTAGTGCACCAGAGTTTTCTGTCTCGGGGTCATGTAATTTGTAGTCCACAAGAACTCAGCTATCCATTCTTTTCTTAAAACGTAAGTGGATTTAACATGAATTTCTGTGGGTTTTTTTAAACCTTTTTTATTTATTAAGGGTGCTTTTGTCAGTGTCACAATGTCAGATACCTGTATGTAAGCATGGGTCATACAATTGTTCTTTAAGATGCATAAGGTCCTGAAAGATGATGTGACTAGATCTTTTTATATATATTGGCCCAATAAAAGCCTATTTGCTCAGCTGCAATTTATTAGATGCTGTTGGCAGCGTTATCTTTTTTTCTGCATAAGTGTGCTAATAATGATATATAAACTTTATGGCTGATCGGAGATATCCCGAAAAACTGGCTTTGTGAAGAATCTATTTTTTTATGTGAACTAAAGCCATCACATAAACTGCTGGAGACTGAATATGGTTAAACACTTAATTTGAGCTCAATCTCCATGAAGTTGAAATAGTGATAGGGAATTCCAGTCCTTAAGGGCTAATGTCTGGAAAAGAATATCCCGTGCAAGCACAGGTGTGCCAATGAGTTCATCTGGGATTTTAATTGACTTCCTTAAACATCTACAAAAATACCTTCCGATTGGACTTGTTTGTGGCTTCTATGGGCTAATAAGAACATGGATGGTGTTATATAAATCAATAAATACTAATAATAATGATATACCCATCTTTACACGGTTTGTTGTATGAAAGGGCCATTGCTAAAATATGTTCTATTTCTTAGTATTTCCTCTTCTCCACCTACATATTCTACTCTACATTTACATATTATCTTGGAATATTGTATGCAGCTGTACATTTTTTTTAATTGAAACCAAACATTTTTTATAACCTGCAATAACGGTAAAATATCTGTACACAGTATGATAAAGAAACAACTATGCAAAGTCATAAGTCTGAGGAGCAAGTTTCTGAACTCCAAAGAATTGCAAAGTAGAAATCTCAAAAGACAGGCATGTAGCCAAATGCCATATGCCTAGAAAAGACTTGCAACAGCAGTAAAGAGCCCAGGGAGATGTTTGTCATTAGCCCCTCAGTCAGCAGAGGTGGAAATTCATTCAGCCCCATGCTGGACTTTCATTATGGCAGATTTGTATCAGATGGTGTGTTCTATTCCGGATGAGTGCTGTGTATTACTGGGGATTCTGCCATATCTCATTCCTGAAAGTCATAACTGCCTTAATTCTATTCCAGAAAAATGCAGAGTGTACAGCAACATGTAGTGATCCGCTGAGTATCCAAAAATGTTTTTTTTTTTTATTTTTTTTTTCATGCGATGAATTCTAATTAACACACATGAATATCTATACACTCAAAACTACTTTTTTTTAAGAAACGAAACATCTTTTTTCATGAATAGAATGTTTTTTTTGTATGTTTTCATAATAAAAATAAAAAAAAGAATGTTTTTTTTTCAATTGCAACATACCATTTTACGACTAATTAGGTGAGTTTAACCTGGGGTAATAAACAGTCAATTAAAATAAATTTCCTTTTGAGCCTTTTGTTCAAAACCATTGTTATTATTTTTTAAACTTTATTAACACATATTTACTAAAATATCAGTAGAGAATACAACTTGCAATTGATAAAACAATGTTTTATGCATTTTTTTTTTTTCGAAAGCCAATATTGGTAATCTTTATGTTAGCGAATTTTTGTTTTTCTTTTGTTTAACAATCTTTATATTGCCATAATACGCGTAATTAAAATTATAGTATTGAATATATAATAAAAATGTAACTTTTGGTACAGCGTTTTATAACAGATGCGTTTAATACTTTTAATAATGAAAATCACTAGGTAACAGTGACGTTATAGTTGTCTAGAATATTGTATTAACTGGTGTAATTTTTCTTGAATAAGAACAACTATCTGTTCTATAAATATCTAGACAAGTTTAATATTGCAAGATAAATAGTAGTATGAATAATAACCACAAAGGAGGGTTTCTGTGCTAAATTCACTTCAATGTTTATTATAATTATATAACTAAGATTAGCTGTTTTATCACTAAATGCCAAACAGAATATTATATAT
>VKOC01000006.1:26180365-26234673 GCA_009364415.1 Spea multiplicata
GCGGGGATATCCTGCCCTCCGATGAGGCACAGAGACGCTGTGATCTCTATGCAGGTCTGTGAGAACCTGCATAGAGATCACAGTGTGATCGGTGCAGGGGGATCGCGGGGAGGGGAGTGAGAAACCATGTCTCTCACCCCCCTCCAGTCCTGAAACAGAAAAACTGAGAAAAAAGTTAATTCATTTAAAAAATAATATTAAAAAAAATCATTAAAATAATAATATAAATAATACTAAAAAAAATTATAATGTGAGCTGTGATGTCACTGTGACATCACTGGCATGTTCAGGAGGTCCCTAGGAGGACCTCTTACCATTACTGTGTAAAAAAAATATATAAAAAATACAAAAAAATGTAAAAAAAATTAAAATAAAAAAATTAAAAAAAAATATATATAAAAAAAGATAATAAAAAAATTCTTAAAAAAACCTTACATCCCATTGCCCTAGAGCATACATCTAGCCAGTATAATACTCCTGCCCGTTTCACAACCCCCGAAAACCCGTATAAGCCATAGGCATATAAAATTAACAAAATTGTACACATATAGTATGCTCCCTGGTGCTGGGAAAGTCTGGAGAATCTATATAAATTAGGTATATATAGATTTACATGGGTACACTATTCACAGGAAAAGAGAATCATCGCTAAACCGACATGCCCCAAAAATGGCAAAATTGCTCTGATTGAAGGGGTTAATACACATATAAATAGAACAACTACTACTACTACTAATAATAATAATAATGTTTCAAGTTATTTTTTTCAATGTGTAGGAGAATTGGCACACAAAGTTACCAAAAAGTGTTTTAGGGCCACTTTTATAAATAAACTAGGAAATAGATTATCTTGGATTAACTTTCATGAAGAAACATGGAAAGTAGCAGCAATTCTGTTATGTCTGGTTTTAGTCAATGCTTAATTACTAATCAGTAGAATGAACATTGAGTGGAAATAATGTGAGATTTGGCACAAGTTAACAGCTTGTCAACAATACTGACTTATAATAAAATGGTGTTCCTATGATAAAAGCAGACAGGGCCAAGCAGTGTAACAAACGCACAATGATTGTGTTAATAACTAGCATCCAGATAATTGGTGTCTCCTACTACTGCTGACTTGACTACTGCGTCTCAATCTAAAACTCGACATTGAGTAGATTGAGCTACCCTACTTGTCTAAAAACTCAGTCGTAAAGCTTTAAAATATTGGCGAAATAACTATGGTTCTTGTATAACGTGTACAATACACATTAATAAGCTTGACCTGAATTTGTACTTTACTGTATTTGCCTTTTTGTTTTTCAGGTGTGTAATATGCATTAATGCTTCAAATTTTTAAAATATGCAAAAGTAAGAATTATATGACAAAAGAATAGCACGAATGACCTAACACCAAGAGCATTATTAGCTGTGAAATTTCATTATCGATTTCAGAGTGGGTTTTTATTCAAGCTGGAGGAAAAAGCTTTGGCATTTTATGGCCAGTAGCCCCTAAATGACATATGTGCGACCACTGGGTGAATGTGCATGGCCTCACAGTGTGTGGCTATGTGTATCTACCCAGCAGTGTCACGCCGAAAGACCTGAGCAGCAGTAAAGGTGAGTGTATGGTGCAATTTGCCACTGGCCTAAAGGGCATTTATCCAGTTTGCTAGATTGCCAGTCTGGGCCTGTTCCTGTTAGAGTTTGTAGCAATGGGTCAATTCAATGGTCACGTCAGAGATACGTTATATAATACAGACAGTAGGGGATAGAGTACAATCTCACTTTTTTTTAGCATGTGTACTTCATGAGAAGTATGGCCAATGTCTTCAAAAACACTGTTAAGGTTGAGTGTGTATTTTTAAAAAATGAAGTAACATTTAAAAACAGTTTTCCACTATCAAGAAGAAAAATTCATACATTCATAGATCTCAATGGTCGTATACAAGTTTGTATAAACTAATCATGGGATACATGGGCTGTTGGACGTGTGATTACGTAGCACGTAGCTGGTGCAGACTCAAGGGGACCCACGGACAAAGATCCTGGAGGCGAGGTGAGACTACTGTGAGCACCCCGTTGAAGCCTCGGTCACGGGAACGGAATGCTCACCAGACCCATTGAGCACCCAGCTCCCAAGCGAAGCAGAATCAACTTCTCTGCCCTACCCTAATCTTCCCCCGTGTCTGCATAGGGAGGGAAAGAAGGAATTTAAAACTCACACTCCCGCTGCCAGCCCTCTCTCACCCCGGATAACCCCTTCTGTGAGACACCCAGCATACGAAATGGACGGAACCAATCTTTCTAACCTATATCCTAAAATGTATCAAATTATGTGTAGGTTAAGGCTACTCTGGAGATAAATAGGAAGAATCCTAATGCATAAACACAGCGATCAGGGCAGGACTGGGGTCACTAGGCGACCCTGGCACTTTAAAGACAGCTGCTGCCTGATGATGTATGATGCGGCTGGGCATATCCAGCCATTGGCTGCGCACTGCAGCACCCGATCTTGCCCTATATACCAGATAGCCAGCTCGGACCTGTCAGTGATATATTACTGATTAAATGACAACTATTCATAATGATTATTATTATTTTTTGTCTTTTTGCAAAGCTAACTAAAACACAGAATACATTAAAAAAAATAATCTTACATTAATAGTGCTGTATTTAAACTATTGGCCATCATTTTAAAATAGAAGCAATAAATAACACTTTCTTGTGGCTAAGAAAGTACGTAGGTTGGGAGATGACAGGAGCAAAATCTGTTAATTCTATCGTTTCCCACTTCTAACAGGCAGGCTAATAAGTTGTAATTAAAAGGCAAGGAGCAGACTAATGAAGCAGACTTGTCACCAGTTGTCATGTTGGTGATCAATTCGCAACTCCATCACAATGGTATCAACTCATCAAGTGATAAAATGACCCTTTAATCCTTGAAGTGGCAACAGAATAATGATAAAGGTAACGTGCTGCAAACGTGTTAATGAAGTGGGGATCAGGGGGGATACTGTGTGTCAAATACTGTATTTAGCTTTAACGAAAGACAAAAGAACATAGGCTGCAAAGTAGCGAATCTAATTAAGGTATATAAATCCAATACTCAATATCCCATTCTGGCAAATTTGCAATTGCAAGATTTTCTCTCCAGCTTTACAAAGAGAGGGATGGATAGATAGATAGATAGATAGATAGATAGATAGACAGAGCATTACCCATCCTCATAATAAATGTAAAACACACATATCTGGTGGCTTTTCTGATTATGACCTGTAGATCCAGACTGGATCCGATTTAGAAGAGGTGGTGAGAAATAATTTTAAGAGTGATGGAAAGCCAGTTGGATCTCTAAATGAGGAATGTCGGTGTAGATTGATGGGTCTTGTAGTGGTATACTTAATAGTCTTTGTAAGAGTAGGAAGTAGATTAATGAGGAAGTCAGTGGGATGGAGTTGCAGCATCAAAGCAGGACACAGTAAATTAAGTAATTAATATGTTTATAGTTTATTGTGTGTGATGGTACCATTGAGAAAGACCATCCTAGATATTTTTTTTTTAAATCAATAATGTTCATCAGTAAAAGATATCATAAAGAAACATAAAACAATAATAGACTTCCCAAAAAGAAAATAATAAAGAAATGACACACCTCCCAGATTATATAGAGCCAGCAATTATAGCGCTCCTTTTCTTTTTACTTCTTACCACCTTGTCCCACTTTAAATTACTCTAAATTAATTAATGATGGTTAACCTTATATGTTCTTGACTCATTTGTGTTCCCTACAAAATAAACCATTTTTGTTATTTATCCATATTTCAATATAAGGGAAGAAGGTAAAAAAGATTAAAATCATCAAAGAAACAAATCTCACAAATATCTGTTTTCACCCTCTAGACTACCAGAGCACTAAACAAATCTAAATCATAAGATCCTTCTCCTTGTTTCCACCACTGATGCCACCCGTGGTTTTGAGTATTATTTCTTATAAGACTTTTTTTCTTGGGCTGAATATATTCTCACTAGCTGCTCACTAATGCCAAGTTAGAAATAGAGCAACTTTCAGGTTGGTTGTTGCTGTAGGTATGGAAAAAAGGATCTTTAAGATACAACTACCATCAACTCGTAAACGTAAGCCAAGAGAATGTAGTTTATACAAATATGCTGGTTGTATGACAAACTACATTTATTTAGCTACTTTTCCACCTTTTCCACATTGCAGCAGATGCTTTATAAGCTATAGCGTAAAACTGTTACAGTTCTTTTCTTTTGGCATTCGCGTGTTTGCAACAATACGGACATCCTGGACTATACAGAACCATAGACAATTAAAATAAATAAAAATTGAACTAGATTTACCATAGAGAGCTCATGCAACTCTACAAATGTTTGAAAATCTAATTACAATTGAAAATGTGCAACTATTCTTTGTACTTTTATTATAAATAGCAGCCTACACATTGTGTTAACATTTTATTTTACCTATACATTAATATGCTACAATAATTACAATACAATTTATTACCCTATAGTCTAAACTGGTGATTTCTTTTGGGGGGGTGCTTTTTTCTTAGAATAAACTTGTGTTCTTATAGTTATAAAGAATTACTTTGTTATGATAAATCAGTATATATTTCATTTCTGTAGCCCTGAGAAGTAATTCTGAGTGTTTTTGTAATTATTTTACCTAGCTTTGATCGGTTAAACAAAGAATTGTCAGGGAAATATTTTTCAAATGCTGTTCATGAGACCAGCAAACGGTTAATGCGATCATTTTTGTGAGGAGGCCACATTTCACACCTCACAAATCGATGCATTGACTTTCCTACTAGTCATAAAGATCCAGTCTATTGTCCAGCCGAAGCAGCCTGTTTTGTCGCAGGAGCCTTGAACATATGCCTGTTTGGAATAAAAATCTCTAGAGTACCAAAACAAAGAGAACCAATCATCTCAGGGAGAGCATGGAATGACTTAAACGCTTCATTGTATTAAATATGAATGAGCCATCATTGTTAAGCACAGTGTGGGAGGGGGATCGTCAATGTTGTCGATTAGCCACATGATTAACCAGATGACATGGGGAGGCCACTAAGGTAAATAAAGCAGGCCTTCTGTCACATCCTCCCTAAGGCTTTCCGAGGAGGTGCTTAAGAGCTTGCACCAAAATAATGAAGTTAGCAACAAAGGCAATGAATGCAAAGCTTACAAATATACAAGGATGGAGTCTCTTGGGGTTGTCTGTCAGGAGCAGTGTGAAAACATCTTTCTGGTCAAGCGGCCTCCTCATTGTTCTCGCTTACCACGGAGCTGTAAATCTGTTTTCCTAAAAGGACACTGCATACTCTTTGTTGAGAGGTAAAAAGGCTTACATGAATTAAGGAAGGTCCATGGAGTCACACCCATTAGAAGCATGACACTAATACTTTGTTCTCCTAAAGCTGACAGCCTGTTATCCTTGCCAACAGTTTCAATGCAAGTGTTTCTGCCTGCCTTTCTGCTGCATATATTAACTCCAAGAACTTACTGGCTGGCATTCACAGGAATAAAAAAAAGCCATATTTCGAACTTTATTATTATTATTATTATCAATCTACAATTTACGCAGGGCTTCTCACAGCATAGGTTAAAACTAAAATTGACAGACTAAGACAAAACTATACATTAGGCCCTGCTCGCAAGCTTACAAAACTATTATGACAGATTAAGGCATTATATAAAATATATTTATAATAAGTTTTTTAAAAAGCAATCAAATAGTAAAACTATAAAGTACAAATAATAATTTGTAGAACTTTAGATTGTTTATTCTGTATCAGTTTTTAAAAATGATTTATGTAGCTTATGTAGTTTATGTGTACTGAACAATATGTGTTCTTTATGTGTCTATGTCAAATTCTACACCATTGATTTATGGACACATACATTGCATATTCAACAATTAATAAATAACTAAAACCTGTACTTGACCATTTATTGTAATACATTTTTTGTGGACACAAAAATTAGGTGACCAGGTAAAATATACAGACAGGCTCATACAAAAGTAATAGTTGCCTGTCAATAAGTTCCTTTTGAGGACCAAATATTTGTCTTTTTAATACATATCAGTATGTATTTATGAAAAAAGGTACTTACATAGCATTTGAATTATGTTGGGGTTAATAACCACACCGTTTCTTCTTGTCCATATGTTTTCCTACACAGAATGATGACTTTAGATGGTAATCTAATGTCTGTGAATGTATATTTATTCAGATTGACAAGTCCTACGGTTAAGTACAATATACAATAATATTTATTGTTTTCTTTTGTAGGTCCATTACCACTATACTAACAACCTACTGGCTGAAGCAAAACATCTTTCACCTACAATTGATATTTTCACTTTAATGGTGGGTATGTTTTGTGAAGAAGACAGAATTTGAGGCTGTCGATACTCTTAAATATTCATAATCAGTAAATTATTTTTTTTTCCATTGAAACATAAAATTGCATGGGCAAGAAGAATCTATACTGTCCTTCAGTTTGTTAATACTGCAACTATTTTTACATTAGACAGTTTATATAACATTTTATATTTTTATTGCACAAGTCATCCCTGAAACAAGCAATGTATGATAACTATCATTGGGTAGAGGAGCATTTTATTTAAACCATCCTTGCTACAAATAATGTATCCTCTTCTGTAGAATATTAATTAACTTCACCAGTTATAAATATTTCAAAGCTATAGAAAATAGTATTTTGAAGTCTCTACTTGTTTGATAGACCACAGACCATTTTAAAATGTCCTTTAAATTGTCTCTATTAACCTTCTAAACCTTGTCATCAACAAAATAGTATTAATACGTAATAGTGGTTATCAACAGGTAGCTTTGCATCACATATACTTGAATTAAAAAAGTATAAAAGAAGATACTAAAATGTACAAAAATAATTTTCTAGGCAAAGAAAGAAACTCATATGTTTGCAGGATGATAGTTTTCATATAAGGTAATGCCTATTATGTTTCTATGCTTTTCCTGATAATTATTATATACTTCACTAAATGTCTGTCTTTCCAGTAGGTTGCATGTCCGCACTTTGTTTTACTGCCTGCTATTTGGTTATTACATTAAATAAAAATTGTAAGACACCAAAGGTTTAAACTAAGTATTATAATGTAAGAAAAAGATGTTCCAGTAACCAATCGGCTAATATATGTTTCTCTAAGGAAATGGTGCTAATTAGTAAAGGAATTTACGGCCTTCCATTTTATTGACTTGTCTTACTTTCTTCAATAGTTAACTAATGAGCAGAATAATGAGCTATGCCAGTCATGCTATTCAATTAAATGACAAATCAATTATTGAGAGTGCACTCAAACAGCTCATCAGTTGTCATGTCCTCAGCATAGGGGCGTACAGATTTGCGAGGGTAACACAGGAGGTTTTTTTTTTTTACGATTTATTTCATTTTATATTTAATTCTGATTTAGGCCGATTGATCAGAGTATCAACAATGTTTTGCCTTTTTTTAAATCAGATTACTTTTTTAAATCCGTATTTTCCCTTTTCTTCCTTTTATTTATTCCAATGGATATTTTGTGTAATGAGTATAGCAGAACTCATGTCAAAGGAAACTGTTTTTACAGACTGTTCCATACTACTAATTAGTATTCTGGTAAGGGAAAAAGATGTTACACACAGGTCTTTCCAAAATAAGTAGGGTATAGCGAGGTCTCCTCCTCTTGTCCATTCATGTGCTGTGCATTGCATCTGCAAGGCTACAGTAAGAGAAGGCACAACCAGCAACCAGGACATAACCCAATGTTCCTATTTTTTTTACAAACTTAATTAATATTGTAAATTGGGAAAAAGGAACTCCGAGCTGGTGTCATATATTGGACTGCAAGGTCCCCCATAAGTAGGTTCAAGTAAGCTTAAATCCATAACCAAAAAATAATAATGTTCAAGATATTTTCAGACCACCTTGGACCCAGAGATTAGATTTTACTTTATGCTTAAAACATCAACTGTACACATGTAATTAGGTTTAAGGAAATAATAATAATAGATATATTGTTTCTGATTTATATCTCTGTTGTTTTGCTTAGAAAAAATTACATTGACAGATATGATGTAGGTTTGCTAACCTGACATGTCTGATTTATGTCAATATTTCTTATGCTAATAATGATTTGCATTGATTTATGTACTATTTGAATTATTTTCATACTAGGTGCCTTTAGGTAATCATTTATGGAATGTTTTTGGCAATTGATATGTTTATTGCTGTTTACACTATGAGCAACAGTCTCCTACAAATTGTACACAATACATTGATAGTAAATCTAGTTGAGTCCGTGTTCTTCTTTGTCCATTTTGAATTGTAATATCTGTTGTGGAAAACAAAACATAACACAAGATTAACATCACACACAATACTAAAATTCCCCCAAAAAATCTTTGCTAATGTTATAAAAATCATGAAGCAGCAAGTGTCTGCCTTTTGCCTTTGTAATGCTGAATGATCCCCTAAATGAAAAAGTACTATTTTATGAGCACCTACGCTAATGAGCTTAACTCTGGTGACCATAAAACTGAAATATAATTATGGCATTAAAGAAGCCTATATTTGAACTTAATTATTAATTAATTTAATGGGAGTAGGTAAGGTTGTAAAATTACTAATTAAATAGATCTCTAAAATTGCACACGTCGGAAGATTTACCAAATGGTGAAACCCACCAGAGCATATCCACTGTATTAATTTCAATGTCAAAGGTTTTTATTTTAGTGGTTTGAAATGCATAATGAACCTTACTTGTAAAGGCATTTGCGTCAAGTGGATCATTGCCATGTTTATGTAAAAGTGAAATATCTTGTAAAAGATGTGCTAAAGGTATCAAAACACTTAATAATCAAGCAAATTCGAAAACCAAAATAATAAATATCTTTATTGAAAAGTTGTTTAAAAATTACTTTTGCCTGGTGGGAGTGAAAAGATCTTATAGTATTTCTAAAATTTGTAATTATTATTTTTTATGTAAAAAAAAAACCCACCACTGATCTTTATAATTTGTTTGTATGAAAATATGTAAATGGTGCATAAAGAATAATCTATGTAATATAGGTTATATAAAATCAGCCATTAATAACCTGCAATAACCTGCTCCTCAATTTATGTGATATTAGATAAACAATGCAAGGCATTCTTACACCATATAAAACAAAAAAAATACAAAGTGTTGATGAGGCAATAGTAGATGGATGTTATATAAGTTTTCAATAAATATTTGTTGTATGTATTTTTGAGTATAGTGATGCATAAATATAACATGTAACAATGAGATGTATCTGTTATCTTGTTGTTCTCTGATGTTTGTTGGTTGGTAATACTCAACCTGCAGCTATGTGAATTGTTTGGCCCAGCTCTTGTCTGGAACTCATCATCTAAGAAGAAAACAAATAATGTCTCTCAGCCCCTTGGAAACATCACCTTCACCAGGCCTGAACTGGTCATCTGGCACAACAGGCAAACACCCAGTGGGCCGCTGACCTACAGATCCCCCTACTCACCAGATCTGCCTCTCCGGCAGCAATGTGCATCCAGCAGTCAGATATGTCTGACTTCACGCTACATGAGCATAAAAGCATAGAACACAACTGTGCATTGGCCACACCAGGTGGCCGCTAGCATAGACATGTGCTGCTGCTGGAATTGACGGTGGATGCCCTCATTCAGAGCTTTTTGTCTCATTCATGGCGGTCTCTTGTAAAAATGAAGATTTTTAATATGTTTATTTTTCCCTCTTATGATACGGCCTAAACCAACAGTATAAGACCCAACCTGTGACCCTAAAACACTTATTTAGGTTGCTCAGGTATGCGTCCTTAAATCGTTATGTAGCAATATCGGATGGTTTGTCCGACTTACATTAGGTCCTCTGATCACGGGGTAACCTTACCTTACAAAAATGTTTGCACCAATTTATTGAAAAAAGTAAAATGTGCATCTTAATAAAATTACCAACATGTATTTCATGAAAGCCACCCAAGTATAACTATTTATTTTAACTAAAGTAATCAAGATTAATGGAAGCAGTTATGACACATGCTGCTTGCTCAGAAACAAATAGAGCAATTGCTCAGGGCAAACTTCATTAAGAAATCAGATAAAATTAGTAAAACTGATTATATTTCAAAACTCAGCGGCAGCTTAAATTGCAACGAGGAGACTCCAATTAACACAATTGGTCTTGTTCAAAATCAGTGCTTGTAATCTCATCATTTTATTATATTTCATCAATAATATTCATTATTTTGGTAACCATGTGGCACCATGTTTTAAAGCACTCCTTGTATTAACAGCAAAAATAGTTTTTGAATTGTTTTAAAATGTTCTGCCTTTTGTGTGAATATTTTCTTTTTTTTGTCTGCAATGAGGTAATATACTGTATGTTCCAACTAAGCTTTTCTAAAAAACCCACTTCAAAAAGTGAATTTTAATAAGCAATAATTAAGAGGGTTGAATGAAGGTTGAATGGATGAAACCCCATATTTAAAAGTAATCTTTAAACACTACATTAATACTATGTACATTTTTTAAGCTCCAGCTGCTTTATGAATCTCATGCGGAGTTTCAAATAATTTGTCTGCACATTGAGTTTCTAGCTGTATGTTGCATATTATCACAGTTATTTATCCTAATAGCTGAGTTGGTAGTTACTATATGTAAAATATCGCCCTAGAAGAAATGAAAAATAGAACTACAGAAAAAAAAACAGCACAGTCATATTTGTGTTGACAACATAAAAGCGGTAATTTTGCATCAGGACTGGTTTGTCAAAACTGCCCAAGCAGTTCCTTAAAAATGTATGTGCAATGTTGGTTGTGAGCATTAAAAGTTAACATTTTACGATGTCATTTGTAATTGTGGACAGCAAAGGGACCTGTTATTCTGCCCTTAATGGGGCATCTGGGCTTGAAGTTAGTGTTTCAATTATATAGAAATATTTGTTCTTTTTTCCCATTTCCTACAAGTATGAACACTGCTAACGCACACATAAAGAAAACAAATTGCAAAACCTAATTTGGCCCTGAAATATGACCTGAACTAAATTGCTGTTTACTAGGAAAAGGGTAAAAAACTACTAAGCAGTGTTAATCCACAGATTTCAGCAACTGCTACCTTCAACATTCGCTGAAACAATAGGCAATACCGAATTGGCCACACCATATGTGCATTTTATTATTAATTGTATAGGTTACAGCTAAAATGGGTGGTCCCGTGATTTTCCATTTGTGTATAAAGGAATGATTTCATGTAATTTCAAATTGAATGGAATAGTATCAAAAACAACTTGGACAGATGCCGTTGGGTCCATATGTTAAATTGTTTCCTATTTTCTATTTACTTAATTTATTGATGTCCTCTTACAAATAAATAAAGATAAAATATGCGGGTGGGGGTTTGAACGTCTACTTGATGATCCTACTGATCCCAGAGGATCGATTTAATGTATTGTAGACAACTAATGACAAGGGCAATATTAATAAACTGGGAATGCTTTTGCTGGTGTTTCAAAAGGTATGTTTTATTTGACTAAAAGAGTGCAAAAATAGAAATAAATAACTGTATTGATTTAAATATGAAGTCAAACTTCACAAAGTTTGATGTAGGATATTACTATTCTATAGCCATGGCAATACCCAAGATATTACAGAAAAGTTGACAAAAATGGCTGGGTAATATTTTAATTGTAGGGGTTTTCTTTTATAGAATACATTTAGTGCATTGCAATGTAGCAAAAAGTACTCATATCGTACATGCTGTTACCATAATTTTATAGTGTATATATATTTTTAACACATAATGAGATTGGCCATTACAAAACTGCTAAAAATGTCAAATTAGAGCTTGTAATTTTCAGAATACAGTTGATTTTTATTAGTATTATACTTTCAAAACGGATGCTATTGGCATCTCAGAGCATCTATCTAAGCTGATTTTCTTAAGTGCCTTTATCTTATTGGTTTAAAAGTTTTCATCTCACTTATTCATCTATCAGTTGTGATGGATTGCCTAATTTTGAAGGAGGAATAAACCAGCTTTATAAGGCTGTTGATTCTCGGCTTATTAGTTAATAGAAACATTTATCAATTTCCCACAAGAAAAAAAGTGATGATTGAATTTAAAAACTTTTATTAATGTCCCCACATAATGTTTTATGTTAGACATGAATATGCTAATAAAAAAAGTTGGGGTTGGCTTCAGGCAACATGCTTTCTAGTTTCTACTTTCATTTTTTCCCTTTTCCCCCTTAAGAAATTTAAAAATATGTAAATGTGAAGTGGATAAATTATGACACAAAAGTAATTGCAATTAAAAGGTTTTCTTGATCAAAAGAAAGTGCAAGTGGGTCATTACCTCCAGTGAAGGATTAGAACAAGATGGATTTCCCAATCTATATTTTATGCAATACACATTGTTATTCTCAATTAATGAAATATGTTCTTTTGTATTTAAGATTCTTTTTTGGTTTCTGTCATATAAAACACAGCAAAAACTGTATTTGAATATTATTATGAAATATTACCACATATTAGATTTTAGGAAGATACAATTATCCAATACACATAATCAATCATTGTTTGATGTGCAAAAATTATACAAAACTCAAGATATGTTTAGGCATAGATACATTAAGTAGTATTTTAAGTTTTTAACTAGACTCACAGAAGTTTCTCAACTGAACAACACAAATCACATGCTCATAGAGGTGTTGCCCAAGACCGACATTAAATGCGAAAGGACTGACAGACTTGCAACCATACAGTTATAAAGTAGGACTCTAGTTATTTCAAAACAAAGTCCATCAAAAAAAAATTGCATCACTTTTTCCAGATAGAAACTTTCCTTTGTTATACATTTATAATACACATGGGGCGCGAAGCCTTGCCAATGTGGTCAAATCCAACAGACGAGCTACTGTAGCTCAGTTTGCTGAAAAGTTACTGCTGGTTCTCATAGAAAGATAACAGAACACACAGTGTATCAGTTTGTTGCATATGGGGTTGCATGGCCCAGACCAGTCAAGGTGCCGATGCTGAACACTGACCACTGCCTGAGCATAAGAACTGGACCACGGAGCCTCCAAATTCCCCAGATCGCATTTGTGGGATATGTCCGAACTATGGAGCCCCCACCTGACAATTTACAGGACTTAAATGATCTTGGTGCCAGATACCACAGCACACCTTCAGAGGACTGGTGGAGTCCATGCCTCAAAAAGTCAGGGCTGTTTTTGCAGTAAAAGGGGGACCTACACAATATTAGGCTAGTGGTCATAATTTTATGGCTGGTATATGTATATATATATAGATAGATATATATATAATAGATTTTAATTTGTTTTTAGTTATTTAAACGCCTGGGGCCAAATCATATACGTGGAGCTGCAAGCTGCGTGCACACAAGCACATGCTATGCAGTGTTACACTCTTACAGAGTGTGGCTGAATGTATCGAGCACCAACTGGCCCTTAAATCTCTATTATGCTTTTTTCCCTCTTTCTGTTTTTTCCTCCAGTCCTATAGTACCTCTAATCTTCTGTCTCTACCATTTATTTCTGCTTCTCTATTATTTCATTGTCATCACCCTACCTTATTATTTTCCCTTTACTTATCCTTTTTTTTTCTTTGCTCTCTCTATCTCATCTCTTTCTTCCACATCATTTATTTTGAGCAAAGACTGTTCCCTCCCTGCTCTTCAGGTGATTGATCAGATGGATTGATATTTCTCTACTGTGTTGTTCACAATAATTAGCCATTAAGTTCTTTGCCTTAGTCTTTGATGTACCCTACTAATCCATGCCCACCTAAAAGGTAGATTTGCCCCTGTACATCCAGACACTATTCTGGCTTCAATTTATAGGAACAATGACATCAGATGATGAAATACTTTAAGACCATAGCCCACCAATCAAACCAATAGCAAGACCCAGTTATAGCATTATATTCCTGTTAACAGAATATGTTTAATATAAAAAGCAAGCCTACACAAGCATAAGTGTAAAAAAATCAGCATTTTTCCAACCAATTTCCAACAAATTGAAGTTTAAAATAACATTAAATCTGAAAAGAATAGAAGGAACAGAACATAATCTAATTAAAACTTTACTAGGGCAGACATTTTTTTGAAATGCTATATCTCATAAGTTCAAAGGTTCGAGAAACATGCATTCACCTCACCTTCCCTGAGGAAAAAAGAAGGTATAGTATACAGAATATTTTACCATTTGAAGGCTTTTTTTCTGTAATCTGTTTTCACAGTAATGGATTTTATGCTATCATCCAGACTTTTAGATTATTTAAAGCGTAACATATTTTTGATGTTTAAATAATCTGCCAAAATGACATCCAGTAAATAATTTTCCAGTTTAAAAAAGCGCTAATTATAAGCAACTATGAAACTGTCTCAGCACAGTGATATAGGTAATTCAATCAGGTCATTTGTTGGCACTACGCTTGTACAGTAGGTGAAGGTCATCCTTGCTGAGATTCACAGAAAACTTTCGTGTACATTAGCAACGCTGTATCCTCAGGCTTGAAGTAACAGATTGTGATGTTCTTTCAAAGCCAAAAGTCAAACAATAACTTTTGTTTACATTACAGAAGTGTTTTTAATATTGTTGAAATGGTTCTACAATATGGATAATTTTCATAAAAACTATATATACAGTATACATATATATATATATACTGTATTGGCTCGAATATAGGCCGCACCCAAATATAGGCTGCACTCTTAAAGTTTGGTGCTATTATAGAGAAAAAAATTGTTTTAAAAGAAAAAATACACATTAGTGGAATGGTAAAACAGTATTTTATCTAATGAACAGGAATACATGTATTTTAACATTTTGGTATATATTATGCAGGTTGTCAGCATATATTATATACAAACAGAAAACCAATAGCCATTTTAAGGTCCTCCCTTAATTCATAATCCACCTTTCTTATAGATATGCCCATCTGCCCCCTGATATGCCACTCTGTGCTCCAGATATGCTTTATAACTCCTGATATGCTTTATGTCCCCTAGATATGCCACTCTGGCCACCCAGATATGCTTTATGCCGCCTAGAAGTGCCACTCTGCTGTGTCACTTTGCTTCATAGAAGTGCCACTCCCCCCCCACCAATGCACCCCAGACTCCCTGGTGTCTAGTGGGGCAGGCTGGTGGACAACCTCCTCTGCTGGCACTTCCGCCGGGGCTTTTATGGTGGATCCCCGGAAGTTTATGTCACGCCAGTGCTCTGCCATAGAAGCCCCGGTAGAAGTGCCGGCAGTGGAGGTTGTCTAAGAGGATCCAGGTCCATGTTTGACTGTTGGTATGATGTTTTTATTGTGGAATTATGTATTAGCTTTATGCCAGATGCCGGGACCCATTTCTTCCAAAAAAGATTCACCTTTGACTCATCAGCACATTATTGTCACTTTGTCTTAGCCGGTCTCCCTCTTAACCATCTCACCCCTCTACAACCCACCATGAATGCTGCTGCCAGATTTATCTTCCTCTCCCATCGCTTTACTAACGTCTCTCCCCTCTGTCAGTCTCTTCACTGGCTGGCTGTGCGCTTCAGGATTCATTTAAAAATCTTTATTCTTACTTTCAAAGCCCTCCACAGCGGTTCTCCGTCCTACATCTCCTCACTCCTCTCTAAATACACTCCTAACCGGTCTCCCCGCTCTTTCAATGATCTCCTTCTATCCTCTCCTCTGATTTCTAGCTTACAAGACATCTCAAGGGCTGCCCCTATCCTCTGGAATGCTCCCCTCGGCCTATCCGTCTTTCTCCGTGCCTTTATTCCTTCAAAAAAATCCCTCAAGACCCACTCCTTACAACATTGCACATTAACGCCCTCCCATATTCCTTTAGCTGACCTTTCCTAGTCCCTCTCCTGCAATACTTTTATGAGTGTGGCTGGTCCATCCCTAACAACAGCACTCCTACCTATTATGTCATACACCCTAAATCCCTCTAGATTGTAAACTCATTTGAGCCGGGCCCTCCTCACCTGTTGTCTCTGTAAGTCAAATTGTTACGTCCTTCTTATTATGTCCTGCCCACTCATTGTACAGCACTACAGAATTTGATGGCGCTATATAAAACAATAAATAATAATAATATTAATAATCTGAACTGATTCCCCCCAGCATCCTTGCACAAACTGGCCCTCCCTAACCCCATTGCCCCTACTTCCCCTCTTGCAACTTACCTAGTTCTGTGCTCTAGATACCTTCTCCACCCCATATCCACCATAACCAGGATTGACCCCAGCCAGTGCTTGCTCAATAAGGAGTAGGCTCTTCTCCATGTCCCTCAGTGTTGCTCTCTTAGATGGAATATCTTAGATTCCACAGAGGACACTTGCTCACACTTCTCACAACAATACACCCCCTGGGGCACTTGCATCAGGAGTGCATAGATGTGTCATTTCCCAACATGGTATCCCTGGTGTTACAAAACAATTTAGTTAAAAGTGCAAGCGTACAATTTATACTTAATCCTCCTTCCTGTCTTTCAACTCATTCCTGGAAGTTTTGCATCTATCAGGTTCGACAAGGCTCTGGATTTGAGCATATGACACTCTCCACGGTGTCTGAGAGTGTCATATGCCCAGCTCCTGAGGAAGTCAGTGGATCTGACGGAACGCGTAGAGCCAGGGCGACACTATTTTTTACCAGTATGCGGATTGATTTGTAACATGGTTTGCCAGTGGAAACACGCTGACATCTCAACTCCAATACCTGCCTAAATGGTGAAGAAAGGACTCCAGCACTTTATCTGCTTCCAGCATTTTATTCACTATGCAGAAGCACTTTATTCGATGGCAAGGAGCTGGTAACCCTTTGTTTACAGCATAAGCTTTCAAGTGCACTTCAGCTGGTTCTCAGTGCACGATTTTCGTCTGTGAGTGTGTTTCCTTAATGAATTGTAATACTTATTTTAATTTTCATGTATAGTGTCATATTATATTGCCTTTTTCATCCTGCTGTTCCCCATATTTCCACCCGCGTCTCACAGGAGACACCCAGTCCGTTCCACTACATTGTGGTAGACTGTTTGGTTATATTTTTATTATCTTTAAATTTTTTTGAGCACTAATGGCCTTTTATATCCATGCCTCTGTGTCTTTACTCTTATATATGTTAATGACAATCTTGACATTGCTAACTTCATGGTTATACTAAAAGCAGTTATCACCTTTTGCTAGAAGAAAAATAAACCCTTAATATAAAGTTATAGATTTATTACCAAGTCTTTTCTTGTTGCATAAGAAAGTATAGACTAAAAAAGCCAGTAAATATAATCAATAATGTTTATTTTTTTACTCTGACTTTATAGAACAAGAAATAAGTATAATATTCAGACAGATTTCCCATTTTTCAGGACATGTTGCAGCTACAAACAACTCCTTGTCACCTGGTGAATTTTCGGTGTAACAAAGGCTTAGCTTAATCTTGTTACCACAATGAAGCAGTTTCCAAACATTATTGCAAATCAAATCACCCCTAAAGACTTCAACAGAGCATTAAAGAGCCTGGGAATGGAGGGGTGGATAATCATCAAAGGTAGGATTTAAAGAGATCCAGGCTTTCAACTGACCGTTGTCAGCCAGCTTGTTCTGAGACACACTTTCAGATTTTTCTCCTCCCCCACTAAATAAAGTTCTCCAGCTGATTTCCGCGATGTGCTATGACAGTAAAAGAGCTCATCCATCTGTGAGAAAAGAAGCCGCATTGATGGCTCCCCAGTGAATACAATTGTGCTCATCACTGCCCATTTACATTTCATCACATGATTACCACCAATGCCTCATTACTGTTGATAAGAGTTTGGAGCTTAAGTACTTGCTAGCTATTCATTCGAGGGATCCACTTTTATGAGACTTTTTTCAAGAGGAAAAAAAAAATCTTTCAGATTGGATTAAAGGCTGTGATTTAAATCGATATTTAATAAAGTGGCTGCTGCCACGCAGAGCATGCAATTCCCCATGCAGTGAGATTCATGATTCTGAGGTCCTCGCAATCTGCTACATAACTCAATAGGGCGACGTGAACTGGTCTGGCACCTGTGTCCCGGAGTGCATTGTCTCTAAGGTAATACGTTTATAAGCTGATGAACAGAGCTGATAGGTTCTAAATGGATTAACAAGGATTGAGAAGGCTGTGGTTGGATATTTGAAGCAAACAAAATGCCCAAGTAGACAATATGTGTTGACAGGTATGGAGCATGCCAAAAAACCCAATAAAGGGAAAAACAATACTCACCGGCTGTCAGGCAAGGTAAAAACAGGTACAGAAACAAATGTGTCTACAGGGCTAAAAAGTTATTTTGTTTCTAAGCTTCTTTTTATCTTTTATAGCGGAACTTTGAGAAAAAAATAACAGTAATAATGTATAAAACCTGTCTATATAGTATTTATTCTCTAAACAGTGACTTGTAGGTGGGTTGTAGTGACAAGGAAGTATTTCATTTTCCTACCTTAATGATAAAATCATAATGAGAAATCAACCATTACTCTTTCAGGACCAGTATCCAGAATTGTATCGCATATTCAAGGTGACGTCTTACCATTGACCTGTAAAGAGGTAAGATGATTTCCTCCTCCCGTGAATTAATACCTCCTTTTACGCATCCCAATACCTTATTGCCCCTTGCAGCTACTTGCTGGCATTGCGCACTTTTGTCAAGTCTGTTGTCTAACATTATTTTTAAGTCCTTCTCGTTTGTAGTTTTCACCAAGGATATTCCATAGTATAGGCTGCATTTTTATTATGTTTACCATAATGCATAACTTTGCACTTATCTATGTTGAACCTCACCTGCCACTTGCACCCCTACGTTAATCAGTGAGCCTTGGGCTCTCATGACCCTGTAACTGGTTCACCACTTTTTCATCCTTGGACCACTTTTTATAGATGTTGACCACTGCAGACTGGGAACACTCCAGTTTTGGAGATGCTCTAACCCATTTGTCTAGCAATTACAATTTGGCCCTTGTCAAAGTCGCTCAGCTTGCCCTTTTTCCTGCTTCTAACACATCCACTTTGAGGAAATAATGTTCACTTGCTGCCTAATATATCCCACCCACTGACAGGTGCCATGTTAGAAGATTATCAGTGTTATTCACTTCACCTGTCAGTGGTCGTAATGTTTTGGCTGATTGATGTATTTGTATTTTCAAAACAGACATTGAGTCGTTTTTGTATTTATACCAAATTCAAGATATTTTGCAGTTTTAATTTAGAGCTACAGTGAAATAATTATTACTTAAGCAGTCTGGAAAATATTGGGTCATAGGTACATCTCATCGCTGACTGTTAGTATAGCTCCCACATACAATTTACAAAATTATAAAATTCTCAGATAACACATAAGTACTATGATACACTTCATGGAAATAATCAACAAAAATTATTGGGGTAGTTTTCCCAATACCTTTGTTAAAAAATGTGAAAGAAATTAGCAGGACATATACACACTTCTAATCCACATTTATTCCTTTTTAAAATCTGCAAGAAATATTATTGAGTTTACCAAATTGCAAAATTGAAACTATGGGAGATTGGACTGATTTACTTTATTCAATGATGAGAACAATTAGACAACAGGAATAAATATAAAAATCTGGTACAATTACCTTCATATTTTTATTTTCCATATATATGATATATAAATACATGCACACGCTCACTCATTCTCACTTTCACTTAACAGTCAGACACGTTTCCTTGCAAAAGTTTCTGTAACACTGCAACTGCTTCCATGTACAACCACCAACTGCATAACTACCACATTGCCACTAGCAGAATCAGGGGCCCCTAGGTACATGCCTAGTGTGCCTAATGGATAATCCAACATTTAGTACCAGTTCACTTCATTTTTCTGTCCTCCAAACACTGATTCTTACACAAGGTGAAACTACCAGCAGGCCACTAGGTCCACCATACAGTGCTTGGTATGCATAATTCTGTTTAACCCTAGTTTAGCACTAGATGAGTATTTTAATTATGTCTTTGCCATCTTATACATAACAGTTTCTAAAGATATTTTCTTTTTTATTGCATACTATTGAACAAGCATATAAAACTATATTTGTTCAATGCACTTCATATCGTATAGGCAGAAAAAAATGTAACTATAGTCAGCATTGAAAGAAGATGTAATAATCATTTAATAGTAACTTATTTTTTGAATATAGAATACAGTCAGACTGTTGATTTTCAGGGTTCACAATGGCTAAATAGTAAATACAGTACAATAACCCAGGGGCACATATTGATGGAAAAAATTACTAGCATGTGGCCCCGTATCGCATATCTGCATCTAGTAGAACTCAAATTGCAAAACGGAATACTTAATCGTGCACCTTGTTAGCCTCATGAGACACAGAGTTTATGTACAAAATATTTAATGAACAATTCAACTGACTGATGTGTGCTGTTTATTTTATTTTCTCTTGTGTATAAGCCATGGTGTAAATAGTTTCTTAAGATTATTCACATTTTCCATTATATTTATATAACCAGTAGTTGTATTCACTCACCAAGAAAAAAAATGTCCTTTACTGTCAATCATAATATTCATATATGATTCTCAGAATGTTAAAAAGAAAATCTGAATTTGGTATGAAATAGAACATATCTAGTATGACTCTCGTTAAAGCAATTACTTATTTTTTGTAAACCCTGCATTTCTATAATTCAGTATACCTTGGCAATCTATGTTATGTCTTAGAGATTAAAAAAACTATTCATATTTATTAAATTAAAATGCAATTTATGCCTAGATGCTGACTATTTTGGTTTGGTAGGGACTCATGTCCTACTGTATATACTGTTATGTAATATATTTAATATTATATAATATTTTATAATATAATTTCACAGCTCCTCCCATCCTTGCATCCCTGCCATCATGTTGGCAACTGATTGGAGCACCTTCTTCTTAAAAAGATTATCCTTCCTGATTTGGTTATTGCCTTGCTTTTGGTGGAAATTGAAGAAAAAAGCACAACCTATGGCTTTGCTAATAGCTATTCCTAAAACAATGTCTGAAAATGAGTCAGAGAGAAATGTCATAGTTTAGAATTTTTTGGGAAATGAAAACACAAATGATCTATAATTTAAAAACTGTGATTTTTGGCAATTTAACTTAATTATTTGCACAGTTCCAGTGGTAGGCCATGTTTTCTTTAAATAGCGCGTACAATTACTGATATTATTACCCTATGTAGATTAGTATTTTCTGTATTCTGTAATTATTATTATTTATTTATTAGCAAGGATTATTACAGGACATGCAATATCTGTCTGTATTGGTGTGTTTGTACACAGATATATTTTTGCTAATAATTTGCTAAATGTATTAGTTTCACCACTCTAGCTCATTCTGAACACCATTCTGCCATTCCTTATGTTTGCTTCCTGTACCCTTCACAATAACATTTCACAATAACCCTTATCTACCAAGCCTTAAATAACAATGTATCCTCCATATATCTGTTCCTATCGCTTCACTATTGCATCTAGAGGATTTCAGCAGTTCTGAATCTATTCTCTAGATTGCCCTCAATTGGACTTTTGCATTCCTCATTTTAGTAATAGAATTATGGAATCTGTGGGCATTATGTACATCATAACAGTAATAATGGAGATGTATGTCTTGAACCATAACATGCATACATTTTGATCTTGAATAATGAGCCATACTACTAGCTCAACCAAGGTAGTTTCAATTATCCCACAAGACTAAGCTTACCCATACCACCCTACAGCTATGATGTCTTCCGTTTTCAACACCCCATCTTTTTGTTAAAATATGGCCATGCGATGAGGAGTGTTGTTTAACCTAAAAAATATAGTAACATTGTAATTAAAAGTTTGGTAAAATCAGTGGATCACATGATGAAGAGCAGCCCACAGAGCAAAAGTCAAGCATAGTACTGAATTGCCAGAAGCAAGAGAATAGTCAAACAGTGGAGTACACAATCCAAAGGTCAGTGTCACAGGCAACACAAGTAGAATCAAGAAAGTCAAGGTAAGGTGCAGTAGTCAGGCAGAGACCAGGAACACCAAAAAGACATCACAAGGGCCAGAACAACCAGCTGTAACCTGGACAGCCCAGAAGACTTAAATAGTTCAAAGGGGTGCCAAATAATGTGCTGCTGATGTGCTGAACTAACACAAACATAATTGTAAAACTTGCATGCATCCATGCATTTTGAAGATGTTACCGTTACAACTAGACACCAAAGTAACATAAGGAAGTTGCCGCTCAACCCACCACCTTGTATGAGTGGTTGGACACAACCTCAGAAATGGATAACCTGACAACAAACTATTTTTGTGTATTCTGTTCCTCTACAATTTTTCTAATATTACTTTGAAGCAACAGCGTTACTTATCTATTGGGAGATTTTAGAAGAAGGTGTAAATCATAATACATCACATTATTCTAATGACCATTAAAAGGAAATTATCACCTTACTAAAACTTATGTTAATTAAATGAGGCATGAAGAGAAACTTGCTATGACATGATCCGGGAATGGGAGTGAAAGATGCTTGTGATGCAGTCTATATTTATGTCTTGCATAATTGGCTATATGTCATAATCCAATTGCCAAAAGATTTGTATTATTTTGCTTAGGTTATTAAAGAATACCAGTACTAATTCTTCACCGCAGTGTGTGTAATATCCTATATAGTTATACTGTTAGCTACCTTTTGTAAGTGCTGCAGTTTTTTTTGTGAACCATAAAAAAACCCACAGACTGACAAAGCATTATATGGCATATTCCCAAATCTATCTCTGCAGTGTCAGATGTCTGGGGTGCACACTCCTTGTATATTCTTCCCTGGTAGCTGATTTTAAGATCCATGCCCGTTGTAACTTGCCAAGCCATTTTGCCAATAGCCTGCTGAGTGTTAAATGGGGTAAGGTAAGGCTAACCAATGTTTTACACCGGCAGGACATAGCTGTTCCTTTAAAGTTAGTCTTATAATAATAAGTAATTACAAGAAAAACTTTGTATATTGTAAGCACTAAATAAATATATAATATTTTCTTTGCTAAAGTTATATTTTGTAGCTACAGCAATAACATGTATAGATCTGAATATAAAGTAGACAAGTTATTATAATTGGGTAATTATGATAAAATCTATTCATAAAAATGTTTGGACTTTTATTTACCTTCAAGCACTACCTTTTGTACAAAGTAGGTAAGTTTTCTGTTTCGTAAGCAACATTTTATTAAAATCTGCTTCTGAAGGACGCATACTAGAAACAGCCAGCTTTTATTGCTGGAGTACGCAATACACATTTGCAGTGATCTCTTAACTGCTTATCAGCATTGAATGCATGGTACTATATCCACATCCCATTAACACAAGCAAGAGGGATTTTAAATACAGTACTATGTGTACCACAAAAATACATGGGTAGCTTGCCATACATACAGTAATCCTTCCAAATTATTATTTCTTCATATAACACCATCATACTCCACAGAGCTGAACAATGGGTAAACAGGGCATAACAAGCAGTGTATAGCAAAATAATTTGGATTTACAGAAACAAAAGGTAACGAGGGCCCTGGTCAAATGAGCTTACCATCTAGAAGACTATCTTATGGGGGTTTTCTTTTGGGTAGCCTAGATCTATATACAAAACTAAGTAATATAATGAGGATTCCGACTAAACAAGGTACCCATTGTACAGCGCTACGGAATATTATGGTGCTATATAAAACAATAAATAATAATAACGTCTTCAGTTTAGATAAACCCTTTGTTGACTGAGATGAAAATTGAGACAGCTTTATGCTACATGCCTGCCCTCTCCTGGCAGCTATAACCTAGTTAATAAACAAATACTAACCACCCCCACCCTTATTATTATTATTTCCATACATTGGTTTAAATGAATTATGAGCAAACCTACTATGACTGTAAAGGATATGTTAGTGACGAGCTAGAAAAACAATTGAATAATATTAGAAGGAATGATAAGTCATTAAGTACACCAGCAATAGTTTGGCCTTAGCATAGGATGTAATATGGTTCGTAACTCATATTCTAATGAATATTATGAATATATTATGAATATTATGAATATATTATATATATGCTTATTCATACGTACAGCCAAATATATTAATGATTACATTATTTCAATTTTCTTTCAGATTTTTATATTTAGAATGTTATGTATTTATTCCAAGATAATAGACTTAACTAAATACAGTATCTGCTCATTTGAGATGTATGTTAATGAGCACGTTACGGGTTAAATTAGTTTAACCGCATATGTACAAAAGCATTTTGAACATGTTACCAAGAGCTATCATACAACTTTGTGTCATTAAAATCAGTTTCATATTGAGGCTAAACGTGAGGGTGGTGCTAGCGAAATCTCTGATGGCAAAGCTGTAACATCTTGGCCAACCATAACACACTATATGAGCAAATGTATGTGGACACCCCTCCTAATTATTAAGTTTAGGTGTTTCAGTCCTACCCATTGCTAACAGGTGTATAAAATCAAACACCCAGGTAGCCATCCTAATAGACAAACATTGGCAGTAGAATATGTCATACTAAAAAAACTCAGTGACTTTATATGTAGTACTGTTAAGGATGACACAAGTCAGTTCATGAAATTTCAGCCCTACTAGATCTCCCCTGGTCCAAAGTAGGTGTTGTTATTGTGAAGTGGCAATGTCTTGGAGTAACAACAGTTCAGACAAGAATCAGTAGCCCATGCAAACTGAGCTTCATGAAATTTGGGAGCTTCATGAAACGGATTTCCATGGCTGCAAGTCAAAGGATTATTTAGTTACTCATCACCGGTCACAGTTGATGGGGTGGCTAATTTACACCTACTGTGTAGTAACAGAAGTGCTATGAATTCCACCTTGCTGGCTTTCATAAGATATGTAGACCTCATCTCAGCATAGGTTGTCCACCTTTGTGGTAGACAGTCAATAAATCATATATAATTTTTTTATGAAGAAAAGTGAAGAGAATAAAGATCAAGGGGGTCCAAGCCCCAGCCATATATCTTGAGAACAAAGTAGAATTACAATAAAACAATTTGTGGACCTTCTGTTTAAGTAGGAACCAGAAGCCCTCACTTATTGCAGATAGACTGCTGAAGTTAATATATATTGACCCCCTTTTCATCATCTGTCTTTCATTATTACATGCTCGAATGGTAATTCAAACACATCCATGATATCAAAGATATTACCCCGTACAGTGCAGCTATTTCCTACTAATCTATTACAGTGTTGTCCAAGATGTAACGTATGCCTAGTTTAACAGTATGTGGACAGTTTAAGAAAAAAGAAAATGTTTTAACATTGGTAATTAAAGGCACAGTGAAAGCCAGGTCCCCAGAGCTCAAGCTCACAGGATGCTATGGTAGTGAATAAGCAGGGGAATATTGCTTGCAGACATGCAACATCTGAAATTAAATTCAGAGGGTGAGGCAGCTCACTATAAAAGGTTGCATTTTTATATGCTATGGGGTGGAATTGATTACACAGTGCAGGAGTTATTTAAGCTGATAGTATATACATGCATATTGTGTTTCTGTTGAATGCTCTAAAATTAGCACTTTTCACCAGACTTGCTTCTGTTTTCCCTCTGTAAACATGGTCAATTATGGCCATTCTTTTCTGATTTTCATTTTGTAATAAAGAAGGGGCCTATTGCCGCCCTGAAACCAATTATCTAAGTAAACTAACTAACATATAAGAAAGCAACTAATTAACCACTTGTACCACTTGTGTGTAAATGTTGCCTGCAGTGACCACTACCATACCTGAACAGATTGTAGACATCATAAATATTTATAGAGCAGATCCTAATGACAAACTATGAGACAGCTCAGTAGCTCTCTATCCAAATGAGAAAAAAAACATCAGTGTCAAATTGGTTATTCTACCATATTGTACCTCTGGATTTACATTTTGCATAAAATTATATTTTATCGAATACAAAAAAATGCAGTTTAACAGAAACTGTATTATGGCTACTATGTTTTTTTAAATCCATCCATAAACAGGGCCAGATTAATGGAGGAGCACCCACAGCAATTGCTCCAGGCCCCCAGCATTCTGAAGGGCCCTACACCAATTGATCCAGGGCCCTGGCGTTCTGACAGTCCTAACCTTACACGTCAGACAACTTTGCATCTTGCTGTTGACTGTGTAGTTTGTCCACGTAATATTTGTAATATTGTAAAGAGTAACGCTCCACGACTGTCAAGTGTGTTACAGACACCATATTGTGATATAATCGACATGGTGCTAATTCGGTGTCTTCCTGTTTCCTGCATGTTATTCATCATGTTGTTGACATTATAAGATGGCTGTTCCCGTCTTGTACACTGAGAGACCTTACAGTAAACATTTGGTTTGTAAATTAATTTAGCTGTTATTAGAATAATCCTAATATGAATAATCATACTAACCTAAATGCCACATACTGGACAGAACTATACTACTGTTAACTGCTACAATGTTGTGTATGTTATTTACAACTCATCAGACAATAAATAAGGGACTTAAATGCCACATACAAAAGGACCATTGATAAAGGGTGTTAAATACCTCATTAGGGTAGGGGAGCAACAGATTTTGTGGTGAACATTTCTACCAATGACGCATAGGAATCAGCGACTTCCACAAACCTTGTTGTGAACACTGATGTCTTTGTATAGATACTTTGGCAAACCATACAGTATGGTTAATTTCCTATTTTGGATGATCACGTATTATTGTAAGTTTTTATCAAATCTTATTATCTGGCCTTAACTTTTTGGATCAACAATTCATTTTACAGCATACATACAATAATGTTAATAACTAAAATTGGTTAACATTTGCAGTAAAAGATGAACCTGGACATGAAAAATGCACTTAATGAACATTAAAGTGGCTCTAAAGTACAATAAACATACATTTATACCTTAACCAACTAAATCAATTCTAAATATGATGGCTGTACATTAATAAGCAGATTATCATAAAGTTAATTACTAAGGACCAGGCAAAAATGGTATACGTGTATTAGAATAATAGGCTTATTAATGTATAAGAACTTTGCATACATGACCAAAGAGTCAAAAAAAGGGACATTTGTTCTGTTGAAGGTTAAATGTTTCAGCAATGATCGGAGACCATGTGCGGAACTCATTAATGGAAGACTTGAAGATATGACATGGTCTTTGGATCATTTAGAATTCCATACGTTTATAACCCAACATATTAATTTCAGGTTAGGATACACAATCTCATTTTCCATGTTGTTGTTCAAATTACATTTCTCATTCTATTGTGGGCATCAAAACATATACTGCAAAAATAGTGTTATATCATAACCCACACACACATGGTATCTCTATTCTGGTGGTACATGCAAAGCCATACCTGGGGTAAGGCCAGAGGTTGCATTCTGGGCTGAAGTCACATCCACTTTCAGATGCGCAGAGTAGCACAAGGAAACTTGCCAGGCATCCCTCACTTTGCAGCACCCAGGAAAGCTGCCCCTCTTGCCCATTAGAACTTATGGCCCTTGGTCCACTGTACACCTATTCTAATTATGATGCCCTAATGCTGTAGCAGTGCGTGAGTTATGAATGGTTATTTTATATTAGTTTATGAATCTGGACAAAGATTATGAATCGGTGGACAAAGATTTTCCCTATTGCAATGTATGCAAGCATTGCTACTTAATTATTTGTAATATATTTATCTCCTGCATTGAATCTAGCCCATAATCTGTACACTGGCAATCAATTTGTGCTCATTAACATGTATAAGAAAATTATTCACATGCAAATTAACCAAAATCTAACGGATGGAACCTATTACTAAACATATATACTGTGGTATGATCTTTAATATGCTATAACGGGAGCGTAGAATAATAAATACTTGAGAGATTTTCGTAACGCCATAACTTTCAGGATTTCACAGGTAAAAACATAATGTTGTAAGTTGTTAAACACAATTTGGACTGCATTAGACAGTTAAACGGTTACAGCTGTTCTAGTTTATATATGATATCCTGGTAAGTACACTAATAGTATGCTGGCATTATTAATTTACTAAAAAGCTACTAAAATTCCTTGAGCATTCAAGTCTATGCGGTTTATAAATATGACGCAAGCATACACGGAGAGAAGAAAGCTTTGCAAAGGTTTTCAACATTAGTAGAAAAGCCATTTTTTTGTCATTTGTAAAGGAAATGTATTTTACACCAGCATTCCTTTTGCAGATGAATGGATCATAACACTTTAAAACCTAAGATTTTGAACATTCACATTAACATTTTCTGAGACATTAAGTCAAGCCATTTTCTACACACTTTGATTACTTGATGTAATCAAAACCAGGTTTGCTATTATAGACCAGATTTTTCTGGTTTTAGTAAGAACTGATACTGCCCGTACTTGCTTGTCCTGGTTTCTGAAAGTAGAAATGTCATAAATAAAATGGGAAAACGTTAGTTATGGACACATTCCACTCAACTGGCTCTATTCCAATCACACCTTCTTCTGTGATATAAAGGCCCAGGAGAACTCCATGACTGTTATGTAAATGATACTGTAATAAATCATAAAGTAGTTAACTAGAAACCTACATGGATGTTCATTCATACAACCATGTTAACTACATGGAAAGATCCTTAAATGTTACACTTTCTCACGTAATCCAGACTGGGAAAAGATTATCTGATCTAGCTTGTTGCTTGGTTTCTTGTGTAAACTTAAAAAGAGTGTAAATACAATATTAACCCTGTATGCTCCTTTGTCAGTGCCAAAATGCCATATATTGTAATAGGGCATTATCAAACACACCACGTCTGAGTATAGATGAAGTTTGATCATATTATCCAATGTGGATAAAAATGGTGAAGGTACTAAGAATGCCCTTTCTGTTTTAACTCATTGAGTACATGCATTTGTATGATTTGTCCCCGGTGACAATGGAAGGGTTAATCTCTCACTGATTTTGCCATTTGCTCCTCTGTACACATGTAAAGAAGATGGGTTGGTTTCAAGTTCCATCATGCCCTGTACAGAGCAATGAAACCTGTAGCCCTCCTTGTCTCTGTCAATGAAGAAAAATCTGGGAGATGAGGTCATTGCACTTGTGATTATGTTTGACAGATGGTCGTTGCTTATGAGACACACATGAATGCTTCCTGAAAAGAAAAAAAATGTATTCTTTATCGTTGCGTTCATTAGGATTTTATATGAGCAGGGAGAGAAAGGAGGAAAGATTAGACTGACATACTGTAGAGAGATAGATAGATAGATAGATAGATAGATAGATAGATAGATAGATAGATAGATAGATCGATAGATAGATAGACAGTGTTATGCAAGTGGGAACTGTTGATTATTCCAGAAGTATATATTTACTTACATACATAAGTACATATATATCACAGTATTACTATAGCTACAAGATTTTCCTAAAGTGATAATGAATAATATACATTATAAATTGCTTTACATAGGCCTGCAACGTTTAAAAAAACGTCCACTAAGCCATATGGTAATTGGTAAGTAATATAGATACATTACTACTCCCCCTGCATACAGCCAACTTCAAATACAGATTTCTAAAAGACTGTTTTGTATACAGTACTTCCTAATCTGTCTAATTCTTATAACAAGGGCCTTTCTGGTTTCCTCTGCCAACATCTGCTTACCATGAACCTTAACAGGCTGCCTTAGGCCATGCTGCACCATATTAGGGCTTTATAAGAACTGTACCTTTTGTGTGCAGTTGTAGCAGGTTGGCTGTTCTCTGTATCAATACACAAAGTTCAAAAATATGTACATTTTAAATAGTATTCTTTTATCACGTATCCGTAATTACGTCTTATAGAGTACAAGTTCGTATAGCCTTTATTATTCTTGTGTTTTAGAAAACAGCTACAGTAAGTAATACAAAAGATAAGCAATTAAGTAAATAGTTAAAAGCTGAAATGACATACTGTATACTAAATAATGAAGTTATCTATATAGAGCAATTCTGGTTCAGGGTTTGCAATTACAAATAACAATCAATGGACTTTATTTAGTACTTTGCACCAGAATTGTCGGTATTATTGGGATACTCATGTTCAATATTCTGGGCCACTCACTGCAAAAGAGCTCCTCCAGCAGGTGCTCCATTTTTTGGGTCTGCCTTTGGCTTTGCATGCTCAGTGCATTAATACATTAAAAATATATATATGCCATAAAGTCACAACATGGCCACAAGATAGAGCTTTATGCAATGTAACACCACCACCACCTACTTATTTTGGACAAACCTGCATCTGACATGACACAAATTGGATTTAGCTATCTGGCAGCTGTTAAGTATGTAGCTGGTAAGCTTTCTGGCAATCAGAGAAGAGCTGGCCCCTTTAGATGTGGGGCAGGTCAAGCCAAGTAGTCCCATAATACTAATATATAGACTCTTTAACACACACACACACACATGTACTAACACCACACTCTAACACTCGCTCTCACACACACTCACCTTGCACAGATTTTGTATTCAGCAGAGTTTGCTGGTCGGAGCAGCCGCTCTACCACTGCAGGATCATGCTATAATGTGGTGCGAGGTCACCTGTCTCTGCAGACTGGTCCAATTTCAACTGGCCCTGTTTGAAGTTTCTAGACCGGCACTTCTACCATCAGCCATATTTGAGTATCAGCAAAAAAATTGGGTCTAAAAATCAATGTTAAACAAGGTAGGGCATTCAATATATCATTTGGCCAACCTCAGTAAGGCTCAACAATGGCACTTAGTCATAGGCATGATGCAATGAAATACAATTAAGCCAAATGGTAACTTGATGTTTAGATACAGTATATAAACTATTATTTACATATTTGATTACTGGATTACTGTGATTGTTCTGTACTTAGGTTTTTGTCAAATACATACTTATTCTGTGTTACTATAACCAACATTTGCATAATATACATCACACTGCAAGATGTACGTTTAATTTCTCGGTGAATTTATAATATTTGCAAAAAGAGAAGAATGTTGCCCATTTGGCGGTGAAAGGTTACCTACATAAAACCACTAGCAAGAGACAACACATAACTAGCATCATCTTTGCAAGTTCTATACTACTGGACAGAGAACATGGGAAGTCAGTTACAAGTCATGCATGCATATAATCTAATAAACATGAGCTAGTTTGGATGAGGTCCAGGCCTTTCTCGTTAGCTCAGCAGGTGAAACTGTTTTTTCTTCCTATGGAAACAAAGTCAGCATGTGTTCTTTTCTCTATTCTGCCTACATCTGTCAGCACAATTGTTACAGCTATGGTGGCGGATAATGCTATGGTTTGCCCTGAAACACTTTTTAAACCTACAATTAGCCTATAGTATATCATACAGTACCATAGATTTGGTTGCAAATGTTGTCTCTTTTTGTCTCTTTCCCTAACTATAATCTGTGTTTACGGTTACTGAGCAGCGAAAAGTTGAAATCTGTGGAGCTTTATTGAAATTCATTAAAAGATCACATTGAAAAACATATTGGACCGTTACCTGGAATTTTCCTTGTCAATTGTATTTTCATAAATGATAACTATAAAATTGATTTCAAATGTCCTGTTTAAGTGTAAATATGAGATGAAAAATTGAAAAGTGTACATTGCCCAGAATACACATGGTAATATAGCCAGCAGTTGTTTGCTAAGTAAAGGTAGGTGAGGTAAGATGCATACTAGTAGTAGAGTAGGGAAACAATATGGGACATAAGAAGGGTGACATTGTCTTGTCCCCACCCCATCAGTGGCATATTCTAGGGTAATAAGGCACAGTGCAGGTAGTCTTGAGGGCATCAATATATTGGACAATTGGCCTCTCAGATGCACCACAGCTCTCAATTGGCTAGTTGGTGAGATCTGAATGAGTAAGTGAGTGAGTGAATGAATATGTGTATAGGGGTAGAAATGAGACAAACAGGCTGTTAAATGAGCAGAGGTGGCACAGGCAGGCTGCTTAGAGATCAAAGGTGGCACAGGCAGGCTGCAAAAGGGCAGAGGTGGCACAGGCAGGCTGCTAAAGGGGCATAGGCCTACCACGTCAATGTCTGGCTTAGTATATAGTGACAGGGGTTTTGCTGCATTACCGTCAATGCCTGGCTCAGTGTGCTGTAATAAGAATTATGCTGTACCATCATCAATGTCTGGCTCAGTATATTGTGATAGGAGTTATGCTGGAGTTATGCTTTTTTCAGATTTTTCCAGTTGACATATAGTTTACAAATTTGTGAAATAAATATTCTTGCCACCATTATTTTTTTGGGTGTCTTTACATTTTAAAGTGTGGATGGGGTGCCACATACATGATGTAATGTATGACTCCTTCACAACAAACAAGAAGCAGTGAAACTGATTACAGCAATGCTATTTTTACCATTTACTTCACTGTTTTTGGATCAAATAATATATAAATGATACTAATAATTTACAGATGATGGACTAAATTATTTATTTTCAATAATGTGTACCTATCCTACCCTGCACACTATTTTAATCTTTTAAAAACTATACTTTTCTTAAATTATTTTTCAATAGATGTGATCCTGATATTTCCAAGGCAAGGATGCAATAACCCTAAGGTACTGTGGTTTGTTCAAGAAGACTTTCCATTGAAAGGTTTTCAAATATTTCTAAAGATTTTATGCATTGGTTAATACTGAGATATAATTAAAAAACAATATTGTGGTTGCTGTTGAGACATGACTTCCGTTATGAAGAGGTAATTAAGAAATACTAGTGACATTCAACTGAACATCTGTAGATTCCTGTAGGCATGATGAACAAGTCCAGAAATTCCTGCAATGCTGCGATACAATACAAACTTTGTATTTAATTAAAGGTAACCTTGGCCAATACCAACATTTCATTACATATTTCATATATTTTCTTAAATATATTTTGATATTTTGTTTGATAGATAGATAGATAGATAGATATAAATAGAAAGATATATAGCTATTTACATAGTAGAAATGTATAACCTTAATTTATTCTCACAATCATTAAAATTGATATATTGTGTGCTGCTGGAAATTCTAACAGGCCATTAAAAGGTATCAGTGTATGTTAGGGTGAACTGGTAATGGTCAGCGCTGACTCAACCTCCTGTGTAGACATTTGGGTGTATGAAAAGTCTAGTTTCAAAAATGCATAATTTTATTAAAAATACAGTCCACTCATCATACGCACTTTAATGCTGAGAGTCCCCTTTATAGTAATGTTAGGTTCCCCTTTGTAGATGCATGCTGGCATTTATTAGAATTAGCTCTATGCATTTTCTGCCTTCTCCTGCCTCCAGATTCTGCTTGCCAGAATGCACACTTGCTATACTGACTACTAGACTTGTGCATTCGGATTCGTCGATTGGGGGAGAGATTGTCACTGGAAGGGTCACCATTGTGGTGAAAGTTCAAGCCATGAACTCAGAAGAGAAGATGAAAGAGAGATGTTAGAAGATGAAGAACAAGAAGACGTGTAAGTGTTTGGCAGAGAAACATTTACAGAGTGTGGGAGAGAGTGGGAATATTGGTGAATTAAAAACACCCCCCTCCCATTTTCATCCCAACCAAATAGGCAACTAACGAAAGTTGTTGCCCAAAGATGAATGGGCTTTGTATTTACACAAGAATAAAAAATTCTAAATTATAGCACAAAAAACAACATATCCTTCAAAAATGTAAAATGTTTATCTCAAAAGCACAAATTTACACAATACTGCTTGCATCATTTCTATTTTATATTTAGAATCTATTGAAATGCAATTTTACATTTTATTCTAACATACATTAAAAGTGCACAATTAATAATACAATACAAGCTACTAAAACTCCTACCCAATCAATACTACAGATTAGCGCTGTAATTACTAGAAACCTATATAAATGAATTCAATTTATTGTGGTGTCATTTAGAAGCATAATTAGGGATTAATCTAGCCTTGGTGCTGTATTAATCTAAATTTTATAAAAGACAGGAGGCGAGTATTTTGCATTATCCTTCTTTACTGAAACCTCCAGCAGCAAAGGAGTTAACAACAATAATAACAACAACCAATCAGAAAGAGCAGGACCCTATAACAGTCCAGGCATCCAGCAACTCCTCCTCTTTCTTTGCAATGGCGCCGAACAGGTGTGCCAATCAACACGAACCGAAGGCAGGAACAGCAGCCTCAGAACAGGCAGAAACTCCATAGGCAACCAGGAAATGGAAACCGGAACCACTCACAGGGCAGCAGAGCGACCTGAAAAAACAGAGATAACATGACAATACCAGGCGAACGAACTCGTAACCTGGAAGAAACAGCATGAAAAAGGCACAGCAAATCGGCACCCACAAGGACCCCCCAAAACACAGGGAGGGAAAAGAAAGGGAGGGAAAATACTCGCCTCCTGTCTTTTATAAAATTTAGATTAATACAGCACCAAGGCTAGATTAATCCCTAATTTTACCACAAGACAGGAGGCTTCGTATTTTGCAATTTTAACGCCGCAACAGCGCACAGGAGGCATGCGGCAGAGGACGAAAATAAAAAGTGCGAAACGTAGACTCGCGCGACCAGTCAGCTGCGGACAAGACATCCGAGAGAGAGCTCCCAAGGGACAAAGCTGCCGACGCAGCGGCGCCCCGCACCGAGTGAGCCCCAAACGAAGCCTCAATGCCAGCCAGGCCAAGGATCCAACGGATCCATCTGGCTAACGTGGGAGAGGAGACCGGCCGAAACGGACGCACATAGGAAATGAAGAGGGGACCCGAAGAAGAAACACGAAACTGACGAGAAGCCGCAAGGTAAGCCTGAACACACTGCGCTACGCAGAGCCTGGGCCTATCCGGGAAATAAGGGTAGGAAACAGAAACCGACTGAGATTTAGTCCTCCGAGAGACGGAGACCGACACCCCGACAGGAGAAAAGGAAAAGGAGTCCACATCGAACGCCAGAACGTCAGCCACCCGCCGAAAGGACACCAAACATAACAACAACGCAGTCTTGGCAGAAAGCTGACGAAAGGAAAGGCGGACATTATCCGGCCAGGCCTCGATGAAATCCAGGACCCGCGAGACGTCCCAGAAATAAGAGTACCGAGCCGTAGGGGGACGCGCGAGCCGAATCCCGCGGAGGAGACGGCACACCGACGGGTCCTTGCCAACACCCAGGCCCGCCACAGGGACATGGGCGGCGGAGATAGCCGATCGGAACAAATTAATAGTCCGATAAGACTTACCCAGGGAAAAAAGGTGTGCGAAGAAATTCAACACGGCAACAATAGGGGCCGTAGTGGGATCGCAACCGTGTTCCACACACCAGCGACACCACACATTCCAGGCCTGCAGATAGGACTTACGTGTTCCCGGGGCCCAAGAGCCCCAGAGAAGGTCTCTAGCCCCCGACGATAGTCCCGACACATCCCAGGATCCCCGGAAACCAGCCAGGCCACCAACGACAGGTGATCCTGAAGAATGAGAGGATGGGAGTTCCCCTCCGGGTCCTGAAGCAGATCCGGAGAGGCGGGAAGGAGAAGGGGATCGTCGCAAGACAACTCCAACAGCAGCGGGAACCACGGTTGTGTCCTCCACAAGGGGGTGACCACCAGAACCGTAGCCCCCTGTCTGCTGAGGCAGTGGAGAGTGCGCAGGATCATAGAGAACGGCGGGAACGCGTAGGCGCCCCGACGGGGCCAGACCTGCAGAAAGGCATCCGCCGCCTGAGAGAGCGGATCCGGCAACCAGCTGAAAAAGGCATCGGTCTGGCGATTCAACCGGGACGCGAAGAGGTCCAGATGAAAAGGACCCCGCGACCGATCCAGAGCCAGAAACACCTCCCGAAGAAGGCGCCAGTCGCTGGCGTCTCTCCAGTGGCGCGAGAACCAATCCGCCACCAGATTCTCCTTTCCGGGCAGATACTCCGCCCGAATGGACAGATGATTGTCCAGACAGTACTGGTAAAGGTCCTTGGTGAGTTCCGTAAGGAGCTTCGACCTCGTACCCCCTAACCGGTTGATATACCGTACCGCGGACACATTGTCCATGCGCAGAACAAGGGAGCAGTGGGTAACGTGTTTGGTAAAACTGCGGACCGCGAAGGAACCCGCAATTAGTTCCAAACAGTTGATGTGGAGTCCACGCTCCACGTCGGACCAGAGACCCCCCGTCGCCGTCTCCCCGCACGCTGCGCCCCAGCCAAGTAGGCTGGCGTCCGACTCCAGGACGAAATCCGGAACCGAGCCGAAGATGGCCCGACCGTTCCAGGCGTCCATGTGCGAGAGCCACCAACGAAGTTCCAAACGCGCTTCGTCGGACAAAGGGACGAAATGGTCGTAAGAGCCCGCCGCGCGAAGATGACGAGTCTTCAAACGCTGGAGAGCCCGATAGTGGAGGGGCCCGGGAAAAATGGCCTGAATAGAGGCCGAGAGAAGACCTATCACGCGAGCGAGAGCCCTGAGGGAAACCATCGAAGATCGGAGCAATCTCCGAATCTCCTTCTTGATGGCCAAAACCTTGTCCCGTGGTAACCGGAGTACCGCCGACACCGAGTCCACGGTGAAACCCAGAAACTGAATCGACTGGGTAGGGACTAGGACCGACTTTGCCTCGTTGATGATAAAGCCGAGGTCCTGGAACAAGCGGACTGCTAAGACCGTGTCCCGGATTAGGGAATCCCTGTCGGAGGCCATGAGGAGCACATCGTCCAAATAGACGATGCACCGCACGCCGCGAACGCGAAGATACTCCGACACCGGCTTCAGCAACTTCGTGAAGCACCAGGGTGCGGAGCTGAGACCGAACGGAAGGCACGTGAACTGCCACAGACCCCCTTGCCAACGAAATTGGAGATATCTCCGATCCCCCGGACGGACTGGAACCGTCAAATAGGCGTCCTTCAAATCCAGCCGCGTGAACCAGTCGTTCTCGCGGAGGAGATCCCTCAGAAGGTGGATACCTTCCATTTTGAAGTGGCGATAAACCACTAGCGCATTCAGGGAGCGGAGGTTGATCACAGGGCGGAATTCTCCCGATTTCTTGCGCACGAGGAAGATGTTGCTTAGGAAACAGGGAGGGCCGGGGGCCCGCTCGATGGCGCCCTTCGCGAGGAGAGAGGACAACTCGGAATCTACCAGGGCCCGGGAGCTGCGCGCTAGGTGGGGGGAAAAGGGAGGGGAAACCTGACACGGAGGGGAAACAAACTCTAGACGAAAACCCGACACAGTCTCGAGGACCCAGGGGTCGGAGGTGAGGGTGGACCAGGCAAGGGTGAAATGAGCCAACCGACCCGCAACCGGAATAAGGGGAAGGAGAGGACAAACTCTTACCCGCAGGCGTCTTCCCTCGGTAGGTGGAGGAGCCTCTGCCTCTAGTGTAGCCACGGCCGAACGGGGCGCGGTCTTGGGCCCGGTAAGTCGTCGAGGCGTGGGGAAAACGGGGTCTGGAGCCGAAGGCGACCCTGCTGGCGGCACGACCCCTCTGCCGGCCAGCCCTGGAGGAAAAACGCTCCCCGGAGCGAAAGACACGCTTCATGGATGTTTGCGCTTTGTTAAGTGACGTGAAGACGTTGACATGTTGACTTAAGTTCTTTATGAACTTCTCTCCGAAGAGGAGGCCATTGGCATCAGGGCCCAGTTCCTTTGGGGCCAGATCGGCCAGCTTCGCATCTAATTTGAAGAGGGCGGCCTTGCGCCGTTCCGCTGAGATGGCGCAGTTGGCATTGCCCAGGAGACAAAACGCCCTCTGGATCCATTCCCTAACCAGGTGGGCGTCCAAAGGAGAGCCTTCAGTTAGGGCCTCGTCTGCCATTTGGAACACCTGAGCCAGCGGCCCGGTAGCGTCCAGAAGTTTATCCTGCGCTGTCCGCAGCCCCAATTCGATACCCTTCCGAGGATCTCTTCCTGTGCCAGAAAGGAAGGTAACAAATGATTGATCGAATTCTGGCGTATTCGACACTTTGGCAGGCAGGGTAGGTCTAGGGCACTCAGACCGCAAGCGCTGACGAACCTCCTTGTCCAGGGGGCGACGCAGCCAAAATTTCATGAATTCCGCGATGTGAGCGGAGGGTGTCCACTCCGCTGATCGTGGGTGGCGGAGAGCCCGAGGATCAAAAAGTGGGAAGCCGAGGGCATCCATGACTTCGAAGGGCTGGTCGGGCCCCGAGGGTGTAGGCTTGGGGAAATCAGGTGTCATATCTCGCCCAAAGTCAGTGGGAGGTGGCGAGCTGGAAGAACCAGCACGATACTCATCCAAAATTTCGTATTCTTCGACCAGCTCCCTGGATGGAGAAGCGTCGGGATCAGACCCCGCAGGGGGAAGGGTGACACAGTGTCTCTTGAGAGGGGCTTTGCCTTTGCCTGATGTCGAGGGGGCTTCGCTCCAGGGACGCTTGCGAGGGTTCTCCCGCTCAGTCAGGGGAGGAGAGCTACCAGCCTCCGAATCCTCAGCCCCAGGTGGGGACGACACGGTCAGTGTCGGGCGGGTTTGTTGGGTCTCTGCCAAAGCAGTAGGAATAGCAGCTGCGATAGCCGAACGAAGCCAGGCCTGTAGGGCCGCAGGAAGAGGTGTTTCACATTCGTCAGCCATACTGCCAGTACTGTGTTCTGAAAACACAAATAGTGAGTAGAATATGAGCGGATATGTGATATTGAAAAGATGGGTTCATTCACCCAGGCCTCAACGCAAGCAACACATATCCGCAGGGAGTTTCGCATCCCCAACCAGCAGACGATTACAATAAGATGAAGAGGGAACACCCATCAGCAAACCATCCATCCATGTCATATGTATAGGGGGGTACCCTCAATTCCAAGGTACGAGGGGGATACTCAAAATAAGTACGCGGGGCTTTCACCCAGGCGCTTCAGAGTGGGGCCAAGAGACAGAACAATAAACTAATCTGAAGCAATGGCGTGATAAACCAAACCCAGACAGGCGAGCTGACATGTCCAATGAGGCAGGGGCTCTCAACCCCGATCACAAAACACCATGTGTCTTTTTTTTTTTTTTTTTTTATTTTTTTTTTTTTTTTATTTTTATATGTGTTCATATCTTCTTTAAACCAGGTACAGATGAATGGAGCCGGTAAAAACAATCCGACCGGCCTGAGGAACACGTGGTGCAGAGGGGAAGAAATCCCCTCGCGCCACAAACATCCAAGGAATGTCTCGACCGGTGAACTGCACCGCGCCGAGATAAAGGAGATGCGTACGCGGCCGGTCTTCAAAGAAAACCGCCGCGTAACGCCAAACGGAGGAGACACGCGGCGAACCGCCACTCACAAACCCCGAAAAACGCGGAACACGCGAAGGGAGAGAGAGACCAACCCGCCCCGCGAAAAGAGACGCGCACGCGGTCGGCCTCAAAGGCGAGCCGCCGCGTGGCGCCGGGGAAGGGAAAAAAGGAAAGCCGCGAGGTCCGCCGGACCCGCGGAACGCAGGGAAACCCAGCGGAGGGGGGGCGAGCAGGAGAAAAGGCAGCCAGAAAGCGCCAGAAGGAACCCGCGTGGAAGGCAGGGAGAAGAGCAGAGACAAAAGTCAGGTAGGGGATAGAATAAGACGGGCCTGAAAAAGGCACTGACAAAGTGACAGATAGTAAAAATTAAGTGAAAATAACAGTGACGAATAGGGTATGAATAAAATACAACACCAATGATTGAATAAGAGATATAATTCATAACTGGAAGGTGCTCACCTGGAGGTCAAGCAGCAAAGAAAGAGGGGGAGTTGCTGGATGCCTGGACTGTTATAGGGTCCTGCTCTTTCTGATTGGTTGTTGTTATTATTGTTGTTAACTCCTTTGCTGCTGGAGGTTTCAGTAAAGAAGGATAATGCAAAATACGAAGCCTCCTGTCTTGTGGTAAAATTGTGTTTTAATTTATTAAAATACATAAGAATGCTTTTAATCCCTGAAAGTATTTTAAAGTAACTACATAATCCATATGTAATGGGAAAACAAATTAATATTCTATCTCATCATATGCTTTTTTTTTGCAAACAATGAAATAGTGTGGCTATAATAAACAAATAGAAGGTGGTACAGCCTTTATGGGGCACACATAGTTAATACTTACAGCTGTGTAATTTTCTTTTTTCTAGGCTTCGCTATCAATAAAAGGAATCTTATAATGCATAAGTCCACCTATTGGAGAAGGCGTAAATGGCAGATTGCCTGATATATGCTGTCAACACAGGCAATGTAAGAGGCGTACACTATGACTCGGAGGAAGTAGTCTGTCTTTTAAGGAGAAAAAATATATAGGTCTGAACTCAAATGTTGAAAGGTGCCTGTAAATCTGTCACAACTGCCATCAGTTCTAACAGGAAAGACATATAACATTCCGCAGGTTCTCTAATTATAAGTATTGAAATACTCTTTAATTTAAATTTTAGTAAGATATATATATGTATATAATATATATATATATTATATAATATATATATATAAAATGATATTTGTGGGTTTAATCTTATACACAGTGTTATTCCTTATTTTTCTATTTGTCTCTCTCCTAATTTTTATCAATCAGCAGGCAATTTCTTATCGGTGTTTTGCTTTCCTGTTTTGTCATGAGTCCGTCTTCCATTACATGTATTAAATGTCAGTAATCTCTGTAATGCTAGATAGAGGAATCTATGAGATGGTAATGCGGATGACACCTTTAGATTACATCTAATTCAGCAAACTATTATTTCCTGTAATGTTTTCAAAAAATGTTACACACTTCTAGGAATAACATGTATATTGGAGTGACGGCATGAGACAAGCTTGCAATTCTTGAGCTATATGAAGCATGCGTTTATATAGGCGTACGATGTATTTTCACATCCATACATCATCAAAGTATTCCTGACGAGCATAGAGATGTGTCAGAGTTTTTGCTGGTCTCAATGCATGTGGAAACCATCTCACAGATCTTACAAGATAAACAATTATATGTATTAACATTTTGCGTTATGTATACATCATCAGAGCTTCGACTTCCAGGGGTTCACCTTATTTCCCCTCCCCTGCTATTGTTAACTTGTTGATTAATTCAGGCAACCTTTGTAAGGATGGTGAAGAGCATGGAAAGAACTTTGGCTCTGCCACAGACTGCTTCTATTCTCAGTTTTTTTAAGATTATCTTTAATATCTCCCAAAATATAGTAATTGACAAAGCACAGTGATTGACATCAAACCTATAGGTAACTGTACTATTTATTTATGTCAAAAGATACACTGTTAGATGTAATACATGGGCTTTTACTTTACTGCAGGCATGTCGAAACTTTTTTCGAAGAGTGCCAGATTTGATGAAGTGAACATGTGCGAGGGCCAACCAATTTTGCCTGACATTCTTCGAACCATTAAAATTAAATGCAAATTGAACTATTTTATGCAAAGTTTATTGAAAACGGCATGCTTTTCATTTTGTGACTTGGATGACAAATCTAAACAGGTGTTAAAAGGGGGGCCTTATGAGTCCGGAACGCGGGCCACAATTGACCCTCGGGACAGACTTTGGACATGCCTGCTTTACTGAGAGAAATGGCAGAGCACTGGATTGCAATCCTGCAAGACAAGACCAAGGACTGATAAAGATATGAGTCTTCACATCAGGAAAAATAGGCAGACTAGAATGGTTCTTATCTGTTGTCAAATTCTATGTTTCTATGTAGACTGAGCCAGAACTTGTGGAACTCCAATGAAGAGACGATGGGGATGAAGCTGGGATCTCATTAACAGTATTATCTTAAATCATATGAAATAAATGTTTGAGCATACCTCACGACAGTCGCTGTACATATTGGAGGCAGTCACGATTTTAGGGAAGATTGTCCCCACAATTAACTATTTAAAGATACATTAGAGTAAAACATCCCAATGGCACAGTCAATCAGGATGAGGTTGTCAGGTGTACGGTGGTAGATATCATGTTCTACGCACAAGAGGCAGGCAGTGTAAGTGCAAACGTGTCATTAAAAAAATATAATAGAAATTGCTGAACCATTAAAAACACAACACAACATTGTATGTCTTTTTAATGCTCTACTGCCTATTGAAAAAAAGTTTTGCAGCTGACAAGTCCACTTCAAAGAACACGGTGACTGGTATTTCTGGATGTCAAAAGATAAAAGCCCCAAAAAAGGTTCGTCCTCGGTGTAGTGAAGACTTCCCCATTTTGTAATCAAGTAAATAAGTGATGGCGAGATAAGTCTGCCTGTCAGTTACTATGTATTACTTATCTGTCTAGCACATCTTTCTCGGCCAGATTATTGTTTGTGAAACATTCCTGCGTGGCCTGTTTCTCAGCCACCTGTGGTAATGCGAGATGGAATTCCTTTTTATTCTGTTTTTTAAAAATTGAAGTGAAGAACAAAGTAAATTATTTCTGAATGCTCCTGTGAGTCACCAAACCCGTTCTTTCTATAATGCACTGCTGGGTACTTACTAAGTGTTGCAAAACAGCATGCCTTTTATGTAAAACTTTCCACTTCAACTTCAGATTTGATGTACCACAGGCTTTCAAATAAATATACGGTATATATCCATACTAATAATAAACATTACATTACTGTTATTTTTTAGTAGTAAGGAAATTTACTAACACTATTTTCTTGTGAGATTTACTGAAGGGTTGATGCACTACCTATTTCAGCTAGCAATAATGCTATATGTGATAGTATTTATATATCTATCTATCTATATATATATAGATAGATATATATATATAGATATATATATATATATCCAGTTCAGAATTACATTTTCATTTTAAGCACTATGTTCCTATCTTCATATGCACTTTAATGCATTATATCAAATGCAAATGAAACAAGCATCGTTATGTATATATACCTTGAATGATTAATGATTTATTAATACCAAGCATTTACCCAGTCAATATACCAGCTGTCAAAGATGGTGGCAGCAATATTTTATATCGACTTAAGGTTTTATGCTAATTATTATTTTTTTGAGCATTTTTCTTGTATGCAATACATGCTGGATGAATACATAAGAATAAGAGATCAGTACAAATTTCGCTTACAGCTTTACAAAAAAACATATAGACCTTTATATAGTATACATTTCTTGATGCGGGGGAAAATGTATTTTATATATCCCATGTATCTTGCAGATAATAACATTTAAGATTCAGTCCCATGGGATAAATTTTCTTAAAACAATATCGACTGTCAACAAACAAATGCTCCTGTTGATTGGACGACACGGGTTGCCATGGTGAGAACCATCACTTTTTATAAATAGAACCTAAAAAGTCTTCATTTCAGGACATAGGCCCTATGGAATAACGTTTGATGTTTCTCACTTTTTACAAACACGCACTTAACCTTAACCCGTTTGCTTAATAGACCTGGAAAATATAGCTCAAACACCAAAAAATTATTATTCAGCGTTTTTATGTCTGATCACAACAGGAAAACGGCTTTTTTTTGCCATTTCTTCTAATATGCCATATTAATAATACGCGTGTCATTTATCATATAAGTTTAAATCATGAGCACCTCATTTATCATGTAAGTTTAAACTAAGAGCGTACTGACCTATCTCTAATGACAGTTTTAATATATCCTTCCATCATTATATAAATTATACCATATTTCCCTAACTTTATTACATTAGCAGATATAATCAAATTTGTTAGAAAATGATAGTAAAATCGGATTAAACCTATATACCCCTTTGCCCCATGTTTGTAGTTCATTGCTCACAAATGAGTATTTTACTGCATACATTTCCATAATGTATTATGCATATTCATGCTATCTGTTTGCGGATTTGGTTTGACCATCATGCATTGCGCTATCCTAAGGCACTCTTCTCTCATCCCTTAACCTTTTTATCTCATTAATCCATATGCATATTTTTAAAGAATTTTATGTATTCGTTCTAGAAACTGCTTCATCAACAACTTTACTGCCCACCTGCTCATTTCCTTCAAGTGAAAGCACCTGCTTTATGTGTTTCATAGGATCCAATGGAAAAAGTCACTAAATATTTTTAGTGATCATTTAACATAGTTAATATTATTCTGTATTACTGATTTTGCTTAATAAGGGAGGTAGTGTATGTCTTAAGTGATGTTTTCCTTCTAGCTTGCTAGTGTTGGCAGGAGCGTTGTACATTTATTATCTGGCAAATGGTTCTGTTACACTAGTTGAACTGTCTCTCTCTCTCTCATTTAAATATGCCTTACACAGGCCTTTCAAACTTTCAAAGCATAAACTCACAGGGGTTAGCCCTCCATAATGTAAAGTAATGTCAGTGGGGTCTGTGTATTGAAATGCGAGTGCTTGAACATTGGCAAAAACATAGTTTCCAGCAGCAAACTCAAGCAAGCACTCTGAAAAGGTAAAAAATAAAACTGTAGGAGATCAACGTATGCAAGTGAAAAAAAGCAGGCAACTCACAAATTAGCCTACGACTTTGTACGTAAGTTGGAACTTTGGGTCACATGGTTGCAAGGCGACTTGCGAGTTCTCCCCCTGCTACATTAAATATTAAAATAATTAAAAAAGCATAATAGGTGTCCCATGACCCCCTGTTAACCAAGGAACGGTTAGGGGGAAGTTAATAAACCTGGTGGTATAATGAGGATGAGGGGAGTTAAATTATTTAAAAATCCCCTATGAGAGGCACAGACCCCAAAGCTCCTCCCACACACAGTTATATACTTACATACATACTAACACATGCACATACTAATATACACACACTAATGTACAAGCATACTTGTACAGACACACTAACATACTAACACGTGCGATTTAACACAAAAAGTAACAACCTCTACCTTTGTTGGATGAGGAGGAAGGGGGGCCAGTAGCATACATAGTCACACACTAACATACTTACACACACAGTAACAAACTTACACACAGTAACACACCTACACTACTCACACACTGTAACATTTTTATATACACACACACACCCACACATACAAACACACTTACACACACATATATATATATATATATCCGCACACACACATACTCATACACACTATAATACACTGAAAGAGAAGGCCACAGGCAGGCAGCTGTTGTGCTCCCTCGTGGTGCCTGCATCTGAGAACCAGGCAATGACATCATATACTCTGCCTCAGTCAGTGTGCTGTAATTGAGGAATTGCGACCTGCCGGACCAGTGGTATACCCACATTTGCTGTGGTGGCCCCCATAATGCGGGAATGGCAGGTGCCTCTGTTGCCTCTGTTGCCTCTGTGCCTCAACATCTTCCATATTAAGAATCAGTTGCATTAGAGAACATAAGCTGATTTAAATCTTGAAGAAAGCTTGCCTGCCCAGGCTATATTGCATTTTATTTGCCATCAGATAGCACCATGACAATAGGAGAGAGCAAAATGACATTAAAACGGAAAGGGAAGAGGGCCTGCTCCAGCTAGTAAAAATGTAATGGTTTGGATAAAAAATGTTCTCCAAAGAAATTAAAGAAATTGTTTGTCTAGATTTTTAACTAGTTTCCTTTTTTAAGGAGGAAATAAGATTAGTAGTTTCAGTATGAGTATTAGGATGGATGACACCCATGTTTATGTAAATCTCTGTGCTTCTTGGGGTGCTTAGTAGGGATAGGAGTAATTCCCCACCAAAATCAAAACCTGCCAAAAAATACTCTTCCCTGAAGAAGATCTAAAAAGGGTAGGCAAATGATCAAGTCAAGTGAAAATATTTTATTTCTCTGGTGCTTGGAAATGGAGATTTTTATTTTTGTAGAAATCTCATGATCATAGCACTCAGTTGAGGTGAAAGTTTCTCTTTCATTATGTGAGAACAGGACTTCCCAGGCATTGCCAAATTCATTTCTTCCCACTCCGGTTAGAATGCCTGATTTACTTTGAATACCTGGGAGCTCTCCCTCGTCTAAAGAAGTGGCAGAGCTAGCCATACACGAGGATGGGCTAGCCACGTGAGGAGTTTGGTTGGAAATGGGAGTGAAATTAGTCAGGGAGAGTAAATGGCTAAATGGAGAGTGACCGGGAGAGTCGACTGGTATGCTTATCAGAATGTCACAATAGAAATATATTGGATTTTGTTTTGGAAGATTTTGGAAATCCTGCACACAAAACTAACGTCCAATCTGGTAATAACATTTCCTTATCGGGTGATATTTCCGATATTAGCTCACACGAACATTGCCAAAGAAATAGTCTTGTCTTAAAAGGAAAAATACATTTTTCAGTACCTTTTACTGTAATTTGATTCCTTCCCAGATAATACTTATATGCAGCAATGTACCGACATTCCTTGTCAAAACACTGTCTGAATACCTCTTTAAATCAAAATAGAATATTCTGACACCACACCCTATACTTTGACAGTTTGACTGTTCTTACTGTGATTAACTATTTTGTTTTCAGTGCAATTGTAGGTTCGCATGTATACCTTTTGATATGCACTATATATAGTTTGTTTAGAAAAAGCAGTAGTAAAGACAGACCCATGGGAAAAAAGTTGGACTATAACCTCTTTATGTTCGTTTATTTCAACTATTATGATTGTGGTGTTATTATTGTGCTTCCTTTTTGCTACATTAGTCTTTTTTTGCTACATTTTTATATAATATACTATTTTGAATATATTTACAGCAAAGCAGACTACATGTGCTGAATGGTTTATATTTGCCATCCAATTCTATGTTTCAATGGGTTTGTGATTTTTTTCATAAACACCACATTCATAGTACAACAAATAAAAACATTATTCTGTGATTATCATGATAAGAGTGTATATGAGTCTTGATTATACAAGTGATCTGATGTATTTCTGTGTTCTTCTTTTTCATCAAGTACATATTTTTGGAATGGCCCTATATAACAAGTCAGGGAAATTAAGATGGAAGCCTAATTGAATTTTGGTGCGTGAGCTAGTATTACATTTGCATTTTTTACTTTAAAATAAAACAGAATTAAGTTACTGTACCTCTATTGCATATAAATAACATAAATACGTAACCGAGAAAACACTAATTACTAAAATCACTAAATTTACTAACGATCTCCTCCCAGCTAAAACAAAAGGCCACTTCTCAAGTCTTGGACCTCACTGCATCCTTTGACATAGTTGACACGGTTGACCACCCCCTCATCCTACAAACCCCCCATGCTCATGGCATCCGTGATACAGTTATTTCTTGGCTCAAATATTAACTTTCTGACTGTACTTTTAGTGTGGTTGCTCCTCATACCACTATCTGTTGGTGTTCCCAGGGCTTAGTTCTTGGGCCCCTACTATTCTCCAACTACACCTCTTCCCTCAGACGACTGGTATCTTCCTTTGGTTTCCAGTACCAACTATATGCAGATGGCTCCCTAATCTATATTTGCTTTTCCTGACTTTCACCTTCTCTTCCTAACTCGCCTCACTGACTGTCTTTCAGGAATTGCATCATGGATGGTGTACCATTACCTAAAGTTCAACATCCCCAAGACTGGATTTATGGTAATCCCGTCTTCTGCTCTGTCCACAATTCCTGACAAATCTCTTACTGTGGACAACTTCACTATCCAACTGAGACAGACCAAGTTTGTTGTCTTGGTGTCACACCTGACTCTGTTCTTTCATTCATCCCTCACATCCAGTCCCTTAGAAAATTCTGCCACCTTCACTTGAAAGACATCTTCTGAATTCGACCATTCTGCGCACAAAAACAAAAATGTTAATCCACTCCCTTGTGATATCCAGTCTGTATTTTTGCAACTCCCTACTAACTGGCCTCCCCCCTCTCCTTCCTTACACCGCTTCATTCCAGCTGCCCCTCCGCTCTGCCAATCGCTCCCCATACCCTCCCAAACTTTTAATGTTACAGAACCCTTACCAACTCTGTGCCCTCCTATATCTCTACTCTCCCATCCAATTATGTCTCTAAGGACTCTCTCTTTCTCTCATGACTTACATTTCTTTTCCATTACCTCTTCCATTGAAGATTTCACCTGTGCTGTACCCTTTCAGTGGCATTCTGTTCCCTGTTATGTCAGACTTTTACCCTAGCACACAACTTTCAAAAGCTCTCTGAAAAACCACCTTTTTCGAGAAGCGTATAACCTTTCCTTCTAACACACCACCGACTAAATTGTGAGCTTGCAAGAGCAGGGCACCTTCTCCTTTTGTAGCAATATGTTATTTTGTGTGATTTGAAATTATTCCACTGATTTTAACAGCATTACGAAATCTGATTCCATACAATTTTTGCTTTAAAGATTAACAGTAGTATTCTTAGATAAAGAATTTATTACCTCACGTATTCTCCCTATTTCTACATCTACTGTGTATATAAGTAAAAGATTCCACAAAGACACTTTGCATAGTGTGTAGGGCGTAGTGGCCTTCTCTACTGTTTGGCCGTGGACTGCCTTGTGAACTGGATAGTTTTGTTTTGCTTATACACGGTGTCAGCCAATTATGGACTGCCAGTAATTCACCATCATGTTTAGGTTTCAGTTTCCAGCTCGCTCCCCGATGTACTATTTACATTCTTGTTGAAGTATCTTGAAGAGCACTTGTGAATCTCTAGATGATGGATATTCAATTAGTTGCTCCTCAAAGGGAACCTGTCTTCCTTGTGTGATCCTACTAAAAATCCACACATAAGCCCTGGATACCATTGGAAAAATGATGCCTAGGGTGCCTCTGGTGTGTAATACACGCCTGTGAAAACCTTTAGTTAAATGACATTTAGTTATTTATTATATTAAGAATAAACCAAGTATATATGTATGTATGCAGTATAGGATATATTTGTATGTGTGGATCGAGATGTGATGCACTACTTGTTATATAGAGCAAAGGAGAAAAAACAAAACAGATAAACCTGTTTTCCAAAACAGTGCCCCTTTTCCTTTATGTTTTACAAAATAAATAGCCTTACATTCCAGTTTGGAGCCTTCTGTGTATCATTACTCAGGCATATGCAGGATTAAATCCAATAGAAAGCTTTAAAACATTCATACGCCACGACAATTGCTCTCCTCTTCTGAGTCCTTTCCTATGTGCTACTGGGCTCCTTCTTTCTCATGCGCTTGACCCGCTGGTCCTGGACCTTGTCTCATGGTCCGCTTGTTTTGTTTCCGCGACCCTGCGGATGCTGCCTTCATTTTCCTACTTTCGCCCATCTGCCTCACACACGTTACACTACTTCATGGTGTCCACCTGCTCTGCTGTTCTGGAACCTGTGTTAACGTTCGCCTGTGTGCTTTTGGATTCATTCATGCTGTACCCTCTTTTTGAGGGACATGTGCCTGGTCCCTTGTTTTGTTAGTATTACATATGTCATTCTGTGTGATATTGCTCTTGCATTTCATCGTGGCCCGTCTTTTGTTCTGCGACGGCATGCTGGATACCACTCCTGTAACCTACTGTGGTGCTACCTGTGTCCCCCCCCCTCCCTTTTTTTTCCTTTCTGTATCCCTCCCTCGTCTGTTTGAAAAACAATAAAAAAAAATTGATTTACCCTAAAACATTCATACATTGTTCATCAGAAAGTAAAAGAAAGTCCAATTTGTATTGAAACCTCTACACGCTACAAGTTTCACCCTTCCAAGGGTTTCTACCAGGAGTAGTGAGAGGTTGCAGCAATATAGTTTATATAGCCGATGATTTCTGGAATTAACTTTCTCCTTGCGTTTTTTTTTTTTTAGAATGTGACGTTGTTGGATAATTTGGTTGTGATGTTATAATATTCATGGTTGTACATTTGCTCATAGCAAAGATTTGAAAGAAGAGCACTGTATCAATTTAAACATTATTTTTTTAACATGAGATTACCCTTTTTTGTGATTGAGGGAAACACACAGATTTCTAATGTTACGGCTGTATGTATAGATGCTGTGTAATCTTAAGTAAAACTTAAGTTTTTGTATATAATTGTACAGGCCTGAAAGATATATATATATATATATATATATATATATATATATATATATATATATATATATAAGCTAGAGATTCAAAATACTAAATGTTATATAATGGTGTTTGGTGTAAACACATTTCTATTTCATCTAATTAAATAAATATTTCAGTATGCTTTAATATGAACAACCCATTCATTATTATGTATGTTTTTAGCACAAGTTGAATTACAATAAATGAACAGATTTCTATGTTCTATACAAGTGTATTTGGTAGTGGATTAAGTAGACAATTGTTAAAATTGCAAGATTTTTGATAGGTATTGTGATATCCTTTAAATGGATTTTCATAGGAATAAGTAGTGGGGGAAAAAAAAGATGAGCAAAGTAATGAACTGAATATAGTATCAATTTTAACATTATGTCACAAAATTAAAGAGGAAGGAAATAAAGAAAGATCAGTGGATGCAATTATTGTAATTGGAGAGCACTGCAGTCTGTCTGGTTTAGAGGCTGTAATCTTTTTGATATAAAATGTTTCTGTAAATCAATTCCGTATGCAAGCAATCATGGTCGGAACAAGTGAAATCAACAACAATAATCAGACTAGGAAGCCCAGGTTTCTTCAATGTCTTCAGTGGCAGAAAAAAGTTCATACTTACAATGGTTGTTTCATTAGAAAAAAAGTATGATGATTAATCAGGAGCATAGGTTGTTTTTTTTAATTATCAAAGGGTTTCAAAGGATTCTGGTATGTGTTAAAAATGTAGCATTCTCATACTGCATCATCCCTAGGAGCAGGATTCAGGACTAGATCCTATATAAAGCACTATACCAATGCTACACCAGCCTATTACATATGCAGAAATATCTTGAATATAGGGCAAAAGGGCCAGCTGCTCCCGGGCCAGGCTTAATTTAGGAGCCCATGGAAGTGTCCCTTCAACAAATGCACGTGTATGGGGGTAGAGACCTTTCCACTGAAGTTTCCTCCTTTCAGTTATGCACAGCACTGGAGTATGATGTCATATCCCAGAGCATGGCATCAGAAATCCTTTAGAAGAAATCGTTATGGGAGAGTTATGTGCCCGTAGCTGTGTATACCCCATCTCCTTGCACTCACGAAGAAAAAAGTGACTGTCCAGAGAAGGTACTATTGGCTTGTGGGCCATAATAGTACCTCTAGGGAAGGCTTGTTTTGGGCCCCATTACATTAAATGTCAGCTATGTACACAGGTTAATATGCTGTTAATTGAAAAGCAGTGGAATCATGTATTCTGAACTATTGAGCAATAAGTCTGCTTGGTGCGGTGGGCAGTGACAAAGGAGATTTCGGTCATTGCTTAACCAGCATAGCCTGCATAGGGCTATTCCCACAGCTGAGGGTCCATAAGAGGCATATCCCTGGGATAAGGCATCATATTCCGGCACTCAGCAGTAATGGCAGCTCTGGAGGGGGTGGCTGGGGATGCTGACCTGGGTCAAATATAGAACAGTGCTCAAAATAAAGATATTGCTGTGTGAAACTTTGTAGATCTGCAGGCTCTTTTACAGAGAAACGTTCTACAAAGCCTTGGGAGGCCTTCAATATATATATTATATAAAGGACCATTCCCGTTCCACAGATTTTAGCACCACAACCTTTTGTTTTAAACCTATAAGTGTGGAAACAGTACAGCATGCAGATTAAGGGCTTTCCCTTGCTATTATGTATCTAAATTGCACTGGCCCCTATTAAGATTTGCTCATTCCTGATTGAGCTTGTCTGAGATACTTTTGGCCATTTTCTTAGATTTAAGTGAAAAGCTAGATACAATAAAACAATATATGTGTGATGGTATATAATGCTCACTTGTCGGAATCAGTTTTGTGTTATTGAGATTAGATAGTGTGGGCTAATCAGATTTATCAAACTCAAAATGCCAGCGTGACAGATTCTGCATGTTATACCACCAGAGAAGGGTTATTGTGTCCACCACTCCTTTTTGGTTTTCTTGCAATTATACTTGAAGTTATTGGTGTATCTATCTTCAGCATACAGCATGGTATCAGAATTTGATTATTTCTTAGATCTTTTCAAATTACAACTTGAACTTTTCCGGCTCTGTCCAATATCGCGAATGTGTGTAGGGCTGGACGTTGCATACTGAGCAAGCCATCTGCCAAATGCATTCTGAACCTGCTGTATAACGCTGCAGCTCGGGTTGGCTCAGGCTCGGGTTGGCTCAGTTCTTCCTACAGGGATAAAAATTGTCAGACCTCCCCTGTTGGCCGTGTGTAAGCTACATAAATGTGACAGGCTCAGTACTGCTGGACATAATGGCACTATATAAATCAATAAATAATAATATAGTGGGAAGTATAGTTGGAGCTCACAGAGATCACCTCACTAGTTAGAAGGTTACTACAAAATACAAGTACATCATCAACACAATAAAAAATTATATTTTTTGGAAGACCTTACTTTATTCAACATTTAAAATCCCCAATGAACATTTTTCATATAGTACTATAACAGGAAGTTTCCAATATTGTATACACACTATATATATATATATATATATATATATATATATGATCTCAATCAATAAAACCAGAATATGCATACCATTTTGGACATTATATTTATAAAGCATAATAGTATTGTTGGAAATTATGCTAAGTATGATATACGTCCTTGTGTGCAGCATTCTATTACTAAAGTTAGAAGAAATGGTATCATCCTATGTGTACTTCTTTCTTTCCCCTGTTGAAATCTGGATGTGCATCATCGTCCCCCCATTTGTTACTGTCAGTTGAACTGCTACATCTGGTCAGGTGTTAAACTCTTGTGATGAAGTAGCTTCTGTGGGTTATGTTGAACACAATTTATATTAAATCCTTTTTTAAAGAAAGAATTGTTGTATTGTTAACTATCTGCTTAAATTGTATATTTAAACAATGTGTATTTTTGTACCTCTGTATTGTATACTATCCTTTATAACTATCCTTTTGTTCTAAGCAGCTTGGACGATCAGCAACTGCTATTTTGAGATCTACATTTTGCTTTTGCATAGAACATTTCTAAAAAACTTTAGTTTATTGAATCTTTAAGTCATCTGTACTTAATGAAAATTATCATTTTGTACATACTTGGGTACCTTTTGGCTCTGGCTACCTGCAGCCGTTCCTTGTGGATGTGGCCAGGACTACACGCTGACATCAATGGGTGGTACCTCTTACATCACATGCAGTCCTGCTGACATCAGTGGGAGTTAATGCTTATGTCATGGGACACCGCTGTTTAGGAGGTAAATGGGTGGTGAGTGGATCGTGTTTTATTTATTTTTTTACCATAATTTACATTGTTTTCTAATTTGCTATACTAGCGCTGTCCATTTTTTATAATAATACTAATACGTTTTATGAAACAGTAACACCAGCTAACTTCTCCTCCTGGTTCTACATAATGCATTTTTAAAACAGTGATATGTCTTTCCTTGAAAAGAAAAATGGATAGCTATATAAGCCCAAGAGTAAATGATCTCAAGAAGAGGTATCTGAAGTCCTAAAAGCTAATATATCTCTACATCTTTTTTCAATATTGGCCCAATAAAAAAATATCTTTCACTAGACTTCAAAAAATCCCCTCATATAAAGCTGCATTATGCGAATCCAGTTCAGCCCATCGTGCAGAAAAATGGTGACTTGAAATGTTCAACTATTAGTAGACTCCTAGGTTTGTGACTAGGTATGCATTACTTATTTCATAATAATCGTAACAATAACACTTATTGAAAAACATTGAGACACTTTTGATATGATCCATTTTTTGCGATGATTGAGATAACGTGTATAATTTGGGTTAAACAAAAATTTTGAAATCTGAGTAGCATGTACTTATTTAGTACTCAAACCATGCCAAAAAAAGAAATACACAGACAAAGGCCGGCGCAAAGCACGACAGAGTTCTAATAGAGTAATTATTCTATCTTACAGTTCAATTATGCCAGAACAGTACATCCCATGATCAGGAGAAGATAATTCAAGCTTGTTTGGGCAGATATAAACTTCAATGTTATTTCAACATTTAAAAAAGAAACATGCTGCTTCTTGGCCTCATCACATGTAGCTGCTGGTAGCTTCTTCGGGAATGTGTGAGTTTATATATATATATCTAAATTACCAGGGTGTGTACCGAAACAGATTATTTGAGGTGAATTTTGCAAATGGACAATATTGTGTAGTTGATGAGAAATTCTTTATCATAGAACAAATGTAACAGATGAGTAATTTCTAATGATGTAAATGTGTCTAGAAAAAAAATGAGTATCGTATTTGCTCGATTATAAGAC
>VKOC01000006.1:26244419-26267003 GCA_009364415.1 Spea multiplicata
GATTGCCTGGGCCATCTTTGTGTCTGTGCATTCAAACAGCTTGCTCCCAACCAGGTTGTCTGCACTATCTTTTCGCCCAAACAACTTTGCCCAAATGTGCCCAAATGGCTTGGTGGCACCATCTTTGTGCCCGAATGGCTTGTCTGCGCCATCTTTGTTACCAAAAACCATCAGTAGAAGAGAAAATCGTGGTAGTGTGGCGGTATGGTTATCTGGGGAGGGGGTCATCTTGGAAGGAGGAAATGACCAAACATGTACACAAAGTGGCAGTGCTAGAATCCCCAATATTTACGCCTTAGCTAGGTGCTTCAAAACTGTATTTGCTAGATGTGCACTGATTTCTTGCTTTGTTGTATGTATTTATTTATAAGGTTAAATATTGGATAATGCTTATATCATAGAATTGTGGATGACAGATCATTGCTGAATGAGTTGTATAGCCAGTGTTAAGTATGCACATTCTACATACAGTCAAATCAGGAGATATTATGGACGATGTGATATTATACGTCATTATTGTGCGCTATGGTCCTCATTATGTAGGTAACATGAACTACAATTTGATAATTAGAGAAACGACAATCACAATTAAAATAAAAGCCATTTTAAGCAAATGCTGCTTATGGTAATAGACTTTTTTGTTTACATGCACCAAATTAGGATTTTAATTAAGTCTCCATGGTATCATCAAATGTATTCTATAAATTGCATAACAATTTAATTACAATAGAAGATTAAAGCTTGCAAAATGAATTTACACTTGCTCAGAAACAGTTATGTTAAGTATGAGGAATTATCACGCAAGTGTATATTATTGTTTAATTATTTATATTTTCTGATTATTGTGCTGTATGATGATCAGGATTAATCTAAGATTCCATTTTTTAAACTGTGAAAAGTAACAAACGCTTGGGGCACAGAGAATGTTGTTATTTTTTGCCAATTCATGGGTGAAGACTAATTGTTAGAGTTATCTTAATTTTGTCTCTTATTATAATAATAGTATATATAATATTATATATATATATACTTTACATCCTGTTACATCCTTTCTGTTGCCATCTGTGCTAGCCACCTTTTGAAACCAGGCCCTTGTAGTATTCAAAAGGTATTCAACCACATTTGAACTGCTTTGCCAGATCTGCTAGAAAGTTTATTTTAATTCACATTTTGCATATGATGCATGTTTTCCTGTATATGTAGCAAATATGTCAAAACCCCTTCCCTTTTTACCTATACAAACCTTCTCTTATTTCACCTGACTGTTCCACTCTTGTAGACTTTCTGTTACATCCCAAGCTGTGTGTTAGCCACCTTCTAAAACCAAGCACTAACTTGCCCACTGTTCTGTTCATTTAATTATATATATATATATATATATATATATATATATATATATATATACATACATGTATGGATAACTTATACATTCATATCCATGGCATTTATTTATATGAAATTGAAGCTGATGGGGTTGGCTGTTGGATTTGTTAATGTTTATGTGTATGGTCAATTTCATTGTAAGAGTCTAACAATATGTGTATTTTTTATTAATTACTATTTAAGTATCTGTTACCTTTGTTACCTGTACCATGGCATCAAAGAGTGTGCTGGACTCCTTCTAGTGGGCACCCTGGAGGATAAATAGGTCTGGCATTGCCTTAACTAATAAACAGAACACAGGTGAACTAGTGGCAGTAACAGTGGAGTTGTGCCCCATTTAAGGGGTAAAAATCAAAGGCGTAACACAGGCCCCTGCTGCCCCCGTGGAGCAGCCCTCCTAAGTCTTTTTGGTACATTAGTGAATTCTTTGAGACTAGCCTTAATCTGATAATGGTGTCCTATTTTATTATCGAGGAATAAGCACAGTGTTTGTTAGCATAGCAGTAGATCATTTTTTTTGGTTATAGGTTCTATGCCCTCGCATGTCCTTTTACAAAATTTAAAGTATCTAACATGCCCTTGTATGCTCTTACAAACAACTTGCATTGTAGTAATTTTGCAAGTTGTTTTGTAAATGTGAGCAGGGACCTTAACACAACTGACCACCTGACTTGACGCACAATGTTTTTATTGTCTCACAGTGCTTTTCTCTGTTAGTTTTCAGTATATAACCCAGTTTCCCACTTTCTGTATCATACCTTATAGAAACCACAACTGACACCTCCAAATATGTCTCCCTGGGCATGCCACGAGTCAGCAAGTGCTTCTATATGACATGCAACTGCTTCTGCTGTTAGGATCCCATACCTTAGCTGGTACAATACTAATATATAGGCATAAATATAAAGCTTAGTCCCCCCACCCATAAAATATGACCTATGTATTGAAAATATTAGGTATGTGTTGTACGTGTAAAAGAATAAAGAAGTAAAGAATGAGCTCTAAACTAATAAAAGGCTCAAATCCTCTATTGACATACTGGAAGCTTAATAATGTTGTAAGGAAATCCCAGGATTGTAGCTTTTCAAAATCTAGATCCCTCTTCTCTAGAGACGAACACATATTAAATGCCAGTTACTGGGTGGAGTTCAATTACGTTCTGCGCTGTTATGATTTGCTTCTGTGAAAAGATTTGTTTACTTAAACTATGTAAAAGGACATCATTTTTAACTGAAGACAGGTTTCCTTGTCATGACTCAAGCCTGAGTACGTATTCTGTTTGTTAACAGTGATTATCAGTGAGGTCAGATAAGTTGTTGCTTTAGCATAGTGTTTAGTGTAGTTTCTCTTGACATTAGAATCCTGACAGCTTAAAGCTGCATAATGCACATTTTTTTCCCCCAATAAAAGACAAATTATAGAGATAATCCCAAAATTCAAATGTTTCTTCAGCTCTGTTTAAGTGGTAAATTACTTGCCATTTTTTTTATCGCTCTGACAATAAGGATGTTGTGTGGAAAATAGAGTCTTTAGTCGAACCTGATACCTTTCATTGGGTGAACATAGAAAAACATGTGGACATAACCCGTTGGGTCTCTTCTTTATCTGAAGACCAGGATTTTTCTCCAAAACATCAGCTTTATGATTTCTCCTCTAATGCTTCCAGACCGGGTGTCACAAAATAGTGTAACATTGTTTTAATACTTAGGTGCCCTTTGTGTCTCATTGCTTATTTAAGTTTCCAAGATGTAAAGATCCTATAATCAATGTGTAGTTGGAGGCTGGTGTATAGAGAGGTACTCAGCCAAAGCAAAACACATAACAAAAAACACAAGTGCAACACGCTCAAGCTGACTACAATAAGACAGAACAATAAGCAAAAATTAACATAAATGGAGGTGCACAAACTTATAAAAGTATACAAACATTTAATCAGAAATCACGTATCATACAAGCACAAAAGATTTACATTTGTGCAAAACATTCAAGCAGTCCAAAGGAAGTCCAAAAAAAAGCAATAAAGAGCCAAAAAACACAAAGTGACAAAAGAGTTGTTCCCTGTAGACCAACGTTTCTGCTGGACGCCTTTCTCATGAGTGGTCTGACCACTTCTGATTTCTGATTAAAAGCCTTTTTTTCACTTCTATAAGTTTGTGCAGCTCCATTTATTTGCTAGATCCATACAGTAACACATACCCAGCATGTATTCCAGATCAGGAAGATTAATATGATTTACCACTTACACAATTGTATCTATATCTCCAGGTGCATTATTACGCTCCCCCCTATATACCAAATTTCAATCTAATCATCTGGGCTATTTCTCGAATCACTCCTTAGAATTAGCCTCCTTGTATAGTTTGTAAGTTTTCTTAAGCGGAAGAAAGGTGCAGCCCCCTTTTGTCTTTCACTTCCCTCTGTTTTAATTTCATGTTTAAAAAAATATGATGATTTACATGAAGTGGCCTTATGTGACCCACAGATTATTGGATAATGCAAAAATAATTGCCAGTATTCCCAGATATATAAAGCAGTACAATTGTTCCTTTAGTCAAAAAAAAGACTCTCTTTCAAAATAAAGGCATTTTACAGTTTTAGACATTTGGAAATGTTTTTCATCTGTAAGAAGTGAATCCAAAACTTGAATTTGAGCATCAAACGTAAACAGTTTAAAAATATAAAACAATAATATTTCATTTCAGTAAAATGTATCCTTGGCAGGTGTTTGATATACAAACCGAATGCCACCTTACACAGCCCCACAGTGCAAATTGGTATTGCATTAGAAATACAATTAACCCTTTAAATGTACAATAAACCTATAAAATACTTTTTTTTGCTATTATTAGTTGATGTTCTAATTTTTTAGTGGATGTTTGTACAAAAATGTACTTACAACGTTAGGTTTAACTTACACTTGACAATGGACAAGCGCAATAAATAGTTAAAATTCTACACAAATGTGAGAGAGCCAGAATCTTGGCTTGTTCCTTGAGCTATAGTCAGTTGAATCTTTACTTTCCCTCAAAGGACTTAAAGAGGACATATGGTTTATCAATCCTGAGATGGATTTTAGAATTTCCATAATATACCAGAGTTGTGATATTTTAGCATCATCATTACATTAATGTAGATTACAATGTCATTGTTTTACAGTATAAATCCTACTAATGAACAGATTTCACCTCCCTTGATATTCTTTTAAGTTTTCTGAGACCCTGCCAAGTCATTATTGTGAATCAGTTGCTATCTTAGATGGCAAGCTTAAGTAACCATGGCCAAGTAATAATGGCCAAGTTTACACAAAGAATTTGGGGCCCTTTCTGCTTTGTGGTACCTATAACACCAGTGGGAGCTGTTTCATCCTACCTTGTTTTGATATCTGGTGATTAATGTTATTTTGTATAATATACAATGTTTAGTAAACCTTGAAACATATTCCTGGTATTCCAGTGGTGTCCAAGTTGTTGCTGTTATCTACTTTTGAATTGCATGTAGGATCTTAATTATACACTCCATCATTCCTATGCACTTTAATGTGAGCTGGATATTACCGTGTAATTGTCTTTTTGGCATCCAAATTCATAGAAAGATTCCTCAGAATCCATTTCGCATATTTGCTCGCCACTACCTTCTCTTCCTTGCCATAGAGGCATCTTTGGCTCAGAACCACAAGGTGCTCACCTTCATCTCATTCACTCGAGTGCTTGCATGCAGCCAGCATTGATGAAAATTGCAGAGACCACAGGGGGGCATTTATATACCAAGTATATAAATATGGATTTACAACTTATGAAGCTGTTTGGGGCAGTAGACTGTCCCTTTAATATATATCCCTTCGTAGGAGGAATGCTGTTAGGATTTATTTTTTTTACCATTTTTATAAATTCATACATTTCATAATGCTTACCAAAAGAATCTTGCTAAACAGAAAAAGAATCTGTTCCTTAATATTGCTTGGCACATTTAAGACAATTGATACTGCTCGCACGATGGAATGGGAGAAAAGATTAAAGTTTGTAATAACCCTTTTTCATCTTTTTTTACTTTTACTGGCTGACAAAACAATTTTAAATATGTCACCAAAATGCACTTAGCATCTTTCTCAATAAAAATAAAGACCGCTCTTGATGTCAGAACTTGCCTGTTGATCTGAGGTACCCTATTTTGTAAAGTAAAAGAATGCTGCATTGAAACAAGGTTTGATATTTCACAGAATCCTACACAATTATCATGCATGTGTATATAATAAAATTAATTCTGTGTCTCTGCATAGTAGCCTGCGGCAGGCTGTGTACAATCAGTTTTGTATGTATAATAGATCACAGAGTTGTTCATGAATAATACAAATGCATTGAGCAGATACCAGTGAGTGAGGATGTTTGTCTTTACATGGAATCGAAGTGAACATGTAATATTGTGATAATATATATTTGATGAATTTAGGTCTGACTTGCCATTGCCAAACCCTGCTAATTTCCTGACAAGGGTTGCCACTATAATTGAGTTTCCAATAACGTTATGATTATTTCCCCATGATAATTTAATTTTGGGTATTTTTTAATATTGTAATATTGTAGCTATGTGATTATTATGCATTCGCATGCAGATTTTCAAAGTGACTTGGAGCACATCTCTACATTTATAACTTAATTTGTTATATTATTTAATATATTTTCTTGAATATGCTTATTAATGCAAACTAGAAGAAAATAGAATGAAAATATGAATATGTTTTGCTTTTCTCTCTTCATGGTGTATTTTTAAGCCGTTCATCCTATATTGAAATTATTCGTAAGATCTTTTTTTATGGTAGCATGCCATTTATTTATTATTATAATTATTTATAGTTTTAAATAGCACCATCATATTCCTTAGCGCTGTACAATGGGTAGACAGGACATAACAAGTAGTATATAAGAATTTTTTTTTCCTAAAATGGCTGTAAGTAACAAGAATTTGATAAAAAAAAACAAAACTGGGGGTCACATCAGAGATCTCCCCTATAACTAGCCCACTGACCAGCAGAACACCAAGGGGCTCTCTGTGGCAGGGGGACTGCCACCGCAACATGTTTTTTGGTCAACACACTTGATCTGGACATATTGTTTCAAAGTTTACCTTGAGGAAGCTGAAATCTATCCATGTAAAAAATATCGAATTTCCTGAAGTTATCCCCTTAATAGGGGCAACACCTGCCAGAAACGGCAACTTGATAGAAGAAAGAGAACTTAATGGGCAGGAATACTATCACAGAAGTTGAGATGGTCACTTCCAAGGTTCATTATACATATATAGATTGCTTATTTTAATACTTTAACACAAATGCATATGTTTATTCAGTAGTAAACTATAAAATGTCTTTAGGCATCTGAAAACATCCTTAATTGTTCAATGAGAGTCATCATTACTTTGTTCAGATTTTACTATGATGAGGAGATTTTTCTAGGTGGTACAGGTGCTGTGTGGTAACTTTTCCTAACATTTTTTATGATGAATGGAACAAAATTCAGGAGGAATTCCAGAAGTTTCTAAGAATCTAATCTTATTAACATATTTTACTATGAAGAATACACTAATATTTCCCTTGCTTATTAACACGGGTATGAGACCGTTTACAATTTTGGAAATACAATTGCAATGTTAACCTTATAAAGCAATTAAATACAAAGGAATATAGAAAAACGGTGGCATTTGTAGAAAAAAGGCAGCTTGGTGTGACTTCTTCTTCTTGTAAAATGGAACTAGGAGTTAGTTTCTAGAAGTGGAATGGAAGTTTGGATAGCTGGGATGAGGATACTGTTTGGGTGGGAGGGATGCTTTCCAGTGAAAAGAAAAGAGAACGGTACAACATGGAACACGCGTTAGCCATCTTAACACAATGATATCCATATTGGAGAACAAAGCGGCGTGAGTGTACAAAGTGTTGAGTTAGATGTATGTGAGATGGAGCAGTGTATACTACTTCACAATTCTCAGTATGGCTTTAGAATTTGTTGCGGGATCTTTTTCTTTTACTTGTGGATTGAAGCAAGACTATTTTGATACAGGACTATAGGCATTTATTGTAGGGTATAGTTTATACTTTATTAATATCAAGGCTGGATGAGAGAATAAAGTCTAGCCACATACCAAATACATGCTGACTTTATTTTTATATCCAACTTTGCTTTATTTTTATTTTTTTTAGATTTATCAATATTATGGAAAAATATCACCATAAGTATTTCAAATGACTAAAGGGTACTGTTCAGCATTTATAAAGAAGCCTCCCTGCTGTTTGCGCCTGATAGTTACAATTTCATTTCTTATGGGCACTTTACACTAATATTCACAATTGCAGCATGTGGGGAACTTTCGCTGCCCAGGTTCCTTCAAGTTTTCCTTAAGTAGCTCAAGTTGATGTACAGTAATAGTATGTTTTAATGGGAATTGTCAGGGGTTGAGTTAGATGTTACATTTGAATAGGGCTCTAATGGTGGTGTATTCTCTGAATTTTGTTAATTTGATTTAAAAATCTAAACCTGTTGGGTTGTTGGGATTACAATTATACACACAAACCAACTCATATTTTAGCGAATGCCCACAAATTACAAGTAACATATGTGGGAATAAGCAAGACCTGAATTTAAGGGAAACCTTCTGGCAGCCTTTGTAATTGAAATCGAAGACATAAAATTAGAAATGCTAGCTTTGCCATGTACCCCGGGCCCCATAAGATACATTTGTCCCTTATTTGGAAAAAACAATATACAAGTTATTGTATATTTTTAATAAATGAGCAGGTTTTATAACTTTCTACAGCGTGTTAAAATCATACAACTAAAAATGAGGATATGTACTTTCATATTAAATGTTTGAAGATTCTACTCATATGAAAACATAGAAAGTGACGGCAGATAAGAACCAGTAGGTCCATCCAGTCTGCCCAACCTTTTTTTTTTGTTTGTTTTTTTTGTTGATATTGTTTCTTTCAACTGATGCCACTTGCATTCGATTTGAGAGATGAATATTTCCTGGAATAATAACATAATGAAAATATATCCAACTAAATGTAACATTTCCTTCTTTTAACTGAATTTTGATTAACTAGAACTAGAAAATTCTGTCCATCTCTTTATTGATTTGGCAAGCTGTTATAATAAATGGATAGCTACTGTTGGAAAAGTCTTTATTTGACCCATATATTTTCTGGGAAGTTCAAGATGTTCTAAAATTTCACCTTTTCTCTCAGTTGTGTTGCTTAGATGGCAGATTAAAGTATATGGCAGTGCATTTTAAATGAAAATTACGATTATAAGCATAATGGACCATATTTAGCATAATCAACTGGATAAGTTCTACATCTGTAGTACTAATCATAGAAAACAAATACTTCTTTAGGATAACAATTGAATTAAAGAAGTTCTACTCGCTGGAAGACAATACATTCAACATATCATACCAGACTTCACAATCAGGGAAAGACAATTTGCATATCCATTATGTCATGGTTATCGCAAGGATTTATTTTGTTAAACAAATGTATTACCTTACATCAGATGTTAAGTCTTTTTTTTATTAAACATATAAAAATAGAAAAAGGACAGAGACTTACACAACATAACAATATATACAAACAGTCAAACATTAAAATTATTCATTATCTTAATAAATGCTTGATCACATTAATCAAATCGGTGCTTGAAAAGGAAGGATAGTTCTCAGATGTTACGTCTATAATAAAGTCACTAATAAAATTCACTAATATCCTTAAAATATCCAAAATCAGTATATAGGAATTATCATTTAAAGCATTAACTAATGTGTACACCACATGCTTTTTTACATTCCAGGACAATTGGTCAGTCTATAAATCAAAGCTAACATTAGTATCAGGCTGATTTTTAATGAAGTTACATTAAAGGTGCCACATGAAAAAGGTACAGTGCATCTTTAAAGAAAAAACTATGAATAACAATGAAACCTTTAGCTCATTTACATAGGGTGACATTTTCCAGAAAATATTGTAACATTAGCAGTAGTATAATGAAATTTTGCCTATCAGCCATGCAGTAATAATGTTACCATAAAGGTAACCTGTCCACAGTTTGTTACCTACAAAATATTCATGCCAGGAAACATATATTTTGCAAGACGTGTCAAGAAATGTATGCTTTTTTTCCCTTCTAGTTTTTCTCCGGGACTATCCGTCTTTCTTTATAGATTTAGTACACGGCCACCCCCTTTACATGCTAATTATATGCAGCTTTGGCAAATTTGTTAGTGGTGACACTTCAGAAATCCAGTGGGACTACATCTCATTATGTTGCAATGTCCAGATATATCAGATATTATTAGCTGTCATTAATCTGTAAAAAGTCCATGGTACACAGTTCCACAGTGAGTGTGGGAAGCTGGGAACAAATAAACTCTAGTCTAACATCCAAGGGTCAAAGAGGGGAAATCAATATGCAAGAATAATATACAAATAGAGTAAAGGAAATCACAGTAAAATATGGTGAATTGTATGCTTAAGTTTAACTATACGTATTTAATTAAGGGCAGAAACGAGAGGGTTAAAAGTGTTTCCATATGTTATTCAGATTCACTAATAATTAATTAGAACTGCCATGTAGTCTAACTTTACATAATTACTTTATGTACTTCAATTAAGCGGAATTTAGTGTAGATATGACCAGAGTTTTTATTTACCAGAAGTAGGAAAGCCTGGTATGTTTTTATATATTAAATGCAGCGTCCCATTAACAACAATACTAAAGTGCATAATTGGTAAAATAGTTGAGAAACATTAGCATAAAAAAAATGTCTACCCTTCATGACAATGGCTGCTTTAACATTTTGGTGGTGCTCGTGTTTAGCTGCAATTTTCTTCTCTCATTTAGTGTTCCCACACAAGTTATATACTGTTTATTTTCAGGACAAGAAGGGCTTTTTCCGATTTTATTTTTGATCATGTGATAATGCATTATAAAAAAAAAATTCAACTATGGTGGAAAACGGACAAAAATACTCATCTACAAAGAGCTGATGAAAAAAATTGCTAAATGGATTTTACAATTTGGACTGTGTTCTGAAATACCCAAGTTTTGCAAATTACAGGACAATAAGAACAAGTCATATTTTTACATTGTATAACATTATTTATATATTGAAGATTTTTTTATATATTTACAGGGCTCCATTGCACCGCATTGCTGATTGCAGTATCTGTGATGGGGATGGAGAGCTCAGAGGTCTCAGGAGGGCCTGGACAGACCCTATTGGAACCTTTTTACTCTTACTGGTTCCAGCTGCCTTCCAATATGGCGCTGAGTAAAGAAAAGGATTGTTGATCATTTCTAAGCTCATTTAACCCCATGACATGCCAGGCAGATATATTGTTGTTTACTGCATGTTTTTTCTATGATGACACATAAGTTGTTAGTATGGGGTTAAATAAGACTAGCTCTTTCTTTCTCCAGTAATATGTGTGGTTACCCAAGAGAGACATTAGAAGAAATAGTTCAGTCCTAATGCTGTGTGGATGGATCCATTCTCATTCTGGTGCTCAGGGACTGATTTGCGCCATCCAGCAACCTAGGGGTCTTTGGCTTTATAGACCACATTTTTGTGTTCTGAAATCCTGAAATGAACCAGTGATGTGCCTCTACAACGATCCCAATTGTTTCCTGTGAAATTATTATGTTCTTCAAATGAATTGGGAGTTTGGAAATCTGTACAATAATTAGTCATTGGCACAATGGAATTTCACATTTGTGTCCTTTGAAGTAATTATATTATCTGTATAATGCAACACATTTCAAAACGAAGGGCTGTGGTTTAATGAAAATTGCTGTGACTTCAGGCCCCACCTATTGTATAACAAATATTGCATAATTTATTAAACTACATTTACAGGTCTGTTTTATGCCATTAAGCAATCATAGTTTTTTTGTTCTCTGAATCAATAAAACAGGGATTAAGAACAATATTACTCATTTTTTAAAACTTTCTAATTGCTTGAATAGTATTGCTTTTATTTGGATATCGATTTCAAAATCTTATATACTACATAAAAAATAGTAACATTTATACAACATGAACAATCACTGCTTTATTATATATGCATAGCATAGAAAGTCTTACATTATATATTAAAGAATAACAGGCATTTATTACAAAGCAACAAACCATCACCGCACACCAAGCAAATGCCATTTAAAAGCACCTATCTGAGGCATAAATGTTGGGGATTCCATCACATCTTATGGCCATATAATGCTTAGCCCACCACTATCAAAGAACCCCAATTCTGGCGAGTCCTACAATGGCTATATTGCTTACCAAGGAGCTGAATAAGTGGGACTCTCAGTTAACCCACTAAGTTAACCCACTAAGACTCTCAAGCAATTTTAAGACTTCTCTGCTGGTCATTTTAACAGCACCCCAGAATCTGAATGTGAATGCTTTTTAAGGGTGTGTTTCCCTTTCTGTATTTCTTGTGGTTCTGACCAAACCTTACGGTTGAGCAGCCTACCTGCCACACAGATGCATTATTAATGGTGTCCAGAGATGGCTTTAAATTGCATGAGAGTCTCACTGGGTTAAAATGCACTGCAGTCCCACTGATTCAGCTCCTTGGTAAGCAATATAGCCATTAAAGATTGTAAGGGCTGTAAAGTGTTATGATATCCCCAAAATTAACAGTATTTCCTGGGTGTGCGCTAAACTCTTGCTCTGTTTTTGTGTACATGCTAGTCATTTCAGGCGCACCCCGGAATCTGAATGTGTATGCCTTTTAGGGTGTGCTTCTTTGCTATATTTTGTGTCCATATAACAAAGCTCTGTAGCAATTTGAATAACAGCAGATAAATTCCACATAAGAGAAAAACCCTTTAAATTTGTGCTTCTTTCATTTTACCAATTACTTGAATGATCAGTTTTGCTACAATACACAGAACAAAGGATCTTCTGCCCATGATAATTGAGAAAATGTGTGTAAAGCAACACAAAGTGGTGCATTTTCTAAGGTCTAACAGCTTTGTATAAGATTTAATATAACTGGTCCACTGACTCTAGTTAATGGTACAACACAAAAAAGAAAAACAATTTGCGCAAAAATATCTCATTTTAACAAAAAAAAATAGGTCAACTGAAATGGATTTTGTAACTGTGTTAGTGTACCACATAAGCATTATTTATACTTCCCTGTTTTGGAATGTGCTATACATTATCAGCCAAGTGCATTTGTGTTTTTCTGACAGCTTTAAAAGTGTACAGTATTCTAGTGAGAGCAGAATTTGGATTACTGTTCTTGTTTTATGTATATATACAGTATCTCACAGTGAGTACACCCCACACATTTTTGTAAATATTTTATTATATCTTTTCATGTGACAACACTGAAGAAATGACACTCCGCTACAATGTAAAGTAGTGCGTGCACAGCCTGTATAACAGTGTACATTTGCTGTCCCCTCAAAATATCTCAACACACAGCCATTAATGTCTAAACCTTGGCAACAAAAGTGAGTACACCCATAAGTGGAAATGTCCAAGTTGGGCCTAATTAGCCATTTCTCCTCCCAGCTGTCATGTGATTCATTAGTGTTACAAGGTCTCAGGTTTTAATGGGTAGCAGGTGTGTTAAATTTGGTGTTATCGCACTCACACTCTCTCATACTGGTCACTGGAAGTTTAACATGGCACCTCATGGCTCTCTGAGGGTCTGAAACAAAGAATTGTTGCGCTACTTAAAGACAGCCTAGGCTATAAGAAGATTGCCAAGACCCTGAAACTCAGCTGCAGCACGATGGGCAAGACCATTCAGTGGTTTCACCTGACAGGTTCCACTCAGAACAGGCCTCGCCATGGTCGACCATGGAAGTTGAGTGCATGTGCTCAACGTCGTATCCAGAAGTTGTTTTTGGGAAATAGACGTATGAGTGCTGCCAGCATTGCTGCAGAGGTTGAAGGAGTGGAGGGTCAGCCTGTCAGTGCTCAGACCATGTCCTGTGGTCTGATGAGACCAAGATAAACTTATTTGGGTCAAATGGTGTCAAGCATGTGTGGCGGCAACCAGGTGAGTACAAAGACAAGCGTGTCTTGCCTACAGTCAAGCGTGGTGGTGGAAGTGTCATGGTCTGGGCCTGCATGAGTGCTGCCGGCACTGGGGGGCTACAGTTCATTGACGGAACCATGAATGCCAACATGTACTGTGACATACTGAAGCAGAGCATGATCCCCTCCCTTTGAAGACTGGGCCGCAGGTCAGTATTCCTACATGATAACGACCCCAAACACACCTCCAAGACGACCACTGCCTTGACACTTTGGGCCCAATTTGGACATTTTCACTTAGGGGTGTACTCACTTTTGTTGCCAATGTTTAGACATTAATGGCTGTGTGTTGAGTTATTTTGAGGGGACAGCAAAGTTACACTGCTATACAGGCTGTACACTCACTAATGCATCTACTACCTCTTTTAAGATTGTATGTGACAAATTGATTTAAAATAATCATTTTTATTTATTCTGGCAACTCAAATTTGGATATATGTTTGCTATTTTCAACATGTTTTAAACTCCTAGTTTTTTAGCCGTTAGCTATGCAAATCCCAATTTGCTTCTTTGTCCCACATTTTTATGTACTAAGTATTTTAGGTACAAATTTGTTCTTAAACAGATCAACCATTGTTAGAGATGCGCTTTATGTTACAGTACATTATGGCTATAGATTCTACTTCAACTTAAAGCGTTAACATTAACAGAAATGTACAAAGGGCATAAGGTCATCCTCTGAGACTGAAAGATTGAAGATTTCATACACAACAAAGGAAAGGATTCTATATATTGAGAGCAAAAAAGGTATAGAATTCACTGGCAAAGGGTGGTGTTATCAAATATAATGAATGCCTTAAAAAAGGGTCTGGATATTTCTTTTATAAAAGCAGAAAATAGAGGGCTATAAATGATAGAATACACATTTATATTTTACAGCTTCTTGATCCAAGAAGAAATCTGATTGCCCTTTAGAGGCACAAAGGAATTTTTCCCCCTAAGTGGCAAAATCTGAAAAATAGTTTAGTTAGGCTTTTGCCTTCTATTGGATCAAAAGCCAGAAGGATATAGAAGGGTTCACTTTTATGGACTTAGGTCTTTTTTAAACCTAAATTACTATGCTACTATGTTACTATGTAACTCTTGGCACATATCCATACCTGGGAAAATCTAGACTTCGGGTGGGTAGTAAGTGGGTGGTCCTGCTGACGTTATTAGACAGCCCTGCTGATTTCAGTGGGTGTTCAGCTGATGATACGGTTGGGGCCAACCCCAAAAGAAAAAAAAAAGTGGTAGGAGGTAAGTAGATGCCTCCACGCTACTCCCCGTGGCCTGGAGATTCTCCAGAGTGACTCGGTGACCCGAAGAAGCGGTGCTTCACCCGGACTCTCTGGGCAAAAGCCATAGAGTTCCCAGTTATATACCTACAGTATCTACTTATCCATAGGCTAACACTGAAAGATGTCATAAATCATACAAAATGCTATACAGCAAACAATCAGAAATGTGAATATGTAGTTCTTAGGAACGTTGGGTTTAGCACTAACAATAAGCATTTGTGTATTGGTGAATTATATTGAATCTCAAGAGTGACAATATTAATATGTGTCATTTTACTTTATTTGGTTGATTCATCAATATGTCAAATAATAGCTCCATGCCTGATAAATCACCCTTGTCATGTAATCATGTAGCATAAACTGGTTATTATTGCTTCTGCAATAAAGAAAATAAACTATAATCTATGTTGCCTATTTAAACATCCTCACTGCATATAGAGGTACTATAGAAACATGGAAGCACAATATTATATGTTATATTAATAATGTTAAATATTATTTTCTAATAAAATAAATAACAGAAAAAGAAAGAAAGAAAGAAAGAAAGAAAGAGAAAAGAAAGAACGACATGCAGGTATCAGTCTTTAGTCTATTTATCCTTCTGTTTTTTCTATACAAAAGTATCTATATACCTGCTAATTGAAGTGCACAACTCTACTCAAATGAAAATAAATGCGGTCACATGCACCCTTTATTAAAAATCCAATGCTCATCAAATTATATACGATAGTATAAATCAAGATTAGGCAATTTGTTCCATAATGCAGAGCAAATATTTTCATTTCCTCCTGACAGATCCCAAAAAGATAAACATGTTCTATGCAAATTGTACTACACCCCATTACCACGACATACTGACAATCCTTTCTCCTGTCTTATAGGCTCCTACAATTACAGCCAACATAGCTCAGGGGAGCATATTTATTGAACAGCAATAACCACATTTCTAGGAACAAACAGTCAATTTCGCATTAACTTGCATCCCACGCATTATCACATGTCAAAAATCATGCCATACCATCAACGTTTGACACAGTTTGGTTGTATGCTCCATAATGTGATATGTATAATCTGTATGCAAATTGAGTAAATTCTCACATTCAGTAAGCTGTGATTCAATTTCCAAAGCATATCATGGTCAGATCTATCACCCAAGTCAGGTTGCTCCAATACAGCCTTGGAGATAAAAAAAATAATTGTTCCAGTTTCTTTATTAGTTACTTGACGCTTGCTATTTTGCAATACAAGACATGCAATATTTGCCATACCCAAAGGAAAGCAGAAGAGCATTTTTTTCCCCCTTGAACGGATGAACAGGATGCGCCACAGATATCACATAATCCAGGGACAAAGAACTGAAACGCCAATGAGTCATTCTAAATAATTCTAGGTGTTGTTTATGCACGGAGGAACGCTTGGCATTCTTGCTAAATTCTGTAGGAGTTTGACAGAAATCAGGCCAATTGCGTAATTGTTATAATGCTCTCTCAACTCATAAAATCTGCATTGAATCTTGGTTTCTTGGCAGCTCTTTCTGTTCACTGAGTCTCTTATTGCCAAGTGATTTTCATTTGCTCATTCTAAAACTGCATTTAAATGGAAGTATCCCACAGCATATAAATTAGCTCAACTAGTCACGTCTTTACACTTGGTTGCTACAGTTGTTTGTGCATATCCTTATTAAATAAAAAAAAAAAATAAAAAAAAAAAAAGAAAAAAGCATATCCTTAGTAAATAAGAAAAAAAAGTAAAAAAAAAAGGAAAAAGAAAAAAGCATATCCTTAGTAAATAAGAAAAAAAGAAATATACAAAGGAACGTGATTATGCTTTGGCTTTTCCACAAACAATAATTAATAAGGTATCACAATATACTATACTGGGTTTTGCTTTTATCTCCATTACATTGGGTATGTTGAATTGAGTAAAATAGAGGTAATCAAATTAATTTGATATGTTTTTAGTATTTTCATTTCATAAATTTATATAGCTTTTCATTAACGGCTGTATTATAAAACTTATAAATGTACACAACTAGCCATTGTTCTATTATCAAATACAGGGTCCTCACTGAAATCTCACACGCAGTTTTCTGGAGAATAGGGAAAAAAGTAATAACTTGCACATTGTACTTCCTGCTTTATGATTGCTGGCTGTTCAAAACATATCTAGGAAATGCTCTAGCGTATGTGAAGACGGTTTGTTTTTGTCTGTAGAGAGTTATCGATAATTTTTTTTTTGTATCCCCATCATATTCTGTAGCGCTGTACAATGGGTAGACAGGATATAACAAACTGAATATAGCATAATAATAAAACTTACAGAAACAACAGGCGAGGAGGGCCCTGCGCAAACAAGCTTACAATCTAGAGGGCATTTTAAATATGTTCAGTCCTGTCAATGTATTGAAACTGCAACAATTTCTGTTGTGGTTTCCTCTTTGTCTAGCACTTGAGGGATGTATTGTTGACTCTCTCCTTTTTATCAGGGAAAGTACTTTTTGTAGGGTAAAAAGAGGTGAGAGAGAAGGTGTCTTAAGTCTTTTTTGCCTTTTTGCCCATTACCTTCCTTTTTTGTTTCTAGAATATGTGTAATTGTCATTATTTTGTGTTCTTTGTCTCATTGTCCCAGTATCAGAGGCATCCCTGGCCATTTGCTTATTCAGATTCTTTACTCAGAGTTGGGGTGTTGTGTTTTGTAGGTGTATTGCAGCAACTGCTGGACTAGGACTCTTGGCCAAAGGCATGTTAGCTGGTGGCTTCTTCAAGGTTATATATGTTTGGATGCACACAACCTCCCCATCCAGGATCACAGCATAGTAGTGCAAACACCAATCTAACAGAGAAGATATATCATAACCATTCTAAAACACAACGTGACAAAACTGTCACTACTGCTGTATTTCTAAAGATTTCTAACAAGAAATCTGCATTTCTGCCTTGATAACACAGCCTCTTGTAGAGTAGATCAATGTCCCTTCTTCAAGAAAATGGTAATGCGATAAGAATCAGCAGTTATTTTGGCAAATACATCTTAATTTAAACATTGAGCCAGGGCCTTTTTTGGCAACTATCATCCTTTTACATTAAGAAGTAAATTATTGTGATTCAGCTAAACAGACAGTACTGCTCTGTTATTAAGCTTGTGAATCAGAACATTCAATCATGTGGTGAACTGCATGATATATACAAGGCAAAGTATCATTTTCATACCAGCTGGTAAAGACCGGCACATTTTATTCTTAGCAAATATAATATAATTTGCTTATAGTACATCAATTATATTTTATGAACTTGTAAAATATAGTACCTAAAGCTCTCTTACGATTTTCATTCCACAATAGATATCGTCTCATGTCACTGGAAATCATAAATAATCGTGTTCCTGCTAGATGCATTTCGACAAATTGCATTAGAACACGATTGTGAATCTTATTAAGGTGGATTCGGATCTTGTTTTCTTTGGGCAGCCATGTTTTCTTGTAAAAGGCAAGGAACATAAAGCCTTCTGGCTATATGTTTCACATTCATGACTTTTGCATGTACATAAAAGGCTTTTCCATGCTAATTTAAAACAAAATTGGTTGAAACCCAAAGTACAAAGTACATTTTTACATGTCACGATAGACAAACCTTTGGGCAAATGTCGTTGCAGTATGTTTTTGAATATAAATATTCTTGAAGATTTCATGCTCATAAACAATTTTCGAACTCAAGTTTGAAAAAAAACATTCAAGTTTTGCAATGTTAATTCCACAGATTTAGTTATTTATTTTCATTTTTCCATAGAAGATGTTCTAAATGAATTTTAAAAAAATGTACAGCGCATTATTTTTTTTTCCCCCTTACTTCTGACAAGCAAGAGGTTTAGAAACATAATTTCATAAAAATATCTAAAGGTCAAAACACTTGGCCATTTTACCCACAAGCTCAGTAATCCATAGAACCCCAGAGTTAACTTTTTTGGTGGGTTGACAATACCTACATGTCTCCCATTTAGTGGAATATGATTTTTATTAATTTAATAAATGTGTGATATTTATGTGAAATGTTTTGCATTTACCTAATTGCACACAATTGTTGACTTCATTGTTTTACTGAATAAAATGTAACCTTCATTAATGATAGAACTCCCTTCACCAAATGTCTACAAAAAGTTAGCATATTGCTGTATTTCACTAGTATGTTAGCAACTAAATAACTTTTTTTCATTAGGAACATATTTCCTATCTAGACTCCGATTTTATCCTAGCTGCCTTCCTTGGTCTCTGGTTTGTGTTAGTATGTATTAACCTCCACAAATTACACTAGAAAACAGTTCCACTTATCCACTGTATATTTTCTAGGCAGTAATAAAGATTGTGATTGGTTAAGAAATGCAAGAAACAAATCAAGAAACACATGGCTTTTTGCAACAAATAGAAGTGGAAAGGTAATTTCTGATAACATTTGCTTGTTTTCTTCAACATTTTTTACTATTCTACTATATATTAAGCTTTGCTGATTCTTAAAAGTGGTTATATGGTTGTGTCACCCATGGAACTGCTTTAGTTTATCATGTCTAAAAAGTCAAGGCTGAAAAAGCGAACATTAATATGATTCACTTCAATCCCAACCACATCATACCATCTCTAAAAACATGACTGTGGGATTTTTTGTAAATATAAACATTATCATAACAGAGGTGCAATGGCAATGACCAGTCATGGGCAAACATGGGAATTTGTTACTTTGACCTAGAGACTCTAGACTCACAGCTGATTACTGGTACTCCGGGGTAGACATTGCTCTCCCACTCGTGCCTCATTTCTTTTTTACAGCTAGCCGTGTCTCCATTCACCCCACTCAATTCCTTCTACTGTCCTGTAAGAGGAAGGATAGCATGTGTTCCAGGAATGTTCTAGGTACAGTCCTTGAGATATTTGATTAATTTTCATTAAACATGGAATTATCTAATCACCTCCCCTTAATAACGCTTCCTGAACCAACCAACCACAACAAACATTATCAACAAACATTGTGCTATGACTTATATGTATGAAATCTTAAAGTGATATAGTTACACAGGTCATTAATGCACAGAAGAGAGAATAAATGACTGACACATGAAAGACAGACACTCCTGTTATGTTACATACCTCTGGGCTTTTATGCAGAAACAAAAGAGGCCTTTCAAACGGCCACCACTGATAAAAGTAACCTCATATTTTCAAGAAAGTCCCTTAGGGAGTGATGGAATAAAACAAAAACCCTACTTTATACTATTTCTTTCGTTTCATAATATGTTATTCAATGTGTTACCATAGAAACAATATATGTTTAGATTCATCATGATTCGAAATTTCAATTGTTAAGAAGACACAAAATAAAACAGGGGAACTCCACTCCAACATTACGGTTGGGTGAGTGAGGGCCTTCATCAATTGTAGGTCAGTGTATATCTAATATATATTTTGTCATACAAAATAAACCATGGGTATTAAGCATAACTAAAAGGTGAACAAGACCGCTAGGATATGTGCAAATTCTAAGAGTATTGCCTCTTAAAAGAGCACTATAATAAAATGTTATTTTTATGTAGGTATTCTTTAGTTATTGGAGTTAGAAAACAAGCCTTCTGCCTCATTTAACTTCACCCCTGGCACTACAACTGAAATCACTGAAGCACCAGCCAATTATATGTATGCTAGCAAAATAATGTATTCTGATAGCATACATATGATTGGTTGTTGCTCTTGCTTTCATTGACTAGAACATTATCTAACTTCAATAACTAAATAACACCTGCACTAATTAGCATGCAGTAAAAATCCATATATATATATATATATATATCTAATATTATATATATATATTGTATATGTGCGTGTCACTCTGTTACCTTTTCTACTTCCATGCATTGAGCTCTTATTTCTTTTTTCTGCCACCACTGTTTTTCTTCCCTACTAACTTCCTACCTTAGCGACCCAGCTAATATATAATTTAACCATGGCTAGAGTTGGCAAAAACAATATATGAAAACATATGATAGTGTAATATGGCAACAACAGATGTCCTGGACCATGTTTTACGTCCACACTTACATTCGTACATTTCATACATTATGAAATATTACATTTAATTACAAATAGATAGCTGGAAAAATGAAACTTTATAACCCCTTATTGTGTAATGTATGCATTTATAGAATCAAATGCAAATATCAACAGGGCCTGTTTCATTGATGGCATTGTTTGACTGATAAACTTTGGTTTTTTATGTTTTTCCCACAAAATGGAGCTTGAACAGTTTAAAAGGGAACAGAAGAGATTATATGATCTACAATAGATTACATACTCAAATGCATAGGATCAATTGAAATATTAATGACAGACATTAAGTGTCATTTTCATTTCACAAACTTGGTTCATCTTGGTTCAATATGTTTTTTTTTTTAAACATTAGGACATCAGGTACAGGACATATATTGATACTGAAGAAAACTATTTTATATGCAATATTTTTCAAATATAAAGAAAAATATAATTTTGCTTTTAATTTTTCAAACCTTGGTTTTAGTCACGTAGACAAACAGTATCTTACTTCATAAAATACATATTATAAAATGTTGTTTATTTGATATATTTCAATCCTAATATACTGTACGCGATTGCTCATTTACATAATATGAAAAATAATAACAATAATAATACACATGAATTATTAACCCCTTCAATCCCCTATAGACGTACCGGGACGTCCAAAAAACGCCCACAAAGAAACCCCTATGGACGTCCCGGTACGTCCAGCCCTTCGTGCAGCGTCAGGGACACATCCCTGCCGCTGCACGGGAGACCAGGCTGTGTGTGTGTTTGACAGCCTGGACTCCCCACTGACAGCAGAAGCCGGCAGTGACACAACCCGGAAGGGAATGCCAGGGAAAGCCTGGACTCCCCACTGACAGCAGAAGCCGGCAGTGACGCAACCCGGAAGGGAATGCCCGATCGCGCGTTTGAAACTGTGCGATCGCGCGATCGGGCAGTTTACCGGTAACAGCTTACCGGCTTTCATGCGGGGATATCCTGCCCTCCGATGAGGCACAGAGACGCTGCGATCTCTATGCAGGTCTGTGAGGACCTGCATAGAGATCACAGTGTGATCGGTGCAGGGGGATCGCGGGGAGGGGAGTGAGAAACCATCTCTCTCACTCCCCCTCCCGCCCTGTAACAGAAAAGCTGGAAAAAAAAAACGGTTAGTCATTTAAAAATAATATTAAATAAATCATTAAAATAATAATATAAATAATACTAAAAAAATTATAATGTGAGCTGTGATGTCACTGTGACATCACTGGCATGTTCAGGAGGTCCCTAGGAGGACCTCTAACCATTACTGTGTAAAAAAAAATAATAAAAAAAATACAAAAAATGTAAAAAAAATTAAAATAAAAAAATTAAAAAAAAATATATAAAAAAGATAATAAAAAAATTCTTAAAAAAACCTTACATCCCATTGCCCTAGCATACCATCTAGCCAGTATAACCCTCCTGCCCCCGTTCACAACCCCCAAACCCGTTAAGCCATAGGCATAAAAATTATACAAAATTGTACACCTAATAGTATGCTCCCTGGTGCTGGGAAAGTCTGGAGAATCTATATAAATTAGGTATATATAGATTTACATGGGTACACTATTCACAGGAAAAGAGAATCATCGCTAAACCGACATGCCCCAAAAATGGCAAAATTGCTCTGGGCTTTGAGGTACCAAAAACCCCTGGGATTGAAGGGGTTAATACACATATAAATAGAACAACTACTACTACTACTACTACTAATAATAA
>VKOC01000006.1:26267103-26289981 GCA_009364415.1 Spea multiplicata
GCCCTGGTTATAGGTACCACAAAGCAGAAAGGGCCCCAAATTCTTTGTGTAAACTTGACCATTAGCAGTCTCAAGCAATTATTACAAATCAGGAACAGACAACAATGTAAAGGATAGGACAGCTTTGGGTAATTTAGAATTTGTTGAAGGCCCTATACCAATACATTTACAAATGAACTATTTACTTGTCCCTATTTAATTATTTGGTTGAACCTTTAATGTGGCACCCTTGTTCTTTTTATCTCCTTTCATTATTTTCTGTTTCCCATCTCTGCCTTCTAATTTGTTCTTGCTTTTACTCAAAAGGCAAACAAATATTCCGTATAATAATGTCTTTAAATGTCTCCAATAAAAGACTCTCCAAAATGTTCATCCAACAAAATGTTGGTGTCATTTTCAGTTTTGTAGGATGCGTTGTACATAATGGCATGGTTACTTAAGCTTGCCATCTAAGATAGCAACTGATTCACAATAATGACTTGGCAGGGTCTCAGAAAACTTAAAAGAATATCAAGGGAGGTGAAATCTGTTCATTAGTAGGATTTATACTGTAAAACAATGACATTGTAATCTACATTAATGTAATGATGATGCTAAAATATCACAACTCTGGTATATTATGGAAATTCTAAAATCCATCTCAGGATTGATAAACCATATGTCCTCTTTAAGTCCTTTGAGGGAAAGTAAAGATTCAACTGACTATAGCTCAAGGAACAAGCCAAGATTCTGGCTCTCTCACATTTGTGTAGAATTTTAACTATTTATTGCGCTTGTCCATTGTCAAGTGTAAGTTAAACCTAACGTTGTAAGTACATTTTTGTACAAACATCCACTAAAAAATTAGAACATCAACTAATAATAGCAAAAAAAAGTATTTTATAGGTTTATTGTACATTTAAAGGGTTAATTGTATTTCTAATGCAATACCAATTTGCACTGTGGGGCTGTGTAAGGTGGCATTCGGTTTGTATATCAAACACCTGCCAAGGATACATTTTACTGAAATGAAATATTATTGTTTTATATTTTTAAACTGTTTACGTTTGATGCTCAAATTCAAGTTTTGGATTCACTTCTTACAGATGAAAAACATTTCCAAATGTCTAAAACTGTAAAATGCCTTTATTTTGAAAGAGAGTCTTTTTTTTGACTAAAGGAACAATTGTACTGCTTTATATATCTGGGAATACTGGCAATTATTTTTGCATTATCCAATAATCTGTGGGTCACATAAGGCCACTTCATGTAAATCATCATATTTTTTTAAACATGAAATTAAAACAGAGGGAAGTGAAAGACAAAAGGGGGCTGCACCTTTCTTCCGCTTAAGAAAACTTACAAACTATACAAGGAGGCTAATTCTAAGGAGTGATTCGAGAAATAGCCCAGATGATTAGATTGAAATTTGGTATATAGGGGGGAGCGTAATAATGCACCTGGAGATATAGATACAATTGTGTAAGTGGTAAATCATATTAATCTTCCTGATCTGGAATACATGCTGGGTATGTGTTACTGTATGGATCTAGCAAATAAATGGAGCTGCACAAACTTATAGAAGTGAAAAAAAGGCTTTTAATCAGAAATCAGAAGTGGTCAGACCACTCATGAGAAAGGCGTCCAGCAGAAACGTTGGTCTACAGGGAACAACTCTTTTGTCACTTTGTGTTTTTTGGCTCTTTATTGCTTTTTTTTGGACTTCCTTTGGACTGCTTGAATGTTTTGCACAAATGTAAATCTTTTGTGCTTGTATGATACGTGATTTCTGATTAAATGTTTGTATACTTTTATAAGTTTGTGCACCTCCATTTATGTTAATTTTTGCTTATTGTTCTGTCTTATTGTAGTCAGCTTGAGCGTGTTGCACTTGTGTTTTTTGTTATGTGTTTTGCTTTGGCTGAGTACCTCTCTATACACCAGCCTCCAACTACACATTGATTATAGGATCTTTACATCTTGGAAACTTAAATAAGCAATGAGACACAAAGGGCACCTAAGTATTAAAACAATGTTACACTATTTTGTGACACCCGGTCTGGAAGCATTAGAGGAGAAATCATAAAGCTGATGTTTTGGAGAAAAATCCTGGTCTTCAGATAAAGAAGAGACCCAACGGGTTATGTCCACATGTTTTTCTATGTTCACCCAATGAAAGGTATCAGGTTCGACTAAAGACTCTATTTTCCACACAACATCCTTATTGTCAGAGCGATAAAAAAAATGGCAAGTAATTTACCACTTAAACAGAGCTGAAGAAACATTTGAATTTTGGGATTATCTCTATAATTTGTCTTTTATTGGGGGAAAAAAATGTGCATTATGCAGCTTTAAGCTGTCAGGATTCTAATGTCAAGAGAAACTACACTAAACACTATGCTAAAGCAACAACTTATCTGACCTCACTGATAATCACTGTTAACAAACAGAATACGTACTCAGGCTTGAGTCATGACAAGGAAACCTGTCTTCAGTTAAAAATGATGTCCTTTTACATAGTTTAAGTAAACAAATCTTTTCACAGAAGCAAATCATAACAGCGCAGAACGTAATTGAACTCCACCCAGTAACTGGCATTTAATATGTGTTCGTCTCTAGAGAAGAGGGATCTAGATTTTGAAAAGCTACAATCCTGGGATTTCCTTACAACATTATTAAGCTTCCAGTATGTCAATAGAGGATTTGAGCCTTTTATTAGTTTAGAGCTCATTCTTTACTTCTTTATTCTTTTACACGTACAACACATACCTAATATTTTCAATACATAGGTCATATTTTATGGGTGGGGGGACTAAGCTTTATATTTATGCCTATATATTAGTATTGTACCAGCTAAGGTATGGGATCCTAACAGCAGAAGCAGTTGCATGTCATATAGAAGCACTTGCTGACTCGTGGCATGCCCAGGGAGACATATTTGGAGGTGTCAGTTGTGGTTTCTATAAGGTATGATACAGAAAGTGGGAAACTGGGTTATATACTGAAAACTAACAGAGAAAAGCACTGTGAGACAATAAAAACATTGTGCGTCAAGTCAGGTGGTCAGTTGTGTTAAGGTCCCTGCTCACATTTACAAAACAACTTGCAAAATTACTACAATGCAAGTTGTTTGTAAGAGCATACAAGGGCATGTTAGATACTTTAAATTTTGTAAAAGGACATGCGAGGGCATAGAACCTATAACCAAAAAAAATGATCTACTGCTATGCTAACAAACACTGTGCTTATTCCTCGATAATAAAATAGGACACCATTATCAGATTAAGGCTAGTCTCAAAGAATTCACTAATGTACCAAAAAGACTTAGGAGGGCTGCTCCACGGGGGCAGCAGGGGCCTGTGTTACGCCTTTGATTTTTACCCCTTAAATGGGGCACAACTCCACTGTTACTGCCACTAGTTCACCTGTGTTCTGTTTATTAGTTAAGGCAATGCCAGACCTATTTATCCTCCAGGGTGCCCACTAGAAGGAGTCCAGCACACTCTTTGATGCCATGGTACAGGTAACAAAGGTAACAGATACTTAAATAGTAATTAATAAAAAATACACATATTGTTAGACTCTTACAATGAAATTGACCATACACATAAACATTAACAAATCCAACAGCCAACCCCATCAGCTTCAATTTCATATAAATAAATGCCATGGATATGAATGTATAAGTTATCCATACATGTATGTATATTAATATAATAATATATATTATATATATATATATATATATATAATTAAATGAACAGAACAGTGGGCAAGTTAGTGCTTGGTTTTAGAAGGTGGCTAACACACAGCTTGGGATGTAACAGAAAGTCTACAAGAGTGGAACAGTCAGGTGAAATAAGAGAAGGTTTGTATAGGTAAAAAGGGAAGGGGTTTTGACATATTTGCTACATATACAGGAAAACATGCATCATATGCAAAATGTGAATTAAAATAAACTTTCTAGCAGATCTGGCAAAGCAGTTCAAATGTGGTTGAATACCTTTTGAATACTACAAGGGCCTGGTTTCAAAAGGTGGCTAGCACAGATGGCAACAGAAAGGATGTAACAGGATGTAAAGTATATATAATATATAATATATAATGTTTATATATAAAGCAAATTAAGATAACTCTAAAACAATTAGTCTTCACCCATGAATTGGCAAAAAATAACAACATTCTCTGTGCCCCAAGCGTTTGTTACTTTTCACAGTTTAAAAAATGGAATCTTAGATTAATCCTGATCATCATACAGCACAATAATCAGAAAATATAAATAATTAAACAATAATATACACTTGCGTGATAATTCCTCATACTTAACATAACTGTTTCTGAGCAAGTGTAAATTCATTTTGCAAGCTTTAATCTTCTATTGTAATTAAATTGTTATGCAATTTATAGAATACATTTGATGATACCATGGAGACTTAATTAAAATCCTAATTTGGTGCATGTAAACAAAAAAGTCTATTACCATAAGCAGCATTTGCTTAAAATGGCTTTTATTTTAATTGTGATTGTCGTTTCTCTAATTATCAAATTGTAGTTCATGTTACCTACATAATGAGGACCATAGCGCACAATAATGACGTATAATATCACATCGTCCATAATATCTCCTGATTTGACTGTATGTAGAATGTGCATACTTAACACTGGCTATACAACTCATTCAGCAATGATCTGTCATCCACAATTCTATGATATAAGCATTATCCAATATTTAACCTTATAAATAAATACATACAACAAAGCAAGAAATCAGTGCACATCTAGCAAATACAGTTTTGAAGCACCTAGCTAAGGCGTAAATATTGGGGATTCTAGCACTGCCACTTTGTGTACATGTTTGGTCATTTCCTCCTTCCAAGATGACCCCCTCCCCAGATAACCATACCGCCACACTACCACGATTTTCTCTTCTACTGATGGTTTTTGGTAACAAAGATGGCGCAGACAAGCCATTCGGGCACAAAGATGGTGCCACCAAGCCATTTGGGCACATTTGGGCAAAGTTGTTTGGGCGAAAAGATGGTAGGGAGCAAGCTGTTTGAATGCACAGACACAAAGATGGCCCAGGCAATCTGTTTGGGGACAAAAACCTAATTGAAGTGTCTCCCACAATGCCTCTAACATTGAGGGTTAGAGTGACCACATTTTATTTGGGCCATTCAAGGACACAGTATGAAGCGGATGAGATTACACACAGACGTATCTTATATATCTTAAGTACACACTGATTCACATGCACACACACGGTCACATACACATAAAATATATTTCAGAATATATACATCATTAGGAAGCCTTGGGAATCACGCCAATTTCAGATTTAATAATAAGTTTGTATTATACATACAGTCATTACCAGACATGAGTAGTCTCAGACAATTAAACCCCTTCATTACCAGCCATGAGCAGTGTCAGAAAATGAACTCCCTCCTTCACTACACATGAGCAGTCTCAGATAATTAACCCTTTCATTACCAAATATGAGCAGCCCCAGAAAATGAACCCCCTCCATTACAAGACGTGAACAGTCTCAGACAATTAACCCCTCCTTTACCAGACACGAGCAGTCTCAGAAAAGTAACCCCCTGCATCACCAGACGTATAACCTCCTTGATTATTGTACATTGCACACACAGTCACACAAATAGATAAACACAGGAAGACAGTAAGCAGGAGCAGGTCTCCACTTAATTCTGCTTCTAGAGCTGCACCACTCTCCCACAACCATATGCACCGCAGCCAACACTTCAATACAGAAGTGACCAACTCCTGAGGAGATCAAAAGCCATTACCGCTACTGCCGCTAGTGCCCACATCCATGCAAAGCTAATTCCTCTTATATGCCCCATGGTCTATAGCTTGCCTCCAAGCACTTGCATTATCTGGACTAGTCTAAAGGATGTTTTATTCAAGTTTATGGCCCATACACGTTTCTTAGCTTTCTATAGTATCTTAAGACATAATATACTGCACAAATGTGAATACCAAATTCAGTTTTATGTAGTAGGAACATTTCTTCTATAAGTACAGAAGTAAAATGAAAAATACCTGTGTGAATAACTCGTCACTCGTGTTCAACGAGTAAATTAAAATTTAAACTGTTAGTGCACTGGGAGGATGCAAAATCACAACTAATCATTCTCATATTATTTGGGTTTTGGAACATCAGCTGGCAGGTTATTGTCAGACAAATATTACATAACGGTCGTTAAATGTGCAAAGGCATAATGCAAATTTCATGCAAAAATAAAAATGCCCCATTCAAATAAATGAATAGCATTACAAAATGATCTTTAACAAAAAAAAAGTAATGATAGCAATTAAGTATTGAAAATGCTAATTTTATAGTCAAGGACAATTACCTCATTTAAAGTGTACTGGAATCATGCCAGAAAGAGGTAATTTAGTCTTTCTAGATCACACTTCATGATGGATCTAGTACTTTCATTATAAAGCACTGTTAGGTGAGAAAGAAAAGGAAAGAAATAAGATACATATTGACCTTTCCTACAGCTCTAGTAGAACATCTTTAAAAATTATTACTACTGTAATATTTTAATTGAAACAATTTCTCAAATCAATGTCTGTCATCAGTCACCAGTTATATGGAAACAGAATCACAGACTCTATTAACCCCTTAATGACAAAGCCCGTACATGTGCGGGCTCAAAATGCATTATTTTCAATCGGTTTAGGGACCGCCCATTGTCCTTAAGGGGTTAAATATGCTATCAGAAAGCAGGTCCAGCCCACTAGATCTATACAAAATGTAATTTGTGAATCTGCCTTGTCTCGATTATGGAAGAGCGCACTAAAATTCAGTGGAATGCTGTTATGAGCTCGCTGCCGGCTGTGTAATGGGATATTGATTAGTTTGGATCTAATTCCGACAGGGGTAGATTCTCTTGTGGAGTATAGAGGTCATAATATTTGATTACACAATAACTTTTAAAATACATGATATGTCCTGGTTAAAAATGTAGTTTGCTTGTTCCATTAGCTTGGTCTTTGCCAAGCATCTTGGTAATCCAGCAATTTTTAAAGTCATTGAAAAGAAGTATTTTAAACAAAAAGTGACACATGAGCTGATTTCAGAGATGAAAACGTATTCCAAATAGTCTTTATTTTGTGACTGTGTTAAAAAAAGACCATGAAGTCTTCTGAAGTCAGTTGATAACAGTTGATTCATATAGCTATGCGTATTTGAGATTATAAATTTGTTTGTGGATGGCCGTTATCAACATTTGAAGCTAGGACTCCAACAGTATATGTTGCCAGAGGTTACTGGAATAATACTAAGTACTAATATCAGATCAGACGGGGAAGCCCCTTAAAAGCATTTTTTTTTTCGGAATGTGCCAAAATCATGGCAATTTTTCATATTTAGTAATTGCATTACAGATAGCTGGACATTTAGTCTGAAGAATCAAATCAGCTTGCCTGTTGTATAGTCCAGTTAGTTGATGTGAGTTACAAAACAACTGCAAATCTATTAAATCATCCCAAAATATTAGTATTTATTTTCCATCCAACTCTATAGAGGATAGAGAGTACAAGGCTTTATTAAGTAGTGATTTCATTGCAGGACGTTCTCATATCCTTTTAATATCCATGCTCCATGCACCAAAACCAACAGAATTCAATGCGTTACTAGATTGTAATCTCCACTATGTTATATACTACTTGTTATGTCCTGTCTACCCATTTTACAGTGCTATGGAATATGATGGCACTATACAAAACAATAAATCATAATAATATGACATAGACATATATTTTCCCTCATCCCGAGTTGTCATATTCTCTGTGTATCCAAAAAAAGTAACTTTAAAAACTTTAGCACTTTATAGACAGATGCACAGTTGCATGATTATTTATTTATAAATTAATGATTTATTAATTAGAGACGCTGGGGATTACTGCTCTTAAAGATCCACTGTAACTGCATGTTCGGCTCTGATTATATGCACACACATGCATTTGCACTTGCATTTAATAAAGTGCTTTTATTTTTCTTCTTTAAATAAAGCCATCTAGTTAGATTTACTCTAGGCATACGTGAAAGTATTACAATAGCAGATGTACTGCAACTGAGATTAGCAAGCAAACAGCTAGGGAATACCCAAGGGCATTACAAAATAGGGCCGGTGTTGTGAAAGCCATTACACAGTCTAAGATGTGAATGTTTCAATTACGCCATTACATGTTTCTTTAATGCCAAACATGCTAGGTTATTTTCATAAAAAGATCTCTTTTCATAACTTTACCGAGACATGTTAACATTCACGTTTCCCACACATATAGTTAGAATGATGTATGGCGCAGAGCACTGCACACTTAGTATGGTTTGGGGGTCTGGAATAATTATTTAGGTGCCATAGTTGAAAAGAATCAAAGTTTTAAGTGTTAGCTGAAAAAGTAATGGTTCTACCAGAAATCCTTAAACAGTCACTAGGGACTGTTTGCAAACTTATAACCAATATTTTAAAACATTCTTTTCAACAAGACAGTTTTGGCACCTAGGAATAGCCTGTTCCATAGGCTTTAAAACAAATAACGTTATTTTTATGGTTATCCTTACATCCCCTCGTAAGACTTTTACTATAGCTTTAACATCTCTAACAATCTTGGAATATTAATGCATATAGTCAAATATTCATATCAATTTTAAATTGTGCAATAAATTATCAAGGATTTTTTCCTTTGGCAAAATGTATTTAACTGAAATAGACATCAATTTACACCGAGGAAGAAAGATTGTTAAAATATTCAGACTGAAGAAACAGTCACGGTGATGGTTCTGAAATGTTGTTTGCATCAGTTTTATTTTTTTTTGTGCAGAAGGTGAATCGTCACATGTCCTTTATCTAGATTTTAAACAACCACAGGCCCAACGGGAAGGCAAGATTTTACTTTTTATTCTACGTATAAGTAGGGGAGAAGAACAATCACAGACAAACGACCCAGTAATATAATAGGCACAAAAGTCCTGTCGAACAACATAAGGGATCCAGTCACAGTGTATAAAACTGATAAAAGCCCTTTTTTCATTGTAGACAAAATCAAAGAAGAAAAGAAGTTACCCAAAAACTTCAAAAAAGGCAGTTGTTCCATTTTGCTTGTCAGTCCTCCATTAAATATAAATTTGAATATTTTGTGTTTATTTGTTAAGGAACTTTAACTGTCATTATGCGGTAGAAACATGTCACTAATCTTGCCGAATCATAGGTAATTTCCTAAAAAGGGTGGCAACTTACAGCACCTGCATCAAGCCCAGCCAAATACCCCAAACCAACTTGTCATACAACAGACTCAATTTGCACTGCCCAGTCCTATCCAACATATATTAACCAGCACAGGGGTTGCACAAAAGATTTGGGTTGATTAAGGTCTAGACACTATGTGTGTCTTTGCTATACTATTAACACCCAGATGGAATTGGAAATAAAAACAAACAAGATAGATATAAGATGTTTGAACGTTTGAAATTTGCATGTACTCACAGAAACTTGCAAAACGTAAAGAAGCTCATCACCGACCCGAACTGAGGCAAGTTGGAACTGAGGTTTAACTTACATGTGGTAATTGCAGGCAACCTTGGTCGTAAAGTTCCTGGCTTTTGCATACTTGCATCAGCTCGACTCTACTGCACTCGAGTGTATGTGAGTTGAGAGACATTTTTGTTTAAATGTATTAGACTTAGCCCTTGCTGTTGAAATCTCGTATGTTTAGTCAACTTGCATGCACTGGCCACTCACTGAAAAGAGCTCATTGTCATAGGCAAATTTACTGTCTTGAAAAAATGTGATATCCAAATCTGAAGTTTTCTATTAAAAGTTACTAAATATCTGTAAACTGACTTTCAGTATTTTGAGCTCTCTATACCTACTTTCGTATGTGTGTGCATACCAGTTTCTTTCTCTTTTTTTGTGTAAGAGCCGCTTCATTGCCTGTCCTTCAGTGCATCCCTAATTGGAAGCATCTCAAGTTTTAGCTCTCTTAGGCCATTAACATATGAGTCAGATCTTGCCCCAAGGGCAGTCCGTAACTGAGATATGAGGCAAATGTCCCTTGCATGAGGGAACCAACAACCGCAGAATTTTGTATGGTATTTTACCGCTTTGGGACTTCTTGGGGCCCACCTCAAGTGAAAAGGTGAGTCCTGACGAGAATCTCCTTGCGCTCTTGTGCCTAGGGGGACACCGACTGCACCCAACTGACGAGGCCCATGAATGCATTGAGTAAGGGTAATGGCTTGCTGTTAGACAGATTGGGAACACTTCTCTGCCTTAAGGCATCCTCCCTATGGGGAGCTCTATCTAGTATAACCACGTATTCTTCTTTAAAAAGGAGTACAGTATTATTTTTATAAGAAACTATGAGTTATGAAAAATATGAAAAGGACTGGACATATGGGCCACCTGTATTAGTCAGGCTTTACAAAAAAGGTCTTCAAGGGTCGCCATTCTTTTTAAAGGTAATAGTCTTATTGATTTTTCCCCAAGAAAGTTTACTAGGCAGAGTTTTATTTGTCTGTACTATTATTGATGGTTTTCATTGACTAAAAAAAAACATTTATGGGCCTCCTAATAGGAAACAAAGGGAGGAGTTGCTTGAGATGTTACTACTTTTTATGCATGACTCTTATCCCGTGATTTTAGCAGATTATTTTAATGGTGTATTTTAAGGAAAAGGGTGTTTTGGTGCATTTGTCAAACTAAAGAAAAAACATCTAATGTGTTAACTAATCTAGTGTTAGATTTAAAGCTGACAAATGTGTTTAAAGAATGTAACAAGGACAAGCCTGGGATTGAGGGAACCACCTGGATAGGGAAACAGTATAGAGCATACAGCCATGAAATAGTGAGGTCCTGCAGGGTCCTGGTTTCAGAAGGTGGAGAGCACACAGCTTGTGATGTTACATAAAGGACACAAGAGAACATATGCACACATGCTCACACGCACTTACACATACATGCTCACAGGCATGTACACATACACATCCATGCTCACACACCCAAACATTCACATCTATGCTCCCACATTTACCCATACACATTCATGCTCACAAATATACTTATACACATTCCTGCTGACACACAAACACACAGACATACATGCTCACACACAAATATGTATTATACACTCTCCCTCCCTTGCTCTCTCCCTCCTTCCCTCGCTCACCCCCTTATCTCCCTTGCAGTTTTCTTTTTGTCGGTCACACACTGGATGAGCAGCCTCGCGTTTAACTCGCTGCTTTCCTGTCTCCAAAATTGGTCACAAAGAGCTGGACTGACCCACTCCAAGTCAAACTGGCTTTTCGTCAGAGACTTGGTCAGAGACATTTTCAGCCACACAAAACAAAAGACTGGGTATTTTATTATTGATTTTCAGAAAGCTTTTCACAGAGTATCGCATACGTTTCTTTTTAAATTCTTAAAAAAAGATGGATACACCTCATAACTTTTTATTGTCTCTTGAAGCATTTTATGGCAGACGCCCAAGTGAAATTTTAATAAATGGTTGTAGGACAGAACCAGTCTTTTTAAAATCTAGAGTAAAACAGAGGGTGCCCTTTATCCCCATTACTTTTAATATGTGTCCTGGAGCCTCTAATGAGTGCAATTAGGAGGCATAAGATGGTACATGGAGTACCCTTCCAAGAAGGGGAAGGTATAGACACCAAAGTAGTGGAGTATGTGGATGATGTTGCCATTTTGTGTAGAGACAAAGTTTTACTTCAAAGCGTAGTTAAACAAATATATTTCTGCTTTACATCTGTATTTAAGACTGATTTAAATAAGAGCACAACACACATGATATAGAAAAAGGAGATCTGCCAATCCCAGTCGCTGAATCTGTGAACATTTTAGGAGTTGTTTTTAATAAGTCAAAAATGGTACACAAAGCTGGGAAATAGATGCCCAAAAGATAAAAAGCAAATCACAAACTGAAAAATACACTGCCTTTGTAATAGCAGGGAAGGTGTTAGTTATTCAAATGGTGATTATGCTCTTTCTGCTATATTTAAGGATTGTATGCATCCATGTAATGTAGAAAAATGGTGATTTTGCCCCTTCTGCTCTATTTAAGGATCCTACACATGCATCTAAGGCTTTTAAATATCAACAATGACTTCTACCAAACACAACTTGCCCAAGAGAAAATTGACTGTGATGTACATTTTTTGCCAATATACACAAGAACTTTGGAAAAAGTTGGTATAATTATTTTATATAATGAAATGCACTGTACCTCAAAAGAGAATCTTTTAAATACAGGGACAGTGATAAAAAAGAGGAGATCATGAAACATTATCCTTAAGAAAGAGTTTTTTAACTGTGAATGGCACAATTTCTTTGGCCTTATGTAACCTGTATATGACAGGAAAAAAGAGTAAAATGTTATGAAACCAATGGGGCATTAATATGTGGAATATAATTTTATGAGCTACTGTTCTAATTTGTTTTATTTTGTACCCATATGGCATTTTATCTCTTTTTTTTTATTCAAACATGTGCATTTATAGAGAGTTAGAACTGAAAAGTAAGTCTGAAGTTGTTGGTTCCCTTGTACAGGGCAAATTTGCCTCGCATTTCTCTTCTGGACCGCCCTTGCGATATGTTGATGGAGACTTCCCTCTGTAATGACACAAGAGAGACAATACTTGAGATGCTCCCAAGCGTGAACACACCATAGGACAGGCTACGTAGCGGTTGTCCATTCTTGGTGAGGAGCTCAAATTTGTTTTGTATGGCCTTTTTTGTGGGGGCGTAATGCTTTGTTGGCCTGCAGAATATGTGTACAAGTGTCTATGTCTTTAATAGTCACTTTCTTAGTTTCTGTCACTTGTTTGCATGTCCTATACTGTAGGTAGAATGCTTCTGGATACTTCTGTAGAGCAAATTTTGCTCCAAATCAGTTTATCTCTCTGCAGACATTCAAAAGAGTGTCTCACAGCTTTCAAGGAAATAATGGTACTAGAACTTTCTCTTCAATGGATATACTGGTGACATCATATCATGAATATTCTTGCACTGGTATTTCTTAGCTATTTGATTGCATCAATGGCCTTATTAACCTAGACTATTAACTTTCTCATCCGTTCGTTCTTTGAAAAACTTCATAGAAACAATTCAACCTCGTCACACTTTAATTTGTTTTTAGGAATGACTAGTTATACTCACCTGTATATTTTCTTTAGTCAGCCATCCATAATTCATTATTTTTGCACTAGGTTCCTATACGCAACGTTGTCCCATGTTTCCTCATCATCCTAATTAAGCGTGTAAGGTTTAAAACCAATGTAGTAAAGCTCTGCTGAAGCATCCCGTAGATTTAATGAGTTATTAACTTCCATTATACATTTGTTCAGGGGATTGTCAGGTTTGTTGCTCTTATTCACTTCTCCGCATCTTAAAAATACGGACACTTTTGAGTTATGACTTTCCTACAGGAACTAACAGCTGTACGCACAAATCATGCATATAAATCAGTTACAGAGGCCTATATTCTGTAAATGCACCTATTAATTAAGCAATGTCAGATGCTATGAACCATGAAGTTCATTACATTTTTAGTATTCAATTTGCAAAATTTTTGAAGTAATTGTGATTTTTTTTTACCTTTTACTTAACAAACTTAACCAGGGATTTTTTTTTTTTGCCAACATTTATAGTCTATGTCTAATTCAACGTTCAAATGTTTAGGCATAAAGCACTAACGGCAGAAAGTAGAAAATACTGAAATGTAATTACTGGTAAGTTATAATGCACTTGAGAACTCATTATACCAGTCTTGGGAGTTTTAGGATTTCCAGTGAAACACGCTCCAAAAACATCGCATTTTATGGGCCAAGAGCTGAAGAGACATAAATGATGTTAAATTTGTCCTGGATGAATGGAATTTTTGATGATCTCGGTACTGTGATTTATGACTGTAACATTTTCCAGTCATTACATGATTGCATTTCAGTATTGTGACATGATTTGCATATGTGAATATGCCAGCAAATTAACTACTGAAGACTGTTGTGTTTGCTTGGTTGAAGAACCACACTTTTTCTGTAGGTAAAAATAAGCATTAATAAATCCAGCTTTCTTTAAAAAAAAAAAACTGTATTGTAATTATTGTGGTCACATGAGGACTTTGATCGCCATTTCTGTTTAACTCATGGAAATCTCACATCTGCTGACCTCATAGACATGTAACATTACTTCATTTCACTCATGGAAATCTCACATCTCTTAGAATTCTACATCATGCATTATTATCTCATAATAGTGAAAACCACAGTTAATGTGAGTGTGTGTTTATATATATATATATATATATATATATATATATATATATATATATATGCAATATAGACATATATCACCTTGACATTATGTAATCATTAATCATTATGTGACAACAAGATGGGTATGCTGTATTATAATGAATGACAATATTTAAGACACAATAAACGTAATACTTAAGTAACACTATGACATAAAAAATGAACTAGTTCAAGACAAACTGATTCTAAATCAATATTATTGGCAACTCAAAATGTCTTCTGTAAATCCTATAGCCAATTGGTGTATATTTATGGCCAACATGTAACCTGGAAGTGCAAAAAGGTTCAGATAGATAGATTAATAGATTGATAAATGGATAGCTGGATAGACAGATACATAGATTGACTTATTTTATGAATGTATCTATTGACTTCAGCACCAACATAAATTCCTATAGGTGTATAAACTATAGAAATGTAATTCCTGATTATTTACTGATGCATGTTACAGAAAACAGTTAATGTGAAAAGAAGATAAACAAAGAAACCTGACGATATAAGAGATTAACTATATTAAAATTATCAACTTGGGTTAAATAAATATATCTTTAGCAAATAAATCCCCCCCACAGCAAAAACTCTCTTAGCAGAATTCTCAACCTTTAAAGAATTTTTTGAAGAAAAGGTCAACGGGTCCTCAGGAATTCTATAAATTTGAAGACAGGAGAGTAGTTATGGTGGAACTATGGTCTCTCTGATTATTTCCATATAGGCGATACATTAGGTGCAGAGGAAAAAGTCCCCGGAGAATTAGGGACCATTGGCAACTGTGCCTTCTTCCATATTTGTAGTTTTGCTGTTGATTATAGCACATACACAAACATAATATGAATGAATCATGTAATGTTCTTTTGTGGTCTATAGAACTACTTAAGATTAAACTACACATAGGTATGTTAGGGCAAAATAACCAAATTATTTGCATATTTTGTACTTAATAAAACCAACACCTATCCCCCTTAGTTTAAGACTTCGAGGAAGGATTATTGGATACTTCAATTGAAGTTGACACCTGAAGTTACATAAGCCTTTTATCTTCAGATAAAAAATCTGGAAGGATTAATACAATTGTATCAGTAATAGACTTATGGCAGGGAACAAGTGTTGTTACAGTGCACACTGCAAAACAAACAAAGGAGAAACACAACATATTACCTACATGTGCAGAAATTCAATCTGTAATGCATTCACGCATAGTTTTATTGATGAGTTTCCTGATTACCATCTTTTGTCACTATAGAACTGCTCATTTTTTCCCCTTGATCATTATTGAAGCTTTTGTGAAGCTAATTAGCAATCACGAATGAAAAAACTTTTTTAAATAAAACCAGGAAAAGCTATTTAATGTGTATCAATTGCACTTCCAAAGACACGATTAAGAAACATGCACCTAATAAGACATTAAACTTTAAATATGTCCCAGAAGATCAATTTGGAAACTATTATGAGGGAAGGTAGATTTAGAATGAAGCCCTATATTAAATGAGCCTGATGAGATGTTCTCCATATAGATTGTATCGTAGTAAATGCAGAAGACAGAGAATCACATTTTACGTTTATTTATATGAACAAACACAATGCACAATATATGAGATTACCCAGAACGACGGATTATGAAACGTCATATCATCGTGGATCCATAAAAGTTTTACAGCCCCTGTCTTACTTGCACAGAGATTGCATCCCCAAAGCTCAGTGCCAAAGACACATGTTAATAAGCTCACAACTTTTAATTAAGCAATATGTATAAGTAGGTTCCCATTAAGCTGTGATTTGTGGGCTAGTTCATTACAGTGGGTTTCAGCCACAAGACACATATCCAATACAAATCAAACAGCCGGCATATTATCCAGCTTAATGTGAGCTTCTGCGTTATATATTATCCCTGGTTCACATTAGTGACATCGAACTCTTTTTTTTTTTTTTTTCATTTCCAGTTGTGATGAAGTGAAAGAAACTCTTACAATGAATTTATTTAATACCCTGCTTAGGAAATGTATCGCCGAGGCATTACATTATTAAAAACATGAGTTTTTACATTAAAGTAACTCCAAAACCTATGCAAACTTAAATAATATTTAAAAAAAGATAAAAATCTACTTTTATGCACCTTTACATAAGAAGGTAGTCCAGTCCACTTGTAAATTCCACTTTAATATTGCTTACTGCAAACATTAGCATTTGTCAATCTGTGGTTTTATTTAATTTGTAGTCATACTTGATCTTTAGGGCTGAAGTTGTAGTAAGAGTCCCAAAGCCTCCGGAACATAAGTCCTCTAGCATCAATTTTATGGGAAACCTGGTACTTTTGAGACACAAAACTCTTCTCTCTTACTGGTCAGTAATAGTAGTTGTTGAAGATAACTGTCTGATATTATATCTTGAAAGCTTGCCAAAGGAAGTTGCATCAAGGATTGCTATGAATTCTCTCTACTCTGTGCATCTTTCCCAATGTCTTCTGAATAAATCCAGAGAAGTTTTTAAAAAGTACAAAAGATTTGATTTATAGTTAACATGTTATAAAAGATGTCCATTTGGTACCACGAACAAGTGTTATGTTACTATGGCTGCCTGTATGGAGCAATGCCTCACCCTTTTTAAAGACTTTTTAAAAAGTGCATTGTTCACTGTAATCTTGATTACAGGTCTCAAACTTTAATGAAACTCTAATTTATTTCTTCAGTTCTCCTGGCTTTAACACTAACAATTACTGAAGCAAGTGCTACTTACAGAGCACCATTTGGATTATCTCCCTGATGGAGTTCATTGCAATGGTGGGACAATTTGGTGCATATATATATATATATATATATGCCTTATTTTCATTATATTACATGAATTACATTTACATACTGCGCAATTATGTGCCTCTAATCTCACTTAAAAGTGATTATATATATAATATATATATATATATATACATATTTATCCCTTTTCATATTTTTCGGTATCACAGGACTTTTTATACATAACATTAACATCTGTTAAATAGATGGGTTTTAAAAGTATCCATCAGTGCATTTAAATACAAATCAAACAGAAGATATATATTGAAAGTAACTGCATAAGAAAGGAAATTGGTCTAAAACCCCAGGGGAAAAGATCACATTAAAGGGATAATTAAAATGTTCACTGTTAACACGTGCGTAAACAACAACAAAAAAAGTGATTTTGATCACTCTGTTAAATATGCGCTGCATTGTTAAATGGTATAGGCCTCCACTAGAAGCAAATTACTTAGCACTTCAACAAACACAGCATGGAATCATTCCAATAGATACTGTATTGCTGAGATGCTCTGACTTCAGATTTATTAAATAAATCAAGAGCTAATGCTTTGAAGAGCCATGAAAAAGAGCAAGCAGCACCGCTATAAGAATTGCTATTCATTTAACTAATGCATTACATAAAGATCCTTGGAGAAGTGTTGGAATATAAACTCAATGGTATGTAACAGATTATATCCTGGTACATTTACTCTTGTGTTTGTATGATTTGTTTAAAGCACAATCACTGGATTATCATGACATATGACATACCAATTAAGTTGATTAATATGTTTCTTATTTATAAGTTGAAGTACAATCCAATTTCCCAATGCTTTCCATGAGAAGGAACATTTGCCTTGCACAGGCAACGGGCAGCTGCAAGTGGTAGAAAGATTGGCCAAAATGGACAATGGGTAGATATAGCTAATAACCAGTATCCCACACATGGAGAATAAAGATGTTCCTCAATGGTTAAACAACCACCTGCCATTCCAAGGGGCTCAGGGACATATTTGAAATATTCATACTATGGTTGAATTGTACTATTGGAATAGTACTATTTTCCAGCATTGACATATCTAAAGGCAACCTATAACTAGGTGTGGCTGAAAGTTTCACCCATAAATGAAAAGTAACAAAAAGTAGCAAACATTTCCACTTAAAAAGTTTTCATAGGCATTTGCGTCATATAGAAACTGCCCTTCACTTATGGCAGAAAGGAGCAAATGCGGTGGTCTTCCATGGTATCTACCATAGGGACAGATTTTCGTTCTTCCCCCAGCTCCAGTCATGACTTTACTCAAGTGCTATTATTCACTATAAGTCTACTTTAATACTACAAACCTGTGAAAATGGTATTCTTTTAATAGTTTACTTTAATGCTTTTGCAACAGAAATGTTCTCATCAGGTTGCCTGTTATTAAATGCATTCTAGATGCTCAGGAACATCGTGTCAGGAAATGTGCACATGAGAGATTTCAGTCTGTTTTAGCTCTATTTTCTGCAGGTGTTGCTAGTAAACCTAAGGTTTCCATTCAAGCATTTTGAAAGGTGATTTATTTCTACATAGATTTCATCTGAGCGTAGCACAGTGCTTCGTACATCTTGATCCTTGTTGTTCTATTCTTAATGGTCCATATAAAATTCAAGCTAAAAATAAAATATAACAATCGTTAAGAATAGGAGTTTTAGAGCAGAGTTTGCAGTGCTTAGTAATCATTTAAAGATTAACTTTCTATTGTATGTAATCTATGTTTTTAATCTGATTTAACATTTCTCGGATGATAGTTATTTTCTTTTTGCTGAAAGTACATATTCCGAACTTTTTGTTCCCCATACCTTCTACGGAAGTTGCAAAGAAGGAGTAGCTCCAACCTTTCATAACCATATTATACCATAAACTATTTTGTAGCATGCCCAAACCAACTTTAATAATATTCTTATTTATTTGTTTATTTAGTCAGGGGCAGTCTTACTGGCTAGCAGCATAATCCAAATATGTTCCTACTTATATGATCACTGTTTGCTAATCTCCATTGCACGATTATACAAATACACATAACATTTGATGATAGATAACAATAAGTCAGCTCATCTGGCTGGCCATTTTTCCTAATGTAGTCACCGCTCAATTGGTCAGGAACACCTTTTGTTTGCTAGACATCCTCACGTGAGAAAAGGTTGCTCCTTTCTCACTAAAAGAGTCTTAAAAAATGATCTTAAATAATTACTCTAACCCTAGTTTTATTTTAACTGGTTTTCACTGCATGCAAAGACTTTCCTCCAGCCCCTATTGCCTATACTAAAAACATAAGCATACTTAGGAATGCTTTTATCATATTCTTAATAGTACTTTTTTGAAGTCAATGCGAACTTCAGTCAGCTCACATTTAAATCAATGGGATAAGTGACTTACATGAAGCAAATTTCAATGGAGTCCATGTAAATCTGCAAATATGGTATTATTTTAATATTTTTCTTTAATGCTTTAGCAACATATACATTTTTTCTCATCAGACTGTCAGTTATTAAATGCATGCTCATGGAGTCTATGAGCCCGCACTGAGGCAGGTAGACATCATGACCCACATTTATCCCTCCTTTCCTCCCTCCTTCATACAGTGAGTGGTTTTTAATTTAAATATTTATTTTATAGAGTTTCATTAAGATAAAGGGTAACAGAAAGAAAAAAGAGGGCATGACACAATGTGTACATATAAATATCCAGAGTTCAATAAATATATATTTACTTAATGTCTTACAAATCATTGAAACTTGTGATATTTGTTTGACAATCGGAAAGGGAAAAAAAAAAGGAGCAAAGAAGGAAAAAATAAAAAAATAAAAAGTAATGTTGAGCACGCAAATAACATTAGCTGGGTAGTTGAACATACCTGGATGTTGCTCACAATTTATATGCCAGGAGAAAAAAAATACAACATGGTTGCTGAAGGGAGTCAAGGGACAACTGTTTATGAGCCCCTAAAGTAGGCCAGGGCCCATGTAAGATCCCCTGTTTGGCCTATGTAAAATACAGGCTGCATCAATAACAATGCAAAACCTTTTAGCTTAATTAATATTTTTATACAGCAGTTTAAAAATGAAACAAAAAAAATCTTACCTCAGCAGCTAGTGGTACTTTTCTTTCTTTCTCTTAGATCTGCTGTGGTGGAATTTCCATCCGGAGATTCAAGTTGATTGTGATGTTCCTTAACTGTGCTCGATACTTCATTAGGCAACTGATTTATACCACTACAATCACCAAATATCTAAAGAGAAATCAGATTAAAATTCAGATTCTTAATGAATTAATGTAACCTCCCATAATAACATAACCAGTTATGTATAATTTACAACTAAACTTTCAACAAAACTTTACATAGCGGTCATGTTATTAGTTACAAATGAAAAGAATGAATATTACATGTGATATTTTTACAGTATCGTTAGCATCAGCTTTTTGAAAATGAATGAAATAAAAAATGCTCCTTAAAAAGTGATAAATAAATATACTATAGGCAGATGTGCACACAAGCTAAATTAAGTGGTATTACAACATATGTTGTAATATAATTGTGTCCAAGGTTATAACAAATTTAAAACAGCGCATTTCCTTTTTTTTAAATGCATTTTTCCTTTTTTTGTTTTACTACTTAACCCCTTAAGGACAATGGGCGGTCCCTAAGCCCATTGAAAACAATGCATTTTGAGCCCGTACATATACGGGCTTTGTCATTAAGGGGTTAATTATCATTTAATTACCATGCTCACATTGCCATTTTTTACAATGCGTCTTAATAATTTTATATTGGTTCTCAACATATGTTGGAAATTAGCTTCACTCAATAACTCAATCTTCTTTTTCAACCTAATTTGTTATCATTCATATTTAAAAAACAAAAAAACAAAAACAACAATACAGTATGCTATATGCAGCACTGAACAGAAAGAAGCCAAATGTGTGGGTTCATAATGAGTAACAGAAACACATGAAGAGATAATGGCTTAGGCTTCTAAAATCCTGGGATTGCACCATTTATAACCCTACTATTATAGGCATTAATGGCAAATCAAGTATTTATGGTAATAAGATTGTGTAGTAATTTGGGTGTAAATTCAGACCACTGTTTGAGAGTTACAGCCCTTTTTTTTGTTTTTTTTGTAAGTAGATATCACTTTTGACCAATTGTTTTGGGTTTAATAAACACAACGTGTGCCAGCAGCCGGAAAGAAATCTGCACAAGGTTAGGTAGGATATAAATGAAAAATAGCATAAACAAGGTAAGGAAGGGGAGGTATATGTATGTATGTCAGAATGAGAAAGCATGTGTGAGTGTAAGTGTGAGTGTTAGCATGAGTGTGTAAGTGTGTGTGAAAGGGAGTATGTATTAACATGAGTATATATGGGAGGGAGTGTGTGGGAGGGAGTGTGTTAGCAAGAGTGTGTAAAAGTATTTTGGAGGGAATGTATATTAGAATGAGTGTAAGTGCGTGTCAGCGATAGAGGGAGTATGTGTAAGTATGTGTAAGTATGATAGAGGGAGTATGTGTAAGTATGTGTGCACGTGTTAGCATGTGTGTATGTGTTAGCATGATTATATATTTGTTGTAGTAAGTGTGAGAGTGTGTGTGAATCTTGACAATGTCTCCTCCTTGAGTCAGAAGATCCTAGCCCTCCACTGACCACACACATGCTATATAATGAACTTCTACCCATACTTCTTCACAAAATGTGCCTTGTTTAGACACAATTGCTGTGCTTGCCATTAACCCTAGCACTTTTGGGGTTTTTAAAAGAGAAATTCAATGTAAGCTCATAAAGAACTAATTAAGGTATTTAAACTCATAAAGGATCAAAAGTCCCTAATGGAAGAATTACCTAAAAGTATATTAAAATATTAATCCCTTTGTGTCTTACTCTACGCTTAAATGAACACTAACTGTAAATATAATTTTGCTTGACAATATCTCCATATCTCAATATCTCACATTAAAAATCCTCCATTGCTGATGATTATATTATCAAAAAATACATAGCATCTTAAAGATTCAATATTCAACTATATAACAGCATCTGAGGGAAAGATTTTCAGCCAAACATAACAGCCTAATTTGTTTACTACCAGCACTTTATATTCCTTTGAAAATGACATCAAATAGCAATAAAATCAGTGTTAAGTATTCTACTGGGGAATATAAATGCCTTTTAGCTATATTGTACACATCTCTAACATGATTTCAGAATATTTACCCTCAATTTATGTTAAATATGTAGAGATTCTATTCTAAAAAAAAAAACAGGTTGGGTCCCCTAAACTGTAAACTGCCATTAGTGTCAACTTTCCCTACCATTTTAGCACATACTGCCGTATAATTGTATTATACAGCATAATACTGTATATATTACTTTAAACTGTCACTCTGAATATTATTACATGTTAATTTTCCCCCAAACAAAAGTGTACCTCTAAAGTAAGCTGTTTGCCTCTCTCTTATCTATAGGAAAATACATAACACACACATATCTATATCTAAATATGTATATATATATACATATATAGATATAGATATCTGTGTGTGAAAAACACAATTTATGTATTTATGTATTAATACTAATAACTTTTATTTACCTTATAAAATCAATTTTTTTTAACTACTTATAAAATTCTCTTTGCATTTCTTGTAGAAAATAAAACTTCAATTTAAACATAGACAATAAAGAGATTGGCTATTGATTGACTTATTGAATATTATTGGAAATCATAAATTATT
>VKOC01000006.1:26310703-26322362 GCA_009364415.1 Spea multiplicata
CAGGGTAGAAAACGAAAAATGAGCCCGGTCCTTAAGGGGTTAAAGTTTTTATAGGGATTTTTTTATGATGGCACCATATAAAACAATAAATAATAGTAATCAATACTGATGAGTTCATGTTAATGCAAATTTGAACATCCTTTCATTCTTTGACTTCAATAGGTCAAATTGAAGTAAAACGTACATATGAGATAATAGAATACAAGGAAAGAACAGAAAGGCGTTTCTCTGGGGTTTCTCTGTAAAACTGTTTCAGATTTAATTAATTTTAACTAGTTTGATATCCAAAGCATGCTCCTACTCACCTATTTAGTGGAAGAACAAGTTTGTGTCTTGTTTTGCTTACTGACAAGTAGATTATGCCTTACGTCAAGTCCATAATGTCCCTTTATCACATGCCACTTTTACTCATAATATATGTGCATGTATGTGTTTATGAATAAATTAGATATTTTGAACTAAAACTAAATATTTTAATATCATTTATAATGAAAAGACAACGTGACATTATTTTCAGATATTGGTTAGACCAGGTGCCCTTAACTCCAGTCGGGAATTAATTCTGCCCTTGCATAGTTTAATTAATTTTTAATTGGGATACCTGTGCTGAAGCTGGGATATCCAAAAATTGTTTATGGCCTTCAAGAATTAGAGGTGTGCACCCTTGGGCTACATGCAGCCTTTATTCACTTTCACGCTATGTTTACTGTTCTGCCATCATTCCAATTTAATGACAATGTAGTAAAGATCATTAATGGAAGACCAACAAAGACCTTCATTTTACACAGCGAGAACATTAAAAGCCATTAGCTATGTGTTTGACTACTATGATGGTTGACTCTTTAGGCTAGTGATTTTGCTTCCTAATGTAAGCATACCCATTCTACCTTGATCATGTCATCTATATGACAACTGTATTTTCATACCTCTACTGTATTATGCAGTAAACTGTAAAGGAATAAGCAAATCTGCTAACACTAGATACGTAATGATATTCATACATATCAAAACTGAAGAGTTATCCTTCATGTGTTCTGTTATATGTCTATCTGCCCCAGCTGCCACCTCTGCAGACACCCACCTTAATGCTGAGCACTAGGATATGATGTCATTTGATGGCATTCCACCTATTAATTATATGCAGTCTTGTGCCAGTTACAAAAGATCTCCATTGAAACTGGCACAATGAGCAGTGGCATAGGTCAATAGGTCAAAATATGCCTGTGCATATATATGTGCCATATTTGAACTTGTGTATATATATATATATATATATATATATTTATTTTTTTATTTTTTTGACACATGCTGAGTTGTTATTAATGATTATCTGTGAAACTGTGTTCTAAATTATAAAAAAAATGACTGTGGAACTTAAATAAATTAAAGTAGTCTTCTTAAATTTTCCTTTTAGATCATGATATTTCTAGCTTTATTACAAACATGGTGTCAGCCTATGATTAAGCGCCAGAGGGTGTGAAAAACGTAAGGCATTGTTTCTTTTCACTGGATGAGAGCACCTGTAAATGCGGAAAATAAAAGCACTTTTTTTGCATAAGTATCTAGTTGCGCAGTGTTTCATTTATTGTCGATGTGGAGTCATATCTTGGTTCTATATCTACTATTGATCGGTGGGAGCACCGGTGACTACAGCCTGTAATATAAAGCGCAAGAGAGGGCTTGCATTGTGGAATCTGAAGCAAGGTGGGAGCTGCTTTATTTCTATATTACAAACATAACTTCAAACTAGGTCCTTCAGTTTCATATAAGCCCATGTGTTAGCACATGTTTGAAATATGGACACTATTTGAGCCAAATGTGCTCATATACAGAAAACCTAAGGACAGTTGGCGGTACCAACCATGAGAAACCTAGGATAGAACAGTCAATCATACAAAACATTTTACATACAAATGAATGATAAAAATGAAGCATCCTCAACATGGACGATCAGGAAGGTAGCTGCCAGATCACCTGTAGTTCATGGCAAATTCTACCCTTCATACCCTGAGTTTTTTTTTGCTGTCATTGTTTTTCTCTTTGTTCTTCTTACTTTTATATCGTACAAGCAAGACTGTCAAGGGGCGCTTGTAATTCACGATCTTATGTTCATACTTTTATATAGTGACAGCAGGAATTCTTGGCTAGTGCTTCTTGATTGTTTGTAGTAGAAAGGTCAACTTCAGTAGAGGCCAATGGCACCCTGAAAGGAGGGCTCATGGAAAAAAATTTGGTAAGGGGTCACTGATTGTTGGGTTACGCCCCAGCAGCATCCATGTTGTTTAAAGTCTGGTGTTACATGCTGGCTGTTATTCACTGCAAGATAATAAAGCCGTAGCTGACACCCTTACCTACAATATGGATGCATTATAATATGGGTAGGGTGAAAGGCTAAAGGAATCAAAAGGTTCTTCCTGGCTGAGGGCCTAATCAATGAAGTCATCTTTATTTAAGTGCGTGCTTCAGAGTTTAGCCAGGTACAGATAATCCAGCATCTCCATGCCAAAAGTGAGGAGCTCTCAACTGGGTAAGACAAAAGTTCCAGGTCCTGCGTAATTTGTAATAATACTGGTTTATAAACAGATAGCCGTACACACAACTGGGGAATACTACAGTTTAAAAAAATAATGCTTGTACATGCCCTACTAATGGAGGAAATGTCAGTGTGAATGTGTATATGTAAGTATGTGTGTGTGAGAGAGAGTGTGTACATGTTAAGTGTGTGTGTAAGCATGAATGTGTATGTGTAAGAGCTGGTGTGTGAACATGACTGTGTATGTGTTAAGTAAGTTTTAGAGGTAGTGTGTTAGTATGAATTTTTGAGTGTGTACCTTGAAATTTGAAGGATCTGGAGAGATTCCATATGGATATGGATTCCATAGGAATTGATCACCTGCCATGTATTCTCCAACCGCATCAGACATTGTAGGAGAAGACTCAGAGCTGTTATTTTGGCAAAGGGAGGTAGGACCAAGTACTGACTAACAGGGTGCCAATGTTTGATATCTTTGAGAGAAGAGTATTTTTGTGTATTTTTTTAAGAAAGGGTTAAACAATCAATACAATTTTTCACAGACTTCTTATATTTACCAAGGGTGCCAATATTTGTAAAGGGCATTGTAATTAGATGATTATGCTAAACTGGGACATATATAACACTATGTGAAATTTCTAATTTCTACAAGTAACAAAAGTAAGGAAACATTTGAAGTTAACATTTACATCTCTATAACATGTAAAAACATCCAATTAAGTAGACAAAACAAAACAACTAGGGTGTCCTCCTTTTAGAGGGATCATGTTGTTCCTACATATCTTAATATCCACCCTTTTCTGTGCTTTCATTCAGTTTCCCTTTCTAACGTCCAGCACTCTATAATTTCTTACACCTGATGGCACGTGGGAACGAGGGTAGACAGGGAACTCGTGGTAGTTTCACATGACATTGCTGAAAATCAGCACTACCGGAATTTACAATCATATTTGTTTAAACTTCAGGTTTTTTTTAAATAAAATACTTTGTTTTTGTTCTAAGTAACTTTTCCTATAATTTAAATCATTAGTTATCAAAACGGTCTTGCCCCAAAGCCCCTCTTCCAGCCACAACCCCAACAATTGGAATGACAGCTTTCTGTTCCATTATAGAACCAGCTGAACTGCATCATTTCCTAGCATCTCCTTATAAACTAAACTCATTATTCTAATACAGTGCAGACCTGAACACCAGTCACTTATCACATTGTTATGGTTATCCCACACCCCATTTTACCGTTTGGGTTTACAGCATGTGCTTTAAATAGCTTTTCCATGATATACGGATAGTGCTAAACACATGCTGGCCAACTCTTTGTGTTTGTCTTTGTCTTCGTGGGGAAAAAATCTTCGTAGTCCACGAATATTTGCCTGTTCCTGTGTTCGGTTCGTGGGTGAATATTCATGTACATTCTTTGTGTTCGTTTTTTTTTTCTTAGTTTTTCTGCCGTTTTTTCTATAAGGGGTTAATACGGGGTTAACGTAGTACGCACTATGCAACAGCTTTGGTGCCAGGATTTTAAATGTCCGTATGAGCAACTATATTGGTCGCCTTCAGGGGCCTCCTCTGCCATCAACCAATGAAGTACACCATCAGGAGTTAAAGGGCTGTGCGAGTGAGCCTATTGGTCGCCTGCAGGGTCCTTCTCTGGCATCAACCAATTGGAGACCAATAGAGGTCGCTTGCACCGAGTTAAAAGGGCTATGTAAATACATTTTGCCGCTGCCATGTTCGTATGTTTGGTATTCGGGCTGAACAACGAAAACACACCCTTCGTGTTCGTTTTCATGTTCGCCCGAATATGAATGCACAAGTCTACGAAACACTGACACGCAATCATATATTTGTTAAGGGGGACGGAAATTATAAAATATAACTATTAAGTATCACAGGTACACATATAATGCCATAGAATGTAACCGCAATGCAGAACACTTACACAGTATGAGATGAACTCACATTGTGTTAGGATATAAAAGATCCTTTGTTAAGTATTGTGAAACCTTTCTCAAACATTAAACCAACAAAACAAAAATTCTGCAGAAAAGGATCCAAAGATAACTTTTAGATTGAATCTGACAGCAAGTGCTGAAGAATTCAAAGTGAATGGGATATACAGAAAAAACTAATGTGAGAGTGCTGTGTCTAATAACCAGAGCTTAACGCCAGCAGATTCCTTAGCACTGTTACAATCAGTGAGATAAAAGTCCCACACAATAACAAACTGGTACAAAAGGAGAAGAGGGCTGTGCTCTTGTAAATTTACGATCTAGCTCCAATGACTCTCAGCCAGTCTGGTATGTTAAGCATCATGGGGAAATGAGTACAACTGGAGTTTCAAATGTTAGTTTTTATATCATTATGGATTCGGACTGTACCTGCTGTAGAATACCCATCTCATGATTCTCAGCCATCCATTTAATTGGTTAAACATCATGCAATAACAAATGTAATAATAACACTTAGAGTGCTACCAAGTGTCCTATTTTGGTTTGAAGCCTTTATGTCACTTTTCTACTCCCCTCTAACTACCCTGTTTTTGTAATACACAATACATTAAGTTTTCTTGACTGTAACTCCCATGATGTTGCGTCAGCAATAGTAGGAATAGTTGCTGGTACACTAAGTCTTCAGTACAAATCTACAATAATATTCAGCAGCCATATTGCTGCCTGAAATTTATGGGAAATGTAGTTATAGACTGGGGTTGTGGTAGCCGACACTACACACTAACCGCAGCTTCCATGATATCCAGTCAGATTACTGGCCGAACACCATAGGAATTGAAGGCTGGGGTAGTTGTGGGTAATCTTTACTCACCCCAAATATTGTAAACTAGTGTTCTCATGTTGCGCAGGTACATGCTGGTTTGTTAGCTTCTACCACCAAGGTCATATAACTAACATTTGCCTCCCAGCCAGGAAACCCCTTCTTCTGAGCCAACAAATGTAGGCAATGGGGAGGAGGTAAGCATGTATTGAGGTGGGAGAGAGGAAAGGTGGATAGGATATGTTGCCCCCTACCCTGGAAAAAAAATTTGTGGACACCCATGGATTGCTTTGCATTATTTTCCTTCATTGATGGCTACATAATAAGGTCTTAATAGATGTAGGGCATGCACTGGATTCATTAAGGGTTTGTTGACAAGGAATATGGGTGCTATGGAAATATACTATATATATATATATAATATATATATATATATATATATATATATATAATAACAGAAAAACACCAATTGTACTGTATACATGAATGCTATTGAAAGTTAGAGTTTATTTATTACACCCATCTTGATTATAGGTTACATATAAAATGATTCAAATGTACAACATACATTTAACCATAATTTCACCAGCTCATCACTTATTTTTTTTAAGTATTTTTTCAAGTTATTACATGAAATATAACTTAACAATAGCTAAAGGTTGCTTGTCAAGGATTTAGGATTCCAATTTTTAATCACATATTGTATGCTATGTACATGTAGTCGAAATGTTGTAGTAATGTGTTGTTATGGCTGCACAGTCAAAGTAATGCAAATTGTTTAACAAGAATCCCGACTACACAATCAGAACTGTGAAATCTTGCTTTCCTGATAAACAACGCAAGTTTTTTATGGAATCTGCTAATTTATGTTTTTTTCCCGTGTACATTTTTACTTCCAGTTATTACATTTGCCAGATTTATGTAGGATTTTTAAATAGTATAACTGATTAAACATGCCCTGGAACCCTTGGTAGGTATGTCAGAAAATATAAACTGTATATTAACATTTTTAATAATGCATGAGAAACACTGGAAAAGGGGCTGTCAAAACATCTTACTGTCAGAATAAACATATATTTGGAAGCCCGTTTTTTTGCAAGTAGGATAGGATTTCATTTGTAATGTGATAGCAAGTGGAATTTACTTGATGTCTGCTAATACAAGAGGGTATTTTGGAGGTACTCTCTATGGTTTTCCTTTAGCGATGACCAGGGCCAACTTTAACATTGATTGACCTTGGGCATGCATTTGCTTGGGGTCTAACAGTGCTATATATGTGGCTGGAGGGCACTATATATTTGGCTAGGGGAGCTCAATTCAGGGGTCACCTGTACTTGCAGATATTCTGCTTAAATCTTAACAATTTCCTTTAACTACCCCCATCTGCTTCACACAAAGAGCCACAACCACTACTTACTGCCTCCAAGGTCCTTTCAAATGCTACTTGGGGCCTAGCAGTCAGCTATCTCCCTCACAGCACGGTGGCCTGGAAATAACATTACTTTTCACCTCGCATTGTATAGAGAAGACTGCCTGTGGGGACACAGGCAACCATATACAGACACCTTGCGGGCCCACTGCTGAAGGGGTGGCTGCCCCCTTTTCACTGTGTTAAGGATTGCTTTGGCAATTACAGAGCATAGCAGTGGGTTTAGCTGTTGCTCTGCATACTTGTGTATGAGTGTCTTCAACATAGTGCAAGAGTGCTGTCACTACTATAGTGTTTGCGGAGGTCGGTAACCACAGTACAATAACAAATCTGGATATTTTTTACTCAGGTGGGCAGCCATGTGTGTTAATACAGACCTTTCGGGAATACTCCTTAAGTAGGTGTTCTGTTTCAGAATGGTCAAAAGCAGAAGGAGAGAAAGGCCTGCTTACACTGAAATGCCTTTGGCTTTAGTATTACTACTGTTATTAGTAGGTTTATATAGCACGGTCGTATTCCACAACATTGTACAATGTGGAACCCAGGGCACCCTGTAACATCCTCTTTGTGTGAAGCAGGTGGGGGTAGTTAAAGGAAATAACACCAGTTTACCTGACCCAGTGGTTAAACACAAGGTTGCTCACAGCCAGAGGGAAAGCTGTGGTTGAGTTAAGGAGGTGAGTGAGGGGAGGAGGAGGCAGAGGGAAAGGGTGGGAGTATGCATGTATGACTGTATGCACATTACAGTGTGTAAGTGTATGTATATGTGTCAGCATGAATGTGTGTGTGTGTATGGACAAGGTTGGCACTTGCTGTTTGGTGGGCACAAATATGGCAGTGTTAAGCAGTTTGGGCACAAAGATGTCAGAGACAAGCTGTTTAGGTAATCGTTATGCATGCTTAATATACAGAGAGGAAGAGGTGGAGCCTAAAGAGGAGGGAATGGGACCAAAAGAGAAAGGGGGTTTATAATGGAAGAGGTGTGGCCTTGGCAGGGAGGTGTGGGGCAAATTAAGATTAGGAGGGGTGTGAGTTTGGCTATGTCAAGGGGAGCACAAAATAGATGGTTATCATGAGAACCAATACTTTGTTATTTTTTACCATTAGACCGAAACTGTTAGAAGAGGTGTGTGTATATATATATATATATTTATATACTAATATAGTATCATATATAACTCTACCATACAAAAGAACACACCAATAATAAATACAAGTAGTTCTTTTCAAATAGAAAAGGGTGATAAGGGTGAGAGTTTTATTACTTCTTCATGTACACTGAATGAAATATAAAGGTCATTCTGGGTGAAGGGTCTGTCAAAATTAAATGAATACCATATATATTTTTGAAAACAAATACCACATAAAAAACAGTTCAGGGCTACTATGTTATATCTGGGCCAGCTCAATAATTGTACATATCTGGATTAAAAAAATGCAAATTTACCATATGTTCTAACAGTATTTCATTATTCATATACTGTATTTATCAAGCACTGTAAGTAATTAACCATAATTCTGCATGATGGGCTGACACAACATAACAATTACTGGTGAGTAGGAATACCAAAAATCGTTTACATAGAGACGTATGCATCCATAACAAAGATTTAACCCTTGCTTAAAGGGAAGGGAGTGTTCCAGAAATTGTCGGTAAGTAATACAGAAATCTAGGACATAATATCCACAATGGTGCAACTCTAGAAAGAATTCGGAGGGAAGAAGAAAAGCATAGGCAGAAGTAGGGAAACAGCTATGGCATCAGGTGAGCCAAAGCCAAGACAGGCCTCTGAAATCACCTCAGGTTGCAAGAGAGCTCTCAGCTGAATCCAGTTCATACCCCCATCATTATCATTGCCCAATGCTAACTAAGCGTTAGTCATAGGCTGTAAACAAGGAGGACATAATATGGAAAATACATGGTAACAAGATGACCATTAACACCTACTCAAAACGTTTACATAGTTAACATTTATCTTTTGTCTAAAATAAATTTACACTATATGACTAAAACTATGTGGACAACCCTATTCAACATTGGTAGTTGAATAGGTCGTACTGAAGAGTTGAGTGACTTTAAACGTGATATCATAGGATGCCACCATAACCACAAGTCAGTTTGTGAAATTCCTGCCCTGCTAGATCTGCAACTGTTCACTGTTGTGAACAGGGCCGGCCCAAGACACAATGCCGCCTGGGACGAAGTTTAAAATGCCGCCCCCCCATTATCTACCCTTCCTCTCCCTCCGTCCCTGCTGCCCCCCATTATCTCCCTCCCTAAGTACTATACCTTAGTGCCCCCTCTTTGTACTTACCTTTCATCAGTCCTGCGGTGAGTCTCCCTGTTCGGTCTCAGTGCCGTCATCTTCCGGCGCTCAGCATTACAAGCCGGCACCGAGACCGCACAGGGAGACTCGCCGCAGAGGAGAGAGGGCTTCAAAAGTGCCGCCTGGAGCAGTTGCCCCACTCGGCTCCATTGTCGGGCCGACCCTGATTGTGAAGTAGAAGCTTCTCAGAGAACAGCTCAGCCATGAAGTGGTAGACCACACACACTTGCAAAGTGAGGCCAAGTGCTAAAGCGCATATAGCGTAAAACTGCCTGTTCTCTGTAGCATCACACACTACAGAGTTCCAGACTTCCTATTGAACCAGCTTCATCACAAGCATTGTGCGTTGGGAGCTTCATGAAATTAGTTTCTATTGTGGATCTCCACACAAGAGGAAAATCCCTGTGCACAATGTCAAGCCTTGGTACTTGGACCAAAAATGCACATGGACCAAAAATAACAATGAATTTCTCTTCCTGCCCTTACTGTTCAGAAAATATTTGGGGGGGGGTACCATTTGAAAACAAAATATGTTGTCACACTCTCTCATCCTCTGTCGCACTCCCATTCACTCACTCTCATGGTCTCTATCTCTCTCTCTCAATGCCTCCCTACTGTTTCAGCCGACCGCTTCCATGTCCCTGTCTTCTTTTCCGCAACTCCGCTTCTTCTCTTAGTAGGCAAATAAGGTTAAGGGATCCATTATCCAGCATTAAGTGGAGATAGAGGGAAAGGTGACCATTTTTACCTTATTCGCACATGCCTACCCAGTATCTCTTATACTATAACATCTAACACAATTTAAAACTAAAAATCACCGGTAATTATAGCATCACAAGGGACAATGATGTCTATATACTTAAACAGACACCAACAAAAACTATACCATCATAAAATGGATAAATTGATTATTATATATGATATGTACAACATTCAAACAGTTATAAGAACATTTATCATGTAGTCAAATCCACAATATAAGCAGCATACAATTTTATCATTGAATTATTTGGTGAATGTTGTTAATTATTTGTATAACATACATATAATTGATTCAGTTATATCATCTTTGCATAGTATAGTTCCTCGTTTGGTGCCCTGGATATATGTAATGGATTTATTAGTTCTATAGGGAAACACATCTTGTAAGTACTTTCATTGCTTTTTATTTTGTGGTATCAATTTTCTATTATTTGAACTCACCTTATAACAAAATCTATAGCAACAAATCTATGGATTCTTGCATTCCGCATAAAAAATGGCAGGTTAAAAATAAAACCAGAAAAGAATTATTGCTTTTCAATTATTTTAAATGTATAGTTTTATGATAAAACCCGAGCCTCAGATCAAGACACATTTTTTTTCTGCAAAAAGTTTGTGCAATACAAAAAACCCCCAAAGAACCTAAATTTAGTTTCAATGTTGAATCTCATTTTTTATGGAAGAGAATTAACACTGGTGTTTTTATTCAGTAATTTAAATGTTAAGCTGCCAGATGTGTGTCTCATGCTTCAAGAGTTGAAGCTTTGCATTATTTAGCATATTAAGATTCACAGAATTTAAAAAAAAGGGTTACATTATTGCCTGAAGGTTCTAATTAAGTAAACCTCAGCCTGATCCATGTAAAGCTTATGATATGAACAAATTCTTTCTTTTTTCTTCTTTTTTTTTCAGCAGTCAGACAGAGATATAATAAAGTGATACAATAAATATGAAAAATCCATAGATAATAATTTTTCATGTGCTTCAGGAATTAAACCTATCTGTTATTCTTAGAATATTTTAATAGAGTCTAGCAATCAGAAATGCATTTTAGGAACTACAACTTTTTTCTTTTTAATTGTAGCAGTTTCTCACAAATGATTAATTATAGAAGTTCTCCTCTTGAACAAAAAGAAAGCCATACAACGCAAGATGCAGACTTTCTGCTAAGTTTCAGTTCTTTATTTTAAAGCTGTGCAAAAGAAATGTTTGGTTTCTCAATTAAAATCTTGCTGGATAAAAAAAAACTGTTAGCAAGAACGAGTGCATGGAATAAAAATTGTATATATGTGGTATTCATAAATCATACCTTGAAATACTGTGATGTTTGCCTTTTTGGAAATGTCAGAGGTGTCAAAAGTGTCCAAGCACAGAGCTTAATACAAACGAGAAGGGTCCTTTAGGTTCAAGACATAGCAATTTAACATCAACTTAATAGTGTATCCAGTCACCAAATAAAAATAAAGCAAGTGAGGCAGAAAAATACACTGTAAATGAATGTTGGTATGTGAATTTAAAACATTTTTGGTTGTTGTTAATGGAATTTAGTGGTTATTTGATCAATACCCATCACCTGAAAATATATATATATATATATGCACAGTATACAAATGAAATTATTAAAAATATCTCCATCGCCAAACCATTTTATTGAATGAGCATAGCATACAATCCATCTTCTATGTTCAATTAATGTGAATTTAATATTTTCTTGGTATATTTATGGTTATTTTTTTTACAGAAACAGTACAGCCGAATTTTCACAGTACCTTCCATAATGTAGACATAGGAAACATAATGTACAAGGACTAAACATTTCCTCATATAACATATTGTGTA
>VKOC01000006.1:26341836-26366033 GCA_009364415.1 Spea multiplicata
GGGGGATACAAGACAGGACACCTCGCTGCCGGGGATACAAGACAGAACAACCCGCTGCCGGGGATACAGGTTACATCAGACTGACACACATAAATACAGGAACTAGCCTAGGACTGAATGATAACTATTAAAGATTCCGTCACATCTTATGGCCATATTATGCTTAGCCCACCACTACGCCAAAGTACTCCAATGACGTTGGGTCCTAATGCTAATACCTGCTAACAGTGGTACGAAACAAACCAAACATGAAACCCAAATACATAACAATAAGAGACATACCTGTAGACTGCAGACTGAGACAAACAGAACACACAGGTGAGGCACACCTTATAAAGGAAACAGAGCTGAAGCAAAGAGCAGAACTAAAAGCAAGGGATGGAAGACCAGAACAGAGCATACGGAAATCCAGGAATTGATTAAAGCAAAGCACAGAAACAGATATGCAGCTCCGCAGCCTGGGTAGAACGTGACAGCCGCGCAAAAAATATTTTCCAAGGGGGCTATCTCCAGACCCTCCTGAGAACTGCCCCTGCAGGTTTAATACAGGTACTGCATTCAACCATGCAAGTCAATGGAGCCCAGCTTTCTAATCACAATGTAATTTAAAAAAAATAAAATGAAAAACACTTTGACAACTTTGGCTAGTGGTGGAATTAGTGCATGGAAAGAGTGGGAGTACCCAGTTAAAATACCCTGGGATGTCTAATTGTCAAAAACTATAGGTTGATGTGGTAAATTGATTTAGTCGCTTCAAATATGCCCCAAATAGGACATGTGAACAAAAGGACCAGATGTCAAAGTCTCAAGTTAAATATATGTGCACTTCCCAAATGTGGTGTTTTATCTCCCAAATAACCCGACAAACCCATGTATGGGTGGTATCACTGTACTCTGGAGATGTTGCTGAACATGTAGTGGGATGTTTTTTGACAGTGACATATATATCAGGAGCTATAAATTAATACCTGAAGTACTATTTGTGTACTTTGACGGAGGCTGGTGATAGGATTTGTGCATGGAAAGGCTTAAAATAACAGCATTTAAAATGCCTTGCAGTGTCTAGTTTTCAAAAATATATGGTTTGGTGGGAAAAATTTAAATAGCCAGCTTAAAAGGTGTCCCAAATAGGACATGGAGCAGATGGACCAGGTGCCAAAATTCCAAGTCGAAAACCTGAATTGCATACCTCCCAAATGTTGTCTTTTAGCTCCCAAATAACCTGAAAATACCACCCATAAGTGGTATCACGGTACTCAGGAGATGTTGCTGAACACTGTGAGCCTGTTAACTCCAAGGAGATGATTAGCATGACATCTGGGCGCAGATGCAATGAAGATCATACATATGGGAGGCTAGAAGTCTGCAGGATCCGGTCCAGGATTCCTATGGGGCACAGGTGCTGGGCATTAAAAACCCCTGGAGTCTGATACTCAGAGAGACTGTTGGGGGAAGAGGACGTTCCCTGTGCTGTCTGGGGGAGGTTTTCGAGAGCCTGGCTTAGCTGCATCTGGCTGGGAGGTCGAGTTAGTGGGTAATTAGGCTGGTCAGTCTGGTCCAACATAGTTTAGTTAGAGAGGGCTCCAATTGGGAGCTAGGCTTTTATGATTTGGTTTTTGGTGTGTTGCATTTAAACAGTAAAAATAAAGCTGGTGTTCCTGACTCTGAGCGCCCTAGAGGACTGTGCTTAGGACCCCTAAATGTGACATGTATGGCCCTCATGCTACAGGGTTTGTCACAACACATAAAGAGGAATTGTTTTGAAGTGATACATACTAGGAGCTGTAAATTTATACCTGAATTAAAATTTGTGTGAAAAAAACACAAAATAAATTACTACCGCCAAGTTTAACAAAGGCTGGCTGTAGAATTTGAAATACCTTGGGGTTTCTAGTTTCACACCACCAATATATGGTTCGATCATTAACCCTTGGCCGGATTAAAAATGTCCCAAATAGCACAATGTATGGCAGACCGACCAAGTTTGGAAAAATGGCTTTGAAAAGCAAATCTCTTACACTTATTTGCCCATCATAACTATAAAAAAATAAAACATTTTCATAATTAAGGATAAATAGTAGCACATCCTATCTTTTCTTAGCTTTTGTAAAAGATTTTTAAAAAAAGTGAGAAAAAGTTTTTTTTTAATTTTCGCCAATCGTTTATATTTTTTATAGGAAACTAGATGATATGATCAAGACAATGGTATCCGAAGAAACCCTTTCCTGAAAACAGCCTGGTGCTTAAGGGCTTAAAGTTTGAAGACATATAGATCTTACAGCAGCAACCTAGAGATTTTGCTCCCTTCCGCAGTAACTTCCACATGAACATAGAAGCCTTCAGAAGTGGTTAACCCCTTAACGACAAAGCCCGTACATGTGAGGCTGACCATGGATCCGGGGAGGAAAGCCCTCCCCGGAAAAAAAATGGCCGCCGCCGCACCGATCATGAAAGATCGCTGGGGCGCCCGGCTAAAACAGCTTAGGAAGAGCAGGGACACGGCTGGTCTCCCTGCTGCAACAGTTAAAAGTCCGTGCCAGCGACCAACAAAGTCCCTGGTACGGACATTTAACTGATAGAGCAGGGACACCACTGGTCTTCCTGCCGGACAAGTTGCTGCATTAGGATTTTAAAATTCTGTACGAAGCACGAAGACGAACACGAAGACCTCCTGGGTCCCCAAGTCTACTTACAACAGTGCATTGATTGGGATTGTCCCTATTGATGCATTACTGTATGCATCGTGATGGTCATACTGCAGTTTTAGTTAGGATAAGATTAGTTAAGAACTTGAGTTGCTTTGAGAGCTTGATATTAAATAGACATGTGCATTCAGATTCATATTTAAATTTTAACCAAATTTTACAATTTCATCAATTCATATGAATCTCCGAAATTGAGGAGGGAATTCCAAGGATACAAACGAAAATGAAGCGAACAATTCCAAATTTTCACTTTCATTCTCTCTCACACTATCATTCACGCTCTCTCTGAGTGTCTCCTCCGACTGCTTCTTTTTTGCCATGCAAAAGCTCTGCTTCTTCTCGATTGCATCTTTTGTCTTCTTCCTCTGATTGGAGAAAAGGGGGAGAGCGTGTGCCTTGCCGCTCCAACCTTTAGAAAAATGTTTACAGATAGGCCAGAATAATGAAGATAGGTTTGCAGAGAAAGAAAACTGTTTCTGCACCTCTTTTTCTCTGTGAATCTATCGCCATTATTCTGGCGTCTCTGTTCAGTTCCAGAAAAGAAGAAGCAGAGCTGTGTAGCAAAGAGACAGGGTCATGGAAGCAGGTGACAGAGAAGGGGGGCATTCGGAGAGAGCATGAGTGGGAGTGAATGAAAGTGTAAGACAACATTAATGAGAGTGTGAGAGATTGAGAGAGTGTGAGAGAGGTTGAGTGTAAGAGACTGTGAAAGAGCAAGAGAGAGCCTATGAGGGTGAGTGACAATGAATTTCATTTTCAAAAGTAAAATACCCTCTGATTTTTATCCAAACTATTATTTATGTATTCAATCAGTCTCCATATATAATTATCATTCCAGTGCCAATAGCTGTGTTTGCATGATCTACTTATTATTAATATATCCTTAACCCTTGCATATATAAGCATTAACAGGAAGAAAAGAAGGTAAATGAGCTCATATTGCACACAGGCATATATGCTTCACTGGGACCAAAGGCTAGGGAACCATTAGATTTTATTGGCTCTTAATTTTCCTGTTTCCAAAAATCCACTTGCAAGATCCTTGACACGCTATTTAAGCTGTGACCTCTGTAGCTGTATTTGCTTTCAATAGTTCTCGTACAGTGCTATATTTGATGAAGTGTTCTTTATGTACTCCTTGGAAGTAATCATGCATTTTGGCAAATTTCCAGAAACGTTTCCCTCAAGAACATTTGATACAGAGTGTGTTTATGTGGCTTACATGTTCACCTTTGCCACAACACTGTTATAAGTCGAGACACACATAGGATTGCAACAAAGCAAAATTCTCTAGCACGAAACAAGAACTGCGCTCACTGAATTTCCATGTACTATTTTACAGAGTCATATTTACTAAGACAAGGAATATTAAATGCATTATTTCTAAAAAAAACTAATTTCTAACTAATTTAGAAAGTAGAACACACATTAATCAGCACACTATTGTAAGGATTTTATAAAATGATCATATCAGTGGCCCTGTTTAAGTGACAAACGTAAATATATATATATAGAAAACATTTATTTACATAATACCACCTCTGTTTAGTTTTTATCTTCCAATAAGTGCCTAATATTTCTGGTTGTAGTCTGAATCCATGTCTTATGTTTTCGTGTGTAGCATGTTTGGACACTCATCCTTTTATAATTCTAGCATTCTTTATGTAAGTGTTGCAAGCTATGTCATCTTTAATTTCGGTATTCACACATCACAATATTGTATCATGTGATATGCATTTCTTTAACTCATCCAAAAACAAGACAGGCAATTCATCGTAGTGTAGAGATGTGCGCGAATCATGTGCTGAATATAATATTAAATATATTCAATATTGGTGTCAGCCTATGAATAATGGCTAAATAATCGTACTGCTTCCGGTATTAATATCGTTGGCAATCACCATGTTGTATGTGTTATCAAAATAAATAAATAATGTTTTCTTATGAAATAAAGTTGTATAATTGAGCACAAAATGAAGATGGTGAGCCACATACGTTTTTGACACCTGTGAGATCTCAGTCCACCAGTTATTTCTTTTGTAGAGCATATAAAACTGACTATAACAATAACATATTTTAAGACATACAAGTATGCCTACTGGTACTGCTAGTCTCATACTTTTTCTGTAGTTATTTTCTCCTTTTGGGAATCTCTTTGATATCTCCCTAATTGCAAAGATAAGTCTAGGAGTGGACCTTCTTGATCCTCTGTCTAAGATGCACTCTTTCGTCTCTTCAACAATCACCACCTTACCACATTCCTTTCCCTGAAGAGCACCACCACCCTGCATTTACGCTGGGTCTGGAAAATTCCTATGGCCACTTTTTTGATCCATCCACTTTAGACTATATTTGAGATAGTCAACTGCAGGGGCATACATACTTGTCCACATTGGTAACTGGTCTCACTTACACACTTTCGATACCCAAGCTCTGTTGTTATATCCACTCTATCCCACAGAGACATAATTTGAGAGTCTTTGCAAACAGGACTCGGCCCAGGCTAGATGTATCTCCATCATATACCGCTTACTGATCTCACTCAAATATGGGGCTCCCTTGAAATTTGAAGTGGGTGGAGGCCCTGGGCGAACAACTGACCCAGAGACAATGGGATAAAATTCTCATACTTGTCCAACACTGCTCTTCATTCATGCCTATGCAAGAACATTCATACAAATTTCCTACCGTTTGGTATAAAACACCATTGTTACTTCATAGAAGTAACCCTAAGTTATTGGCTCTCTGTTGGCACTGTGAGGCCCAGCAGTGAACCATCGTCCACCCAGGGCCGGACTGGGAATGAAAAGCAGCCCTGGAAACATTTGGAGACCAGCCCCATATAGTTTATCTTGCGGTCGAGCTCTTATACCCACACGCACCCCTAATACATACCCAAGTCACACTATTTGCCATACAAATAACCATAGAACATTGTTTTTATCACATTAAAACAAATATATTCTGGTGCTTTTGCACCAGAAAAGTGTGGAGCGCTAAAATAAATATTTTTTAAACTCACCCTTTATAAGTAGTTGCTGGGTGGTAACATGTAACGGAAAAACCAGAAATACAAAAATAATAGTGCAGTATGTCTGTATATAGAAGTAGATAATATATATATATCCTACAGAGTGCGTGCTCACAATTTAAACGTAGCCTTTCAAGACGTGGGAGGAAGTGCTGAGGCACAGCCATTGGGCAGCGCGGTGCGTACATGCCAGCGCCTTTAACTCCATTAGGCGCCGATGGCGGGAGGAGGCGGCCCGGGTGCTGATTTCAATCCCGCTCGCAGCTGCTCAGCGGCTGTTTTGAAGGTTCGTCTGCTGGCCGACGCTGCCTCCACCTATTGTGAAACTGCAAGGGCAATCTGTGAAAAACATAAGGGATGCTCTAAAAGAACTCAGTGATGTCCTGCAGAACACATTTTAATGTATGCAAAAAGAACAGGTTTCACAGAGTCTGGGGTACATTTTTGAGCTGGCTGGTGTGTACTGCCAGGGCACACATCACTTGTTCTGTTTCTCCAGGAAACTGTTCACAGCACATGATTGGGTTACTAGAGCACCAGAACGCACTTAAACCCTTCAGACCAGCACTTTTTTCCCTCAGTTAAATATGCTGTAATCTATGGCTGGTAATTCCTTATTGAGCTAGGGCACCAAAATCATTCATTTCAGAAGTACAATAATTTTAGTTGTTGCCTTGCATTTTGGATCTAAACCACTTATCTGAGATGTCTTTATGGAGCCCCTACGATAGGTTCACCTAGGTGCTTACCACATGTGTTGTTATAAATGAGGGTTGTACTTTTCACAGGTAAATCCACCATGGACACTTGGATCCTTCAGATATACTAGTTTTCAACCTAGCCTGTGGCTGGTTTGTGGTGGAAATAATTCTATTTTACCAGCTATGGATTTGGGCCTTGATGATGTTTTTTTGTATATGGGTCACTTTTTTGAGAGGCTTTAATATACACTCACTGGCCACTTTATTAGGTACACCTTGCTAGCACCAGTTTTGGACACACTTTTGCCCTCAGAACTGCCTTCATTCTTTGTGACATACTTTCTACAACGTGCTCGAAACATTCCTCAGAGATATTGGACCATATGGACATGATGGCATCACGCAGTTGCTACAGATTTGTCTGCTGCACATCCATGATGCGAATCTGCCGCCATTGGCTTGAGATCTGGTGACTGTGGTACTCAAGGGCCCCAAAGTGTGCCACAGAAAATGTCACCCACACTACAACCCCACCATCCAGCACGAACCGTTGATACAAGGCAGGATGGATCCATAATTTCATGTTGTTTACACCAAAGTCTGACCCTGCCATCTGAATGTCACAGTTGAAATCAAGACCTATCAGACCAGGCCACATTCTTCCAGCCTTCCATTGTCCAATTTTGGTGAGCCTGTGCAAATTGTAGCCTCAGTGTCAGGCCCCATTCAGGCTGTGGAGCTGCTTATCTCCAGATTCCCCTGTCTCGCTACAGTACCCCTGTCTCGCTACAGTTGCCCTGTCTCTCTACAGTTCCCCCTCGGCTGTAATCTTTTCCTGGATTCCCTTGTGCTCTGCTGTTTACTTCTGATACTTTGTTCCAGTCCTGCTCTTTGCTTCAGCTTCTGTTTCCGATATAAGGTGTGCCCCACCCATTTGTAATGTTTGTCTCAGTCTGTTTTATCTCTGTTTTGTGTTTAGATTTAATGTATAGTTTCAGCTTTAGAAATTCAGTAGGCAGGATTGAGCGTTAGGACCCACCGAATATTGGAGTACTTTGTCGTAGTGGTGAGCTAAGCATATTTTGGCCATAAGATATAACTAAATCTCCAGTTGTTATCATATAGTCCTGGGCTAGTCCTGTATTTATGTGTGTCTGTCTTTTATGAACATTTGCCCTCTTTTCCCTGAATCATCTCAGAATCTCGCTTTCCCTCTCCTCTCTCCATGTTACTCTTCTATCCTTGTTTTAAGGAGAAGCATCTGAGGATCTCGGCTCCTCACTCCATCCCCTGTGTTACTTGCCTTGTTCCCTGTGCTTTGATTTGTCCTGTACATGTATGTCTTGTTTGGCTGTGTTTCTTGCTCGGTCTCCCTGTCCCTTGCTCTGTCCCCCTTGCTTGCTATGTTACTGCTGTTTAGCTTCCCTACTCCCAGCCTGCAGCATCCTGCACATTCGTCTGTAGAGCTATGTCTCATCCCTGCTCCAGGGTGCCTGCCGTATATTAACAAGTTTTGTTTTGAACTGGACAACATCCACTGCTATGTCAGGGTGCAGGTATGTGGCTGCACTACCCTAGGTGCTCAACACTTAGGGGAGTGTGGTTGCCTTGCACCAGCCCCTGTCCAACTCTGCTACTGCGCAATAACTTAGTGGCAACATCCACTAAGCAGGGATTCACTGCTTGAGGGCCTTACTAAGTGTAAAGGAGCATCCAGATATGGACCTCCTTTCTCATGTTGCCTAGAGACCAATCACATCTCTTGGATGAGGCTCCTAAAGACAGACATGCATGTCTGGGGTTGTTGGTTCTCTTGTACAAAGTACATTTTCTGCATGTTTTAGGTACAGACTGTCCTTGTGGGTGGCACTAGTATGATTTGCTGACTGAGATTTTTATTCTGTAATGGCAACAGTAAGCTAAAATCTGAGGCTCTGCCAAGCAGGGATTCACCATAGGGCAGCTTATTTATGCGTTGTCTGTTCTTGAATGAACTTGTCTCATACCTTTTTGAATGTACACTGGTATAGAAACAGAAGGTAGCAATAGCTTTGTTTTGTGCTAAAATATTAACCCTAAATAGCTGTATATGTGAATGTAAAATTATTATGAGGGGTGTAAAATGGTGTCAGAATCACAAAGTAATGAAAACATTTCTCTTATTTTGAATTTTAGATTTTTGTCTGATAGAATTGGTACTATGTCTTTACCACAGAGACAGCTTAAAGACCCAGCTCAAATTCCCCCTAAAATCACATTATACAGACTAACAATCATAATTTGTTTATTTTTTGTATTACACATAAAGACCTTGCACACATTGTGTTTAAAATTTAATTATAAGCAACACTGAGACAACAATTATACTTGTTTGACAGTCTTCTCAACATATTTACAGTGCAATTTAACTAGATGAAAATTCCACATGGACCTATTAAATTTAAATACGTTTATGTGTTTTCAAAGAAGAATATGAATGATTAGCGCTCAACTTTTAATTCTAAGCTATTAACAAATTACCTTTGGCACTACGCAATTGGCTTGAAATCATCATATAGCACTATACATGTAAATCCCTAAAGGCTTTAACATAGATTACTTTTTAATCCATTATAGCATTTATTTCCCTAGGTATGAAATATTAGAAGCGAGAAATAATGTAATCAGTGGAATTAATTGTTTTAGGCCACATTTTTTTGGCTCGATAGTGACATAGTGTGGAATTATCATTAAAACCAGACATTATCCATAAAGTTGCATTTACCATAATCTTGAATTGTTTTGACGGTAACTTGAAATAGCTTGAAATTTTACGCAGAAAAACAATGTGCAAATATTTTGACCTACATGGAGTTTTTTGCTGTTCCTCCTATTATACTATATATATATCTTATATATTTTCAACAAAATGCTAAATTATAAACATTATTTCTAGTACTGCTGAAAGCCCAAACTCTTCACATAAATATCTAATTATACAAATTTGTCTTGTTCATAATTTATTCTGGGCACTTACTTTTTATGTGATGCAAAAATCAGACAATAAAAGGTTGTTCATCACTGAAACTGAAAATGCTTCTGGTAGGTTTCTGTATTAATTTTATATGATAAACATTCACATGAAAAAATACAATAGACACATGCAAATGGACCAAAAGTAATTTTTCTGTTCATTTTTTGCCCATTTGTTTTCGAGCAACAAAATTCATTCTTATACTCTCACGCTCTCATTCTCGTTCACGCTCTCACTCCTGCCGATCGTTTATGCATCTACTTCAACATCTTCTTCAATCTTTCGCCAAAATGGCGCCAACTGAGAATAATATGGCGGCGCTCGTGGTGATTTTCCTGATCCTCTAATTAGGGGACAGGTTGTTACGGCAAGTGCCGTAATTTGGCCCTCACGTCACCGAAAACGTTGTCATATTGCAATCAGTTCACGTGAGAGCAAAATGATGATGCTTGTGGTGACGTCCTCTCCTCTGAATGTTAATTTAGGAAAAAAAGAAAAAAACTGAATATAAGACGACCCTATAGGAAAAAAGTTTTACTAGTAAATGTTAATTCATGTAAACTATTTTTTTTAATAAAAGCTATGATTGAGAAAAATATTTTTTTGTTTTTATTCCTTTTATTTTCCAACCAGCCCCCCTTTATACACATCTGCCACAGGCTTGCCACTCTGCCCCAGAAATGCCTTATACCCCCTATATGCGGCTGTGCCCCAAGATATGCCTTTTAACCCTCTAAATGCCACTGTGCCTCATGATATGCCTTTTAACCCTCTATATGCCACTGTGCCCCATGATATGTCTTTTGTGCCACTCTGCCTCCAGAAATGCCTTATACCTCTATATGCCACTCTGGCATATAGGGCGATATAAGGCATTTCAGGAGGCAGAGTGGCGTATAGAGGGTTAAAAGGCAATTCTGGAGGCACAGTGCTTCGGACTCCTAGTGTGTAGTCGGGCAGCAGGTACACGTCTACGCGATTTGTGTAGGCAACTTCCGCTACAGCCAGAAGGAGGTTGTCTTCGTCCATCGTGCACTGGTGCGAGGAACTCTCCTCTCTGACAGCCAGGTAAGGTCTGTGCGATGGAGGCAGACAACTCCCGCTGCTAATCGCACCTCCTTCCAGCTGCAGCGGAAGTTGCCTACGTCTACCCGCTGCTCTGACTACACACCAGGGAGTCTGAAGCACCGGTAAGTTTTGGGTGGTTAAATGGGGGGCATAAGACAGGATCTTAGTCTCATAGTCAGACCTCTATTTGAGGTTTGATTATAAGACAACCCCAATTATAGGAGGAGGGGTATTTTTCAGAGCATTTGCTCTTAAAAAACCTCGTCTTATAATGGAGTAAATACGGTATTTGCTATATCTACTTGCTTTACATCTGTGAATTTTAATTAATCATTATGTAAAAGTATAAGAGTTCTAACTGTTTTACATAGGCTGGTAAAAGATAGAAAGGGATAGTTTAGCCATCATATTATAACTAACATTTTTACCATGGAAAAGCATGACGTGATTCATGTGTTGGGGCAAGAGGTGTGTTAGGCCAAATACATTTTCTACTGGCTTGTGCAAGAGTTCCATGTTGGGGTTCTAATGAAAGCATTTTCATTAAATTTAAGCAACGAAAGCTGGCACAAAAGTCACAATGTATTTTTAACTGCATCTTCTGCTAAGTATTTTTTTTTACTTTCAGCTAAATAAGGCATATTGGAGGACACACAAAGCACTTTAATATGCGTTCTCTATTGGTGGGACTGCACGGGGCATTGGCTTTTCCTTTAAATCTATACAGCCAACCAAAGGATTTAAAGTGATATTATGAACCTTATTCTTTTTGTCTACCAACATATGGGATAGTAAACCTATAGCATCAGATTGCCTTGTGCTAGAGAAAAACAATTACATTGAATGTAGTAGAATAGCTCTTTTATTGCAGTACATAAGACTTTGATTACATACTGCCAAGATTCATACCAACCTAGTACTTGTTGACAGATAAAGTAGAAAAAAAAAGAAACTCATTTATTTTTCTTTTATTGAGACCTCAAGGTAAAGCAAATTTCCAGTCCTTGTACTTACTACATTGATAGAAGCAAGACTGACAGCTAAAATGTGCCAGTCCAGAAATATAAATTAAACCTAGCTTCTTATCAAGGTTTCATTTACTCTTTGAGAAAAAGAACTGCTCCTTGTATTATTGTTTGCCCCTCCCCCCAAATATAAACACTATATATATATACACAAAACTGTACTTTTATTGTGTTTTAACCCATTCTATTGTAGATCTATCTATCTTACCATCTCGAATAGTACTCTTAAATTTCATAAGCATTTATTGTTCTAACAATTTAACTTTACCTCAGGTTGTGTGTAGTTTTTTTAAGATAATATTGCATACAAGTCTCACTGTTTGTTTCCTTATTCTGGATCAACTGGGTTAGGTATTTTATTTTGTTTCATAGCAGGATAAGGGATAATAATAATAACATGGATCTTCAGAGACGGTAGAAAAATAATTGGCCCACCTAGCCTTCTATTAAATATCTAGTTCATGTAAATATTCTTTGTAGATGATTAATCCAGTCATACATTTTTGAGTTATTTGCTACTTTTGTCATGTTAAGATTTGCCAAACTTCTCTATCCTGAGATGACTTCAAAATGTATACACATTTTATACAAAAAGAGATGCTGAAATCTGTCACTTGATTGATAAGCTAATATTATACAAAGAAGTGAGCCAAAGTATTAGCAGTCATGGTCTGAAGAGGACCTAAATAAAGATTGTGGATTAAGGGAGTTTGGTGGTACTCTATATGACCAAAAGTATGACCACACTTATCCATCACACCCATATGAGGACATTTAGCACATTTAGCAGAGCAAAAGGCAAAAGGGATGTCCACACAGTTTTGGTCATATAGTGTACCAGCTACTGTTTCCACCTGTAATTGGTATCTTCCATATTAAAATAATAAAAAGGTTTTGCACCGTGTTAGCCGTTGAGAAAACAGGAGAAAAGTATAGTTAAAATGATACCATTTATCATTTTAACTATACCTTTCACCTGTTATTGGCACAGATATATTTAACTTACTAACACTGAAAACAGAAAGCTTTAAATTCGTCTGAAAACAATGCTGCCTAAGATGCTTGTTTAAACACTCTGAGTTGAAGCATATACAGAGGTATATTAGTATATGTTTACATTGTATATCTTGTTCTACTGGTCCAAAATATTACCCTTGAATCTGGATTTAACTCAGTCAGAGATATACATTTTTTGGCTTGATCCAAGATGCTGTTTACGAAATGCTGAGGGAAGACTATTTTTGATATTTATTGGGATGATTGCGCTGCTAATTAATATCAGTCTGTGCTTGGATACGGTTATATCTAATGGTCTAATGGTCCAACGAGTTAATGTTTTTACACTATTGTAATATATAGCAATGATAAAGAGTAAATCTTCTTATAAAGGATCAATAATTTGCCAGTGGTTTTCAATTTTCAAAAGCTTACTTTCCCATCATATTTGTGATAAACCATTATTTTTTTTATTTATGAAACTTGGTAAGAAAATATAGCTTATAGTTTCCTTTGTTATGTCGCTTTGACTCAGTTGAAGGGGAAATGTAAACAAACTATGCATACTATTCCTGTACATTGATGTTAGCAAGAATATGATTTTGTGTTTCACATACCTTAATAAACTGGACATTTAATTTATTTGCATTTTCAATATACCTTTTACATATTTTTTTTTTTTTGTAAGATGAATGATACATGCTTCTTTATTTTTCAGAGTGAAGGAATTCAACACAAAAGCACTTGAAACTGTCTATAAAGAAATCCATAAATCCAATGTGGGATGGAGGTTGACAGACAAGAAGATGTAGAATTAAGTATGTCACATTAGTGGTATAAGTTAAGTTACTCATCATGTGCCTGTGAATCCAGATGGCCAATATCTTCTTGGATTCATTTAGTAAATAGTTTTTATTTTCATTAAACATACAATAGAATGTCCCATACACCACCGCCATTCTTCACATAAAAACAAAATCCTTACAAATCCTGCTTTAATGTCGAAAAAAGCCTTTTTATCTGTGACATTTTAATAATATGCCCTTTTTCTATGTGTTTAGTGCCTATGAAACTCAATGAAAAGATTATGCATAACGCTCTGATACAACTTCTAGATGATGAAAGTGACATGAGGGACTTGAAAGATATTGTATTACATTACGTTACAGTGAAAACCTCATAGGTTAATTAATTAACTCTCTTCTTACCGTTGTGAAATAAATTTAAAAAATAACAGAAGTGGTAGAGGCTAATACAGTACGGGAATTTAACCCCTTCTTTACTGAGTGTGTTTTCTGCATGTTTACACCGATTACATTATAATGTAATATGTATTGTTTTTTTTAAGGACAGATAGATCTTTCTTTTACAACATTTTTAAATGGTTGATCTATAGTCCAACATAAGAGAGAAATGCAAACTAAAATTCAGAAATCTCTGCTTCAATTTACTTTGTTGGGTCTCCTCAATTTTAGACAAATGACAAATGTAATAAAATATGTTACAATGTGTACAAATATGGATAGAAATGTTTACATATATCCCTAACCTCATGAATATGTTTATCATCACTCATTGCATGATATTATATATGTTGTTTGGGACCCACAATTTATTTTGCTTTTGTGAATGCCTAAGTTTGTGTGTATGTGCAGTGGTAGTAGAGGTGGTGGTAATAGTGACCAAGGCACACGACAAAACAGAATTATACACTTAATGATGAACGTTTAAACAGAGATTTTTTTTTCAAATTGAAAGCACCTAGTATATTATTTTGGGACAAAATAATCAGATTGAGGAAAAGAATACTAAAGACACGTTCTGCGAGTCAGATTTTGAGAGTGACATTAATACCACTATGTGAGCCCTGCCTTCTCTTGTCTGCCATTCCCTGTTTCTTATCTGTGCTATATGGTCATTATCTACTGCTCCACACCCTGAAAGAATGGAGAGGTCATATGTGTGACACCCTATTTATATAAACATTTTCAGTGGGTTATTCTCCACATTACCTCTACAGTGGGCAGATGTTTACACCCAGCCGTAGTTATTCATTTAATAAGTTTTTGTTAGGTTAACTTCACATATATCCTCCATTAGTTTCATCCCCCTTTGTTTTGTGCCTAGCTATCCCTAATTTCCCTCTTTAGGACCTACTTTCAATAGTCATCATATAAACTTCTGTTTGTTCTGTTTTTTTTCTACCTATACATTACTTTTAGTAGAAACCAGAGAAACTAGTGGTTTATCCCAACCTGGCATATATAGTAGCACTTGCGACTTTCACTTTAAAGCGGAGAATATCCCTGGTTACGTTGAGCAGTTCGAGAAGGACGCGCAGGATGACATAATTGTTCTTGGCAGCAATTCACAGAAACAGGTCAGAGTTATAGAAATATTTCAGTAATGCCATTGTTAACCTTACTTTCCATCGTATGCTCGCCAGTCTTTTACACATACTTCATGGCGCACTGACCACTTTTATTCCTCTAAACAAGAAAGCACAATTAAATCCAGATCACTGGACCTTTGAAGAGAAAATTTGCTTTTTTTACATGATGCCTAGGCACACTGGAGATATATTGTTGAGAGTATTTTTACATACATTTTTATTTTTATCCATCGTTTTATTGGCCATTTTAATTATTTTACTACAGACGTAAACACATTTTGTTTTTCTCACTGGCTGCATACATATTAGCAATGCAACCTACAGCATGTATGAGTTTTTATATTTGGTTTAAGTTAGTGGGAACATATTTTATTAAATGTGTTTTATTCAATTACCACTTAACAGGACATTTGACATTTTACACTAAATGTGTTAATATTAAAAGATCAAAATATTAAGATTTATATTAAATATATGTTTGTATATATATATATATATATGTGTGTGTGTGTGTGTGTGTTGTGTGTGTGTGTGTGTGTGTATATACCAGTAATGCAATGACACAAACACTAGCATTTCCCATTACACACAGTTACAGAAATAAAATATATATATTATATTATATATATATATATATATATGTGTGTGTGTGTGTGTGATATACCAGTAAGGCATATGACAACAAACACTAGCATTTTCCAGTACACACATACAGTACATTTTAGTGGCATTTTTGTCCTGTAATATATTTGCCAATATGTATTGTATTGCTTCTTCATTTTTACATTTTATTTCTTTCTATATATAGAATTTAAAATGTCAAGAAGAATTTTTCCAATGTGAAAGAACAGTATTACACGCTGGATCTAATAACAGCTTTAAAAAGTAAGTCACTCTTTTTCCTGATGGTATGAAAAGACACATTTAATTTATGGCCAAAGAATATTTAACGTGAGAGATGTATTTTTGTTTAGCCTTTCAATAAAAACATTACTGGCAAGAAAGGTGAAAACAATGTACTGTATGATATTTCAGAATATAGTTCTATAGAAATACTAATACAAACTTTGACTAATTGGAATATGGGACCTTTTAATGGTCAGATGGGGGAGTAGTGGTGATAAAACTAACATACTGAGCAATTTGTTTTCAGCTCTTCATACTGATGAAGTAACATTGGATGGAATTCCACATGGGGGCCCAAAATATAACTTTGTTCTCACTAGATTATTAGTAAATGTTAGGCAAGGTCATGAGATGACTCAATGCATAAGGCTAATAACCTGCCAGGCCATGATAGCATTCTTTAGAAAGTGTGTGTATTTTGTGTATTGTCAATGTGATCAGTTTATTGGAACACTCTAGACTCCATGGTACAGGATTGGAGAAACCCTAACATTCTTATAATATATCAAAAAAGCAAAGCCACTTGGGTTATGTGTGTAAAGATATAATTCAGGATGCTGGACCGTATTGTAACAAAATATCACACAACAAGATTTTTTTTTTCAAAACAATTTATCCATTGAAGATGAAGCACATCAAAAGAAATAAAGGGCAAACTGAAAAACAGTGTACAAATACAATTAAAATGTATCAGCATCACAGGAGGCACAAAAGGGTCAAAACAGGAGGACGGAATGCTCGGCAGACCCATGTGTAAGAAAATACATATAAAGAATGAACCGACAGGAAGGATACATAATACAGGCAGTTCTGACAGTAGCAGTTTATGAATAATGTCCGTAGCGAAGGCGTGGCAGGTAAACAAGACAATCAAAAATATAACGAACATGTATTAACATAGCCCCATCATAACTCCTGAAGTACTCCCCCAGCCATAGCCTGAGAAGGACGAACGGTGTAGATCCCCCTCAGCGCCTGAAGGCAGAACCAACCAGTGGAATGAAAGGTATTATAAAGGGACAATTTTACGGAGTCATCTAGGGCCAAAATAAAGGAAGACCATTTTCGGAAGAGGAATTTAGCTTTAACTTCTCTATGCATAGCGGCTTCCACACAACAAGACTTTAAAAGGAATATAAAACTTTAGATGAATAGGAATTTCAATCTGTTTAGGGTTGTAGATATGGAAGAAGACGAGATATATTTGTGGATTAAAAACTAAAAAATAGGAAGCAAACACTGTTTGAAATGTCCTCTGGCATTGCAGGATGTAACTTTTTTATTTGCATATGATTGGCCTAAAAGTGGGTTTTAGAAGCTATATTTTCTGTTTCTGCAAATGACAGCATACCCAGTAGACATAACCTTGTTGAGACCTAGCCATCCATCTGTTTTTAGCCTGTGCCAGCCTTGGCCCGTTTTGTGTTTACAGCATGACTTTCGCTGTCCCTAAACCTTTTTTTTAATTGCTTATGTTTCTCTTGTGATTCAGCTTCCCGACCATGGGAACTTTACCATGATAAAATGATGTATTTTATCATGGTAACGTCCAGATCAAAGTGTTTTTATTTGCAATTGAATATTTCTTTTAGAACTTTAGCAATCAAACTGGCTTTGTAATCGTCCACCAAAAGGACACTACTTATTTAATTGCATTTGCATGCAATATTTAACTCTATCTATGATGGTTTTACAACTCCTAGTAGCCCAGCATACTCCATCGACTTTGCTATTGGATCATAACATTATGGTCGAGCAATTCTTTATCCATGTAAAATGCCATAAAGCACAATCAATAACCTGGTAAATAACAGAATGAAACTTGTGTGCATAATATATATATAATATATTATAATTATATATATATACATATATGGGCTCATTCTCGAAACATTCCCTGTAAGTTTAACTTACTAAAACCTGAAAGACTCAAGTTTAAAGCAGAATCTTGGGGATGCAAATACAGCATGGCAGCTTGAACTCAGTTGTGTCACTGGAATTTAAAATTAATGTTGAATCCAGTGTTTAGAAAATCAACCTCCTTGATAATAGTGATTATATGGCTACGTTGTCAAGCAAGAATTACTTAGTAAAATACGGATAGAAATTTTGCACTTGCCAAAGTCACCAAATTTGCTAGATCTATAGAATCGACTGACAAAATTCAAGTATTACACAAAATGTATTAAAATATGATCTTTTTTGATATATATATATGATATAGTCATTTGTGCCATTAATATGACTAATATGACTAAATGCAGGAAGTGTTTCTAATTTTTCTGAAGTGATTCATTCAGAGGATTGCTGTCAGACTTCCAGTTGAAATTTTGTTTCTCGTTGACTGCTTTTTATTGAAAGAAAACCAAATTGCATTGTAGATCCAAAGGCAAATGCATTTAATTTGTGCACTGTATAATATTTGCTTCCTGTAATTGATGCAGAGCAGAAAGCCAGTTGTTGAATGCAGCAAATGCCCACAAAGAAGAAATTCTAGCCAAGCTTGGCAACTTAACTGAAGTGAATAATGAATCAAATGGAGCAGCAGGTCTTTGCTGGAAGGTGAGCCCTTACATGAACATTCTGCCGGTGATTCTAACCCACCTGATCAATTATATTGATTTCTTACAGTGTTTATTTCTGCTTTGTGAAGGTACAGTTTTCAAATATATTTGTGTTTTATACGTTCTGGAGGATATTACAGTAATATTTAAGTAGGTTGTCTAAAGCTATCAGCTATGAACTGTTTGGGCATGGCTACAGTTCTTCAAAACAGCATATTGAGGCTGGCCAAAGAATTTATTTTAGCTGGACAAGCGGCAGCTTTGACTCAATGCAAATGACACTGAGTTGGTATGTGATGAATCCGGTCTTTTTTCCAACTCATCTGACACTCGCTTTGAGGAAGGTTGTAAATGTATGAGAGATTGTGGTATAATTCTTCAGACTGGCATTTCTGCCCCCCAGTCACTATTCGATTATCTTCTAAATTGCTGTGTTTCGGAGAGATAAAGATTTTTTACGGCTTGCTCACTTGAAGCATCCAGGAGAACTAGAAAACGGATAACTAACTGGGCATAGACAGCAAGTTTACTGGAATATTACAAAATCTTTGTTTGTATGACATTTTTGAATTAGTATTGCTAAAGAACCTAAAATCTAAAATGTCACATTTGGCATGCTGAGCTAGGGAAAAATATTTCAATATAAAATTCATAAAGGCTTTAATTTAAAATGCTCTTAATAAACAAGTCTGCTTGCATCAATAATCCTGCCTTGAGGTTTCAAACAGATGATTTTATTTATTCACCTGATGTTATTTGTTTTAAGTTTCAAGAACAAAATATGGAATAAAATCTTTATTGTTTTTATAGGTTTACATTTAAACTGAACTAAATTTATTTTGTCATTATAACTATGACTTCTGATTAAAGCATATTTACCATTTTTTTTAATAATTTGATTTGGTTCCAAGAATGCTTTTTATGTAGGATAATGGTTTCTGTTTTATAATAAATCTAACATAGGATTATGTTTTTGTAATTTCATTTAAAGTACTTCCATAAGTTTGCCATCAGCATTTCGTATTAGCATGTTGGGCACAATTGTCATTGCACCACAATATGTAAAGAATGAACATAAAATAGTGGTCATAAGATCATCATTTATTCTGTATATAAAAAAGTATATATACAGTATATTTATATATAGACCTCAAGTCGACTGAAGTGCTGTGGTGATACCTTGAGAGCTGTGAATACAACAAATGCCCACAGACCTCAATGAACTGAAGCAACGCTGTAAAGAAGAGTGGGCAAGAATTCCTCCACAATGATGTGAAAGGGATAAAGCCATGCACACATGGCTTCTCCTTTTCAGCTTTATTTTTGTCAAATAAATGATAACACAGTGTAAGATAGCATGTGTTGTTGTTCATCTCAGGTTGTATTTACCTAATATTTAAACCTGGTAAGGAACAGATGATTGTTATTATGTAAACCATAGAATTCAAAAAAGGTGTACTTTCTTTTTTCACACAACCTTATATATGTCATAGAATAGTGTTTTTGTACTTGGGATGGGATTGATATGCAGAACCTTGAGAGTTGTATGCAAGTTGCAAATTCACTGTGGAGTCCACCTTTTTTTCTAAAAAAAGCCCCTTGAAAGGAAAAGAGCGTGCAGCCTGTCTATCTATTTAACGTATATGTGCTCGATAGTAATTAATTTAATGTTATAATATTAAACCTCTTGCACATCCTGTGTCTCTTTATACACTATGGTATGTACCTCATGTGGTAGATGTCTTTATAATTTGTGGTAATGCAATATTATACAACTATATTCTAAAATTGCTATGTAAATAATCACATGTGTATAATGGTGAATTATAGCCAATTTCCAGATTATGTCATTCTATTTGTAGAGTATTAAATATTTTTTCTTAAACTATTTCCTTTTAGCTTGGATGGTTTTCGCGGCCTCAGCCATTCCAGATTGTCTTTAAATGTTTACGTGGAGTAAAAGACAAGATTCCCAAAGGTCACTATGTTTTGAAAGCCTCTCTACTCAGTCATCTTGGAGGACATGCTCTTCGTTGGTCCAAAGTTCAGAACCATTTATGGGCTGAAACTACTCTTCCAGTATATCATAATGGCCAATTTTATGATGTAGAAATCACCATAAATCACTGTGTGCATACAGTAAGTTAGAGAAATGTTATGATTTTTAAAACTTATACCTTCATGACATAATTGTTTATAAATTTTACTGTTCTTTGTTTTAGTGGTTACGTAACTTTTGAAATATTACAGAGAACAGGAATCTCTACATTTGGTACTACTATGGGATAATATATAACATGTTGCTCATTAAAGTATAGTGTTAATTATTTGATTGAAGACTAATTAGAAAACCTTAGACCTCCATCAGGATTTCAGCCCAAGGGCTTGTATTGGAGAATATCGTTTTAGATCAGCATAGTCTAAAAAGGAGAAACGTTAAAAGGTTTAAAATATTAAAAGGTTAGCCAGTTGTGAGCAATAATTTAATCTGTACTTTAAAAATGCAGAAAGTATGCCCAAGTTTTAAGATAAAAACCCATTGTTTCTGTTATCTACAAATATAGATATTTTTCTTCTCTTTAATAGGCAAGTTGTTTGGATTTGTCAGGACACCCAAGTCTTCTGGTCAGAGGATCAAGTGCCATCCTGAGAAGTAGAATGCAACTTTCATTTGATCTCTGCTAAAAAGGAGAAAACATACTCCCTTACACCCCTTAAGTGTACCATACTTGAGTTTAGCTAAAAAAGCCTTAAAAAGTCTTAAATTCACCTAGGACTCATTAGGAAGATATAGTTGGTATTCTACTCCAGGCACGGCAATCAAGTGCTTTTTATTTTGATTAGGGTGTTTTTGATTGGAATGTATTGATATATTATTAAAACAATGCATGCCCACCTATCCAAATGCAACATATTCCTAATGTGAAAGTGGGGGCACACGCTGTTTCTCTCACTTGAACAGAAAACTAGTAGGAATAAAGTAGCAACTGTTCAACAAGACATTTAATCCATGCCTGGTATGTAAATCACAACCATGATCTAGTATTCATTATAAAAAGGGCACCACACTTTTATTATATTAAAATGATACGTAAATTCTGTGAAAAATTTAGTGCCCATTCTTGACGTTTTAAGACCACTTATCATCTAGTCATCTAGTGCCGAGCAATTTCAGCTCTGATTTTAAAATACAATGTTCTTTCAAAATTAATGTTCTTAAATTTTTATGCTTGAAGGAATGAAAAAAGAATGCTGGGTTTTATTTTTCATCTAAGGTCTCTTTAATACTTCAGAAGGTAAAGTCTCATAGAATGGGCCAATTCTAAAATGTATGGAGAATGGGATTCATATGCTTGTCACTATTAGTCATGCCAACAATTTCATTCCCAGAAGTGGTTTCTGGAAACTACATATATCAGAAACTGATTAACATGACCTGAGGTATTCATTTTGAAAAGATGATGAGACCGCTGCTTCCTAAGAGGTTATTTTCTTTATGTCAGCATCTGCCCGTGAATTGAAAATATTTTAATAAAAGCCAAAGACGTGGTGTTTGTGGAGGGAAATTTTAAGAAACTTTTCTAGTCAACACAGTTCAGTTCAGTAAGAACAAATAACTTTCTATAACAGAAACACATGTAGTGTTCTGAAATGGCATTCCAGGGAATCCTAGTGGTCTCCTGAGCCTCTCAGACTCAAAGTGAACATTTTTTTTTTTTTAGAAAAACTAAAATGGTTACCTATTGTAAGCTGATTTAACAAGTGCCTCCTCATCTTTTGCATACATAATATTTTAAACAAAAAAAAGCTTAATTAAAAATATATCACAGTCTTTCTTAAAACAGTGCACAATCCAGGAGGAGACTAGCTCAGTTGAGAATGGACAATACTTAAATAGACTTCTCTACAGTGAATCCCCAGTGTCTCAAATATTATCTCACCTGTGCCATTACAGAGCAACAATGTCATTCAAACTAGTCCCACACACACAATGGCAGTCCAAAACCAAAATGTGAGTAAAAGTTCCATTGTACACTGAAACGGACAACCCCAGATGAATGTTTCGGTTTCTTGTTGTCTTGTCAGTGGGGTGTAGTTGGTATCCCTTTTAGGTACAGTGAGCGAGATGTCCAAATCTAGATTCAACTTTACACTTTGTAAACATCCTATCAGTATCTGTGCTTGTGTCACTTCATATCCAATTATTCCTGGTAAAAACATGAATTAGGTAAATTTTTACATGCTTAAATCATTATTTAAGGGAAATCTTTAGGCATTGGACAAAATTAGGAATCATTTTTCCAATGCTGTCTTAAAATTGAACAGAATGGACAGAACAGCACCTTTAACCTCTGCAAAGTCCCTCTGCATGAGGGAACCATCAATCCCAGATGTACATTTTCAACTTTCTTAGGTCTGGGCAGTGAGGTGTAATTGTGCCCAAGGTGCTGTGAGCAAGGGCGTCCATGTCTAGACTCCTCTTTCTTTCTTTCTTCCTCTCTAGGAAGATTCCCTGCAGGGATCTCTGACTGCTCTGCCTGCTGGCTGATTGCACGTATTGCGATCACCAATGCAAGACCATGGACTCCTGCTTACTGATTATAGTGTGATCAGTACAGACAGATAAGAGGATTTATTTTTCAAAAAAGGGAAAAATTAAATATAAATCAAATGCATTAAATTTATTGGGAGCCCAGTGATGTCTAAAGAAACACATATGGACGCACCGGTATGTCCTGCCTTTCTTGCAGCGGCAAGGACACATTGAGGCTGTCGTAGTTCATGGCTGACATCTCATATAACAGCTTCTGGCACGAATGCCGGAAAACTGTTACATTTTTACATTTCCGATCCCCAAACCCGTTAAGCCATAAGTATAAAAAAACTACCCTATAGGGTACTATATGTAAGGGATAGATATGTCCCTCTAGAAAGCAAACAGGATGTGGGGTATCTCCATAATCAGGAGATGCAGCTAAACAATTTTGGCCAGGTTTCTATACTGTAAAACATACCATGTGCAAAAAAAATCTAGCCAACATAGTGTTGGTGAAAAAAAGTGCAGGAAATAATTTCTGCGGCCACCTTTGAAAGCTCTATCTCTCCTTGAAGAAACAATATATAGTTTACATGGGTACATTATTCACAGGAATGGAGAATTGAAATTCAATGAGTACAGTACAACTCATTCTACTGTCAATGTTTATCTATGCAGATTGCTTCCCCCGGTAACTCTCACATTTGCAAAGACTTTAAAAAGCCACGTCAACACACATGCAGCACACACACATACTCACTAACACAAGCTTACTCCTTCATGCTCACAAACACTTACACATCCATATTCACACACTTACCCATATATGCTCACACATACACATTCATGTTCAGTCAGAAACATTGACACACCCATGCTCACACACACTTACACACATCTTGTGTTACATTTTGCTGGTTAGAGGGCGAACCATGATCTCTGCAATGCCAATGATTGGCACTCGGTGTGGACCGCGCCCCCCCCCCGCACCCCACCTACCTATGCCACTGAATTCAATAATTGTGTGGGGGGGGTCTCCATATATTTTTGATCAAATAGTATATCATCAACATGGTTAAATTTATATTACTTTAAATACATATCTTTTATATTAGACAATAAGAGAATTATGAATAAATAATTAATAATACACACGTGCAAAATGTAATTCCATGTTCCCATCTTTTTATGCTCAGTTTAATGTAATTTATAATATCAAGCAAATTCAAAGGCAATCTTTATTTTCAAATATATATATA
>VKOC01000006.1:26366133-26377300 GCA_009364415.1 Spea multiplicata
CTAATGGAGGATATATGTGAAGTTAACCTAACAAAAACGTATTAAATGAATAACTACGGCTGGGTGTAAACATCTGCCCACTGTAGAGGTAATGTGGAGAATAACCCACTGAAAATGTTTATATAAATAGGGTGTCACACATATGACCTCTCCATTCTTTCAGGGTGTGGAGCAGTAGATAATGACCATATAGCACAGATAAGAAACAGGGAATGGCAGACAAGAGAAGGCAGGGCTCACATAGTGGTATTAATGTCACTCTCAAAATCTGACTCGCAGAACGTGTCTTTAGTATTCTTTTCCTCAATCTGATTATTTTGTCCCAAAATAATATACTAGGTGCTTTCAATTTGAAAAAAAAATCTCTGTTTAAACGTTCATCATTAAGTGTATAATTCTGTTTTGTCGTGTGCCTTGGTCACTATTACCACCACCTCTACTACCACTGCACATACACACAAACTTAGGCATTCACAAAAGCAAAATAAATTGTGGGTCCCAAACAACATATATAATATCATGCAATGAGTGATGATAAACATATCCATGAGGTTAGGGATATATGTAAACATTTGTATATCCATATTTGTACAAATTGTAACATATTTTATTAAATTTGTCAATTGTCTAAAATTGAGGAGACCCAACAAAGTAAATTGAGATTTCTGAATTTTAGTTTGCATTTCTCTCTTATGTTGGACTATAGATCAACCATTTAAAAATGTCATAAAAGAAAGATCTATCTGTCCTTAAAAAAAACAATACATATTACAATTAAAAAGGTGAATCATGATTAAATAATGTAATCGGTGTAAACATGCAGAAAACACACTCAGTAAGGAAGGGGTTAAATGCCCTTACTGTATTAGCCTCTCCCACTTCTGTTATTTTTAAAATTTATTTTACAGCGATAAGAAGAGAGTTAATTAATTAACCTATGAGGTTTTCACTGTAACGTAATGTAATACAATACCTTTCAAGTCCCTCATGTCACTTTCATCATCTAGAAGTTGTATCAGAGCGTTTTCATTGAGTTTCATAGGCACTAAACACACAGAAAAAGGGCATATTATTAAAATGTCACAGATAAAAAGGCTTTTTTCGACGTTAAAGCAGGATTTGTAAGGATTTTGTTTTTATTTAAAGAATGGTGGTGGTGTATGGGACATTCTACTGTATGTTTAATGAAAATAAAAACTATTTACTAAATGAATCCAAGAAGATATTTGGGTATCTGGATTCACAGGCACATGATGAGTAACTTTACTCATACCACTAATGTGACATACTTAATTCTACATCTTCTTGTCTGTCAACCTCCATCCCACATTGGATTTATGGATTTCTTTATAGACAGTTTCAAGTGCTTTTGTGTTGAATTCCTTCACTCTGAAAAATAAAGAAGCATGTATCATTCATCTTACAAAAAAAAAAAAATATGTAAAAGGTATATTGAAAATGCAAATAAATTAAATGTCCAGTTTATTAAGGTATGTGAAACACAAAATCATATTCTTGCTAACATCAATGTACAGGAATAGTATGCATAGTTTGTTTACATTTCCCCTTCAACTGAGTCAAAGCGACATAACAAAGGAAACTATAAGCTATATTTTCTTACCAAGTTTCATAAATAAAAAAAATAATGGTTTATCACAAATATGATGGGAAAGTAAGCTTTTGAAAATTGAAAACCACTGGCAAATTATTGATCCTTTATAAGAAGATTTACTCTTTATCATTGCTATATATTACAATAGTGTAAAAACATTAACTCGTTGGACCATTAGACCATTACATATAACCGTATCCAAGCACAGACTGATATTAATTAGCAGCGCAATCATCCCAATAAATATCAAATATAGTCTTCCCTCAGCATTTCGTAAACAGCATCTTGGATCAAGCCAAAAAATGTATATCTCTGACTGAGTTAAATCCAGATTCAAGGGTAATATTTTGGACCAGTAGAACAAGATATACAATGTAAACATATACTAATATACCTCTGTATATGCTTCAACTCAGAGTGTTTAAACAAGCATCTTAGGCAGCATTGTTTTCAGACGAATTTAAAGCTTTCTGTTTTCAGTGTTAGTAAGTTAAATATATCTGTGCCAATAACAGGTGAAAGGTATAGTTAAAATGATAAATGGTATCATTTTAACTATACTTTTCTCCTGTTTTTCTTAACGGCTAAAAAGGTACAAAACCTTTTTATTATTTTTATTATTTTAATATGGAAGATACCAATAACAGGTGGAAACAGTAGCTGGTACACTATATGACCAAAACTGTGTGGAAATGTGACCTGGTCCACTGTAAGTGCTAGGAGTGACAACAGCTAGACCACAAAGCAGTAGACCACGTACAATCACATAGGGCTGCTGAGTGCTGAAGGACATAAAAAGTGTTTGTCCTCAGTAGCATCACTCACTACAGAGTTTCAAACTGCCTCTGGCAGTAACATCAGCACAAGCACTGTGCAGCGGGAGCTTCATGAAATGGGTTTCTATGGCTAAGCAGCTGCAAACAAGCTGAAGATCACTATGTACAATGTCAAGTGTTAGATGGAGTGGTGTAAAGTACACCACCACTGGACTCTGGAGCAGTGATGAATCACACTTCTGGAAATCTGATGGATAAATATGTGTTTGATGGATGTCACAAAGTATACACTCCAGTGAGTCTGCTAACAACTGCTTAATTAACAGAACAACAACATTATTATCATACAACATCACTCAGGTGCAGTGTCTATTCATGTCCTACAGCTAGTGTGCAGTGAAAGACTGCACTCATCCTCTGGTCTGCTCCCATGGCAGCATATGCCAAGAGAATGCTAGTGTAGTGTTTGGTCCAGTAGGGATAATGGTCTGGGGCTGTTTTTCAGGGCTTGGGCCCCTAAACTCTAGTGAAGGGTAATGTTAATGCTACAGCATACAAATACATTTTAGGCAATGGTATGTTTTTAACTTTGTCGCACCAGTTGGAGGAAGGCCCCCTGTGCACAAAGCAATCCATATTAATGCCCAATTGCCCATAGTTTTGGAATGGGATGTCCTCATATGGGTGTGATGGATAAGTGTGGTCATACTTTTGGTCATATAGAGTACCACCAAACTCCCTTAATCCACAATCTTTATTTAGGTCCTCTTCAGACCATGACTGCTAATAGTTTGGTTCACTTCTTTGTATACTATTAGCTTATCAATCAAGTGACAGATTTCAGCATCTCTTTTTGTGTAAAATGTGTATACATTTTGAAGTCATCTCAGGATAGAGAAGTTTGGCAAATCTCAACATGACAAAAGTAGCAAATAATTCAAAAATGTATGACTGGATTAATCATCTACAAAGAATATTTACATGAACTAGATATTTAATAGTAGACTAGGTGGGCCAATTATTTTTCTACCGTCTCTGAAGATCCATGTTATTATTATTATCCCTTATCCTGCTATGAAACAAAATAAAATACCTAACCCAGTTGATCCAGAATAAGGAAACAAACAATGAGACGTGTATGCAATATTATCTTAAAAAAACTACACACAACCTGAGGTAAAGTTAAATTGTTAGAACAATAAATGCTTATGATATTTAAGAGTACTATTCGAGATGGTAAGATAGATAGATCTACAATAGAATGGGTTAAAACACAATAAAAGTACAGTTTTGTGTATATATATATAGTGTTTATATTTGGGGGGAGGGGCAAACAATAATACAAGGAGCAGTTCTTTTTCTCAAAGAGTAAATGAAACCTTGATAAGAAGCTAGGTTTAATTTATATTTCTGGACTGGCACATTTTAGCTGTCAGTCTTGCTTCTATCAATGTAGTAAGTACAAGGACTGGAAATTTGCTTTACCTTGAGGTCTCAATAAAAGAAAAATAAATGAGTTTCTTTTTTTTTCTACTTTATCTGTCAACAAGTACTAGGTTGGTATGAATCTTGGCAGTATGTAATCAAAGTCTTATGTACTGCAATAAAAGAGCTATTCTACTACATTCAATGTAATTGTTTTTCTCTAGCACAAGGCAATCTGATGCTATAGGTTTACTATCCCATATGTTGGTAGACAAAAAGAATAAGGTTCATAATATCACTTTAAATCCTTTGGTTGGCTATATAGATTTAAAGGAAAAGCCAATGCCCCGTGCAGTCCCACCAATAGAGAACGCATATTAAAGTGCTTTGTGTGTCCTCCAATATGCCTTATTTAGCTGAAAGTAAAAAAAAATACTTAGCAGAAGATGCAGTTAAAAATACATTGTGACTTTTGTGCCAGCTTTCGTTGCTTAAATTTAATGAAAATGCTTTCATTAGAACCCCAACATGGAACTCTTGCACAAGCCAGTAGAAAATGTATTTGGCCTAACACACCTCTTGCCCCAACACATGAATCACGTCATGCTTTTCCATGGTAAAAATGTTAGTTATAATATGATGGCTAAACTATCCCTTTCTATCTTTTACCAGCCTATGTAAAACAGTTAGAACTCTTATACTTTTACATAATGATTAATTAAAATTCACAGATGTAAAGCAAGTAGATATAGCAAATACCGTATTTACTCCATTATAAGACGAGGTTTTTTAAGAGCAAATGCTCTGAAAAATACCCCTCCTCCTATAATTGGGGTTGTCTTATAATCAAACCTCAAATAGAGGTCTGACTATGAGACTAAGATCCTGTCTTATGCCCCCCATTTAACCACCCAAAACTTACCGGTGCTTCAGACTCCCTGGTGTGTAGTCAGAGCAGCGGGTAGACGTAGGCAACTTCCGCTGCAGCTGGAAGGAGGTGCGATTAGCAGCGGGAGTTGTCTGCCTCCATCGCACAGACCTTACCTGGCTGTCAGAGAGGAGAGTTCCTCGCACCAGTGCACGATGGACGAAGACAACCTCCTTCTGGCTGTAGCGGAAGTTGCCTACACAAATCGCGTAGACGTGTACCTGCTGCCCGACTACACACTAGGAGTCCGAAGCACTGTGCCTCCAGAATTGCCTTTTAACCCTCTATACGCCACTCTGCCTCCTGAAATGCCTTATATCGCCCTATATGCCAGAGTGGCATATAGAGGTATAAGGCATTTCTGGAGGCAGAGTGGCACAAAAGACATATCATGGGGCACAGTGGCATATAGAGGGTTAAAAGGCATATCATGAGGCACAGTGGCATTTAGAGGGTTAAAAGGCATATCTTGGGGCACAGCCGCATATAGGGGGTATAAGGCATTTCTGGGGCAGAGTGGCAAGCCTGTGGGCAGATGTGCATAACTGGGGGGGCTGGTTGGAAAATAAAAGGAAAATAAAAACAAAAAAATATTTTCTCAATCAAGCTTTTTCATTAAAAAAATAGTTTTACATGAATTAACATTTACTAGTAAAACTTTTTTCCTATAGGGTCGTCTTATATTCAGTTTTTTTCTTTTTTTCCTAAATTAACATTCAGAGGAGAGGACGTCACCACAAGCATCATCATTTTGCTCTCACGTGAACTGATTGCAATATGACAACGTTTTCGGTGACGTGAGGGCCAAATTACGGCACTTGCCGTAACAACCTGTCCCCTAATTAGAGGATCAGGAAAATCACCACGAGCGCCCCCATATTATTCTCAGTTGGCGCCATTTTGGCGAAAGAGTGCCCAGAATAAATTATGAACAAGACAAATTTGTATAATTAGATATTTATGTGAAGAGTTTGGGCTTTCAGCAGTACTAGAAATAATGTTTATAATTTAGCATTTTGTTGAAAATATATAAGATATATATATAGTATAATAGGAGGAACAGCAAAAAACTCCATGTAGGTCAAAATATTTGCACATTGTTTTTCTGCGTAAAATTTCAAGCTATTTCAAGTTACCGTCAAAACAATTCAAGATTATGGTAAATGCAACTTTATGGATAATGTCTGGTTTTAATGATAATTCCACACTATGTCACTATCGAGCCAAAAAAATGTGGCCTAAAACAATTAATTCCACTGATTACATTATTTCTCGCTTCTAATATTTCATACCTAGGGAAATAAATGCTATAATGGATTAAAAAGTAATCTATGTTAAAGCCTTTAGGGATTTACATGTATAGTGCTATATGATGATTTCAAGCCAATTGCGTAGTGCCAAAGGTAATTTGTTAATAGCTTAGAATTAAAAGTTGAGCGCTAATCATTCATATTCTTCTTTGAAAACACATAAACGTATTTAAATTTAATAGGTCCATGTGGAATTTTCATCTAGTTAAATTGCACTGTAAATATGTTGAGAAGACTGTCAAACAAGTATAATTGTTGTCTCAGTGTTGCTTATAATTAAATTTTAAACACAATGTGTGCAAGGTCTTTATGTGTAATACAAAAAATAAACAAATTATGATTGTTAGTCTGTATAATGTGATTTTAGGGGGAATTTGAGCTGGGTCTTTAAGCTGTCTCTGTGGTAAAGACATAGTACCAATTCTATCAGACAAAAATCTAAAATTCAAAATAAGAGAAATGTTTTCATTACTTTGTGATTCTGACACCATTTTACACCCCCTCAGAATAATTTTACATTCACATATACAGCTATTTAGGGTTAATATTTTAGCACAAAACAAAGCTATTGCTGCCTTCTGTTTCTATACCAGTGTACATTCAAAAAGGTATGAGACTAGTTCATTCAAAAACAGACAGCGCATAAATAAGCTGCCCTATGGTGAATCCCTGCTTGGCAGAGCCTCAGATTTTAGCTTACTGTTGCCATTACAGAATAAAAATCTCAGTCAGCAAATCATACTGGTGCCACCCACAAGGGCAGTCTGTACCTAAAACATGCAGAAAATGTACTTTGTACAAGAGAACCAACAACCCCAGACATGCATATCTGTCTTTAGGAGCCTCATCCAAGAGATGTGATTGGTCTCTAGGCAACATGAGAAAGGAGGTCCATATCTGGATGCTCCTTTACACTTAGTAAGGCCCTCAAGAACATATAGCACTTACTGTAACTTGTTCTATGGTGAATCCCTGCTTAGTGGATGTTGCCACTAAGTTATTGCGCAGTAGCAGAGTCGGGCAGGGCCTGGTGCAAGGCAACCACACTCCCCTAAGTGTTGAGCACCTAGGGTAGTGCAGCCACATACCCGCACCCTGACATAGCAGTGGATGTTGTCCAGTTCAAAACAAAACTTGTTCATATACGTCAGGCACCCTGGAGCAGGCATGAGACATAGCTCTACAGACGAATGTGCAGGATGCTGCAGGCTGGGAGTAGGGAAGCTAAACAGCAGTAACATAGCAAGCAAGGGGGACAGAGCAAGGGACAGGGAGACCGAGCAAGAAACATAGCCAAACAAGACATACATGTACAGGACAAAACAAACGACAGGGAACAAGGCAAGTAACACAGGGGATGGAGTGAGGAGCCGAGATCCTCAGATGCTTCTCCTTAAAACAAGGATAGAAGAGTAACATGGAGAGAGGAGAGGGAAACCGAGATTCTGAGATGATTCAGGAAAAAGAGGGCAAATGTTCATAAAAGACAGACACATAAATACAGGACTAGCCCAGGACTATATGATAACAATTGGAGATTTAGTTACATCCTATGGCCAGAATATGCTTAGCTCACCACTACGACAAAGTAATCCAATATTCGGTGGGTCCTAACGCTCAACCCTGCCTACCGAATTTCTAAAGCTGAAACTATACATTATATATCGGAAACAGAAGCTGAAGCAAAGAGCAGGACTGGAACAAAGTATCAGAAGTAAACAGCAGAGCACAAGGGAATCCAGGAAAATATTACAGCCAAGGGGGAACTGTAGCGAGACTTTGGTGTAAACAACATGAAATTATGGATCCATCCTGCCTTGTATCAACGGTTCAGGCTGCTGGTGGTGGGGTAGTAGTGTGGGTGACATTTTCTTGGCACACTTTGGAGCCCTTAGTACCAATTGAGCATTGTTGAAACGTGACAGCCTTTCTGAGTATTGTTGCTGACCATGTCCATCCCTTTATGACCACAGTGAACCTATATTCTGATGGCTACTTCCAGCAGGATAATGCATCATGTCACAAAGCTCACATCATCTCAAACTGGTTTCTTGAACATGACAATGAGTCCACTGTACACCAATGGCACCACAGTCACCAGATCTCAAGCCAATGGCGGCAGATTCGCATCATGGATGTGCAGCAGACAAATCTGTAGCAACTGCGTGATGCCATCATGTCCATATGGTCCAATATCTCTGAGGAATGTTTCGAGCACGTTGTAGAAAGTATGTCACAAAGAATGAAGGCAGTTCTGAGGGCAAAAGTGTGTCCAAAACTGGTGCTAGCAAGGTGTACCTAATAAAGTGGCCAGTGAGTGTATATTAAAGCCTCTCAAAAAAGTGACCCATATACAAAAAAACGTCATCAAGGCCCAAATCCATAGCTGGTAAAATAGAATTATTTCCACCACAAACCAGGCTCCTGGGAATCAGCGTAGCTAAATGGACAGGGAGCATGTATGTGTGTGGGTGAGTGCATGCTCAGGGCATGTGTGTTTTTGATTGGGGTATGTAAATGTAGGGGCGGGAGTCACTAGGGGATAAAGGGTGCCCTCTGGGTGACCCCGGTCACTGTCATTTTTCCAGAGACAGTCAACAGACTTACCTGCTTCCCTCAGCCACTATACAAGCAATGGCTTGGTTACAGCTTAACTCTAAAGCAGGCGAGCATCAGCTCAGTTATCTGCCACAAGGAATGATTGAGTCCTGACCAGAGCAGGTTGTATCAACCATACAGCACTTTGTCATATTCCTAGCTGTTTAATTGCAGCACTTAACTTTATAATGGCCGGGTATGTTTCTGAGGTGGGATTGATCAGTTTTTAATTTTTTATTTGTCCCCTTGCAGCATGGATGCAATAATCCTGTATAATGACAGCCATGTGGGATTGCAAAGTTTTTATTTTAAGTCTAGGGATAAACCAATTTAATGTTATGTGAATGGCTGGGGGATGATTACTCTGCTGCTGGGTCCTTATATCTTAGTTCTCTACATATAGGTGTATTAGTAATCCCCCTGCTGCACCTATTTAGATGGAAGATGCACTTCAGTAATATCCATCTTATTTGTACAAGGCCTTTGCTAAGTATCTGAGGGAAAGGATTTGGTACCTCGTGGCATTGTATCAGGAATGCTGTGCTGTTTGCTCCATGGCAGGAACTCTTGCAAAGTAAAAACTCTCATGTGGGCTTTGCTAAGCATTGCTAGGCCTTAACGTGCCAAAGCTAGGGGTGGGGGCTGGCCCATTCACTCCTATACAATGGGGAATGGGTTAATGTGATCTTAAAAAGCAAGATTGTAATGGATTACTCACTTGGCTGATATTTAGCAGTCCCTCCATTAAATTGGCAAGTGATGGAAAATGTATTGGTCAAAAGACCTTTAAGAATATGAACTGATACTTTCAGTCTAACTCCCACTTTGCAGTGCAGTGATTAGTTTGTCATGTTTTCACGTCTTAGGTTTTGGTGGGAAGATTTGTTTCCTTGCCCTTTGTGTAATAATTCATCTAAAGTCTGATCATTGGCACAGCAACGCTAATTCCACTTTACTTTTACATGGTGCCTCTGCCTCCATTCTATAATCCGTTCACTGCATGTTAAGATTGCAGTGCTGTGCCAAAAGCAGTAGTGAGTACATGGCACCGCTTTATTCTTGGCTTTCCTTAGGATGGTTGTGCTTTTCTATTTAAACGTTTTATCATGTTTTCCACATGAAGCTCCTGATACATTTTGCAAAGTAAAACATCACTGCACTTTGGTTTCAATTGCAGATTGTGGTATTATATTCTTCTGTTTACAAAAAAAAAAAAAAGTTTTTCAATTGTCACTATTTAAGGTGAGCTACTGGTTATGCCCCCCCTTAACTAGCCACGTGGCTAGTGCTCACCTGTAACAGGGCGGTTTCAGGAGTATTGAGTTACAACTTGGCACTCCTTTATGAAATTATTTATATTTGGGCAGATGGCCCCATTTATTTGGTTTTCAGAGCTCTTCATTTCATTTTTCATTTTATGGGGGTTGCTGTCTGAGGGAGGTCCACCCCGGATAGCAGTAGCTGTGGTGGCTACCTGCAGGACTCCCTCTTGGCTGGGTGCCTGGGATACAGGTCGTGCAGCTACTGTGCATGGAAGATCCACCAGTAGCTATTTCAATCTGAGTTAACAAAAAATAAAAAAATAATATGCCTTCTGTGGTAAGGCAAACTCTGGGCACAAGCTATGGTGGCTTGCGTACAAGGGCTCCCCACGGGCTGAGTCCTGGTAGGAGTCTGTGATCTGGTTTGCCCGGTGCCACGAATGGATGTGGCCAGGGTTCTGTTTTTACATGTCCCTGGTGGTATTGTGTGGACGGCCTACCCACGGGCTGAGTCCTGGTGGAAGTATGTGATCTGGTTTGCCCAGTGCCACGAGTGGACGGCACTATCCCTTGGTTCGGACTATCCTTGGTGGTGCACCATAGTGTGGGAGTTAGCCCTCTGAGGTGGTGCTGACTCAAGTCACAAGCTATGGAGCTTGTTATGGTTTTGCTCCTGGGCCATGTATGATCGGCCAGGAGTTTAGGCCCCAAGGGGTGGAATCATAAGGATCTACTGGACTTGCTTTCACTCTCTGTTTCATTCTATGGCCCGACATTCACACCCCAAGGAGTGGAATCCTGCGGGATCTATAGAATGCTTGTCCTCGGCTGCCACTAACAACTGGTGTTTTTCTAGGCTAACCAGTCGATCGCTCACCGGTTTTCTCTTGCAAATATTATTCTATTGTTTTGCTGGTACTTTGTTTGCCTTTTATTCCTGTTCTCTTCGCATGATGTGTATGTACTTGGCTATAGGTGAGGGCCTGGGACTGTACTTAAAGTCAGGAGGACATCACTACGTAGATGGGTAACTATAGGTACACCATATTTTCCATGTTATTGCTTCAATGGGGCTCAGGTTGGCATTTGTATGCTTGACCAATTTTCTCTATGCCTTTTCATTTTCTGGGCTTAACCTGGTATCTATCTCTAAAATTGCATACGTCACCTTAAGTCAAATATGCAAAAAAAAAACAAAAAAAACCCCCCATAAATTAGATAAATAAATAAATTATTAGTTGAATATGACCTCACCT
>VKOC01000006.1:26377400-26402324 GCA_009364415.1 Spea multiplicata
TTGGAGGTCTGTTAAAAACCTCCGATACCGCTCCCTTGCGAGCCTGCTCCTCCAGCGGCAGACATTACTGTCCGTCTCTGGAGGTGTGCCGGGTGCCGGCAAATTGGCACCCCCCTGATCAGCGGCACCCGGTGCGGACCGACCCCGCTAGGTACGCTACTGAATACAGCATGTCACTGTTTACTTAATTTTCACACTGCCAGATACTACCTCTCACGGTTATCTATTGGATAACTGGACACATTGGGTGTGGGTGTGCAAAGGTTAATGATACCAGCCCTTTGATCAGTCACTTAATCCTTTAACACTTCACACATACCACCCCAGACTGTGAAGACTGTGAAGTTATGTTTTAAGCTGACTACAGCTCATGGACATTTCGGTAACGGCCAGTACCACATTGAATTGATAAAAAATGTATAAAACCCAATTTAAGTTAAACAAGTAATGTGGTGTATTCTGAATTTCTCTGAAGGTAGAGTTCGATTAGAGCACACAGACGGAAACCGGATTAATATGTATATCTGATGAATGACATAGTGCTTATGTACAATAATAATATGAACAAAGGTGATAATTTAGACAGAGAGTATATGACACAGTTTGTAAAAATAAAACAAGGAGAAACACAGAAAACCTAATTATACAAAACACGTACAGGTCATCTGCAGGAACCTCAATGTCCTTGTTTAGTTTGAGGGTTTTCAGTGTTTTTTTAAATCTTTAGAAAGTTCCAGGAGAGTTTCTCTGATTTTCCAAGATGTCCCCCCCCCAGTGTCAAAGAGAGATATCCCTAGACCTGAGTATTACACAGACGTATCATCTTAACATACATTTGTTAAGATGGACAGTATCCCTTGTGTCCTTGACGATGATCCAAAACTAGCATTGAAGACCATTACCCTAAATTCCATACTATAGGGGAGTTACAACTAATGGTCACGGAGACTAAACCTGAATGATTTTATGGCAGGGCTCTGGTAGAATGTGTTGGTCAGTCTGTGTGGCTTAAGACGGTGAGCTGTAGGCTATAAAACACAGCCAGCTAGGTTAACACTTTAAATGCCAAACCCTTGCATTAGCACAATGCAGGTTTTGCATGACAACCCTTCCCAACTCCCAGCTTCACTGCAACCTTACATGTTAACTCTTTCTTGCAGTGTTATGGAGCGCCTTAGATGTTAGTAACAGGATTTTAAATTTAATTCTAAAGGTAATAGGGAGTCAGTGGAGGATTTTACAAAGTGGAGAACCAGAAGAGGAGTAGCATGCAAGGAAGATAAGCTTAGCAGTAGCATTTAGGACAGACTGCAGAGGAGAGAGTCGGGTTATTGTGATAGGAGTGATTCGCTCTCTCAATCAGTAATAGTAACAATTGGTGTAGAAGAGGATATTAATGTTTAGGCCATGATGATGAGTGACAAAGTTAAAGTTTAATTTCCACTGATATATAGCAACCAATGGGAGCTTATACATACAGTATTTAAACTTGCTTCCTGGCAGGTGGATTGTGTATACAGATGAAACGTGTTTTGTGTTTCTTTATAAACAGATTACAAGGGAGAAGAATGTTAAATTAATGGACGTTCTCACTTGAGCAATAATAGTTTGGTGTTTTCTAGTTCACGGAGTGATAGTGAATTGCACTTTTAGTAGGTAATAGGTTAGTGTAGGTTATCAGAATCTTCAGACAGCTATAGTTTCTATAGTGAGAGATATCAGGTAGGATAATTATACCTAAAGTTTTTAATGTGTGCCTCTTATGGAGTATTTTGTGGTGTTTATTTGAGATGAATATAAGTTATTTTTTGTATACTAATATTTATATTTGGCCATTTTCTCTTCTCTCAACAGCATTGCCCACTACACCTGCCAACTATGTCATACTATGGCGTTTCCTTCTGCCGCACTGTTAAACACAACTGTGGAAAATCCAGATCTAATGAAGACTTTATTCCCTACAAATGTATGCTACAACTTTGCCCTTTCTCTTGCTAAACATCTCTACTGTACTTCTCGACTCTCATATCCTCCCTTCTCTGTCCCTCCATACCCACCACAAACCTATTTCACTGCCCAAGATCTTCCTACTCACTTCAAAGTAAATATCAAAACTATCAGATGGGACTTATGTTATCTTATCTTAACTTATCTGTGAACTAACTTCCTCTACAGTCTGAAGCAGACCCCCTCACTGAAGCAGTTTGAACAATAGTATCCAATAACTAGAAGTTCACTACCAAAGGTCACTTCTCCCTTCTAATAGTCCTGGATCTCTCTTTTACTTTTGATACTGTTGATCACTACCTTCTTATTGACTAGCATGATCTTCTCTTTCTTTTTCTGTTGGCACACCAAGATCAGCCATTGGCCATCTACTCTTCTTTCAGTACACTTCATCTCTTCGAAAACAAATCAACTAATTTGGATTCCAGTGCATCTATATGAAGATGATACTCAAGTCTACGTGTCTTCCCTTGACCTTTCTCTTTTCTTCAAGTCCTGTTTTACTAACCACTTGTCTGCTATTTATTGATGGATTTCACAATACTACCTAAAACCTAATCCAGCTAAAACTGAACTCATTATCTTCCCTCCTTCCATCTCCACTCAAGTACATGAATTCTCAATCTTCATTAACTACATAACTATCTCCGCTACCAAACAGGACTGATGCTTTGTAGTTACCTCCAACTCAACCCTTTTCTTTAATACTTACATTTCTATTTCAAGTGTTGGCAGTGAGTGGTCTATATGTTATATGTACTATATGAGTACAAAGGGTTGAAAATTCACAATTGTAGGCTTGGAAATTACAATAAGTAGTACAATACTTAGAAGTACAATAAAGATGTTTCTATTGTGAGGCATTGACGAATACTTAGTCCATAGGGATAATTTAACAGAATTAGCTTTAGTTCACTGTAGTAGTGTATGCACTGCTAGTGAATGAAGGAATACTTATGCATTTTATACCTCACCATTGTCCATGTACCTCACAAAGGAAAGGAATAGTTTATATTATCAAGCTAACTATAAGGTTATCTAATTTTTTTTATTATTTTTATGTTGTTCTGAATGAATGTGTGCTTCACTGGCAAAAAAGGGTTAATAATCCCTCCACTCGGCACTTACAATTACTGAAACTCGAGCTAGAAAAAAATAAAGCTGAACAGACTGCAAACTGGCCGTAGACAAAGAAGAGTGCATTATTCCTGCAAATTGCTGTAATTTCCGGCAAACACAGCTAGGGCCTGTAACTTCAAAGAAAGAAACAAAACGGCAAGCAACAAGATGGCACTAAACAGCTGCGACATAATGAAGACGAAACGGCTCCTAACACTTTCTAATTGTGGGGCAGATCAAACAGAGAAGGCAGAGCTGAAATAGACACCTTACATTGTGATGTGCCGCTGGTAGAAAGGAAGAAAGAGGAGATTCACAAAGAGAGGATCGCCATGATTGATTTTCTAAGAGATCTTGAAATCAATGCATGCATGTAAATATACGTTTATATACTTTTTACTGTTATATTTATTGTGACATAAAACAGCCTCAAGGAGATGTTTTTGTGAGTTTTGTGCATATTTGATGTGCAGACCATGTGTATAGGCCTTAGGTTGGAGCAAAGTATTTGGCACTTACTGGGGACCTTACTATGGTCCACTAAAACACATTGACATGTTTTATCATCTGTTTGGTGTTTCCCCCACGCTGAACTCTTAAACCTCCAGTGAGGGCACTTAAACTAGGTGCAATATGGTGACGCTTGTGGTAACATCCTCCCCCAATCCTCCATTCGAGGTAGAGGACATAACCACAAATGCTGTCATTTTTACCTCACTTGAATTTGAGGCAGTATGGGGATATGCTGGGTTATGTCCATGGCGAAGATAGCAGATTGCAGCTAGAAGAGAGAAGAGAAGGGAAAACATAGAAGATGCAGAAGTAGAAGTGGTCAGCAGAGAAAGTAGGGACTTAGAGAGCGTAAGAAAGAGAGTAAACAGGTGAGGGTTTGAGTGTCAGCCCACAAATTTGCAGATGAAAATTCAGAGCTATTTGCTCGTGGGGGGTCTGGCCTTGTTTTTTTAGGGGCTTTCTGTAAAAACTCAATTTCTATGAGTCGAAATGCACATGTCTAGTTAGGTTTGTAATGCAGAATTTATACAAAAAAAATTCTGACTGACACTGGCTATGAGTTGGCTTGACTCATTCAACACATTACTCGATTTGTGGTCATATAATGACAAATTATATAGAATATCTGTAATGAAACACACCATTAATAATTATTTGCTAAGGCCTGTGGTTCCCTCATTCTTTACATTGACAGAAAGCTATAATAGACACATTTATGTTTTCTCTGTTGCTGCCATCTTTTCTATACAGTAAAACATTCTAAACTGATCTGTACATGACTATTGATCCATTGTGAGTACACACTGAAAGCCCTTTGTAAATAAGCCCTACAGTGCCACATTTTCTAATATAGACTGTCCTTTGCAAAGACATTTTCTTAAGGTCTATAAAATCTAGGTCACCGAACAAATGCATTAATGCCAGGAAATAAATAATTAAGGGAGAATAAAAAGATGAGTATGTTGGTCAGCTGAAAAATAGAATTTGGTTGGAGAAATGTGACTAATAAGTAACATTATAAGTCTGTCAGGCAAGCTAATATTTGGGAAAACACATTTTATAGTTGACTAATTAAAAGTAAGTTTTGTTAATCTTTTATTTGATATTCCAAGCTTGTATGTTATTGGATACAAAATGGTTGCAATCCATGTTTTTTAGTTTTTTTTATTTATACATAACCATCTTGTTTAATTCTTTGCTACTTTACCAATGTATTAATCATGTAATGTTTATTTATTTTAAAATTACAGTGCTTCCATGTAAAGAACGTGAGTTGGGGTCCCTGTGCCAAAATTAAAGACTGAAGAGCCTGACTTAATGAGCATTTCCTTCTCTGCATTTCCTTCTCTGTCAGGCTACTCAGGTGATGCCTAATTAACTGCCATTACTTCTCATTACCACGGTTACTCACCAGGTTGCTATCAGCCAACCCCTTACAGGCTTTTAAAGCAGCTAGGCCCATTTCCTCCCTGTCCTTGTGTTTGTTCCCCTGAGTTCTTGCGTACTACCTGGCTTCATCTGACTCCCCCCTTTGTTCCTGTTCCCTGACATCAGTAACCCTGAACTCCTGACCTGGCTCGTCTGATTACCTGCTTTTGTTACTGACCAAGCTTGTTTCTTGGTTTTCGTCTTTGGTTCACAATTTTGCCTATTTGTATTTTATTTAATAAAGCATAGTTATACTTTATTTTTATGTGTATGGTTCCTGGTCTCTAACAGAGCCACCGTGGGTCACAGAGTCCATGTTATTTGCTTTGGGTCATACTCCCAAAGGGATATGGGACCCCATCCTTCCACTCCCTGGCTTAAAGGCCAGCAGGAGGGATGCATTATCTTGAGCTTTCCTTAACTTTATGTTAGGATATTGGTGGACAGAAGGCCAGCCCGCTGTCTCCACCAGAAAAGTGCACCCAAACTGCATTTATCTGTGCGCTGTGATTTAATGTCTCTGCTCAAATACAGTGCAAAAGGGACAGTGTTAAAGGGACACTCCAGCTATCATATGCACTTTAATGCATATGTTAGGTTCGTGGACCCTTGGAATTTTCATTGCAGAATTCCCTCAAATTTATTTGCCTCTCCCCCCACCACCTAAATGCCCTGCAGGAGATGCATTTGGCTGAATACATCTCATGCGAGTGATATAGTTACCTCAGTCAGATCCAGTGCTGGCTCTGCTGAACCCTATGTGAAAGGGGTCTATTTAAGGCACCAGTGTACATGTGTGAAGTCTTCCTATTGATTTCAATGGGGGACTTTCCTGCCACTGATTGGCTGCTTAAGGGCCATAACAATGTGCACTGAAAACAGACAAGTGGTTTGGCACCCCAAATAAATGACACCTATTGTTTTAGTAAATACAGTATTTACTGTGGTTGTTCTGCACATAACACCAAACATTTTATTTGTTCTAATTTTGTTCATATTTTATGTTTTCAAGGTTTTGAATCGCAATTATTTTGCATATTGATCTAATCATTTCTGCATAATGCATTCGTTTTACATGTTAGGGTTGCAAAAGCCAAGTCAAATCTTCTTCACATATTTGACTTATTTGATGTTTTCCTGGTCCTATCGACAATTTTCATGGCAGCCACCAATTCTGTATTAAATACAGTAAGTAAATAAATAACAAAAGAATAAATAAATATGAGAGAAAAGTATAGGACACAGAATTAGTAACAGACTTAGCTGGACAGAATCTTGGTGGCAGAGATAAGTCAAGCCGAGTGGGATTGCCAGCTTGAGTCTCTCAGATGCTGCGGAGCAGTCTCAGAGAAGATGTACGTTTGCGTGCAGTCTTGGGGGTCTTGACCAGGGGTAAAAACCCCAGGAGAGAGATAAAACTAGTGTATCTTCATAATGCAAGAGGATGGTTTTGAAGCCATTACGAAGGGCCATAAGATGAGCTGAGTATCTCCAAATGCAAGAAGACGAATGAAAACGCAGAGGAATTGTTGTGAGTAACTGACTGTATTGAGGTGTTAGTTGCTCGATGACGACTGTCCAAATAGAAGACTAAGGCAGGATCATCTCCAAAAAGGGTGTAAAGCAGTAGTGGTGTAAATGTAGATAAGGCCGTCGGGGGAGAAATTCCAAGGCTGCACTGGAGATGGATGTAAAAAAAATGAATTTATAATAAAAAAACCACATTCCTCAAGAAGAGAGAACACAGATTTGAGGTGATTTAGCTGACTTAGAGGAGAGCCTGGTGGAGCAGACAAGGGGAATAGAGTGATACCAGGGGAGTCTTACGCTTTCTTTTGAGTTGTTCTCAACTCGGAGAAGAGGTATGTTTGCGCGCAGTAACTGTATGTGAGGAGATGTGAGCTTGTTCAGGGTTAAGACCCCAGGTATGAAGCAATTCAAGCCCCTCTTCAGGTGATGTGATAGTGATCGTGAAGCCATTTTTGAGGACAAAAGGGCGGACAGGGTATCCCCATCGGTAAGAGATCTGAAGAAGAGACGTAATCAATGTGAATAAGTGTCTACGTTGAAGTGTGAGTTGCGAGAGGTCAGTAAGAAGCAGGATGTCCCGAAATTGTGCAGGTTACTCAGGTTTGCGACGTGCACCTTGCATAATTCTGTCTGACATCAAAATAATGGACCCTAGTTAGTACATCCCTGGGAAGATTGGATTTTACGAATTTCGTTCTAGAGTCCCGGTGAAGACGATCAAATTGGATATCCAGAGCAGGTTCGTTTACCAAAAGGACTTGGAATAGGTGTTGCACAAATGTAGGTAAGTCTGTAGGGCGTAAGTTATTACGACAGGACCGATCTTCGAGGTCCATGATCTTAGTGCGGAGAGAGCCCAGTTCCGTTTGTATGGAAACATGACCACCTGTAATGGCATTATGGGCCTCTGTGAATTCCTCCATTTTCTTCTCCAAATGATGATTGTGTTCACCTAAGTCGTCAATGTCACGACGGAGAGAAGAGGCAATTTCTTGGAGGTCTTGTTTTAATTGCTCCCTCATTTCCTGCAGCAGGGATTTTAGTATGTGTGAGGTGAGTTGTTGATCGCCCAGGCCGTCCGACATAGTTTGTGAGGAATGTAGAGACGGGGACAGAGGATCCGATCTGGAAGGAGAATGTGTGCCTAAGGAGGCATTTGAGTCTTCATCAGGCGCACGCGGTAGGCACAGGTCTTGGGAAGGTAGCTTCTTCCGAGTCTTGGGTTAAAAAAAAAGGCATCATGTATGATATACGTGAGCAAGAGCCAGCCATATAACAGGGAGCTCACAACGGAGAAAAAGGTAGGAAAATGGCTACGGATTGATGTAGATGGCGTGCAATATAGCTCTCGAGTCATGGAGCATTTTCTAGGCACGTCCGATCAGAATGCCATGCAGGCCACGCCCCTCCCGTCATCACATTTATTAAACGTGTGGATTCATTTGCAACATCCATGGAGTGCTGTGTTTTCTTTTTCTTAGATTATAGTCCACAAAAGCTTATGAGGCAAATAATATTTCATTGGCCATTTGGATACACATTAAACAGTGGTGGCGACTCCTTGGTGTGCCCTCTAATCACCTTGGGCCCTAGGCAGGTTTCCCTGTGCATGAACAAGCTCAGGCTGCATAGGGTGAAAATGGGACAGGGTCTAGTCCCTGTGAGTGAGCAGGAGGTCACAGATTTCATCTTCTGTCCCTAGCATTGAGGGCTCGTTAAAATGACCTCATAGCCTTGTGACTTGTATCACTAAAGGAGCAGAGATGTGTTAGTTGCAAGAAATGTAAGATCTCTGCAATTAGAGGCACATATGAGATCTTACTCTCAATGTCACTACTTAAAAAAAAAAAAAAAACTTCCAAGCAATGTTAGCATTTTAAGGAACATTAGTATACCTGGGAACCTCCAAAGTCAACTGGAGAGTTCCCAGGTGTGAACATTACCACCCGGGATTGCACAAGCCTATAAATATCCTCAATTATACAGTTATAAGCACCTGCATATAAGGACCCACCCCAATATAATTTATTCTTTCCTCGACTATATTTTGTTGAAATAAAGACATTGTGGAGTGTTGGCATGTCCTCCTCTATAAGGCTGTACGGGAGCTGAAAAAAATGATCCAGCTCAAGAAGATATCCCGCTCCCTTGCACGTACAAGCGAAGGTCCTCACTCATTTGCCTGGTGTGAGGTGGCCACATCTTGTTTGTGATATGCAAATTGTGGGTGCTTGGTCAACTGGCTACATATTTAAAGGAAAGCTGACACCCATCCTCAAATTACCTATGTCTTCATTGCTATTAATTTCTTAACATAAGCTTGAGATATACGTGTATATATAGACACTAAAATATGCTAGATCTAGTCTGTAGAAAAAAGGCCCCAATGATCATAGTATGGGAATTTTACATGGATTCTTCTGTAACATCTGCATCAGCATCTGTCAGCATAACACTGTTTAAATTACCTAAACACAAAGAAGGTAGGGTACATTTAGGGTGACAGAGACAAGCTGTCTCTTTTTTTTTTGCAAACCAGAAATTCCTCTTTTGTTTTGTTGATTTCAATCACACAGCGTTGTAGCAGACCAAAGCTGTTTGACATTCAGTAAATAAAGAGGCTTTCATTTCAAAAAGCTTTTTCTTAGCTCCCCTTTGGAGTGAATAATTTACATGTGCATGCTTTTTTTTTCATTGAAAGCTCTGTGTGACTGCAGATTTCCCTGAGATTCAACAGAAAGCATAGGAGTTAGAAAATACAAGGGAGGGCCAAGCTAGATGCTTTGATTACACTAAACTACTTTCTCTGTAATATTTAAAGGAAAAGTGAACAAAGTCTCCACATGTGCTGGATCATTTGAATCAACCTTCCTCTGGGTCAGTTTATACAAGTCAACAGCTCCATTATATCCTAAAATGTTTCCTTTCTTTTGTAGGTAAAATGCCAAACAAACAAGAATCTAAGAAGGATCCAAGATGTGCATTGCTAAACCTCTGTTTGATCAGTAAAATATACGGCTGCCTTGAAAGGCATTACCAATATTTTATTTTTCTTAAAGGGACTAACATCCCAGGCAGCAACTCCAAAGAAGAAGACATTCTTTAACATATTTAATGTCTTTAAAATAAGTTAACTAATTTGTATATAATAAATATTAACCGTATAAAAAAGCTGCAGCTCCAGAGCTGCAGCGGAACCCCTCCAGCATGGTCCATTGTTTCAAACCACTGACTTTCTGCTTAAGGTAGCAAATCAGTTGCAGGATAGTGCTCCCTTTGAAATCAACGGGAGCGCTGCCTGTGCATGCATTAGACCCTCCGTATCCTTTGCCAAGCCAGAGCTGGAGCTGACTGGTGATAAGTACATCACCTGACAGGAGATGTATTTGGGTCAAACACATCTTCTGTATGAAACATAGCTAAAAGGTAGTGGAAAGGAGCATTTTGCATTAGCAACGGGGACCACACAGAAGGAACCACTCAGATATCATATGCATTAACAAATATGTATATTTCACACTATGCACATCCAAAAGGAGATTAAGTCACAACAATCGTTATTTCACCCTTGATGTCTATGAATTCTAACTGCTGCATAGGCTAAAACAATTTCCAATGATGGAGAGTTACCACAAACCAGAAAGATCACAAAGAAGACCACACATTTTTGTAATATATATAGGATGCAGGGTTGTTTACCTATTAGCAACACCTTTAAAGTATGCATCGTATAAGTATGTAAGAAGGCACAGCTGAGCACTGTGGAATTATTATTTTTTTTTTTTATCATTCTCCGTTTATTAAACAGCGCACAATACAGAGAACATGCACGATCCACAAGCATATACAATAAACGACAGTAAACAGCGCACCACGCAAAGGTACAAATGTTCACAGTAGAAACATTAAAGTGGTGCAAACGATACAGTCTAGACCGCAACAGGTGTTCTCCGAGTCGGAATAGAGAAAAGCAGGAGTGCCACCTGGCACATCCAGCTCAGCAACCTGAGGTAGAGCGGTGCGTAAGACAAGGCATAAGAGAAGGTGGCAACATGAGTTGATGACATCAAATAAACGGAGCCAAAGAAAATAAAAAACCAAACCAAACCAAACAGCTCCGCAAACAGTTGCTCCGGGTAAGTATATGCGCCGAAAGCGAGGAGGTGACACAATCATAGCACATTAGGACGGCAAAAACAACATAGAGCCGACTAGGGACCCCAAAACGTCAACCAGCCCTACCTGTCACCACGGGAATGGAAGGGGACAGACACTAGGGAGGAGAACTGGGGGGAGGGCACTGACCCAGAATGACCCTAAAGTCCGCGGAGGCCACAAATTCATGCCACCAAAACCAACGCCTGGCATGCTGGTAACCCTTACCCCTGGATGACCACACCAAGTCCTCCATGTGTTCAAGAAACTGCACCCTCCGGAGCCACAATGCAATCGAAGGAGGGGTGGGGGTACGCCAAAACACAGGTATCACATCCTTGGCCGCATTAAGGAGATGTACGGTGAGTGTACGCTTATAAGATTGCGGTGAAAGCGAGGTAAGGTGCAACAGGGCTGCTTCCGGCTTAGCCAACAGATCCACACCTCCCACCCGCTCCACTACCCGCAACACCACCTGCCAGAAGGGTTGAATCGCTGGGCACAGCCACCATATGTGGTACAACGTCCCCCTGTCAGAACCGCACCTCCAACAAATATCAGAGACTGAGGGGAAGAACCTGTGAAGGTCCACGGGTGTCCGATACCACCTCGTCAAAAGCTTATATGAACACTCCTGTATTCTGCTGGACATGGAGCCCCGATGAGTGGCAAAAAAAACCCCCTCCCAGTCCTGGGGGGACGGCGCAACCGAAAGGTCCCCCTCCCACAGGCTCAAAAAATAGGGTTTCGATCCGGAGGCCATGTCCAACAGCAAGGCATAAAGCACAGAAAGCAGGTGCGGGGCTTCTTTAGAGGAGGTGCAAAGTGACTCGAAGGCAGACAACGGCCGGGACAAAAGGGGAGGCTTGGGGATAGACAATACGAAGTGGCGGGCCTGAATATAAAACAGGAGTTCGGCCGGAGATAGGGATTGTTTACCATAAAAATTCTCAGCGGATACAAACCTGCCACCCATATATGCAGTGTGAAACCGCAAAACACGCCACGGGAGGGAAGGCTGCAACGGGGACCGGTGGACAGACATACTGAGAGGAAAATCAGGGTTAGGGACAATCGGATAGAGAGGACCAGGATTGGAGGACAAACCGCCCTCCTTCAAAATCCTGGCAAACACTCTCAGAGTAGCGCCGACAGCAAGCGACACCCCACCACCAAATGCTTTTTGGGATCCAGTAGCCAAGGCAGGCATGAAAGAGAGATACCCGCCAGCGACTCCTCAATCTCCAGCCATTGCTTAGGAACCGTGAGAGACCATTCCACAATCCTGCGGAGATGGGCCGCTTGCCAATACTTCTCCAAATCTGGCAGCCCCAACCCCCCTTTGAGCTTAGGTCTAATTAAATGGGCATGGGAGAGTCTAGGGGACCGAGAGCGCCAAACATAAAAGCGAAAAATCCGGTGACAGGCCTTAAAAAACGAACGAGGGAGGAAAATAGGCAGGGTCTGGAAGAGGTATAGAAATCTGGGGAGAATATTCATTTTAACAACGGCAACCCTACCGAACCAAGAGACGTGTGCGTAGTCCCATCTCCGCAGGTCGGATGAAGCCGAGGTAAGTAAAGGGGTAAAGTTCAGCGAGAAAAGGAGGGAGAGGTCCCCAGGAATCTGCAAACCCAAATATGTAAGGGCATGAGCACACACCCTGAACGGCAATTGACGTGTCAAATCCGCCAGCAAGTCCGCCTGGACGTTGCAACACAGCATCTCAGATTTAGTGAGATTGATTTTATAATTGGAGAGCGAACCAAAGGCTCGCAACTCCTGTAGTAAATGGGAGAGGGAAGTCATAGGGTCAGTATTGATACACAGCATATCATCTGCGTAAACCGCCAGTTTATGTTGAACCCCAGCCACAGAAACGCCCGAAATGGACGCGTTTGCCCGGATAGCGTTCGCCAAGGGCTCCATCCCCAGAACAAAGAGCAGCAGCGAGAGTGGGCAGCCCTGCCTAGTGCCATTCGACAGAGTGACCCGACGCGACAGGAGCCCGTTAACCTTAATCAACGCCGTAGGGTCATGATATAGAGCCCTAACCCAGCCGAGAAAGTGCCGGCCAAGTCCCAGACGTTCCAGGACACGAAAGAGGTAAGGCCAGGCCACCCTGTCGAAAGCCTTCTCCGCGTCGAGCGAAGCCAGGGTAAGAGGAAGCCTATGACGGTTAGCGAAACTAATAAGGTCAATGACCTTAGTGGTGTTATCCCTGGCCTCCCTCCCGGGGACGAAGCCCACCTGATCCCTATGAATAAAGCGGGGCACGTAGGGCGATAACCTCATTGCCAAAATCTTTGCCAACAGTTTAACATCCGAGTTAAGTAAGGAAATGGGGCGATAGCTGCCACAGGCGTCAGCGGGTTTGTTTGGCTTCAGAATCAGGGAGATATGCGCTGTGGTAGACTGAGGATCAAAGTGGGAGCCCGAAGTAAGGGAGTTAAATGTAGTTACCAAATGCGGACCCAGGATAGGGAGAAATTTTTTATAATAAGAAATCGGCAAGCCATCCGGTCCCGGGCATCTACCCTGCTTGGTAGACTTAATAGCCGCCCCAACCTCTTCCAGTGTAATAGGCGAGTTGAGAAGATCTGAGTCCTCCGGACGTAAGGGGCATGGTAAGTGCTTATCTAAATAACTATCAAGGACCGTCTGAAAGTCAGGACAGGAGTCCCGGACGGAAGGCAAATTGTAGAGATCCTGGTAAAATTTGCGAAAGCATTCCGCTATCTCAGGCGTAGAAGAAACATGATTACCGGCGGACGTGCGAACCCGAGCTATAAAGTGTTTAGCAGTCTGCGCCCTAAGTGCCCGAGCCAACAGCTTGCCGGGCTTATCCCCGTATTCGTAGAAATGCCGCTTAGTTAAAAGAAACTGCCGCTTAAGGCGACGATTCGTAAGAGAAGCCAGTTGGGCCCGCAGAGAATCAAGCTGGGTCAAAAGAGCAGGGTCACGAAGGGATTTATGCAGTGTTTCCAGCTCTGCTATTTTCCTAATTAAATCAAGAGTGGCAGCCAACGCGTTCCGCTTAAGCCGAGAGCCGAGCTGAATAAACTTCCCACGCACCACTGCCTTATGGGCTTCCCAGATGGTGGGCAAGGGCATCTCAGGGGTAGAATTTTCTGAGAAATAAAGGCGTAAGTGGTCAGCCACCTCCGAGGTAAGCGCCGGGTCAGAAAGAATATTTTCGTTCAGGCGCCACAACCAGGGCCGGACAGGGAACGAAGCCAGTTTAATGGTCATAAAGACCGGGGCATGATCGCTGAGCACACGAGGGCCAATAGACGTAGTGTGAAGGGTGGGAAGGTGGTGATGGGAGAGGAAAAAGGAGTCAATACGGGTATAACGGTCATGTAGGGCAGAATAATACGTGTAGTCCCTAGTAGTAGGGTGCTGTGTCCGCCAAGCGTCAATAAGCTGCGCCATATGCAACAGCCGCTTGACCCGATTAATCTGAGTATGGGGGATAGATGAAGTACCTGAGGAATTGTCAAGTAGCGGGAGAAAAGTCATGTTGAAGTCGCCCCCTAAAACCGTCAAACCCTCCTGGAAGTCCATCAATTTCTTCAAGACCAGAACCAGAAATTTAGATTGGCGACAATTCGGGGCATAAATGTTTGCGAAGGTAACCTTATGAGCACCCAAAAACCCCTTAATAAAAATACACCTGCCTTCAGAATCCTGCCAGCGATCCAACAAGCGAAAGGGTAAGCGTTTGTGCAGGAGGATAGCCACCCCTTTGGATTTAGAATCCGGGCTACTAGATGTAAATGCGGCGGTGAAGTGATTGTTAGTCAATTTGGGTTCTTTAGCGACCTTGAAATGGGTTTCTTGAATAAAAGCTATTCTGGATTTAGTGCGACGGAGTTCAGTAAATAATTTGGACCTCTGTTCGGGTTTGTTAAGGCCCCTAATATTGAGGGAAATCAATGTAATAGGATCAAGAGCCATATGGATTGAGTCTGGCAGGACCGTGGAGGGGTAATATCAGCACAAGATAAACAAAAATAAAGAGCAGCAGGAGCAATCGTATTGGAGCAAAAAAACAAAACAACAAGAAGTAACCAAAAACAATCTCTCATTAAGATAATAAGAGCTGGATGCCGTAGCATCGACCAATGAGCAACATGACCAACAAAATGGACATAGACCACACAGCAGGGTCCATAGGAGCCCTGCGTGGCAGGCTCTGGGGGGAGACTACCAAACCACAAAACTTGCGGCATCATCAGATATCAGTAAACTAAAAAGAAAAAAAACAAAAAGACGTGTGCCCTGAGAGAGGCCTTCGAGCGGAAAACAAAAAACGAAAGAAGGGTGATTAGCTATAGGGTCGACGGAACCCCCAATGAATACATGGAGGCGTGTTGAAGCCAACATGGGCCAAGGTAAGTAACTAGAAGGCACGGAGTAGGTGCATGATAGGGCACAAGCCCCTAGACCCGAGAACAAAAAGAAAAAGGAAGAAAACCAACAGTCAAAGCAAAACGAGAAAGCGTCGAAAAGTACAGCAGCGAATACCAACAGTCCTCACGGAGGAGCGACCGCGAGTCTAACCGACCGTCACAGGGAAGCAAAAGTAGCAGCCAACCCAGGCGGCAGCGGTCAGTCCTTTCCCGGATCCATCTGGGAGAGTCTTCTGCGACGTTGGCGGCGCTGCGGCAGAGACGACCAGCCGGTTTTCGGCAGCGGCGAGATGGACGGACCACTCAGCGAAGACGACCACTCCGGCAGGTCCAGAGGAGGGAGGTCCAGCGTTCCCAGGAAGCCGGGTAGATCCGCAGGATGGCGTAAGACCACCGCCTGAGTACCCTTACGGGCAATCAGGGCGAATGGAAATCCCCACTGATAAGGAATGGAAGCCTCGCGTAGCACGGAGGTAAGTGGACGCAGCATCCGCCTCGTCTGTAGCGTGATGGGCGATAAATCCTGGAAAATAGAGATGTCATGGCCCTCATACTTGATAGGTGTCTTCGATCTGCATTTTTGGAGGATCAGCTCCTTAGTACGATACTCATGAAGGCAACAGATTATGTCTCGCGGCGGTTGCGCGTCAGGACCTCTGGGCCGGAGCGCCCTATGAGCGCGGTCAAGCACAATTGGAGAGTCCTCCGGTCTGCCCAAAAGCTTATTGAAGATAGATGTGAGAGTGGACATTATGTCCGCAGGAAGAACAGACTCCGGGAGGCCCCTGATACGGAGGTTAGACCTCCGGCCCCTGTTATCAAGGTCTTCCATCTGCCGCATCATCCTCGTAATTGTGTCATGTTGATGGGAGACCGTCGCCGAGATCTCATCCAGTGTAGTGTGGACTCTCTCCCGCTCGTCTTCCAAAGCGACCACGCGATCGCCAAGTTGGGAAAGGTTTTCTTTTATATCGTGTAGGTCTTCGCGGACACCCGAGAGTGCCGAGCGGAACAAATCAGACATCTCCGCTTTAGTAGGCAGATCTTTCATCGCAGCCTGCCATGAGGTATGTACTTGCGAGGGTAATAGGGCATCTGAGTCGGCCACCGAAGGTGATCTGGAGCGAGCACTTTGCGGACTCGGCGGCGGCGACGTCGCCATCTTGTCAGGTAGGCCCCGATTGTCTGCCTCCGTAAAAGTGTTGAAAAACGACCGGACCGAGGTGGCAGAATGTTTCTCCTTAGTCCCAGTGGGTTTAGGAGTAGTCGCGGTCCTCGAGTGCTTGCCCATGCTGGAAATCGGCACCCTTTTAGGCGTTTAAAAGAAAGAAAGCCTCGGAGCTCAGCAGCTACACGTGTAGTTTCATCGAGTGCTAGCCACGCCCCCCCGTAATTAGACAAATCAACACAATCATTAATAACATGTTTTGAATACTTTGTCGTGAATCCTTTGCAGGAAATGACTGCTTGAAGGCTGGAACACATGGACATCACCAAATGCTGGGTTTCTTCCTTCATTATTCTTTGCCAGGCCTTTACTGCAGCTGTCTTCAGTTGTTGTTTGTGGGTCTTTCTGCCTGAAGTTATGTCTTCAGCAAGTAAAATGCATTCTCAATCGGGTTGAGATCAGGTAATTATCTCAGCCATTGCAGAATATTCCAGTTCTTTGCCTTAAAAAACGTCTGTACTGCTTTTGCAGTATGTTTTGGGTCATTGTCCATCTGTAAAGTGAAGCGCTGTCCAAAAAACTTCGCTGGATTAGGCTGAATCTGAGCAGACAACATATGCATATAAACTTCAGCATTCATCCGGCTGCTTCTGTCTTCTGTCACATCATCAATAAACACTAGTGACCCAGTGGCATTGGAAGCCATGCCTGGCTATGCCATCTCACTGGGCTGGCTTTTTTAGATATTTTTTGGCAAAGTCTAATCTAGCCTTTCTATTCTTGAAGCTCATGCATGGTTTGCACCTTGAGGCGAACCCTCTGTATTTGCTTTTGTGATGTTTTCTCTTTGTGATATACTTAGTGTTTTCTTTATCATGGAAAGGATCCTACGATCATCTACCACTGTAGTCTTCCGTGGATGTCCAGGCCTTTTTGTGTTGCAGAGCTCATCAGTGAGTTATTTTTTCTCAGAATGTTCTAAACTGTTGATTTGGCTATGTCTCTGAATTTTATGATTGCCTGCTTCACTTGCATTGAGAGCCCCTTTGACCACATGTTGTGAGTTCATAGCAACAGCTTCCCAATGCGAATGCCACACCTCGAATCAACTCCAGACCTTTTACCTGCTTAATTGATGAAGAAAAAAACAAAGGAATAGCCCACACCTGTCCATGAAACAGCTTTTGAGACAATTGTCCAATTACTTTGGTCCCTTGAAAAAGAGGGGGCTACATATTAAAGAGCTGTAATTTGATTATGAATACCCTCAAATTAAAGTTAATAGGCTGAACTGTAAGCACATATTCATTATTTCACTGCAATTTATTTTGGTGAACAAAGTAACAAAACTTGTGTCAGTGACCAAACATACATACATACATACATACATATACTCACCTTGTGAATGATTGTTAAATGCTGATGTACGTGTTATAGATTTGTCAGCTTTATTTGCTTATTTGCTTTATTTATTGTTACTCTTTGAGGGCAAAGGCTAATTTACTCTTGAAAATGAAAACACTTTTAGCTGTTTTATAAGGCAGAGGGGTATCTCCCCAACTGGCCCATCTACACTATGAGGGCTGTGCCGGCTTAACCTCCATAGACTGCATTAGGAGGTACTATGTGCCTTTAAGACATGGAGCACCTTCTAATGCAGTGCAGACACCGACCGTAGAGACCAAACCTAGGGCTGGCAGCTTGTCATTTTTTAATGACAGGATCACTTCACATTTTGGGTTGTGCAAAGGTTTGTTTTTTAGTTTTCATTTCCACCTTTTTTATTATTATAGCTTGACCACACAGTGATCATGGCGCATAGCTCGGCAGCTCTGAATTTCTGATCACCATGTGCGTAGTCAGCAAAGCAGAAGTTTGAGCATTCAAATACTGCTAGTGTCCAGGGGCTTCCACAAAGCATTACATTTAATATGTGATCACAATATGCTATCATGCCCAAATGATCACTTTTTTAGACACAATAGTAGGTTTTAAGCTTGTTACTTGGTTAAGTAGCAACCCATAGGTGATTTTATCATTTAGCCCTCACCAAAGACTCACATATAAAATGAGCATTTGTTTTTCAGCAAAACTTAACTTACAACCTCATTTTACTATGTACTTGTGTATAATATTCATCCTGTAATTCTCATAAAACAGAAGAGAAATGTCTATTTTATATAAGATTTTACAGTATAAAAGCAAACATGAATTTTGCTGTTAGGGCTGACAGCATGATTATGTAAAGTAACAGCTATGAGTAAATTGTTTCATCACATTATTTACAATGCTGAAATGAAGTATTTAGTTTGACCTTCATTTGGCATTTCTTTTAACTTTCTTTTTCCTTTTTTTTATTTAATTCTTCCAGTCCTGTTGTTCAATTAGTGTTTGACCCCTTTAGCAGAGATGTAAATTAAATGACATTTCAATGCCATCCCATATTTAAAATTCTGTGTTAGTTGTGGATCATAAATGATGATCTTCGTTCTTTAGCTAATTTATTCATTTAACAATTTCCCTCCAGAAGTTCCAGCAGAAGGCTCTGAAGCAAACTAAGCAGAATAAATCCAAGTCGGCTGAATTTCTGATGGGTGAGCCTTGCTTGATGAGTTATTGCTCATAATTTGTGTAAGGATTAATTAACTAATTACAGACAAATGGCTGTGGGCGAAATTTTGCTCTTGCCTGTCATGGCGCAATTTGTAATTATTTTAATCATTTATTCTCTTTTTTGGGGAGGGGGGGGTAATTTTAACCTAATTCTGTTTTGGCGACATTTGAGGACGATACACTCAGATCTTTCAGCCACGGAATTACTAGAAGGAATGTTCACCTTGTCATTGAAATGCTTTTTTTTGCAGTAACATGTTCCCTTGACCTCTTTGTTCTATGCAGTCAAAGATAGGAGAGAAACTGAAGGCATTGTAAATCTACTATTTTACCATAATAAGCCCAAATATTTCAGAATATCAATCTTAAGAGAAGAAAATTATTAGACATGACACGCTTTATACCACCCTTACAACTTACAAAAAAAACCTCACGCAACAAGCCCATGCTGAACCATGAGGTGAGACTTCACTCTTAATTATACTCACAATGAATGACAGTGGTTGCATTTCTAATGTAACATGTGTTGTTCAAGGCCAAAGTACATAAATTCCATTCCAGCAAGTTAGCACATGCTGTAATGCAAAACATAAACTCCAAAGGTTCTTAAATGCCCAATTGGTCTATTGTGACTATATAGATACAAACAATATTATTTTAGTTGCAAAAAGAGCTATTTTCACTGTAATAGGTGCATGCTAATGAGAAAGTAGCCAATTCGAGAGAAATGCAAAAACTAAATTAAGGAAATCTCACCTTTTCCCCACAATATACTTGTGATAAATAATATCCTTAATTTAAATCTGGAGAAATTAAAGAAGCTCACAGCCTACTATGATCTTTGATATGGTCTTTGATGCTGCTGCCTGACATTGAACCATGTTGTTAAGTTTATTGACTATAATTATTCCAAAGTGCTTCTCATTCAATGATTTCCCCAATACAATCCCATTTAAGTTATAACTTGTACATTACTTTTCACAAAATGCATAACTTTGCATTCGTCAATCTCATCTGCCATATGGCTGCCCAGCTCTCCAATTTCACAGAATCTCATTGCGGGGAAGTGATGTCTAGTTCAGACTGTATTGCCTTAAATAATGTTATCTGCATAAGCTGGTACATGGCTTTTAAGACCTACTGTAATATCATTATAAAGAATTATACAACGATCAGTCATAACATTAAGACCACCGACAGGTGAAGTGAATAACACTGATAATCTTGTTATCATGGCAGCTTTCAGTGGGTGGGATATATTAGGCATTAAATGAACATTTTGTCTTTAAAGTTGATGTGTTAGAAGCAGGAAAAATGGGCAAGTGTAAGGATCTGAGTGACTTTGACAAGAGCTAAATTGTGATGGGTAGATGACTGGGTCAGAGCATTTCCAAAACTGCAGCTCTTGTGGGGTGTTCCTGGTCTGCAACAGTCAGTACCTATCAAAAGTGGTCCAAGGAAGAAAAAGTGGTGAACCGGCGACAGGATGCATCCAAGGCTGACCTGAGTGGTCCACCGCCGACAATGGCTGACCTGTGTGGTTAAATCCAACAGACGAGATACTTTAGCTCAAATTGCTGAAAACCTTACTGCTGGTGCTGATAGAAAGGTGTAAGAACACATAGTGAATTACAGTTTGTTGCGTAGTCAGTCAGGTTGCCCATGCTGACCCCTGTCCACTGCTGAAACTGCCTGAAATGGGCATGTGAGCATAAGAACTGGACCACGGAGCAATGGAAGATGGTGGCCTGGCCTGGTGAGTCAGGTTTTCTTTTACATCTCGTGGATGGCTAAATGCGTGTGCATCACTTACATGAAGAACACATGGCAACAGTATGCATCCATGGAGGCCCTACTTCGCAACTTAAAGGACCTGCTGCTAACCTCTTAGTGTCAGATACCACGGCACACCTTCAGTGCTCTAGCTGAGTCCATGCCTCAACGGTCAAGGCTGTTTTGGTGGTAAAAGGGGGACTTAAACAATATTATGCTGGTGGTGATAATGTTATGGCTGATCGCTATTCCTCACAAACACCCTAAAACTGTAGCTTATCTATAGGGGAGGGGAGAGCAGAAAAGGCCGCCTCCCCTAGGCCAGTCTTCAGGGCCGTACTGAGGGTGATGGAAGATTATGATCTCCCCATCTGCTCAGCGGGCGACCGATGAGCAGAGATGGTTGGGGAGATCACAACCCCCCTCTAACCAGCCCACATTAGGGAGCACAAGGTTCTGTCAGTTCAGACCTCAGCTTCCATGCTCCCTCATCACTAGATGGAATATAGAAGATGATAGAAGATGAGAACGGTAAGAGATGGGAAGAAAGGGGTGTAAGGGCAGTGTACCGGTATATATGTGTATATATGTGTGTAAGCTGGTGTGTGGAAGGGCAGTGTGTGTGCATGGGCAGGTATGTGTAAGATCAGTGTAGGTAAGCTGTAATGTGTATGTAAGCTGGTGTGTGTTTATGTCTATATGTGTGTGTAAAGGAAGGGGTGTGTGAGGGCAGTGTATGTCTATACATATGTGTGTGGACAGGTGTATGTTAGGGCAGTGTATGTGTATATGTGTGTGTGTGTATGGGCAGGTGTTTGAAAAAGCAGTGTGTGTTGGGCAGTCGTGTGTAAGGGCAGTGTATGTGTATGTGTGCCTGTCACTCTCCTTCTCAGGTCCGAAGCAATACCTGATGAAAACGGGAAAACTTTTGAAAACTTGGGGTTTAGTCCTGAATATTTCACATGTATACTTATATGTAAACATTTGAAAATATATTAGCAGGAGTCCTATAGCTTAAACCATTAAGGACAGATGACGTGCCAGACACATCATGGAAAAACGGTCAGTTAACGATCGATGACATTGCTTGCACGTCTTGGCATTGAACAAGCTTAGAAAGCTTTCTTTACTTAAACTGTGTTGCTGTAATGTCTCAATGTTATGTATACTGTATGGCTACGGACCTCTGATATTGCCTCTCACAAGATGGTGGCTGTCAGGAACCTGGTCCATCCAGATGAATGCATTGGCCCAGCACGCCCAAAGATTGTGTGAAGGAGTAATGGTGCAGTAGCGGAGTTGGACAGGGCCTGGTGCAGGGCGACCGCACTCAGCCGGGTGTTGGGCACCTAGGATTGTGCAACCACATACCAGCACCCTGACATAGCAGCAGATGAGTCGAAACAAAGTGATATCCTGCAGGCACCCTGGAGCAGGCATGAAACATATCACTAGAATCACGTGCAGGATGCTGCAGGCTGTGAGTATGGAAGCTAAGCAAAGGATATAGCAGAAACATAACAAGCAAGGGGGGCAGTGCAAGCAAAGGACAGGGAGAGCAAGGGGGACATAGCAAGGAACAGAGAAACCAAGCAAGAAACACGACCAGACAAGACATACATAATACAGGGCACAACAGGGAACAAGACAGGACACCCCTCTACCGGGACACAAGACAGGACACCCTCTGCGGGGATACAAGACAGACGCCCTCTGCGGGGATACAAGACAGGACACCTCGCTGCCGGGGATACAAGACAGAACAACCCGCTGCCGGGGATACAGGTTACATCAGACTGACACACATAAATACAGGAACTAGCCTAGGACTGAATGATAACTATTAAAGATTCCGTCACATCTTATGGCCATATTATGCTTAGCCCACCACTACGCCAAAGTACTCCAATGACGTTGGGTCCTAATGCTAATACCTGCTAACAGTGGTACGAAACAAACCAAACATGAAACCCAAATACATAACAATAAGAGACATACCTGTAGACTGCAGACTGAGACAAACAGAACACACAGGTGAGGCACACCTTATAAAGGAAACAGAGCTGAAGCAAAGAGCAGAACTAAAAGCAAGGGATGGAAGACCAGAACAGAGCATACGGAAATCCAGGAATTGATTAAAGCAAAGCACAGAAACAGATATGCAGCTCCGCAGCCTGGGTAGAACGTGACAGCCGCGCAAAAAATATTTTCCAAGGGGGCTATCTCCAGACCCTCCTGAGAACTGCCCCTGCAGGTTTAATACAGGTACTGCATTCAACCATGCAAGTCAATGGAGCCCAGCTTTCTAATCACAATGTAATTTAAAAAAAATAAAATGAAAAACACTTTGACAACTTTGGCTAGTGGTGGAATTAGTGCATGGAAAGAGTGGGAGTACCCAGTTAAAATACCCTGGGATGTCTAATTGTCAAAAACTATAGGTTGATGTGGTAAATTGATTTAGTCGCTTCAAATATGCCCCAAATAGGACATGTGAACAAAAGGACCAGATGTCAAAGTCTCAAGTTAAATATATGTGCACTTCCCAAATGTGGTGTTTTATCTCCCAAATAACCCGACAAACCCATGTATGGGTGGTATCACTGTACTCTGGAGATGTTGCTGAACATGTAGTGGGATGTTTTTTGACAGTGACATATATATCAGGAGCTATAAATTAATACCTGAAGTACTATTTGTGTACTTTGACGGAGGCTGGTGATAGGATTTGTGCATGGAAAGGCTTAAAATAACAGCATTTAAAATGCCTTGCAGTGTCTAGTTTTCAAAAATATATGGTTTGGTGGGAAAAATTTAAATAGCCAGCTTAAAAGGTGTCCCAAATAGGACATGGAGCAGATGGACCAGGTGCCAAAATTCCAAGTCGAAAACCTGAATTGCATACCTCCCAAATGTTGTCTTTTAGCTCCCAAATAACCTGAAAATACCACCCATAAGTGGTATCACGGTACTCAGGAGATGTTGCTGAACACTGTGAGCCTGTTAACTCCAAGGAGATGATTAGCATGACATCTGGGCGCAGATGCAATGAAGATCATACATATGGGAGGCTAGAAGTCTGCAGGATCCGGTCCAGGATTCCTATGGGGCACAGGTGCTGGGCATTAAAAACCCCTGGAGTCTGATACTCAGAGAGACTGTTGGGGGAAGAGGACGTTCCCTGTGCTGTCTGGGGGAGGTTTTCGAGAGCCTGGCTTAGCTGCATCTGGCTGGGAGGTCGAGTTAGTGGGTAATTAGGCTGGTCAGTCTGGTCCAACATAGTTTAGTTAGAGAGGGCTCCAATTGGGAGCTAGGCTTTTATGATTTGGTTTTTGGTGTGTTGCATTTAAACAGTAAAAATAAAGCTGGTGTTCCTGACTCTGAGCGCCCTAGAGGACTGTGCTTAGGACCCCTAAATGTGACATGTATGGCCCTCATGCTACAGGGTTTGTCACAACACATAAAGAGGAATTGTTTTGAAGTGATACATACTAGGAGCTGTAAATTTATACCTGAATTAAAATTTGTGTGAAAAAAACACAAAATAAATTACTACCGCCAAGTTTAACAAAGGCTGGCTGTAGAATTTGAAATACCTTGGGGTTTCTAGTTTTCAAAAATATATGTTTGATAAATTTAACTTGGCGGATTAAAAATGTCCCAAATAACATGATGGCAAAATATTAGATTGGAAAATATTTGAAATAATAAATGCTACTTACACTTATTGCCATATAACTATAAAAATAAAACATTATTTTCATAATTGGGATAAATAGTATCTATCTTTTCGTGCTTTTGTAAAAATTTTTCAAATAAAAGTGAGGGAAAAGTGTTTTAATTTTAAGCCATCGTTTAATATTTTGCAAAACTGATATGATCAAGACAATGGTATCCGAAGAAACCCTTTCCTGAAAACAGCCTGGTGCTTAAGGGCTTAAAGTTTGAAGACATATAGATCTTACAGCAGCAACCTAGAGATTTTGCTCCCTTCCGCAGTAACTTCCACATGAACATAGAAGCCTTCAGAAGTGGTTAACCCCTTAACGACAAAGCCCGTACATGTGAGGCTGACCATGGATCCGGGGAGGAAAGCCCTCCCCGGAAAAAAAATGGCCGCCGCCGCACCGATCATGAAAGATCGCTGGGGCGCCCGGCTAAAACAGCTTAGGAAGAGCAGGGACACGGCTGGTCTCCCTGCTG